>CM070556.1:79627221-80227221 GCA_036346405.1 Phyllostachys edulis | reverse complement strand
TCCCTCAAGTTCATCCTGGCCGTCAAGACCTCCTTGGACCTCCTTTCCTAGATCTCCTCTGTTGGATCCTCCTTTTCGTTTGATCTCCTTTTCCTTCGCATGGTCCGATCCAGCGCCCGCGTCTTTCCCCTCTCGAGGAGCATCCGATTGAGTTTGGGCGGTCCAATGGAGATAAACGTTCGGGCAGTCCGAACGTTCCTATCGCCTTGGTCCACCGACCAAAATCGGACGGCTCTGTTTCGTCGCGCCCTTTTTCCTTGTCTTTTGGACCTCCTCCTCCTCTCGACCTCTGGTCTTTTTGCAACGACCACCCTCGTGATCAAGACTACTCTCTTGTGGTCACGACCTCCCCTCCTGGTCATGACCTCTCCTTTGGTCAAGACCTCCCCTTGGTCTTTTTGCAAAAACCACCTTTGCGGTCACGACCTCCCCTGGGTCACGACCACTCCTCCAGTGGGACCACCTTCTCAGGTCCTCTACTCATTTCCTTCTTCCTCTCGTTGTGTCTCAGTACCTCGAGTCTGCGCGCATTTAATGTTGAGTCTGCGCGCATTAAACGCTGCTACAGCACATTAAATGTTGTCTTTTCCCTTGTACCCCTTTGCCTCTGTTGTCTCCTCCTTTACCTGCTCCTGTCTCCTTCTCCACCTACCCTTGAACTTGTGAGCCTTTGAAACTCTCAGCAGTTCTGGCTATATATAAGCTTGAGCAGCTCTCTATCCTTGCCTTTTTCTTCATTCAGTTCTCTTGCTCTCCCGACCAGTTCCTTGGACCTCCTCCTGGCTGTCGAAGTCTTTCTGTTGGTTCTAGTTCGGTGTTTATTTGAAGTTCTTTTGGGTTTTACTTGAGCTTTATTTGAGTTTGCTTTGTTCTCTCGTGTAGATTACGACGAGGCTGAGGAGCCCGAACTCTTTGAAGAAGAAGATACCCAAGCCTTCGAGCAAGGCAAGTTACACCCTTGAACATATTGAACCTAGTATCTCAAATTATTTAAGTTGTGTTTTAAATTATTACTACATGCTTATTTCAATTCAAGTAATTTAAATCCCTGTTTTAACTTCATAGTTATTCCTAGTTCCTTTGTACACCCGAATTTGATTACTGATCCGATCACCCCTTATCACCGTAGTAAAGAGCTAGTTGGTATATTAGTATGAACTAGCATGTTGCAAAATCTGTGCTTAGTCAAGCTTAGACCAAAAATCTTGTTTTGGGAGTTTTGCTGCCAAAAGACCATTGTTGTCTAAATATTTTTAACCATGACATTGAGTTGTCATGGAGGTTTTGCAAATATTTTGGTAAAGCAAAGAAAAGGAAATTTTGATTTGGACTTGGGCGAATGGGCTGTCTGGTTGGTGCATGTTGATGCACGGGATCGTGTCATTTCTATGGCTGATGCCAATGGGTTTGTGGAAGTCACCCAAGTCAGTTGAGGACTGATCTTCGAGCGTTCCTTTGCTGGCCACACCGTGCAACCACATGTCCTGTGTGGGCGGGACTTGGCTGACTAATTTGCAATGTTCCATCGCGGTCGATCCCATTAATGCGGTGGGTAGTCATGTGATGGCCTGTTAGTTCCACCTGGCGCAAGAGGGGGCCATAACCCTACGGATGGGTAGTCCAAAGGGGGTGAAACCTTAGCGAGGGTGGACTGCGGTGGAATGGAGCATTATAAAGGTTTTGTCATGAGCTCTAGACCACTTACCTTCGACAGTGAGTGGTGGTATCGACGGATGCCAAGCAAACTAGAGAAATCATGTCATGTGGGTAAAGCTATACACCTCTACAGAGCGTAAAACTATTCGAATAGCCGTGTCTATGGTCATGGACATGCTAGCAAAGCCACTCCAAGTTAGCTTTTCGGTTTTGTATTTCAAATGACTTTGTTAAACTGTTTTGGATCTCTATCCAAATAGGTTTTGGGCAGAGTGCCTTGTGACAAGAGGGTATCCTTCACCACCTCGTTGATGAATGTTATCCAACTGTAAAACTAAGACTTTGAAAATGAATTTTAATTATTATTGCATGCTTTGGAACTTATTACATGTAATTGAAAATAAACACGGCTTTATGCAAAGACAACCTTATAAGCCTTCCTTTGAGATATCCTTGTATGCATATCATTCTGTTATTTGACGGGTGTAACTTGCGAGCACGGCTGTTGTGCTCATTCTTGCTTGATTTGATAATTGAGCAGGAGAGGACCTCTATGATGAAAAAGAGGACCAGGTCGACTAGCCAACGCCCTCCAGCCGATTGCCTGTGATGTATCGGGTGGACTTGTTATTTTGCTTCCGCTGTGTATTTTGCTTTTGCCGGCTTGTAAGCCATCCTTGTAATCAACTCTTTTGTTGTTAATAAAGTTTGCGTTGATGAATATTACCACTATTGTTTGCTGTGTGAGCTAGCGGTTGATCCTTGGGACTAGGGATGGCAACGGGGCCATTCCCCGTCGGGGAGTGGTGGAACATCCCCGTTCCCAAGAGAAGGAAACATCCCCGTTTCCCATCCCCGTCCCTGTCATGGGGTGCTATTCTCCCCCGTTCCCCATCCCCGTCGGGTTATCGGGGCCCCACGGGGACCCAGACCCGAAAATTGGATCTCCAACTTCTCCTATACAGACACACACATATAGACGACAGAATCAGTGTTCCAAATGATTTAAAGAGTGCTTATTAGTATTCCAAATGAAGAATTCCAACAATATTCTTAAAGATGGTGTCCCAACTCCCGAGCAAATAAGCAAGCAAGTCTTTAAAGATTTAAATAGTGCGACAGTGGACTAGTGTCCCACATGTCATAGGGTTATCGGGGCCCCGTACGGGTAGCGGGGATGGGGAATAGGGGAACGGCCCTGGCCCTGCTTCATCCGAAGGAGAATTGCACTTGTATATTAGCATCCCCGTGGGGAAAAAAATAGCCCCAAACCCAGCCCTTAATGGATGAATTCCCCGTCGGGGAATGGGGAATAGGGCCCTATTGCATCCCTACTTGGGACTAGTTTGGAACACAAGGGACATGGGGCTTTTCCAAGTCTCACGATCTCCCCGGATTTGGTCTCTCGACCACCCTTGAGTCGAGTCGTGGTACTTGGGGACGTCCTAGGTCTTAAGACCTCCTCGGGTCCGTTCTCTGGACCTCCAGGTGGTCCTGCTGGACCTCCTAGGAGATCCTGGAGGACTGTCCGAGAGATCTTGCTGGACCTCCTGGGAGGTCCTGGTGAACTTTCTGGGTGGTCTTGGAGAACCTCTCGGGTGACCCCAGGTCGGGTCGTGACAATGCGTCACATGCACACGCATGGTAGGCAAACAGATTTGACAAGAACAACTACTTTCTCTTCTTTGTTTTGCACACGGTCTAATTGAATCAAAGCACAGCAGCCCAAAATCTCGACCACGGAAACACTAACATTGATAGTATTATATTTGCAACACAAATTTCTCACCACAAACTCACAAAGTTACTGCTGCTGCTAGGGTTTCCGTTACTGGTAAAAAAAATTAATGAGGAAGGGGGCGGTAAGGCCGGTTTGACCGAAAATCGGAAAATTTGGGCCAATTTCGACCGAAATTTTCAAAAATAATTTGAATTTTTCGGATTTTAATTGTAAAAAAAAATCAAATTCAAGCAAAATCTCTTTTTTTTTGACAAAATTCACCCAAACCGATTTTTTAAGACTAGTTTGTATTTCTCTACCCCACCCAGTAAAACCAAACGCCGATTTTCTACCAAAATTCGATCATTGATCTACTTGCTTTACTTTCTGACCATGAGCTACAAAACTTCATTGTCCCGATCGATGGGAGTGGACAACTAGATAGCTACAGTAAGGTACTACCACACAAAACGAAATGTAAAAAAGTTTTTTTTTCTAAGAAAAGCACCATGAATCGGAGGCAAGAGAGAGATAAAAACAAGAGCTCCTAATTCAACCATGCGCGCTGCCAATCCTCGGTTCAGTCGTTAAGGCAAGAAGGTGTCATCGTTCCCACCACCACCACCTCCATCGTGGCGCGCCCCACGCGTGCTCGGGGCCTGCGCGCAATCTTTGGCGCGCGCAGGAGAGGGTAGGTGGCGCGCGTCCGGAGCCACACGTCGACGCAGGCAATGTGGAAGCCGTGGCCGCACCACGGCAGCACGCGCAAGTCCTCCCCCTCGGCGAACTCGGCCAGGCATATCACGCACTCGAACGCGAAGGCGGCGCACGTGGTGTCGAAGGAGATGAAGGGGAGAACGTCGATGGCCTTCTTCTTGAGGCCCTTGGGAGGAGGGTCTGAACCTCCTTGACGTCGGAGGCGGCATGCGCAGCATCGGGAGACGAGGTAGAGGCCAAGGAAGCAGATGAGCGCGCAGAGGAGGTAGACCAGGATGACCACCATGTCGGAGTCCACGAACAGCATCGGCTGCTGCTGCTACGTGGCCGGAGGAGGTGGCGAAGGCCGAGAGGAGGAGGGCTCGCTGGGTGGAGAAGCAGCGGCGACGGGGTGGAGGAGGCTCGCCGGGGCGCGCATGGTTTCAATGTCTTTGACTTAAATTTGGAGCTAGCCTTTCTTACTCGAGATCTTGAGGCACCACATAGGTTTTTGGCTTTGTGCAGGGGTCTGACTGTGCGTCTGATCTATCTTTTACCTTTTATGTATTAAAGCAAAGGCAAAACAACTCGACACGTTCGCTCCAAAGGGCCAGAAATTCTTATGTTAATCAGAGTAAAAAGAGATAGAGGATTCAGATTATACCAGTCTTAATTAAATAAAAGAGTTTATGCCAAGCACAATTTATAAATAACAGAAATTTAGAATGAAAAATAAAATAAAATTAGTAATATGATTTCCTTACGAATTCCTATGTAAAATCCATAAATAAATAAATTTCTAAATAAAATTAAACAAAAAATAGCAATTATATCAGTATACTAATTCCAAAAAATAACTAGAATTTGGAATAAAAATAAAATTAGCAATTTGGTTTAAATCTTAATTCCAAAGTAAAGTACCTAAATAACTATAATTCAAAATAAAAATTAAATAAAATCGGCAATTAGATTTGTATACTAATTTCAACAAACAATAATTGAAATTTGGAATAACAAATAAAATAATATTAGCAATTTTGGTTTTCATATTTATTCTAAGTAAAATCCTAAATAAATATAATTTAGAATAAAAAGTAAAAAAATAACAATTAGATTGTATACTGAATTCCAAAATAAATAACTGAAATTCAGAATAAAAATAAAATAAAATTAGCAATTTGATTTCGATCGACTTCTATGTAAAGTTTGAAATAACTATAATTCGAAAAAAAATTAAAGAAAAATTAGTAATTAGATTTGTATACAAATTCCAACTAACAATAATTGAAATTTAGAATAAAAAATAAAATCAAAAATCAAAATTTGATTTTCATATGAATTCAAACCAAAATACCTAAATAACTAAAATTGAATAAATTAAATAAAATTAGCAATTTGATTTGTGTACGAACACCAATAAAAACAACTAAAATTTGAATAAAAATATAAGTTATAACGAGGATAGCACGAACGACGTCGGAGGAGACTATGAAAGAGTGCAATGGCGTTAATTTATCCTACAAGAAGATATTGACCCATGGGGAAGCAAAAAATTGATGTGGCAGCGACGGAAATAAGGACAATATCGTGTTAGTCATCTTAGCCGTTTATCCACGGCCGTCTTGTACGTTGGCGTGCTGACCCTGGTAGGACCAGGGGTGCAAACGAAGCAGATAATTCCCAACCGACCGGAAGCTTGCAGAGCGAATACGGAAGAGATAAATGGTTATCTGGCACTATCCGTATCCGACTTCGATTTTGAGGAAAAAATGCGGAATAGGATACGGGATGAGCAATATCCGTCCGTATGTATCTGTATATCAAGTGGTATGAGGAAAGTCTGTTGTGACTTCACTTAGGAACATGATAACATATAGGTGGGTTGTTGAATCTTAGCAGGCATGGAATACTGAGTGTTTTTTCTTCGACATCTCAACAATTAGTTTCTCCATGTTGGCTTTGATCACATCCCTACTCTCTAATGTCCTGTGTAGGGGTACAAAAGAAGCAGATAATATCCGTCCGACCGAAGTCTTTCAGAGTGAATGCGGGATAGAGAAATTGGTATCTGACACTATTCGTGTTCGATTCCAACCCTAAGGAAAAATATGGAATAGAATACATGATAAGCGATATTCGATTGTATCCACTCCGATTACAACGTCTGGAGGAGCCCAGTTACCTATATATCTTCTAAAGATTCCACCCCTTGGTTAAAAAGCACAAGGATTAGGGAAAACCCCCATGAGAAGCCGTTTATCCACGTTGGCGTTCTACCCCTGGAGGGCCCCACGTGTGGCGAGCAGTGGTGTGTCTTGAATGGAGCCCAGTTATCATGCTTCCACCCCTTGGTAAAAACACAGATTTAGCATCTTTTTCTCCTGGAAAGCACGAGGATCAGGGGGAAGTCGTTTATCCACGGATGTCTTGTACGTTGGGGCAGCCCGGTATACTCCGACGGTGATGGATAAGTGGCGGCGGCGGATTTGATCGGTGGGGGGACGGGCGGCGGCCGATAGGATCTGAGATGAGTTTAGAAATTAGGGTTACGCCTCTGACACCATGAGACCCCACACCACTCATTTATAGAGGCACTAAGTGCAATTAGACCCTTACAGTATATATTATCTCTAATATACTCAACAAGAATATTTAGTAATTTGCCGATTTAGTTGTTTGTACAAATTAGATTTCTAAACTCTCGAAATTCTAGAACCATACTTAGCACAGTTATTTTTCCAATAAGAATTTTGTGATTTAAGTTCTCGAGCTGGAACACTCAGTCGTTACGGTGTTCTTTCCGGACTGTGTCAGTCGGCAGGAGGAGGTCCAGTGCGGAGTTCCATCTTGTCTTCCGGTTGATCAAGGGGCTCATATTTATAACATTCGTCTCCATTATTGGTTATTGTAATATTAATAGCAACCCCTCACATAACAGTTGTTGACATCTTCGTTTGCATCCTTGCTTTCATGTCTTTTTTTTTTAATCTCAGGTCTGCCTTATTTTACCCCCGGCTTAGCTTCTTTGTCAGATTGCCCAAGCGATCAAACCAGCGGTCGACATGATCGGGCTCTGGGGATCCATCAATGCACTTGCTCGGGGCTATGAGATTCTCACATGACACCCATTGCATTCCTTGCTTGGTTCCCGTTCTTGTCTGAGTTCCAGACCAGGATGCTCTTCGACCAGACCTTCAGCAGAGGTCTGCAGATCTCCCATATCCTTGTTGGTCACAAGAAAGACCGATCAACCCGGAACAGGGAGTAGATTCAGGGTTCCCAACCAAAAAAGTTGAATGTGGATCATCGACTTTATTTATCCCAGTATTGTATCCACCCGCTGTAAGCCTGTAACTTGCCCAGCAAGCGCCTTTCAAGATTCTGCTCCCCCAATTTTCCTGTGTGCTCTGATTGTGTTACCCGATTCAGAGACCGGGGGATTCTACGCTAGGCTAGTTAGTATTCTTCAGTGCAGCTGTAGATCCAGAACTGTTGCATTGCACCTGGCCTTTATGTAAATCTGTATTGCTCCTTAGCGGGGTAACTGAGCCGTATGTTGCAGAAATGTGGGAAGATTTGGGGTCAGAACATCTGAATTATGGATGGCTTCTGGGTTAGATTTGGTGAACAGTTTCTGCGAACTGTTTGTTATCTTGTCTCGATAACTTGCTTTCGATCCTGCAGGGGCCTAAAGATTTGAGCTCATTATTATTTGTTACAACTCAACTCAGACTCTGATGCCCCTGTATTCGCGTGCTGTATGCTCAAAACATTCACGGGTTGCATCATGCGTGCACTGGTATCTGAAAAAAGCAGAATGGGAAGGAAGCAAAGCCAAGCTAATCACATACGTAGCGACGTGCGAGCATGGATGATGGTAGTAAGTGCAAACAAGACACTAGGGCTGTTGATTGCTTCAGTGGGTGGTAACGTAGCCGGTGACTGCTGACCAAGTAACCGCACGCGCTCCCGGAGATGCATCTGTCGACTCTGAAGCCTCAAGTGAACCAACCAACGAAGCAAAACACATTAGCATGAGGAGATGTCATCAGGTGGCTGCCTCCCACCTTCAATTTCTTTCTGCCACACTGATCTGGACACTTAATATCATCATGTATAGCACACGGTCAAACTAGAAAACAAAATGGAAATGAAAAACAAATCAATCGTCTGATATGCAATTGTCGCTGTGGCTCTCGTTTCCCTGGGATTTATAAATTGCCGCCGGTTAGGCCCGTCCCTTTTGTGGTGGAGGAGAGAGCTGCATCTCTCTCTCTCTCTCTCTCTCGTGTTTGGGAAGTGGGTCCAGAAGAACATTCTAGTATTTCGTTCTTCAAGGAGCTTTGGGTACTGGCGTTAATTAATCAAACCAAATCCTCCTTGGTAAACTGAGCTTGTCAGATCTTGACAAGTACGCTTTCACAATGGGAAAGAATCTACAGTTTGGTGATGAAATGCACCATCCATGCTACTGTACGACGCGATCGTCAATGGAAGCAACGAGGAGGCAAGAGAAACAGCGGTGGTCTGGGCTCATTTGGGGAAGTTTGGCGTCTAAACAGCGATTCCCGTTCTTGGGAGAGAAAAGGATAAAAATAACGCCACGTATATATCACCACGTGATACCTACCTCTTGCCGCACGCCACCGTCCGGCAACGGAGAATCGGCACAGTGCAATAAACAGTGCCGCCGCGCGGCCACAGCTTCGTCAACGAAAAACCGGTGCCGTGCAGTGAATAGTCTGCTACAGTCCCCAATGCTGCTGCAGTGCATATGTGTTATCTATCAGTACGACTTTACTCATGGTGACTGTTTTTGCTATTTTATCGTGTGGAAGTGTTATTTTATGACAATCTGAGTCATCTGATGAGAGGAAAACTGCTTGAATCAACTGCTACAGTAACATAGAATAAACCTTCTGTATCTTTTTTTCTGATCAAACGATCCACGACGATAAAATCATTTACCGCTTAATGTAAGAGGATTTGTTTCCCACCGCTGCTCCGTGTCATGCACTCGCGCGGATCCACGTTATGTCTCTCCTCGATCTCCTGGTACTATCACGCTTCCTTATTTTATTATCCGTAGGAGATGCGTCACGTTCCCACCAATTTAATATCAGCCGCTAGATATTTGCGCCGATTTTTTTCCGATCTCTCTTTTCAACCCACCGGCTGTATACACTATACACTAGTGAAAAGGAAGAAAACTTGCAAGTATTGAATGTTGTGTTGTCAAAGAAAGAAAACGTCAACTGTACTAATTAACCATTGATGATTTAAGTGGTGGACCAGGTTTATATTTTAAGTATGACGGAGTCGTAAATACGAAGAAAGGGCACTGTTGATTAGTAACTACTGCTTTTGCTCGACTACTTTGGTTTCAGTCAATACAACCTCACAAAGAACTCAACAAAAACCACCAATCCCAACTGAAGCAACTCTTACCGTTTCCCTTTGCTAATTTGCTCCAACAAGCAAACTGATCCATGTCCTTTAGAAGAACTGAGATAATCCATAAAACAATAAAATATAAACACAAGCTACTGCACCAATTTGCACCTGCGTAATTTCTCTGTTAAGTAGCTCCTACACCCCCCCCCACCCCCCTCCCCCCAACCAAAATTCAACTTTGCACCAAACAACCATTACCAAGCAAGGCTCATGATTTCTTGCAAGTTTAATCTCTCCTAGGTGTCACTACTACAAAACATACAACAGCAGACACCTCATCACAGACGGTTCAAAAAGAAGCTGCGTGTTGGATCTATCGGGGCGGTATAGCCTATCACAGACAGATTTTTAATAGAACAAATCTGTGATCATTCACGAGCGGTTCTATTAAAAAGCATGCGTGATAATTGCCGTTATCACGAGCGGTTTGTAACTAAAACCGCTTGTGAATGATCACGAGCAGTTCTATTAAAAACCGTCTGTGATAATCACCGATATCCTGAGCGGTTCTTGAGAACAACCATCGTGAATTAACACGAGCGGTTCGAGTTACAAACCGTGCATGATAGTTACGTATCCTGAGCGGTTCTTAACAAGAACCGTCTCTCGATTGTTAGGCGGAAGCGAAATTTGGACATAATGGGTGGGCTGCGAAACTTCGCTTTATATAACCTTGCGCCTCTGTAGTCTCTCCTCCTCACACCTCATACCTCCATCTCCTCCTCTTAGTCTCTCCTCCTCACACCTTGCGTCCGGCCTCACAGAGCTTGTCGCCTGCGACCTCCTCCAACTCGCCTCGCCTCATCGTCATCGGCCTCCTCCTTTCGCCACAGCCTCGTCGTCACTGGCCTCCCACGACCTCGTTGCCCTCGGCCTCCTCCAGCCGTCGCCCGGCCTCCCACGACCTCGCTCTCTCTACCCCCCTTTGCTTTGTGATGTGGATTCTTGAGAGCTAGTGTTAGTGCTCTGTAAATGGATTGAGTTGATGCTCTTGTGATGTGGGTGATGCTATGGTTTATTGTTGGAGGCTTTACGTGCATGTGTAGTTCATGTTGAGTTATTTGGTTTGGGCAAAAATATAGATGGTAGATCGCGCCTTTGTCCGAGTAAACCGTCATAACTTTTGCATACTGAACTTCGGATTACGGCGTTCTTTGGCTCGTTGGAAAGCTAAGGAAAAGTTCAATTCGAAAATCTATAAGTGCATATCAAATTCATTCATGAGGCTTAGGAGACTCCAGACAAAGTAAAAACCCCCCAAAAAGGTCGTTTAGGGCCTCAAAACAGCCTCCGAAGTTTTAGCAGCCGTTTTCGGAATTTTTTTTGCGACCCCCAAAAAAGGTTGTTTAGGGCCTCAAAAAAGGTTCTGAACAAGAACCGTCTCACAACGTCATCACGAGCGGTTACGAACAAGAACCGTCTGTGATATCACTATCACGAGCGATTCTTGTTGAGCGAAATGCATGTAATGAATTTTCACGAGCGGTTCAAAAACCGTCTGTGATTACCTCATATCATCATAGATGAACAAATTCAAATGGTTCAGAAACAAATGCGTGATGGCGGTTACGAACCGTCTGTGATGAGGTTTTCCCTAGTAGTGTGTTCAACTACCAATAGACACCAAATCAGTTCACCCTAAACAGCTAGCTCTGAACTCATGTCTCATGTCAAAAAAGAAAATATGTCATTTTGCATCGTCACACAACAAATAGGGAAAGAACCGCAGTACTTTCTGCGGCGGCATAAGCGTACTCAAAGCGGCGCGTCAGGCGTCATCAATCGACGATATGCTCGATCTTACTGTTATGCCCATTGCCCGATAGGCGATCTCGGTTGGGCCGGCTCACATTCTTGGCCTTCTTGCTTCGCCACCCGTCCACCACGCCACCATGGCACCACACGCCCATGCCCACGCTGGTGTGCCTTTATCACATCCTGCGCCAACATCGCCACCCACGCGCCTTGCCGCCTACTACGTCGCCGCTACCCGCGCCGCCGCCTGCGTCGCTCGCTTTGTCTTCGCCGCCGCTCGCTGCCGCCTGCGTTGCCTGCCCGGCCGCCTAGGTCAGGATTAGGGGGGAAAGGGATTGGAGAAGCCTCAAGCTGGGAACGGGATTACGGGAAGAAGCCTCTGGGCCTGGGCTATGGACAATAGGAAGAAGTAGAATCGAAGGAGGACTAGCTCTAGACTTTGGTCTTTGGTCTTGCAGCCTACTTGGGCTTGGCGCTTGCCCTTGGCGAAGGTGGCGTGAGCAGCTTCGGGCCGAAGGGAAGGAAGGCTCACCGGCGTCGAGGATGGAGGGGGGTGGGGGGTTACCGCTGGCCGTCTAGTCTTGCCCAATTGCTGGGACCACCCATGGATGATTTGATTATGCGAATTACTAGTTTTTAATAGTCACGCTTTACTTACTCAAAATGGCTAAAGGGCACGCGCAACGGTGCTAAAAAATCAAGGCAAAGAAGCTCCTTGGAGCCAAAGCAAGTCGAGGGGTCGAGTCCAACGAATAAAAAAGAGCACACGGGCCCACCTGTCAAGCTTGGAAGCTCAGCCGTGGCGTACGTCCTCAATTGCCATCGCCTCCGCCTCGCCGCTAGCTCTTGGCCTCAACGCAATCGCGGTCGACCACATCGCCTCTACGTACCTCTGTCTACCTCGTCTTCGACTGCGCCCATCGTTGGCGAGATCGGGCGGCCATGAAGGTCTCCGCCTCTTGATCCGTGGTCATCGTTGTAGACTTGTAGCCACGCCTCAAAATCGTGGTCGGTAGCCACCGAATCCGTAGCCCTTGCCGTCGGCAGAAGCCTCTAGATCCGCTGTCGAGCTCTCCATCATGGATAGGGTTTCACAGCCGCATGGATTTAGATAGTTGGGGGAGGAGATAGAAGGGAGGAGGTGGCGAGAGACGGGGAAGTTTTTCTTTTCTTTTCTTCTTTTTAAATTAAATTTATGATAAAAGAAAACTTAGATCCTTTGTGACGTAGCAGCTAATGTTGGAGTTCATGTTCTTGTTTCTGAATAATAAAAGTTACAATCGAAGCTTCCTGTTAATTCAGTTTTCTTGTTTAATTACCAAGTTGTTATCTCTTTGAGTTTGCAACTCGATTGCTTCGGCCCAAGTGTTTGAGCTTTATCTTTAGCACGTATCGAGTTCTTCCCAAACACATCTGAAACCTTTGGCTTTGAGAGTGCCACGCAGCGCTTCATGAGCAGGGTTTTCAATATCGGTGATTTTTTTTTTTTTGGGGGGGGGTGTCAAGTCCGTTTTTTTCTGGGGCAAGTTTGGGCCGAAATTTTCAAACCACAATTTAAATTTCAGAGAAATTTGGAAGAAATTCAGAGAAATTTAAACTTCAGTACAAGCACAATGCTTTCAACTAAAAGAAATTCAGAGATGTTGTTAGTTTGTTACCTGGACATAACTGTGAACAAAATGTTCAACTCAAAGGGACATAACTACGACAGCCTTGGCTAAGATCTTCCGGTCACCCTCCCAGGTGGGGCGACGACGCCTCCTCGCTCGTCTTGAAACACGGCGGTGCCCTTCTCGCTTCGGCGGCTTGCTTGAGTGGAAGTGGTGGAAGCGATGGCGGCCGCCTCATTGCGAACCATGAAGCCTCGCCCGGCGTGGCGGCAGCCTTCTTCCCGAGGTCCTTGTGGAGACGCCGCCGTGGATGATGCGGTGGAGGAGCTCGGGTAGGTCCTTGAGGTAGCCGAACTTCGGCGACAGAAGCGCGTTGAGGCGGCGTGGCGAGTGGCGATCGTGCATCAGGCGCTTTGGCGTAAAGCCTCTCACGGTCGGACTTGTCGGTGCCGCGCACCAATATACATGCCCTAAGTCCAAGCCATTTGAGACCTTCTACATCTGGTTGATATCACTAGCTAGCATGTAAGATGGGGTGTTAATTATGCGACTTCTACTTAAGTTAGCACTTGCAAATTACATTTGATTTGCAATTGGAATTGCCAGGTCATGCATATTTTAGTTTTAGGTCATCCTCCATCACAATGCAGATGCATTGGGATCCGGATACTCTCACTACCGCACAGGTTCACTGTGTGAATGGTGTTTTTGTGAGTATGTGAGTAGTCCTCTGCAGTGGTACCGAGCTGACTCACATCTTGTACAATACAAGGTAGCTATTGCTGTTGGTCTTTGTCTTTTGATCGGACGGTAGATATGGCTCGTGAAGAGGATGGATGCATTGCTTATGGCCTAAATTAACCTGAAGCTAGCCTCATCTTCTCGTTCCCTCGTCATGCACACCTTTAAAATCCCTGTCCACACCTTCCATTCTCCACTCGATGGTATACGAACCTGCTGTGTAGATCTCAATCTACCGCCCTTCATTTTCAGCTTCTAATCCCCACCATTTCTTGTGTGATGCGTTTTTCCACTTGGCAAGCCTCTGTCCACTAATTTCTTTCCCCCAAAATCCCACCCTAATTAGTAGATCAAAGGCCGTTGTTGTTGTTGTCGTCATTATTGTTGAAATCGGATTTAATATGTCTGACACCGCACTCAACCCAATTAGCTAAGGTTAGTCCCAATGGATGATTTCTACTACGGTTTAACATTGCGTAAAAATATTTAGATCTGGCTTTCTAATGATGTATGGTATCGCAGAGTGTGATATCTAAATAAGATCTGAGTCTATCTCTCTCTTCCTTAATTACAGTCTTATATCGATTTTTCTTTTATGTGGCGGCCTTAAAAACTTATCGAGGTGGAAGCGTTGGAATAAATTACAAGATTAAATTGTTGCAATTTAGGTTTCTATACTTGCTAAAATTCAAGCTTCATTTGAAATTTCCAAACAAGAAGGAAAAGCTTTTTTGATAGACCCCAACAAAAACAGTGTGCCAGATATCCAAGGCCCAGGCATTTGGAACCAGAAAAAGAGAGTAGCTAGCAAGCTAAATATTTATTAAATCGAAGTTAGAGGTGCACTAACACACCACTATGAATGGGTATGAAATGAAATAATCTATGCATCGATCAACTTTAAACATGTGGCCAGGGATTGTTAATGCGGCGGGGCCCACCCACCTTGGCCTGACGCTACGGTTGGTTGGGTGGTGGGCGTGACGTGGCCGGGAAAAAGCGCAGGATGAAAATTAATTGAGGAGTAGATAAGGGAGAAAGCGCCCCTCTCTGTCTCTGCAGGTGGCCCCCGCGGCGCCGGGCATCCCCAGCCACTAGATCCCTGGCCGTTCTGGAAATTTCGAGCCCTGACAGGTGGACCCCACGTCCGACGTGGCCGGCCTCCCTCCCCTCCCTTTCTCCTCCGCTCCCAACAATCTCTCGCCTCCGCGCTCCGCGGTCTCCATTTCTCTCTCTCCTCCTCCGCTGCTTCTTCTTCCTCCTCCCGCCTCGCCCGGCCCGCACGTGCGGCCCCGCTGGCTCTTTAACCGCGCGCCACCTCCCAGGCCGCTCGCCGGGTGTTCCCCGCGATTTTGTTTTCCTTTCGAGTTTGTTCCGGGTTTCTTTGGCCCCGGTTTTGGCTCTGTCGTCGAGGAGGGGTTTTTGGATGCCCCTGGGCGATCCCGGCGAGGGCTTTCTTCTTGGAGTTTCTGTTTCTGTTGCCTCCGCCCGCTGCTTCTGTCTTCGCGCGAGGTGGTGAGGGGAAGCGGAGATTCGAACCCCGTGGACGGATCATGGCTTCCATGGAGCAGATGGAGGTAAAGATCTCTCTTTTGTTTCGCCGCGCGCCTTCTCTTCTTTCGCAGTGTGCTTGATTTTTATGTCTTTCGTGTTTGTTTTCGGCCTGTCAGTGTTGCAAAGTTTGATTGGCGCTGGTTAACTGAAGATTTTTATTGGTAAATGTTTTTTTGGGTGGGTTATTGCACAAAAAAAATGTTTTTTAAAGGCAATATTTTATCTGTGTTAAACAGTGTCCTGTTCTAGATCCTTATTTTTTGGGAGGATACAAATCACAATAACTGTAGAGGCCTGGAGAACGAGATGGGCAATCTACCATAGTGGAGTACTAGTAGACTAGTAGTTAGTTGAACATACAGAACCAAACACGCCGCCCGGAGCCCGCAATGCCAAATCCAGAAACTTTGGTGCTAAGTATACTAGGTCGTTCTGTCAATGGGCTGTATTTATTTCTCTTTTACAATGGTAACTGGCAGTATACTTCATTTAATTCATGAATCGCTACTAACTCTTGTACGTGTTTAAGTCGATGCCATGAAACGCCTCAAATTCTGCGGCTGTTAAACTCTCCACAACCGTCCAGAATGTGCAGTTGTGAAGTAAGCAAGCAGTGTCTCAAACAAGCTTTCGATTACAACAAAAACCAACATTTTATTACACAAAAACCAACATTTTGCAGTTAAAGCAGTTTATATTTAAAACAGTAAAACAATAATAAATAATAACAACAGGTGCTTCTCAACAAATTCAATTACCAACTTATCATTTCAAAAACTCTACTTATGCCTCATGTATTGGAATCACCTATTAACACAGCTTTATTAACCGGAAGTACAGCGTATTCGAATACCTTTAATTATTCATTCTGCAGAGTTGACCAACTTTACCCATAAGATATCTCAAACTCATACTGTCATGCAATATACACGCAACACGTTAGCGTGTAATTGAGCTGAGATAACAAAGTCTTTTCACTGATCAACCTTTCTAATTTCTACTCGGTAGGTTCTAACCCATACAACCCTTGGGAGACTCCACCGGCCACCGTGGATCTTGGCCCTGATACTGACATGACCATACCGTTGTGTAGACCAGCGAATGTTCCTCCAGGCCCACTCCTGTTCCATTCTTGATACTGTAGATATTCAATCGGAAAAGCCGTGTACTAAGTCAGGGAGTAATGACCACGTATGTGGTTGAGCGATTTTCTGTGTCTGTTACTGTGGCACAAGGTTCTTGTCCTTACTTGTCTTTAGTGGGGAAGTGGACTGACAAACAACTCGTGGCCTTCCACCCTCTTGACCCCACCTTTGACTCACTTTTATCACAAGTCCATTGTGTGTCCAACTTCTTGGACACAACCCTCAACTCTCCATCAAAACCATTGGCGAATCGCTAATACTGCTTTTTAGGATTTAAGCACATTTGAGTGACAAAGCTACTTATATAGATAATATTTTATGTGAACTTGTCAAAGTAAATATAGCATACAAGTGCTGGGTATTTGTCAAGGTGAATATGGCCTACAAGTGTTAGGTGGGTTCGTACGTGGGGTAATAGGATTTATCTAATTATCATGGCATTCAAAAGTATTATTTCAATATTTAAAGTAATTGGCACAAATATAATAATGAAAGTAATTAATAAATATATATGATAAATGGGCTCAAAATGATCAAAGAATGTGACTTACCTTCTTACACAAAGTCCTGTTGATACTGGTCTTGTTTGGTGTCTTCTAGAATCTGGTCATCAAAATCGTAACCTAACGAGAAACAATACAATAAAATAATCCAAATAAAATCCGACTCGACAACATGCAAGTAAATAAACTCGGAAAAGAAATATAAAGGAAGGTGGTGTGGAGGGTAGGTATTTATTCGGTGTTTCAATTGGACTAAACAGAGTTGTGAGATTTGGATCCAAATATAATAAAAATATAGAAAAGAGATGATGAATCCTATAAAGAGGTGAAAAGATTTGTTGGGAGCTTGATATAGATGAACGGAGTCAAGAATAGGCTTTCTGGGTTCGGGATGGTCAGAAAAGGTATAAAATGTCAATTAGGGGTTCGGTGAATAGTGTCATGTTACTGTTTATACATGCAATATGTTATGAACAGTAAAACCCTAGTTTTTGGTTAAGGGATAGTAGTTGGGGTTTACTGTTTGCTGGTAAAAATAAATAGTAAGTTGAATGAACAGGAATCACTACGAATAGTAATGGCTGGATAGCAGGTGAAATACTGTGCTATGAACAGTATATTTCCGGATTTGGAACAGTGTTTTCTGGTTTTCGGGTGAACAGTAAAAGGGACCTACTGTGCGCTGAACAGTGACAGGCCAAATTGATTAAACGGTAACGGGCCGGCCTTTTCTTGTCGCGACCACGACCCGTTGGCGAGCCTTAAAGGTCCGGCGCTCGGCGAAAAGGCCATAGCGGCTTCAATGACACTTCATGAGAGAAAGGGAAAGGAAGGGCTAGCGGCGGTTCTTGGCCGTGACGAAGGAAGGGTGGCGCGGGGAGGCTCCACAGAGGTAGGTACTCCTCCCTCTAGGGTTTTTGCTCGAGTTGGGTTTTTGGGTGGGAGAGGAAGGGACGGGGAGGGTGAGATTGGCTTATGGCTTGGGAGGAACATGGCGGCGGTGCACTCGGCCACTTTGGGGACGAAGGAGGGTGGGGAACTTGGTTGGTCGCGAGTGAAGAAGGTCTTGAGGCGGCTTTTATAGCCCTGGGGAGAGGTGGTGGGAGCGAGCCAGCGGCAGGGAGGCGGCGGCGTGGTTGGCGGGGTGATTAGGCGTCTTTGGGCGGGAGGTGGTGGCATGGGCGCGCATGGGCGGCGTCATGATGGCGGTGCCCTCCTCGCTGGAGCGGGGCGGGGAGGTGGTCTGGCGGGCAATGGGATAGGAGCGGCGGTCTTGACAACTTAGGCGTCGCATGAAGCGGAGGAAAGGTGGCGGGAGGTGGCGGGTGTGGCGGGAGGCAATGACGTCCGGGAGGATGACGACCGTGTGTGAGAAAAAAAAAGAAAAGGGTGGCGCACGGGAGGGAAAGGCGCCACCAGGAGAGGGAAGGCGGAAATTCCCAAAGGGGAAAGCGGAAGACGAAGGGGAAAGTCCAAATCGGGAAATATTTCAAAATCCAACCAAAAAATTCAAAATTTTTGAATTTTCTGAAATTTTGGGTTTGTTTCATGCCATTTTATCAGAAACATTGTAAAAGCTCAAATTACGCTGTAGTATTCACCCATATGTCCATTTCCCATGGTAAAATTTGTCACGATTTGAGTTAATAGCTTTGTTTCTGAAACTGTGTGCAGCAATAGCAGTACATTTTAGCTAAGCCGCTAATCTTTGTTTTCTGTTCTTGTCTGCCTCTAGGAAAGGGATGGATTGGATTCATCTGCCTTGCCAATCAACAAAAGGCTGTCGTTGGATGTTGTCAAACCTCCCTTGATGGATGATGCGATTGCAACGCAACCCAAGGAGGGGATGGATGAGTACCCTGTCAAGGTAGCCGTTTCTTGTCCCACTTTAAGAACTCTACGCAAATGCCAGTTGGTCCCATCATTATATCTTGGAGGATTGCCACTGTGCCTAATGATTTCCAACCTGCTTTAAATAGGTTCGGAAGCCCTATACGATCACGAAGCAGCGGGAGAAGTGGACGGAAGAAGAGCACGAGAAGTTCCTGGAGGCATTGAAGCTGTATGGTCGGTCCTGGCGCCAGATACAAGGTGTGTGCAGCCTATATATCTGACCTTACACTAGACTTGAGGAAGTTGGTTAGTGTTTCTGATTCATCCGAACTGTTCTTTAGAACACATTGGCACAAAGACTGCTGTCCAAATTCGGAGTCATGCTCAGAAGTTTTTCTCAAAGGTGACTAGTCCTTCCTGTAGTTATGATAAATTTGGCTGCTACATTACTGCATTGACAGTGCTATATGTTTGTATAGCTATATGTGCTTGCGAAAACAGAATCGCTAACAGTTAATTTGAACCATTCAGATGTCTACCCTATTCTCATGCAGGGTGTTTATTGTGCAGGTGGTGCGCGTGCCTGGGGCTACTAACGCAATTGAGATCCCTCCCCCTAGGCCAAAGAGAAAACCATTGCATCCATATCCTCGCAAATGTGTGAATTCTTGCAATGGGGCAAATCCAGTAATGGGGCAACCGAAGCTTGCTCCAATTTCATCTTCATCTGGTTCTGACCAGGAGAATGGTTCTCCGGTGTCAGTGCTATCTGTGATGCAGTCGGATGCTTTTGGATCATCAATGTCAAATCAGTCAGCTCGTTGTAGCTCCCCAGCGTCATCAGATGATGGGAATAATGCTCCTCCATTGGTGAATGGAGAGGAAAATATGCCGCCTTGTGAACATACAGGGATAGATCAATCCCACAGGGTAAACAACCACCCTTTGAATCAGCCTTACTACGGGACAACCTTAATGAATAAACACTTGAACTTATTAGGCTGCTCATGTTCCTGTTGCAGGAAATAGACCAGGACAACAAAGATGCGGGTATGTCTGAAGAGGATTCGTCAGATGGGGCGCAAGAAACAAGTTTGAAGCTGTTTGGGAAGACAGTTGTCATCCCAGACCCTAGGAAAAGATGTTCCCCAGAAACGGGCTGTGAAAATGGTGAGCAAATATCTCAATCCTCTAACCAAGAAACATCACAAGCCTCATTAGGTGGAGAGGCTCCAGCATATACTGTACCAAATGGATGGCTTCTTCCTTATAATTCTTTCCCATTCCGTTTCGGGGAATCAACGGATGCTGAAATTACCCATTTACATGTATGGTGGCCTTACTACGGATTTCCTGTTGGTCATCCAAGAGGATTAAGTACGGCGGCGCAGAATGAAGCTACTGATGAGAGTGATGCCGGGAAGAGCCCTTCAGTTGAATTGAGCTCAGAATCTGAGGCCAACGTGCAGACAACCCTTAAGAACTTGAAAGCAGTCGAGTCGCTTGGAACGATTCAGCTCCCAGAGTCAGCTATAAATTTTGAGCTAAAACCAAGCGCAAATTCAGCCTTTGTAAGGGTGAAGCCGAGCAGCAGCGGAGACCAATCGGTAAGGGGATTTGTGCCGTACAAAAGATGTAAGATTGAATAACCAAAGCCAAAGCGCAAGCTGTTTCGCGTCTAATTTGACTTGAGAATCAGAACAGTAGAAACCAGTTCCATATATCCATGTTCCAGTGTAATTTTACTTGCAGAGATTGGTGGTGCACGGCAGTCGGTGGAGTGTGCATTGTTTCCTGCTTGCACCTTAAAGGAGATGCAAGTAGTTGCTGTCAAGTGTTAAGACTTGAAAAAAGTTTTGTAAGGTTACCAATCTCTGCTCCCATGTTGTATAAGGAAGATTTTTAACTCTTGTTGAAAATTAATTCCTAATGGAAATCGATTTCTCTCTCATATCAGAAATTCTGTGCGTTACAAGTTTCTGTGACTGTCTTCTAGAGAGGTGGTATTCTGTGATGTTGGTACAGGTGTTTGCAAAAGAGTTTGAAGATGCTGATGCTTGCTGAGCAGAGCTTGCTCCACTTTGATACAGGTCTGCTTGGGTTCCTTGCTACACTTGTCAGAATTTGATGTGCAATGTGGTAGGACATGGTTTCATGCGACCATATGGGTTGCCAGCCACAAACAGTAAATTTTGCCTCTTTAAGCGTGACAAAGCTTGGCAACGAGCTGAGCAGTACTCCCACTGTCCTACAACCTAGGAAGGAGCTAAATGGGTTGAAGCTTGTCCGATCTTACGACCTTGCAGTGTGGCATCGTACTCCTTTCTCTTCCTAATCTTAGCTAACAAATTAGGCCTGGCAAATCCTTCTGCCGTCCCCTCGAATCAGAAAGAGTCTTGGATTAATTAAAGGGAAAGAGAGAGAGAGAGAGAGAGAGAGATGACTGGTTGATTCTTAATTCGTAGCTACTAGCTAGTATAAGGGGGATTACATTGCATTTCTCAATTATGGTTGCTCCATCCATCCAACCGTATGATCAATAACATTTCTCTCCCTGGAGAAGGCTACATATCTGACGTCGAGTGGAACCACCGTATCGGACGTCCACTTCACTCTCATAACTGCTCATCCTCTTTCCTCTGTCTTAAAAAATTGAATGCACATTCTAGCTCTTCTATCTCTCTCGTTACTTCTCATCTATTATGTTCCCAAGCTTTTTACTCCAACCTTATTCCTTCCACTCAAATACACCAATCAAATACCAAATCAACTCGTGCATATATGATTTTTGGATTCCCTATCTTTCAATCTATCAAGCATCCACTCAATTTAGACATACATGACCATCCGAGGAGTTTCAAATTGGGAGAAGAGAAGAGAAAATGGGGTGATTGGGGGGACCTATGCTTCTTCCCCCATATTCTGCCCAATCTGGTCCCTCCCACCTGCACCAAAAGCACAAGGCCGCCCATCACTGCTTCCTCTGATCTCGGCTCCTTGCCACCACCCACAGTCATTCTTCATACAGTAGGCTGTTACGATTTGTTTTCTCTATTTTTGTTGCCCCTTGGCCGCCTGATGCTCCCTCGGTCCCCCCCTCACTTCCTCCACCCCCCGTCGTATGAAAGATAGGGAATTGTTGCAGCAGCTCTCTTAGAGCATCTTTAGTGTATTGAATCGACGTCGATTCAAAGTCATGCCACGTAAGCATTTTAGGAACCGAGCTTACTTTTCTCCAGTGTATTGAACCGATTCCTACTAATAACTGGGACCCACATTACATTAAAAAAAAACCACAAAATAATAATATCCTCTCTCAAACGCACTCTTTTCTATGTAGTTGTTTAATGCTAATATGAATTGTTTAATGCTTTGAATCGATTCCTAAGTAGAGTTCGGTTCCATGCATTTTTTTGTTGGAATCGACCCCTCCAATGTATTGAATCGATTCAATGCATTCTCTCTCCTCATTTGAACCGGCTAAAACACAACATTGGAGATGATCTTACTCTCTCTCTCGGATCTGGCAAGGAGAGGGAGCGCATGCAGTTGAAATTTTCTTAAATATTGCATGGTCATCTGTGGGATGTTGCAAAAGGTGTTTACAGATGTTTCCACTTTTTGTTTTGATTGTTGCAACAAAATGCTGAGAAAATGTTGCATCCATCAAAGCCTTTTTGTTGCAACAGTTGAAAACAAATGTTGCACACGTTCTCCAGATGTTTCCTCTTTTTGTTTTGATATATTGTATCCTCCCAGTTCTTTTTGTTGTGACCGTTGAAAAAAATGTTTCCTCTTTTTGTTTTGATATATTGTATCCTCCCAAATCTTTTTGTTGTGACCGTTGAAAAAAATGTTACACGTGTTCTTAATTTTTGTTGCAGTGTACAATAGGAGATGTTGCGCCTCATTGAAAAATTTGTTGTTGGATTTTTGTTGTTGCGCCTCATTGAAAAATTTGTTTTGTTTGCGCTCATCCTTTGGAAAAGCTGGAGCTGCAGCCTTCACCATTTGATTATTGTTTCTTTAAAATATTTTTGACCTATTCTTTGATATGTTGCGACCGTTGAAAACAAAATATTACACACGTTGTTCATTTTTGTTGCATCGGAGCGTACGATGAAAATGCTCCAATCATACGTCTGAACGCTAGCTGCTCCCATATTACTTACATCAATATCTTCAAGCTATCTTGGGCATGCTCTCAAAACAAAAAGATTCTGGTAGGTTTTGAAACATTCAACAATAAGCTCACAAATTTCTAACACGTCACTGAACCGGCCAAATTACGTCCAAGTACAATAATCCACCACCAAGTTCAAAGCGAAGGGTCTGTACAAAATGAACATATATATAAAGCGCTAAAAACATGGGCAAAAAGTCACATATTTTCAATCCACCGGGCTGACTCACATCTTGTACAGTACAAGGTATAAAGAATGTTTATAAGCACCATCCCACCAAACATTTGCGGTAGAACATCCGAGCCTAGGTACAAAAAGAAACACAAAGCAAACACACAGGCAAAGCCCCATCCCAAGCAAAAATGTCTTGCACTTGTACGAGTATACATATATATCTCTATCTGCAGTAAGGTGCACAAGCACATGGTGACCTCTATAATACAACTTCTGTCAAAATGCGCTCCACTTGTCGGTTCCATGTCTCGTCGGGCTAGAGGTCGCTGACGACTTAAACAGTCCAGTACCAAAAGGGTCATCATCATCAAATGAGTATACCCTGTTGTGATTGTCCGTGCTCTTCATTGAATCAAACCTCGCAAATGCATCAGTTCTGTCATGGTCGCTGGTGCTGTTGATGGAATCATACCTCATGAAGCTGTTACCGCCTCCTTGACCGGCATTGCTGCGGAAAGAATCAAACCTTGCAAAGGTGTCATTATTACTGCCATGATCAGCGTTGCTCCGGTAGGAGTCAAATCTTGAAAAGCTGTCGCTCTGCCCAAATGAATTGTTGTCATTCATGCCAAAGGAGTCGTACTGCGACAAGGTGTCGAATGAGCTGTCGTCTCCTGCTTCGCTAAACCTTGGTGAGAAGCTGGAGTTGTACATTGGTGTACTTGGAACAGATGAATCAAAGAAACCCTTTTGCTCTTTGCCATAGATGCTGCTGGCAGTAGGAGATTCTGCACTGCTTGGGCCAGAATCAAAGAGTGATCTCTGCATTGGAGTGCTTGGAAAAGAGTCGAATAATGATTTCTGCATTGGTGTACTTGGAACAGAATCAAATACTGATTTCTGCAACGGTGTACCGGGGACAGAATCGAAGAGCGACTTTTGCATCGGTGTACTTGGGACTGAGTAATCAAAGACTGATTTCTGCAATGGTGTACTAGGGACGGAATAATCAAAGACAGATTTCTGCAATGGTGTGCCTGGGACAGAATCAAAGAAAGGCTTCTCCATTGGAGTACCCGGAACAGAATCGAAGAAAGGTTTATGTTCCTTGCCATAAGCACTACCAGATGTAGAAGAACCTCCTGTCCTTATTGGAGGGAGACCTTGTGGCCCAAAGAATAGATCTGAATCACCATTCTCACCATCCTGAGAAACAGAATGCAGAGTTCAGTGCTCGATGGAAAAATATCTATGCAACATGACACAATGGCACAAAGCATGAATAGAGTTTGACCTTATGACTGATGTTCCATAGGGAGTCATTATCATCACCATGATCAAACGATGGGCCCCAAGAATGTCCACCATAGGCTTTATCTCCATGAGTAGGGGAATCAGCTGCTCCACGGTTACTGTAAATTTTACCATGCAATAAGAACACAGTTTTTGTAATAACAAACAACAAAGTCGCCCATGAAGTACTATCCAATTAAGGGAATGCCAATTTCTCAGCAAAAACAAGTGTCATGTACATCGGTAATCTTTCATATGTTCCATCATGCAACAAGCATGTTTCAACTAGCATGTTCAGGACTTGAATTGTCCTATTACAGTTAAATTAACAATATATGCGGTGATCAAAGCACTGGCAAGGTTGAATTTATTGGAGTAGCCCACTGGTCCAAATAATTTAAGGTCAGGCTCAAACATGCGATCTTTACTCGCCAACAAAATTGACACAGGAGCTTAGCAATAAGAGCTTACACTTGTTGTGTTTCAAATGGATGACATGGGGAAAAGGTGCATGCTTCTGTTTTTCTAGCAAGACCGTCAGGTGTATATTTCATATAAAATGAAAAATAAAGAAATTTATACCTGATACTCTCAGTAGCTCGTGGTGAGACGTCATTTGTTCCAGATTGCTTTTTAACAGGACTAACTGGAGGACTTTTAGCTGACTCTACTTTGCTATTGGAAGGTGTCGCTTCAGGTTCTACAGTCTGCTCAGCAGCAGCAGCAGCAGCAGTTTTACCACTCTTGTTATCTTCTTTCTCTGTTGATGTAACTGTTGATGCCCCATTGGTAGACACTTTACCATCTTCAACAGTAGGATGACTCTCTTGTACAACTGGAGGCTCCACTTCGACTGTGAGTTCCTTTATTATGGAGAACCCTGTAGAAAGACAAATAGGAGTAAGTTCAAATTTGTAATGTCCAACAAGAACACGTTCAATAAAGGAACATGGTGACAGAATCGAGATTCGAGTTAGCATACCATCATCTCCAAATCTGTCCCATTCTTCATCCCATACAGCAGCTGTCTCTTGAATTCCAGATTGCCAACCTAAAAATTCGATAGTTAAGTAAACCATTCGGTATTCACTATTATGTAAGACCAAGAAACAACAAAAACAGTAGGATCCCCATTAACAATGAAGAGCAAATGAAGTTAGAAACAAATCTGGTTTCGTGAAGAATAGCACATTGCCTATTTGATGCAACAAAACTAAGTACAGCCAATTAAGATTGCTTTGGTGATCATAAATATTATTGATACTCGGTCCAATGAACTACATTTTTGGCTCAGTTTATACCTGACAAACTGAAAATCAGAGTACATCATTAATTTAAACAAGAGATGGAAATCAGTCCAAGAAAGTTCATTCATTAAACAAGCAAATGTTGGAAAAAAGTCAATAAACAAATAGGATAGTAGCAAGTACCAAAAGGAAGCTCCACTAAAGTAGTTGGCTTAGCTCTCAACCCATATCTCTTGCACTGTTCATTTAAGGATTTCACAAGATCCTCAAGATCGGATTGTATCTGATTAGCCCGCTCCTATAAACAGGGGGGACAGTCAGACAACATATGTACATATGTACATGTACAACGTGATGCAAGAAAGATACTGGAAGAACAAAAATGTCAACCTGAAACTTTTCATCATTTCCATCCCCTTTCTGCAATTTAACTATAGCATTATAAATTTCCAATTTCTTCTCCTGTAAACAAAAAAAGAAATAATAAGGCCACCGTCCAGGCCTCAAGAATGGTTTTTACAATTTCTTAGCACACTGGGATAAAATCACAAGTATACCTGGATCTCACGGAAAGTAGCCTCATCCATTGATAGCTTTGATGCCACATCTCCAACCTTCTTGCATCTCTCATCATATTTCCCTGCAAGGGATTGAACCTGAATATAGAATTGATAAAAACTGTGAGATTTATGTAAAACATCATAAAAACTACAGAGCGGCCATTGTTACATTACATGTCACAATGCAACAAGAGACATCATACGACATAGTCGAATACCAATTCACCAAATCATGAATGCACAAAATTATCCTTCTGGTTTCTAGTAAGCCAACAAATGATTCCACAAAAACACCAAGCTAGGTATTTGTGAGACCTAAAGAGTTGCAGTTATTCCAGGAGCATGTATCACAATATACGACAGCGCAACAGTCCAGTTCAACATGATGAGAGGACTGAGACACCTGAGATTTTCAGCTATCTTTTGCTTCAGTCCGCACTTCAGAAACTACAAACAACTTCTAGAAACCATTGATTACTCAGAAAGGGTAAAAAAAATCGCAGAGCTCATTTCTTAATCAAGGTTACAGAAGAACATTACCTCACGCTTATCCGCAGACATCCTTTCTGAGACTTCATTAAGCCTGTTATCACACCTACTCTTGTAAAGAATCTAGGGCAAAATAATTAAATCAGGTCAGACATGACCACATAAAACTAGCTCATGTTAAACTATGTGATATATTTTAGCTAATGATAAAGAGATGGGTAAGTTGAGTTGGTACAAGATGGTAGGCTACAGCAGGTCACTTATGAAACATGACAGCAGTTGAATGGATATGCTATACCAACACCTAAAGGAATAGACAGTGCATGGGAAATGAAACTAGAATCTGAATTAACAAGACTTCACTAAGATTCCAAGCATATAAAGATACAGAAATTGTATCGCTTCTCAATGTAGATGGACCTAATTCTTTCATTCAGAATATATGCTTGCATTTACATATTAAGGCATATTGCTAGAGAGTGCTTACCAGCTCCTGCATCTTGGTGCGGTAAAACTCAGTCTTCTCTCTAGAATCCAGGATTTCCTTTTCCAACTCTTGAACCTTCATAAAAGATTTAAAATATGTATGGGAACACATCAAGATAGCCTAAATGTGCACAAGTGTACAAAGTTGAAAATCCGTATTGCAGTTCTCAAGATGAATGAAGACAGAAATATAATCTTGATTTTTCCCCATAAGATAATTTATCTAAAGATCTAATGCCACAACAATTTCAATTAATCCATGAAAATATGAATCACAACCTGTGAAACAATGTTCTGACACGAATTTGTCTGCCTTAGCATTTTATCTATATTCTGCTTTCAACATTTTAGCCATTATCTGCACTATCATGAGACACTCGAGAATTAACAACCATGTGATGCCTGAGCTGACCAAGAGAATATGAGACCATAAGTAGCATAGAAATAAATGTTCCCCATACTAAAGGAATTTAACTTTTCGAGTTCAATTTCTTGTCAACAATGAAACAGAAAATAATAAACAAGAGGAATTCAGCTGTCGAAAATTACTTCAAAATATATTTGGGATTTCCTTTTGTTTTTGTCAAATTTTAAATCGGGAAAGAACGCTCTTGAAATATTTCAATAAAATAAGTACAAAGAGGACATACTTTTTTATCAGCATCTGAAGCTTCCTTAAACTTTGCATCCAGTGCATTTTGTTCCTCCTTGCTCAGCTGGTCAACTAGATGTTTCTCCAAGACTGGGATATTTGGCTTTTGTTGTTCTGTCCGCATTGTATCATCAGCATCTACAGAAAGAGACCTTCGAGGTGGTGGCTTCATAGATGAGGGAGGCATCCCAGGATGAGATCCTTGCATTGCTCTACTTGCAAATCCTACAAGTGTTCAATAAAAATCACATCATTGATGAGGGTCTCCTAGTAGTTAGTAATTTTTTAAAAAAATGGACAGAACAGTTTCTTTTGGATGAATACCAGCACTTGGATGGGAAGCCGGGCCACTAGCGTTTTCTGAAAACTGGCCAGTAGAGGGTAGTGAAATTCCCTCTGCCCAAATGCCATCTGGTAGTACATCAGGAAGAGGACGCTGCTCACGATGCCTCTCCATCAAGTAGACAGCAGTACAAAATTCCCTGAAAGACAGCATCCCGTCCTTATCCTGGTCAGACAAATCCCAGACCTTCCTTAAGATCTCTGTAAGTGGAGGGAAGCACAACTATTAGAAATTATAAGCGAGAAATGAGAAGTACAGGAACTCAATGTCAAGAAGAGTTTGATCATTGGAGGGAATCTAAAGCAGAAAAAACAAGCTAATAAATATCGGCTAGTAAAAGAAATAGGAACTTTTCGATGCACTTTGTCAATCAATAATAACACAAATAGAAATAAGGAATATCATAAGATTGTGGTGATGTTCTGAGGCACTCAACTCCCAAGAATATAATGACAGGGGAATAAAAAATGCAGCTTCAACCATATAATAAATAATAGGATATGGATGACAACTTAACAGTCATGATCTAACATTTCAATTCAATGTGCAGCTAGCAAGAAAAAAAATAATCGAGCGAGTTAATTGGAGAATATTTAAAAAAATGCATATGTGCAGCAGGATACATAAACATGGACACAAGAGATATATTGACAACAAGCAGTAGCACGGCACCAGTATCGAATGAATTTGCCATCCACAAAAACTAAAGATGCATATAGTTAATCATCTAAAAGGCAAGTTTCAAGGCAAAAATAATGTCTGGGGTCAACCACAAAAATAGGAGCCCTTTTCAAACTAACAGTTCTACTTTAACTCGCAAATTGATGCTTCTGCACGTTATACAGCACATATAATCGCCAACTGCTCATTTTCTTATATTGCTGAAAATGCAATAAGTAGCATTGTCCGCATAAATAAAGAAACATAGCACATAGCTCATGAGCCATGATAAATTGAGGGAGCATGAGTAAATATGGAAGAAACATGTGATGTACCTCTTGGCAGCCTCCAACTTAAAAACAAATTCCTTGCCTCTTCACCGGTAATCTTCCCATCTCGATCCCTGTCTACCTTAATAAATACAATCATATATTTCCTGACATCTGCTTGAGTGATTTTCGGCCATGGGACCTGAGACTGGTTTGGATTTAAAGGAATGTGTCCACCAGGAACATTTGCGCTCATTGGTGCAGGAGTGCTTGGTATGGCATTAAACTGGTTCTGCTTAGGAGTTGGCTGGCTTTGTTGCAACTGGCTAATATGAGAAGGAAGTGATGCTATACCCTGCATGTGACCAGCCTGAACTGGTTTAGGGGGGTGATGAGGTCCAGCAGCTGGGCCAAGGGCTGTAGAACTGGGCAAACTATTTGAAACAATGGAGTGCGAGGATGAATCTTGCTTTGCTTGTGGAGCTGCAGAGAAAGGGTCCGCACCGAAAATTGAGTTAGGTGACAGTCCATTCCCTAAGGGCACCAATGCCTTAGAGTCATTAACAGCTGGTGGTGAAGACAACAAGTTAAGATCTGTTGAGTTTGCCTTTACAGATGTCGTAACAGCCGGTGTATGAGAACTGTAGCCTCCTGCAGGAGTTGAACTCTGTGCTGATGTTCCCACGCTACCAAGGTTCACCTGTGGAGAAACACCTCCGGTTGGAGCTTGTGAAGTGGCACCCAATGGACTTGCACTTCTCTTACCGCTAAACCAATCAGTTGATAGATTTGTCGTGGTTGAACCAGTATGATTTAGCCCACTTAGACCACCTCCAACGGGTGGCCTTGGAGCAATTTCCTGGGCGGGAGGAGTATTTGCATTTACAGCTTGTGGCGGCCTGACAAGATTACCAGATTGAAGGACCTGTGGGTTCAATGATGCACCAGGAAGCCCCTGTGCTCCCTTTATAGCAGGATTCTGCTGACTAGGACTTGGTGCTTGAGTGGGATGCGAGGGGCTAGCAACACTATTTGTCTGAGGACCTGCGGTGGAAATATTTATCCGAGGAGCAGGAATTTTTGCAGCAGCTGGACCAAATAATGCTGACCTAACAATATCAGGTGTTAATTCTCGCCCACTCTGCGCTACCGTGACAAGTTTAAGCGAATTGTAGAAATCTTCGCGCCCAAGAAAACCAGTTCGGTTTTTATCAGCGTACGTCCAGATCTGCACCAGGAAAAGAAATAAAAGGCAGTTAGTACAGTAAGCATAAGACCACGTGTGCACAATAGATATTTTGAAGGTAAATCGTATGAGCATTGGTTTACATATGATTTGTTCCAGTTGAAGTTCTCACGTTAAATCAATATACTCACCAATCACCAAATATTGAGATGTACGCCTTTAAGTACACTATTTGAACCGGTAATAATTACAAACTTCCAATAGATCCATGGCTCAAATTTGGAAGAAGAAGAAAAACATAGCTAAAGGCCTCCCCCCAGTTCCTAAATGCTGGCTTCCAATTCCTGAAAACAACCATTACTTCCAATTGACCAGTTGAAAGTACCAAATACAGGCTAAATCATAGCTAAAGGCCCCCAAGTTTTGGCAGCACAAAGCAGCACTCCCCTAAATTTTGTATGCTTCAAAGCGCAATTCCTCACGTCTAGACTCCATATTCCAAAGCTACAAGATCACTGAGTTTACTACTAAGATAATCTTGTACACAGCTAGGAACTGAACAGCTTGACAACCTCAGAGTTTCTTCAAATCGATATTTGATTCGCTGGCCAAAACTGTAGGACAACTAAATTACGAGCTAAATGTACCAAATTGCAAAGCCGGATCAAAGCACAACGGCCAGTCATCAAATCGACACACCAAGCACCCAGAACTGACTAAAGTTGTCTAGTCAAGAATTCCAACCGGTGGCAACTAAATCACTCGTCCAGAATGAAGAGAGCACCCTCGAAATTTCGGCGAGTGCAACTCGTAGACAGACCATCGCGCATGGCGTTGCCACCAAACATTTGACGATTGGAGCCACACGGTGGGTCGAGGGCTAGAAACGAAAACAGCATCGATGGAATTGAGGCGCGGAGGCGGGAGGAGATCTGAGGATACCTGGGCTAGGACGGGCTGCGGGAGGCCTGAGCCCTTGAAGAAGGCGACGGCCTCCTGGCCGCTGATCCGGCCGTCGCGGTCCAGATCCGCGGTGCGGAAGTAGGCGTCGAACGCCGCCTCCATCGCGCCAGGTGGAGGAGGCGGGGTCGGGGTGGGCGGATTCGCCGGGGCCGAGGCCGGAGGAGGTCACCGGCGGCGAGGGTTCCCGGCGAGATCGGGAGAGAGTGTGTTGTGTGCGCGCGCGGCCGGCGTACGGGGGTATACCAATATCAATATGGTGTGTCCGGAGATGTCAGTCGGTCAGATGAGAATGAGATGCGGATGCGGATGCGACGAGGAGGAGGAGCTGTGCTGGATTTCGCTGGAATTTCGAGGGGCTCTTCCAAAACTGCGAGCATGTAAAATGTTACTAGTATAAATAAATCCACCAATCCAGTAGGGGTTTGCCGAATAAACGCACTTGTGTTTTTTCTTCCTACGCCACGTGGCAGTGGTAACGCTGGCTAGCTCCATGTAAGAGGAAAGAGGAGGGGGAGGGAGGGAGGGATAAATGTAATTAAGACCCTTCACATTCCTGCTAATAATAATGCTACTAGTTTGTTTGTCATACTTATTTACGAGAAATACAAGAGGGAGAAGCCGAAGAATGGCCAAAAGCTGTCTTTTGGCGTACATGATTATGGGCCAGAGGGAGGGAGTGAGGCCCAACAGGAGGGAGAACACCGGATGAATCAAGCTTTAGTCCACATGTGTTCTAGTTCTTCAAGTCCTTGAAGATATATGTGCCGATTAATAGAGTTCCAGCTAGCAACACATACGTATTTGGAACGACATTCAAGTATATTTTCTAATGCATCAAACCACATGTGATTTGGAGTTTTCTACAAAAAAAAGTTATGGTAATTTCACCGGATGATACACACACAATCCGGGCGGCGCATGAGAGTTGCCAAATATAAGGAGTCTATGGATTGCAAGGCACTTGCTGGTGATATTGGACTATACCATGACTTCCCAAAGGTTGAGAATGTTTCCTTTTTCTTGTTTCACGTGGATTTGGTAGCTACACAAACAAGGAAAGCAAAGATACAAAGAGTTGAAGTTAATTCGGATTCGGTTCGGCACATCCAGCACAACTTACATTAAAAAGTCCATAACTTTTGTAAAAGGAGTCCAATTTGGGTGTTCTTGTACTTGTTGGAAAGATAATTTCAAGCCCGACACTATGGGTCCACTCTCTGCCACAGATTCTACGTGTGTGCACCTCTATGTCCGAAACAATGTGACGATTGTAAAATCATGGTTTCCTTTTTGTTTGAGCTGAGTCTTAAAAAATGTATGAATGAGTTGGGGTCGGTTTTGGTACATTGTGGCCGACCCTAGGGGCTATATAAGCCCATGTATTCGTGTCTTTTTGTTTAACCATGAATTTTATGATAATTATTCAGAGAAGCATTGTTGTAACATCCCAAAAATTTGGTCTGTTTTGAAGCTTTAAAAGAAAAATAACCATTTGGTTTTTCTGCTAAAATTAAAGCTTAATATGATTTTTCAGAGTTCAAAAACAATTTAACATGATTAATGTTAACATCAACTATTATCAAAACTATTTTATTTGGGTTCTAGGTGCTTGGATATAATTTCTAGAATTTTTTCGAGTGCATTTGCTATTTTCTAAGTCTTATTTGGATTTTCTGCTATTTTCTAAAAAAAACTAATTATAAATCTCAAATAATCCTTGTGGGCCGAAACCCATCCTCGGTTCCAAATCCAGCCCATCCGCTTGGCCCATTTTCGCCCACGCGCGCCCTCTCCTTCTGTCTCGCTGACAAGTAATCCCACCCGTCAGCCTCTCTCTCCACCCCGCGTGTTTTCTTCTTCGGCCTTTGTCAGCCGTTGGATCGCGTATGGACGGTCCGATATTGATGAGACTCCGGACGGTCCGAAGGTTCACTCTAATCCTGGTCGTCCGTTTGAATCTGGGCCATTCGATCGCGCCTCGCTTTGTGTCTCTGTCAAGTGGGCCCGAGTCTTATTATCGCTCTCGCCGCCTTCTTCTTCTCGCGTGGGTTCTTGCGTCCGTATCCATTGAAGCTCTTCAAAGCTCCATCCGGCAATGGAGTTTTCCAACTGATTTTCTTCTAGAAACCGTGTCAAAATCTTATCTCTATCTCTCCCGCAATCGTTTCTATTGAAATCTTATCTCAATTTGCTTCTTATCTCTAAGAATAGATAAGCCCAAATCAAATTCAAATTAGAGATTTCTTATCGGGTCTAGCCCTCAGCCTATAAATAGCACCCCTGGGTTTGCAATCGCCTCCGCATCCCAGATCCTCCAACCATTGAGCTCCAATCGCCCTAGCGCCGCCGTGATTTGAAGAACTAGGGTTTCGGCTGAAATTTGATTTCTTTGAATTGTGCCGCCGCCTTTGAAGACCAGCCTCCGTGGACCACGCCGTTGTGATCAGCATAGCGTGGGCTACCTCCAGGACCATTCGCCGTCGTCAATACCTCGTCAGAACTCCAATCCGACAAAAGCCGATCTTCTTCGCCGCTTCAACCTCGCCGCCAGCCATCTCCGTCCACCTCGACCACCCGGGTGCACCTCAACAAGTTTGCAATAACAAGAGCTACCCTTTGGTACCACCCATCCTCGCCGGAACCCTTGGTTCCCGAGCCGTCGCCGTTGTCAATCCGACGCAGACGTCCACGTCAACTGCCACCTCAGCCTTTGTGCTTGCGTGGCAGTCCATTGAGCGCCACGTGTACGCGAACGTGACACCTGAGTCAGCCCAGATCCAAAAGGTTCGGTGAACCCGGTTTACCGTGGACCGTTTCACTGCCATGTGGGTCCCACATGTTAGTTAATTCTTTTTATTTATCTTATTCCCTAAAGTCTGCGCTGACGTCATCGTTGCGCAATAATCCGATTTTTTTCTTTTAAGAAATAATTCGGAAATTAGTAATAATCCAATTTTAGGGTTTTTCTTCAAATTCAAACTTCCAAAGCTCATATCTTTTGCATCCGAACTCCGATTGAGTCCATTCAAATTCCTAAATTCATCTAAATTCGAGATCTGTTTATCTAAGATTTTTATTTAATTTTTGGAGTTTGTTTTCTCTCTGTTATTTATTTATTTGCCTTTTTGCGAGTAGACGTTGATACTTCGGGAAGTTTTGAGCAAGAAGGAGTACACCAAGATCAAGATCAATCTCAGGATTTATTCCAAGGCAAGTCGTGGTCCTTTGATTATATTGAACCTATGATTTCAAAAGTATATTGTTTTATACAATTGCATGCTATCTTTATACAAATTGCTTTTGGTTTAGTTATTACCTATTGTCATTATGCCTTCATTGAGTATTTGAATGCCATGAATCCTTTGTCACCTTAGCATAGATAATTTTAGTTGGACATATTTATATTACCAACATGGGTAGCGTATTAATGCTTAGTTCAGCTTAGATACGATGGGTTTATCATCACATGTGTCATAATGATTAATCTTGACTTAATGAGATATGGAATCGTGGTGATGAGCCACTCTTGTTAAATTTTGTGGGTACCATGACGGGGTGAGTCATGGGTCTTAGTTAAACAATATGGCTTTCACTTGGGTGAGTGGTTGGTGGATAGTGGGGGTGCGGGTTTAGCACGGATTGGGTTTGTGGTAATCTCGCCTGAGTAACTTGTCAAGGACTTAATCTTGTACGCCATTGAACTGGGCCTTAACCATACAACCACATGTCTGGTATGGGACGGACCTGGCTGACTAATTAGCAATGTCTTAATTTTGGTTCTGTCGTGGAAAGTGTGAGTTATGGGGGAACATATTCTCACGGAGGCGCAAGAGGGGGACCCTATCTAGTTAGAAAGACATTCAGTGTTGAATCCTTAGCGGACAGAACTGGGTTAAGAAGGAGCTTTGTAAAAGCCTTGTCACGTGCTCTAGACTACTTACCTAAGGTAGTGAGCAGTGGTATCGACGGATGCCAAACAAACTAGAGAAGTCGTGTCATGTGGGGAAAGCTGTATAACCTCTGCAGAGTGTAAAACTATTCGAATAGCCGTGTCCGCGGTAATGGACGTGCTCGGGGATTTCACGCGGGAGATAGAGTTTCCTCAAAAATGAGTCGAAGTGTGGATGGGAAGTTCACTTGATGAATATAATGTTTGTTTGGTGAACAGGTCATTCACTTGGGGGTTTGTGTCGATTGGTGAATGGGAGATTCACTTATCATTGGTTTGGTTGGAAAGTGAATAGGCAGTTCACTGGTCGTTTCAAACAAATTGTTTAATATTTTATTATTGTTTCCAATTACGCTTTTCAATCTATTTATTGTATTTACCGTCAATATTGCTTTCTGCAAAAGAACCATACAGCTAACATTTGTTCAAGCCTTGCATGAATACTATTTGCATACTTTTTCTACCACGATTTGCTGAGTACATTCAAAGTACTCACGGCTTTATGCCCTCGGGTTGATCCGCAGTTGAAGAGTATCAAGCTGCTCAAGAGTTCTACGTCCAGATGGATCATGAATGTTTTGCGGATTAGGATGCGTTCTCCACTCGATTGTCTGTGGGCATGTTAATTGGCCATTTGAAGAATTTCGTTCCGCTGCAAGAGTTTATTTGTTTCTTTAGCCCTACATGGCAAGTTAAGAAAATGTTGACCATAAGGTCCAATTATTATTATTATTTGTTACTCTGAGATCTTTTTAGTTAAATCGAATAAATAGATGGTATTTCATCAATGTTTTCTGTGTGAGCTAGCTACTGATCTAGGACTAATTCAGCATACACAGAGGGTTCCTGAGATGAATTTTCGGGTCCCGACAATTGTTGCTCTTGTTCTTTAGGGTGTTTGCTAAGCCGTCGGCTGTCCCTTTGGAAATTGGAAGTGTCTCTAAGTTACCTCTTTTCGTTTCTTGTTGTTCTTGTGATTTCTTTGGTGATTGCAAGGAGGGATTGCATGTATACCTTCGCGTGGTTCGGTAGATATTGACCAAAGCGTGTGGCTGGATGAATTCTTTTGTCACGGATTGCTGTATCGAGACAGTGATTGATATCATCGGTTCATCAGATTACACAGATCATCTATTATCTTTTATCCTACGTCGTAAAGATCGAACACCCTGTATGTATGGACTATGGACTACTTAATGTATTCCTAGCCTCCTCGCTAGCTCGAGTGAGTCAACGACCGACAATAGTTATTTTACAGGGAGCAGCCTCGAGCGAGTTGCCCCAACAGCCATGCGACGCAATGCTCGTACTAGCACGAGGAAATATCATGGTTACCTCTTTTACGGTGTTATTCTGAAAAATGAAGATAGAAGAGGGAACATGTTCTTACCGCCATATAAAATTTTAAGATCAAACTTGACCGTATTTAGAAGATATAAAAAAACAAATTATGCACACGAATATATATATATATATATATATATATATAGTGATTGCAGGACGCTGCAGCAGTTGTTGAAAAAGACACAGTGAGCGCATCAGCAGCAGATCCATCACATTTGATTACAGGAAAAATATATTTCCAACACTATTTATCCCCGGCCTTATCTACAACGAACAAGAAATTACAGGCAAGACAGAGCAACGAGTGTGATAAGTTGCGACGTAATGGGTGATGACTAAGGAGTCTTTGGTTTAAATAACATTATTTGCACGTGAAATAGCAAATTTAGTCTCTTTTGGAGATCAAAGCCAAAATTAGATTGGAGATGCATGCATGTTGAACGGGGACCTGTGTGTTGGTTTGGTGCAACATTACATCGCTCACCTAGCCAACTGCACTGCAATGCACCACAGGGGAGAGGGGAAAAAACCACCAGGCTGGCAGATTAGCCACTTTTTCCCCCTCTCAGATACCAACAACATGAATGGTCTTCCAGTAGATCAGATCTGAATCCCTTCTCCTCTTTGCTGAATAACAGTGCCCACTTGTTGGTTCCTACTTGCAACTTTTAGCAGGCATTAACTAGTATTTGTCAGCAGCCCGAGCACACCTGTCAACCGCACCAGAAATCAGAATATATAAACGGGAAGTCCCATCTGCCGAGAATGAAATGAATGGTCCTGCCATTGTCGGACTACCTTAAGCCTGCAGATGTGAGAACACGCAACTCCATTTTATATTTAAAAAGAGTCAGTTACGTGAGTATATATGCATGTTTTATGCAATGGCGGAGCTTGAAAAATTTTAATGGATGTGCACATTTCATGCAAAGTTTAAAGCTTACACAATAAATTCATACTATCGTAAATCCAATACAAGTAATAATTGATCTCTTATACTATTTCTCGATTTGTTCTTCTAAAAATCATCTATGAAAAATACTCTTTCAACATTGTCACCACCGGTAGGAGCACTACCAATTTTAGAAGCAAATATATTAACTTGTAAATTTCTTTTTTTTTTCGACAAGCTTAACAGAAAGCTCACCAAGATTCTTTAGATCTTTGGAAGAATTGTTTCTCTTCATATTCGAAGGATTCGAATTGCTCTACATTCAAATATCACTACAAGAACAAGCGGACAACTCAGATTTCTAATCATCTTTCACATTTCACTAATCCCAAATTCTTAAATCAACACCTCCCAAGGGAAAAAAGGACAAAGGAGGGTTTACCTACGACGCACCGCTCCCTGACCTTGTCGGGTGTCGCGCCACCAAGGTGCCACCTTGTGCCACCGCCCACGAGAAACCTGCCCGAGACGCTACTTGGGTTGGATGACGCAAACTCAATGGAAGAAAGATAGAAGAGCAACCCTGGTCATGTTGCCGCCCTACGACGTCGACCACGCACTGGCTGCGCCCGCATCACGCCCTGGCTACACCGGAACGCACGATGGTCCGAGAAGTGCCCTAGTCTATGCACTCACCCAAACGCCACACCGCCGCCCGCACGAAATTGCGTTGCGCTGCCACGCGACGTGGTGGTCTCGGTATTCAGTCGGCTTGTACTCAAGTCAATGTCTGGATGACAAATTGGGTATTGGCAAGGAGGCCTTAGGGCATACGCTGTAGGTTGGTTGTGGGCTTTTAGGCTTTAGTTGCTAAGCCAGCCAGCCTATCTCGGCATCTCACATGTCCTCCCGACGCTTGTCTCTCCTCTTTTGACCTCCCTCCGTGTGCTTTCATGCCGAACAATCCATCACTACATACCTGCTTCGCGATGATTTCCCCAAATTTTGGGTGTGCCAGTGCACACACGGCACCCTACCTAGCTCCGCCCATGGTTTTATGTACACAAACGGAAACAGCGTTGGTGTTTCTAGTACATAACTTTTGCATGCATGTATGCTTCAAAGATCCATTCATATTGGCACAAGTCAAGAACGATACATATATACATTCTTGAGATTCTTACCAGCCAATAGTTCTCATATATGTTGTCGGTGTTTTAGAACCGATCTTACGTATGATTGTTTGATTCGGGGGGTCTCCAAGAGAGATCACACAGAGTAAATGACACAGGAATTTTATACAGGTTCAGACATTCTCCGAAGAGAATAACAACCCTACTCCTGTGTGGCTATATTGAATATGTTGGTTACAGATCAAGAGAAAGACTAAAGTTTAATGTATTGTGCTCCTGATTGCCTCTCCTCCCTCTGCCAACTGTCTGCAGCCTTTATATAGTGTACGAAGAGATGGCCGTTTCTTCAGGCTAAGAGACGTCTCATTATTTCATATAATGAGCACATTGATGGCAGTTACTGTTGGAGTAGTAACCCCCCCAACGCGTTGCCGGCGATTATCGTCGAGACAGAGGAGATTACGTCTGATTATTCCAAAGAATAACAGTGTATATTAACTGCTTAGATTTCCTAATCGATTGAGCCTACTTATCAGCAAGCTCTATCGATTATAGGGTAGTCGTAACTGACCTGATCGTAGAAGAACTTACGACCATGAGGTAGTCATAAAAGGTCTTACGACTACAAGGGTGGTCGTAGAAAAACTTACGACCATGAGGTAGTCGTAGAAGGACTTACAACTATGGGAGTGGTCGTAGAAGAACTTACAACCATGAGATAGTCGTAGAAAGACTTACAACTTCAGCTTCTTCCTTATGAACATTAAGGGGTATACTTAAGGACCATATAATGGTATTATTATCTATAATAAGAATTATAAATAAATAATTAAATGATGATTATTAGATTCTCGTCAGTATGTAATATATTTGTGGGCGGCATACAAGAATAAAATCCACCCTCTCTACTCTAGGAAAAGCGATTGCTAGCTCTCCTTTAGTTAGTTGCTGCCCTCTAAAATCAGATCAAACGCCCGAGCCGATCTCCCCGTCTAAACTTCACTGGAGTGCTGCATGCATGCACGTTTGGTCCATCAGGCAAAACTCAGTTCAGACAAACCAACCTATATGCTTTGTTTCATTTCACCCAGTCCAATCATCTTGTATCAACTGCTTGCCTGAAAGAGCATCCATCAATATCCATCCACTGGGGAACTTTCTTTATTAAATAACCTTTTTTAAAATTTTATTTTAAAGTTAACCTCCAACGTATTTTATTTACAAATTTAACCCCTTTGGTCACGCCACCTCCCATGGTGTGACAAAATAACGCTGTCACGCCACAGGATAAATCTGCAAAATAGCACTTCTGATCACGCCACTGATCGTGGTGTGACCAAACAACACTGTTACGCCACCACCCATAGCGTGACAAGAGCATACCTCAGCGTGACAGCGTTGTTTTGTTACGTCATAGATGATGGTGTGACCAAAAAGGTCAGATTTAGAAATAAATTGCTCTGGTGGTTAACTTTAAAATAAAATTTTAAAAAAGATTATTTAATAAAAAAAATTTCTCCACTGGGCAAACAGAAACAAACATTTCTTCTGCCAGGTACATGCAAAGGATGCATGTCCATGTAGCATCAATCTGTGCAGTGAATAAGAGCTGGATGCAGCTGCTTACGGTAGGCAGCTACTGCTTCCCATATTTGCCTACTGCCACAAGGCCAATGGTAGAGCTTGCTAGGTTTTCGTAGTGTGCCTCCTTCCACCCATGCTGATCCAAATACTACTCACATAACCAACGGTTTGGCATGTCTACAGCAAAACAATGCCAACATGTCCTCTACAGTATGGGAAAATCACACATTCACACATGAACATCAAAGGGTATATAATCATCGGATAAAATACTTCTCATCCACATAAAGGGAATATCATGTTCTAGGGTTATAAAAAAATTATAGGCGCCTCAAGACATCGGCAATAGAATCCATAAACATTTCGAAAGTGGAATTGACACGTTGCAAGGTCAATAGTCTTCTAAATTGGACTGCCTATAATGCGCCACTATGCTCATGCATGGTGATGTTAGCTTTTCAGCCTATAGTATTATAAAAAATGTGCACATAAATGGCTATCAATTTGGAAACTAACATTGGTATCAATGAACAAACTATCTGAAACAGCATTCAGTAGTGCCCATGAATATGGTGAACTACTAACAATTAAAGTTAGGAAAGCCCTAAATAGCATAACTATTTAAATGGCACATTTTAGATTGAAAGAGGGTCAGAAACTCACATTCTAAAATCGTAGCTGTTGAAATTAGGATGTAAGAACCAATGAAAAAACAATCCGACATCAATCATGTAGGGTCTTTGTTAGATCCCTTTGATAATCGATGATCCCATTTTTGTCAGGAAAACAATCAATTCTGCGGTAGTTATATTAAGAGAAGAGTCCTTGCCTATTATCGTCAGTCCTCCCAAATTTTAAGAACTAAACATATTTGTACCATAAAAGAGCAAAGGGGTCATTTACTCATGGGAAGACAGTAGCTAGTAGCTACAAGTTTAATATGCGAACCGGCATTGGTTTCATTGCACCATTCATAAGAATGATATGTTGACTTGTAACTACACTAATTTGTCATGATCTCTACCATTGCTGGCATAAAATGGGAAGCGCAAAACAGAAATAATTCAGTAGAAATACACAGTAACTTATGTACCATAAAGCAAGCACATTTGTAAAAAATCAAATCAAAGGCGGGGATCTACCGAGAGAGATTACCTCTTCTCCCTGTTTGTCCAAACAGTAATTTCAACATACAAAATCTCACAAGCATAGCTAAGACTGACAAGCATCTGCCAACTATAAGCTAAGGTACCTCACTAATCAGCTTTCACCGAAGCAGAGGTTTCAGCTGCCGAAGTCGAGGAACACACGTTGTGCAACATCTTGCTGTCAGAAAAGCAGTGTGATGTTTTCAACTTCTTGAACTTCCATACAGATGTAATCTTCATCGGAACCAAACCATCACCGGGGGCCTTTGCATCTGCATGACTCACTCGCTTTTCTGCGCCATTTGACTTTGATTTATCATATCCTATAGAATCTATAGAGGGTCCTGTTTCTTTGGGCTCTTCTGTTTCTTTACTATTATGTTGGTTCAAAAGCAGTTCCTTTCTCTTGATCTTCACCTTCCGACCAGCGCTTAAGTTTCCAATTCCAACTCCATTATCAGCAATATACCTACTCTTTGCAGCGTGCCTAGAAGAGTCTTCACCATCATCGAGACCCTCATGCTCGGAAAATGGAACAGCTCTCTCCCTAGATTTCCCTAGGGAGGATCCATTAATTAACCCGCCAACCTCAACCTCAATTGGCGCGTGAGTGGAAGAACCATTGCAAGCATCACCCCCACCCTCACCAGGGCATCCATCTTTCCCAGCACCGGCAGTGCGGGGCCTCTTTGGTCCAGTGTAAGAATTCCGCTGTGAGCTATTCATTGCACGGTGCAATTTCCGAGCGATCTCTTCATCGGACTCCTTGCGCCTACGAGGCTTGGGAGCATCCCCTATAGCTCCTTTCCCCTCTACCCGCCCATTGGGCTTATACAAGAGCTTGACCTGGACATGCTTCTTCCTCGATTTCGCCTTGAGCTGGCGGCCATTTCTTGATGCGCCGGCCCTGGAAATGGAATCGAGAAACGCCATAGCAGTCCGGGCAGCGGCCCTAGCCTTGGCAGCAGTGGCCGCCTTATCCGCGGCGGCAGCCCGGGCAACCGCGGCAGCATCGGCAGCAGCCGAGGCGGCCGACCTCGCGGCCTCGATGATCTCTTCAGGCGAGGATGACGAGTTTGCGGAGCCCATCATCTCGCGGAGGCGGGCGCCGAGGTCACCGGAAACGAGCGGGGACGGGAGCGGCTCAGCATCGCAGGGCGTGGCCGCCGTCCTGAATCCGGCGAGCAGGCGCTTGCGGGGCGGCAAGTGGGTGTTCAGATCCGACGGTTCCATTTCTAGATCAGAAGCCCCACAATTCCTCCAACCGCATAGATCATCCGATTGAGCCACAGGATTATTACATCCAATCGGCAACAGGATCAGCTAAATAAATCTCTACATCTCAGGCATGCCCTAGCAAGGAATAAAAACCGCTCCTTAAGCATAACAAACACCGAAATTTGCATCGAATTGGATCGGGAGACGCGCATGTACAGCTGAATTAGGGTAGCGAGGGGAAGGGAGGTGAGAAACCCTACCTTGGGGGCGCGGATTGGATAGGGATCGGTGGGGATTTCTGTGGTAAGAGGAGGCCGGCGTTGCCTTGTTGTGGCCTGGTGAGGAGGAGGGGGAGGGGGGAGGATCCCAAAACCCAAGTTATTCAGGAAGTGGACGCTGGATGGCTCGTTTATATTGTCCGCGTTTTTTTCCTCCCTTCCCGTCCCTGTCCCTGGTGAGATGAAATCGGAGCTTTATTATTTTTTAATCTTTTTTTAAAAATATTTTAAAGATTGTATCTTCTTAACTTTATTTTTAATTCTGACATCTTTGGTCACGCCATGGCCCGTAACGTGACCAAACTGTGTTGTCACACGACCGACTGTGGTGTGACCGAACTGTACTGTCACGTCACTGACCCCTTTGAACGCATCTGTTTTTGAGCTAAGTCCTGTCACGCCAAGAAGAATGGCATGATCTTTACAACGTCAACACCACACAAGAAATATAATAGATTTTCCTCCTCTCTTTCTTTCATTTTAACTGCCCTTAATCTAGGGCTAGGGCTTTGGCTTATTGGCTATTGGGATTTTTACATGAAATTATGCTGCTGTCTGTGTGTAATTCAGACTACTTGGAAGGTTCTAATTCTTTGGTTCATACATTACATGCTAGAGTACTTCTATTTCTCTTAATGGCATTGCATTGAGGTCCGTCTTCTCAATATGAATGGCGAAAGAGGTGTATTAACTATATATATCAATATTAGGCTCAATACGTTGTATTTCAATCCACAAAGTGATTTCCGACCATCCTACAACCTCCCTCTCCAACTCTGCATGCGGCCCAAGTTCCCAACAATTCATTATCAGCCTAAGTAGCCAACAGCAACAACCAACAGGCCAATTCCCTAATGGTGCCTAGGTTCACAGTAGCATTGTCGATGATCTCGCCGCCGTGATGTCGCCTCGGACCATCTCCCCCGCGTCATCGCCACCATTAGGGTCACCTTGGACCCTGCAGCCCGTTTTGCTAGTCACGGGTGGTCGTCGTGGATCTCCTCGCTGGCGTCGAGCTCGCCCTGCACCGGACACGATGTTCAGTCCCCGTGCCTTGTTCCAAGTGAAGAAGAAGCATTGTAGCGCTGACATGTGGACCCACTTGAATATTAAGATTAACTCGGGTTAATTAGTGTTAATTTTACTATGACATGTCACTACTACAGAAAAGGTATTCTGAGCGGTTCAAAAGCGTCATCACGAGCGGTTTAAGTGAGCCGTCTCGAGTTTATGGGTCGATGATGACATGAGGTCATCATAGGCGGTTTTCAAACCGTCATGATGCATACTTTCCTGACGGGTTATTAATCGAAATCGTATGTGATAACCGTCTCATGATAAATATATATCACGCATAGTTTGTCATTGTCAAACAAATGCATGATGACTTTTCTCTATAAATCCCAAGTAGTGGTACTTGTGCCATTAAAAGCCATATATATATATATATATATATATATATATATATATATATATATATATATATATATATATATATATATATATATATATATATATATATAGTTGTAGTCTCTCGACCACTTTGGGGGATCGTCCACGCACATAAGAAGGATGGGACGGTAGCCACAGGCAACCTCATTAAGCCCCTGCAAGTTTAAAAAGTATGGATGCAAGGAGATCGTCAGAACATCCACCTGGATGTTGTCGATAGGTAATTGCATGTCACTATGTTCAGAAAGTGACGTGGACGCGTAGGTATTCCGACTAGGAAGTGGCATCATGTATCAGCAACCAACCATTCTTAAGCATGTAATTGTCTTTAAACCCAACAAGTTGAGAATTCTTTTGAAATGTGAGAATGGTTGCTTGATGTTCTTGTTGGGTTTAAAGACGACTACATGCTCAAGAATTGTTAGTTGCTGATAGATGATGCCACTTCCCAGTCGGAGTACTTGCGCATCCACGTCACTTTCTGAATATAGCGACGTACAATCACCTATCGACAACATCCAGGTAATTGGATGTCTTGACACTCTCCTTGCATCTATACTTTTTAAACTTGCATGGGCTCAATGAGGTTGCCCGCGACTACTGTCTCATCCTTCTCATGCTACGTGGACGACCCCCCGAAAGTGGCTGGGGACTACGAACAATATATATATGATACCGGTTTTAATGGCACAAGCAGCCACTGCTTGGAGACTTTATAGAGAAGATATTATGAATGGAATGGTAGGTAGGGGTGAAAACGGATCGGATAGTTTCCGATCGATCCGGATGGAAACGGATTCGGATTTTTCTCGGATAATTTTCGGATCGGAAACGAATTCGATAGGCATGCTATCCAGCGGATACGGATACGAATACGGATTATCCGGAAAAGACGAAGTCCGGATATCCAGATTTCAACCCAAAAGAGAAGGATATTTTAATTGATTTCCGAATTTCAAAAAATGCAACAAATCAAATAGCCTTTTAGAAAATAGCAAATAGAGTTAAAAAAATTCTAGAAAAAATCACAGAAATTCCTTGAATTATTTTGAACTTAATAAAATTAATTCCAACTTAAAGTTGATTTCTATTTTTGCACATAAATTATTTTTAATTTCGAAAATAGGAAAAACCTTTTAAAATACGAAAAATTCAAGAAATTAATTAAAATTTCCTTTTCACTTTAAATCAAATAAAATCCCAGAAAATTCAATAAATTTTATTTTTGACATTAAAACTAGGAAATTAAATAATCAACTTTATTTTTTTTTCTTTTTAACCATGAAAACTCTTTTAAATCTCGTAAAATCTAATAAAATAATAACTTTATTAATTTTATTTTTAGTAACATACTTTATAATGTTACAGTCATTTGCATATAGATTAATCATCCAGCCTAATCAATGTTAGTGTGAACTAAGTTTTATATATGTATGTGATGAACTAAGTGCGAATGTGTGATGACTTGTGACTTTGTGACTTATGACTTATAAGCTAAATATGGTAAACTAAGTGCCAATATTATGTGTGATTACTAAAAATATGAACAATTCATGAATGTTTGCATCAAATAAACTAGTTATATGTTTTCGTTAATTCCTGGCATACAATTTAAGGGTTTTCATGTTCAAAAATATCATGATCAGATTCGTTTTGATTCGCATTCGCTCAGATTCAGATTCGATATTACTTGTATCTCATTTCAGATCCGGTATTCAGATTCGTATCGGATCCGGAAAAAATATGAAAACAAATATGACAGGGCCATTATCCGTCCGTATCCGATCCGTTTTCACCCCTAATGGTAGGGGACTATTAATATGAACTAATTATCAATTCAATTTCAACATAAGACTATTAACATCATTGAAGCGGTTCAACAAAGAAGACTAAGGGTGTCCAAACCCACCACACCAGTAGTAGCCCTCGGCATCCATCGCAGAGCACTAGCCATTTTCATCACAGAGTAAGGGGGTAAAGACAGAGAGGGAGTAAGGTAGGGTGATACCTCGAGATAACGCAAACCACGGCGGCGACCCGCCACCAAAGACAACCTTCATCCATCTCCTTCACCTTGCATAAATCACACAAACATCAGGACACAACTTAAGGCTCAAGCATAAAAATCAAACTCAACAAAAGACATTAAGCTAACAGATCTAGAGGAGAAAAGAGGGAGGATGGGGAAAGCAAAGCCAGGGGGGCTAGGGCCCGAGTGCAGGAGGCCGAGCAGGAGAACCAAGCGACACGCGGGGCCAAGCCCAGTGGCTTGGGTGGCGGCGCCACTGTAGTTGTGACACGACCCTAAAACTGCACAAGACACTACTATCGTACGAGTGTCTTGTGTAGTGCAGAGTGGTGTCTGGCCGGTGACGATAATGGCGACGGATCGGGTGGCGATGTCGATGTGGGGAGAGCAGACGAGAGTAAGTCGCTAGGGAGTGACGAGTTAGAAGCGGCGCAAACCCTAGCGACCAGCTACTTGACGAGAGTAAGTGTCTTTGAGGAGTGACGAGTTAGAGGCGCAAACCCTAGTGGCCAAGCTCCTACTAATAAAGAGACTTATCACAGACGGTTCCATAATAGAACTATCCGTGATATGTTCCATATCACGAGCATTTCCCGTTATGGGCACCGCATGAAATGGTTTTTCTCAAGTATATTTATCTTGTATATACGCTTACATGACATGAAGAAATTACATGTTTATATGTCAATTTTGTCATTTAAATCTTCTTGAAAATTTGCTTTAACTATATATATATATATATATATATATATATATATATATAGAGAGAGAGAGAGTATAATAATTCAACATATAATTAATATTGTAACTTCACCTCCAAACTAGATTTTTTTTTTTTACATTTTGGAATTTTCAACATATAACAAAGTTTTTCTAGTGGCGGAGGTAGGCTGCTATCTCCGTCTTCAATACTTCGTAGGCGGCGGCTTCGGGGGCGGACGGTTCGTGATCGAACGAAACTTGAAATATGTCCACCCGCTGACGTGCTCATTCGAGTGTCTCCCGAAGACACTCGGACTATTGAACCAAGAAGAATTGAGCCCATAGGCTCTCTTCCCTTGCTTGAGGGGTCTCGGCCTAGTCGACTCGGTCGCCTATCGCCTCGATTAAGCAGTCCAAGTGACGGAAAGCCTCCTGGAGACGTGCAACGTTGTTTTGGAGGACCACGTCGATGACGCGGTAAACTCACCGAAAATGGGAGATCACCTGGAAGACGCGGCGGAGGAGAATGTCAAGGCGGCGGAAGGTGGCCGTCACCTGCTCCGACAAATTCTCGGACAGAGGAGTGAAGACACTGTTGAAACAGTATTCTTCCGCAGCACAGTTCAATGTACAACGAGAGAGGTGCTCGTACAGTGCGGCCAGGTAGGCCATCAATGCCGGCGACAAGGAAACAGAAGAGACAACCATTTCTATTTTTTTTATAAAAGTACTAGATCATCTATATATGTGGGGATGATTATCTTCGATGGCGGATGATCCTTTTTATAAAACAAGGAATAAATTCGGAGCGTGAGACGAAGAGACGCATCGGGGAGCCGAAGCGGATGCGACGAAGAGATGCGCGCATCGGTGACGAAGAAACTCATCGGGCTTCAACTGGGAGCTGTAGCGATATTATCGCAGACGGTTCTTTGTTGAAAACCATCTGTGATAAATAGAATTATCACATACGATTATTAACAATAACCATCTGTGATAATTCACAAACGGTTTTAGCTATGAATCGTCTGTGATATTACCTCTTCACAGACGATTTTTAGCGCACGATAACATAAACGATCTTTAAACTAAAACCGTGCGTGATTGCATATATCTGAGCGATTTTGGTCAACCGTCTGTGATGAAGTGTCCAGTATTAGCCTTTTTGTAGTAGTGTGTGGACCCAACACGATTAAATAATCTAATTAAGTCATAGTTTAGCGTGTGTGTGTATGACATGTGAGCCCCACCACTTAAAACCCGTTGTACAAACCAAGTCCGTAGACCAAGCTGCTAACATGTGGGCCCCTTGGCCCTGTGAACCATCAAAGTGGACCGAGTCTCTCCGGTTTTCCCAAATAAAAATAATTAGAAAAGAAATTAAAAACCCGGCTAGACCCCACTTGTCAGTCACAGAAGATTTTCTTAAGAAATGTAATTGACAAAAAAAATGAAAATCCGACTAGACCCACCTCTCAAGGATTTCAGATTTTTTTGGAATTTTCTCTCGGATCAAATTTGGAGACTTCGTTCTCCCTCGTTTGAAATCCAAATGATTGTATTTTTGTTTCTAAATTCATATAAATTCAAAACCTTTCTAACAGTACCAAAATCATCATTTTTGGACTGCATTTGAATTTATTTAAGTTCATGTGTATTTATTCGAAGTCATCATTTGCGCTTAAATAGATTTTAACATCACCGAAGACTTCGTCACTGCTTCAGGACAAGACAAAGACCAAGTAATATCTACAGTTGAGCAAGGCAAATCCGTACCATTCATCGTGTTGAACCGACTTTTCAAATGCAAATTACTTTGCTTTAAAGTATTATTTGCATGCTTATTATTATTTATGAAACACTATGCCATATGTTGTTATATACTATTCCCTCCCTTGATTGTTGATAACCTTTTTTTTTGTCACCCTAGGCTAATTATTACATGAATAAATTGCCCTTGATTAATCAATAATGACTCGTGGTTATGCTTAGACACTGCTTAATGCTTAAATTGAATATGGCATAAATACTGTCATAATAATACTTGGAATATAAGTTGAATCGTAGTGTGGTAACGTGAGTTACCACTAGAAATAGAAAAATATTATATAAATTGGTGGAGACTTTGGCGAGTGGATGGTATAAGACCGGTGTAGAGGCATGCATGGAGTTAGGTTTATAAATTATCTCGCCGGAGTCGATTAATAATCGAATCTTGTGCTTTGTTTCTAAACTAATAAATCTTGCAATATAAGATAGTCTTGTGCCGCGTTTCTAAACTAATAACATACCATCTGCTGCAGTTTTCAGATGAAAACCTCATGCGCAATGTCGCCAATCAATTTATCGAGAATCGCACGCTCGATCTTCCTCCCCACAACGTAAACATCCTCGTACAGCATCCGCAGCCATGCCGATTTCCTGACTTGGCGTGCCACCATGCTATATATCGTCTGCATTTGCTGCATTGGAGGGTTCGTCGTGGCCTCCACCTGCCGCCACACATCATCTACCAGAAACTTCCTCCCCCGCGACATGCCGGCCGTACTGTCGACGAGCCACTGGTGCAGCGAGGAGCCGGTTCTCACGCTCCCCAACAGATTGTGCAGTGCTTCGTTTGCCAGATCAAACAGCGTCCTGTGATCCATTGCCACTGCTTCTTCGGTGTAGATGTACAGGCGGCCGATTTCGTCGTCACCATTTGCCGCCTTCTTGCCGCGGTAGCAGTACGCCTCCTCTACCTCCTCGAAGACGTAGTCGCAGATCGGTCTAGCCATCGAGTCCACACTGGTATTGGCCTTGTTGCCCAATGATCCGCCGCCATTGAATAGCCCGGCAGTGACGAGTACTTCTCTTATGTAGGCCTTGTCACGGTCGCTCTCCGTGTCAGCAGTATCGTTGGTCCTGTATGAGAATTCACTGATGGGCACCTCAAGTTCTGACGTGCATTTTGGACTCAATTCTGCAGAAGAACAGGCACATCAGTTACCGTTGAAAACGAAATGCTTTTTTAAAACATGTATATTTTCGGATTTTACAGTACGTCTTGTCATACCTGGGAATGTACAGGTCAATTCGCTGAAGAAATGGCGGGAACTGTGGCCTTCTTCAACCTCCAAGGGTGACACCGGGCTAGGCGGCAGTTCGGTGAAGCTAGCCTGACGGCAAACCGGCAGCCAAGAATAACAGCATTTCAAGTCAAACGAGACCATAGTTTGCAGGGGAGCGAAAGTTACTCGTGATCATGACATACATATTGGGCGAGATGTACTTGCCTGTGCAACAGTGAAGCGGCCAGAAGCCTGACGAGGTGACTACTGTGTAGCGTTCATATCCATCTGAGGGTGGAAGTGGAACTCTCGGATCGAATGCTTCTTGGACCAATGGCAATGTGTATTCCTCCCGAACAGCTTCCCTCCCAAGCTGAAGCTAAGCTGTGCCTCAGGCTTGACACTGTCCCTCTGAAGCTGAAACTACGGCTCTTGCTTGTCACTGCTGCATCTTCAGAAGCTATATCCGAGGTTACATTCTTTCTGCTGCCCACATTGTCCTCCAAAAACAGCCTACCTTGGGAGATTCCTGACGCCGGTGCAGAGAATGACCGGACTAGTGCCCGAGGTGACAGTGACACGACGTCTGCGTCAACCGACACCACATTACCAACCTTGTACTCTACCAGGCATTCACTTGTGCAACTTTGCGCATCAAAGCCAGTGCCTGACAGAGATGCATCTGTCAGTGACCTGACCCTTCCCTTCCTTCTAACTGGCAGAGTGTCAACTAATAAACCTTCCTCATTGGTTTTCTCTTCTGGCACAGTTTCAGTTCTTGAGATATGGACACTATTCAGCTTGTGTGCCGAGATGTTCCTCGTGTCGACCCTGGCGTGTCCCGGAGATGCATGTCGTGCAGCAGCGTTCACCCTTGCCTGCCTCCAAAGCTCGGCATTTTTCAGATTCTGCACAGTGACTCGCTCTTAGTACGTTTATGAGCCTCTCTTCAGACTTTGATTCGGCTGCAACCTTCGCTGTTGCGATTTCTGAATTGCCTTCTTGTGCAACGTTCTTCAGGGTAACCATGTTTTCCATCGTATTGTTAACTCCATGGCCATATCTTGCCATCTTTTCGTTGCGCGGGTTTTCCTGTGCAAGTATCTGGATGTAACTTCCGTCCAAGGGCTTACTCCCTAACGCAGCAACACTTCTTGCATTTTCCAGTACTCTGGATGTTTGCCATGCCTGGAAATCCTCCTTCAACTTCTGAAGCAGCTCCTCCTGTGGATGATGATGACACGGACGAGCTTTCCGCGATCTCATTTTGTTAAGACAATGCCTGTAATCTCCATTGCTACTGTGGTATGACTATGAGAGCAGGCTGCATTTGGATTGCTTGAATGGCGTATACTGACGCGAGGTGACCTTGATTTCTGCTGCACTGGGTGGTTTCAGGTTGCTGGCTTCTTCTGCTTGGACCATCACGGCGTCCTTTGTGGGCAATGACATTCGGCTGGCTGGGAATCTGCTTGTGGATCAGCTTCTTCGAAGCGGCTTGAATGCTCCCTTCAAACGGTTTCTGCCTCACCTGGTAGGAATAGTGTCATAAGAAGAGTAACACATTGCTATATGAATGAAAGGAAAGTACTGAAAAATGTGTGAAGTTGGATTCTAGGTACATCTTTGCAAGATCACAGTTTCAGGCTAACGCGCAGAGATGATTCTAATTCCACAACGAAATATTCAGCGTTGAACATAGGAACTAGGAGGACATCCGTAATGATATCGTCGTGCTTGTACAAGGGAAAGTCAAGGCTATTCCGAGGAGCGTCGAGTCCTGATGACGATGATAAACACTGAAACAACAAAGCCATTATTAACAGATGAAAGCATGAAGTTTGCAATGCATACATTGGAGTACTAAAAACACACCACTGTCATGTATTCTGCTTGCTGATTTCCATGGATGTTTAGGCTGCGTTATGTCAGAATGTAGAAAGATTTCTGCCATTGAGTTGTTATCTTCAGGATTCCTTGTGCTGAAAAGTCAAAAACATATGGTGATATCAGATGCAGTTGCAAAAACAAGCAAAGAGTACCGGAACTCAGCAACCATTGAAAATCACATGCATTCCATGGAAAAATTCGCGATACAGCAAGGAACATAACAAAGTCTAGTCGTCCGGATTCTTTTAGAATGTAGCTGAAGGAGACACAAAAACACACACACACACACTGCAGATAAGGACCGGAGAAAGAGGAAGACGGCATGCGCTCCTTTCAAACTCGTTAAGACGGAATCCTTAAGTTGAGTTCAGATAACCCTTAACGTTGCATTGAGAAACTTGAGGCAATGTGCCGTACTACACTACTGTTAATGATGTTACACTTAAATGAGAAAAAGGACAGTTCTCTTCACTGGTCCTCGGAAACAGGATGCTAGTACTCACAGAGATGGTGAAATGCACACTGTGGAATCTCCTAGTACTAACTGCAGAAAAATTACTACAAATCTACTAGTAGAAATTAAATCCTAGTCATGAAACAGAAGGAGGGAGGGATAACTAACGTACACATGCAAGTTTAATTCCTGGGCACTTCAGATAGAGAAGAAAGGAAATTAAGCAACGATAAACAATTACATGCAAGTTTTTCAGAAAGAGGAATCAAACCCTGTTCAGGTCCAGAAGAAAGTCCACTACCTGCTCAGAGATGGAGTCAGAGACTTGGTGGCATCATATCGTGATAGGAACAATTGGATTGGATACAGAGGAAAGGTGTTTGCTAGCTGTTGTCTGGGAGGCGAGGCCTAGGAGGAAGAGGAGAGGTACTCCCATGCACGAAGTGATTTTTTATTTTTCTCAAGGAGCAGACATGCAATCCGTTTGTTAGTTGGATCCATGCATGATGGCTTGACGGAACCTACGTACGTACGTACGTACTGCAGAGCAGAGCAGAGCAGCGCAGGTTTGTTATTAAGGAGCTAGTTACTACGTACGTCTGTACTAGTACAACATTACTAGGTATTTCCTGACAATTGAGTTATAGTTAACTAGCTACATTGATCGTCTCTCTCGGACGGACCTACAATAATAGTAAGCTCTTGTGGACGCTAGAGCTTTTGCGAACCCCCTACCCTGGATCCTTCCTCCCTCTTGTAGGTACCAGCGTCGGAGAAGATACCCCATCCTTCCTCCCTGGTGCCCTCTGTTGCTGGCCGGCCGTGGGCTGACTTCAGGACGAGATCAATTCGGAAGCGCTTGTTCTTATTCAAGCAGACGGAATTCCTTTGGTCTAATTTAGGACTTTCCAATCGACTTTATCTTACCTAATTCTATCTATATGCCCAAGGTGAGAAAACGAAACAACCCTTTCCTTTTTTCTGATCATAGAGAAGCCGTATGAAGCTAAGGTTTCATGTACGGTTTTGGAATAGCGGTGGGAACTGTGATGTTATCATCGACTATGATTATCTAACAATTCAGGTACAGTTGATATTATCAACAACTTGTCAGACAGTACTCAACACAATTACCACAAAATATACAAACTCCGAAATCAATACTATAATTAAGCAATTGTTTCCTTTTAGTATCCTTTCCAAATCTCCAATCCACAAGGGGTAGATCTAGCAGGCATACGCGAACACATACTTCACAAGCAATACATTTATCAAATACAAAGTGGATTCGCCCCCAGAAACACTCTAATGTAATTGATTTTTCATAAGGGTAGTGAATCGTTATAGGTAAACGATTTGTGTGGGATAAGGTAATTATGAAACTTTGACCAATGTACCTTGCAGCGCGTATTGTTTGTTGACCATAACTCATGCACCCAGTTATCATAGGGAACATATTCTAAATATCTAAGAAAAAGGTGTGTTTCTTTCTCTTGTTTGAGAGAACTTTTGTGTTGAAAATATTCTTATTGTTATTGTATTATCTTATTTATAGTGAAACAAGTTGGGAAGAAGTTGTTAATAAGAGATTGCCCAGGAAATAGGTAAAAGAAATTTCCATCCAAGATTTAATAACTGATCCATTCTCATCCTGGGTAAAGTCCATCTTATTGTGATAGAAATGAAGAGAAATAAGTAAGATTTAGTTAATGTAATAAAGATACCCATTGTCATTTCCAAAATTCCAACCATTGTATTCATTTGGAAAAATTCAAAAAAGGAATAGAGAAATTCCACCTGCCTAAGTAGAGAACTGATATAAATAAAGAGGAAACTAATAAATTTAGGTAAGAAACAAGATAAAATAAACCATATTTGATACCAGAATATTCGATTTGATAACCTACTATTAATTCATCCTCTGCTTCTGGTAAATCAAAGGGTAATCTTTCACATTCCGTCAAAGAATAAATTAGAAAAACCAGAAAACCTATAGGCTGATGCCAAAGATTCCATTAAAAAAAAACCATATTTTGATTGTGCTTCAACTATATCAATTGTACTTGAATTGTTAGAAAATAATAGTCAATGGCAACATCACAGTTCCCACTGCTATTCCAAAACCGTACAAGAAACCTTAGCTTCATACGACTTCTCTATGATCAGAAAAAAGGAAAGGATTGTTTCGTTTCGGTATTATCCCCTGGGCATAGATAGAATTAGGTAAGATAAAATTGAAGGGAAAGTCCTAAATTAGACCAAAGGAATTCCGTCTGCTAGAATAAGAAAAAACACTTTTGAATTGATCTCGTCCTTTATAATGTAATGAAAAATTTTCTTTGTTCAGAAATAACTTAATCTTTGAATAAAACACTCATTATAGCAATTAATAAATGAAAAGAATTAGGCATTAATTCATGAGGAATTCTGTATTAATATGAATAGAGGAAGGAAAGAATAAATAAATATCTTTTTTTTTGTATTGCATTCCATATCTTTTGTCCTATTCTTCTTTCCACGGGGAAGGGTACTTAAAAAGAAAAAAAAGGAATAAAGGATTAATTAGTTCTTGATAGCCATTTCTTTAACAAGTGAAAGGGAACGTACTCTAGATCTGAGAAATGGCCGGGTTTGGCCAATTCCTCAAAAGATGTTTTTACAGGATCCCTATCCACAACAATTTTTTACTTCTGGTTCCGGCGAACGAATAATCATTTAGTCCTCTTTCCGGATAGGACATACAAAGAGACCCGCCGACTGTGTTTTTAGTGAACCTTTGAAAGATAGATATTATTATTAGTCCTTTTCTTTACTATCTACCGTCTACCATCCTTCTACCTTTTTTTAGTTATTCACTGGAGCAATTATATATTGAAGTCAATCCAAGGCAAGTGTTCAGATCTATTATGACATAAGGATTAGGTGCCTAATAGACATTGTTTATTTTGGAAAATTATTTCCCGACGTACTAAAAAAACTTTTTAAAAATTTACGAAGCTAGTGTATTTTTTTTAGGGTATAAGCTCACATCTACATCTACTTTCCTTGAGTATAGAATTTTTTTTATTCGATTCCAAATTCCAAGATAACTCATTAGAATTATTAATAAGACAGTTCTAATATATTAGCAATATTTAGATCACCCCCTTTATTCGCTTTATTACTTCTATTCTAGACCCTGTCCCTATCATTTATCCTTATGAAATATAATAAAAAAATAGAAGGTAGAAGAAAGGCATATAATGAAATTCATGATTCAAATCCAAAGTGCTTCGTAATCTTCAACCAGTTCTGTGTTTCAATATAATTTCCCAGAGTGAGCGCTATAGCTTGTTTCCAATACTCAGCAGCTTGATCAAACCAAGCTTCCACACTTTCCGAATCACCCTGTAGAATGGCCTCTTCTCCTCGGTCAGAATAGGCAGTTCCTTCCCCTAGAACCGTACTTAAGAGTTTCCTACCTCATACGACTCAAAAATTGCTATCCTAATTTCCCCTACCTTAACTGAATCCGATTTCTCAAAAATCGATCTAATTTCTTCTTTGGTCAAGCAGAAGAAGTTAATTACCTAAGTTTCAAACCCTAATTTTGATCAATAATCAGTTTGATCTTTTCTCCCACCTTCAGAAGAATGAAGCATATATAGACCTATAGCCTTCGTTCGAATTTTCTGAAAGGTAACTATCTCGGTTTCGGGCATCTAGCAATCTACCCGCAATGGTTGGCCATACAATTGCGATTCATAATGGAAAGGAACATATACCTATTTACATAACAAATCCTATGGTAGGTCGCAAATTAGGGGAATTCGTGCCTACTCGGCATTTCACGAGTTATGAAAGTGCAAGAAAAGATGCTAAATATCATCGTTAACTGAATTCAGAATAGAAAGATTCAAAATAAAAAAAACAAAGAAATACCCAATATCTTGCTGGAACAAGATATTGGGTATTTCTCTACAAATTGGCTGAAATTGAAACCATTTAGATTGAAATCCATAGTATTAATACCTAAAGTAGTGAACTAGATCCCTACTACAGGCCAAGCAGCCAAGAAGAAGTGTAAAGAACGAGAGTTGTTGAAACTAGCATATTGGAAGATTAATCGGCCAAAATAACCATGAGCAGCCACAATATTATAAGTCTCTTCCTCTTGACTAAATTTGTAACCCTCATTAGCAGATTCATTTTTAGTGGTTCCCCTGATCAAACTAGAGGTTACCAAGGAACCATGCATAGCACTGAATAGGGAACCGTCGAATACACCAGCTACACCTCGTGTGAAATGGATGCATAAGTGTGGGATCCCAAAATCGAATCTATTTTTAAGTCAGCTGCCACCTCCCTCCTTTGTGTACATGTCTGCCCACATAGGCGCTAACTCAGCCGCCACGTGTGCGGTTGTGCCACACCAACCTGAGCCTGGTTCCAAATCCTCGGTGAAATCGGTCCATGGTGCACCCTCTCTATGACAGTGGGACCCACACATATAAATTTCTTTTCCTTTTTTATTTTCAGCTAAAATACATCGCTGACGTCAGCGTTGCGCGGTATTCTGATTTTTCTATTAAGAAATAATTCGGGAAATCCGGATAAATTCTATTTTAGGGTTTTTCTTCAAATTCAAACTTCCAAAGCTCATATCTTTTGCGTCCGAACTCCAATTGAGCCCATTCAAATTTATAAATTCATCTAAATTCAAGATCTATTTATTTGAGATTTTTATTTAATTTTTGGAATTTTTTTGTCTCTGTTATTTATTTGTTTTGTTGGTTTGCTTTGTTTGCGAGTAGACGTCGATACTTCGGGAAGGTTTGAAGAAGAAGGAGCACCTCAAGATCAAGATCAATACCTAGACCTTTTCGAAGGCAAGTTATAACTTTGACTATGTTGACTCCTAGTTTTTTAAAAATTACTTTGATTCAAATTATTGCATTTAATTCAAGTAATTATTTAAATGCTTTTGGGTATAGTTAATAATCCAAATTGTTATAACTTCCTTGTCTACTTGATATGTCATGATCTTTTGTCACCTTAGATTGGTTTATTTAGTTGGTAATATCGTAGCACCAACATGGGTTGGTTAGATACGACTAACTTGCTTAGCCATGCCACGAGTCATCTTTTCATGCATGTTGCAATTATCAACTTGACTAAGTGACTATGGAACTATGTGATAAAACTGTGTGTACTGTGTGCTATTACTCGTTGATGGCATGTGTTGCACTTAACCAACTGGGTGGTAAAAGATTTAGACTGAGGCAAGAGGTGGATACTGTGTGACATGGTGGCTGTGTGCATGGGAATATTAATTTGTGTGGCATAGTTAGAATGTGAAAGTCTTGCCTTGGTCAATTAAGGACTTAACTTTGTACGCCATTGAATTAAGCCTTACTGTATGACCACATACCTGTTATGGGACGGGCCTAACTTAGTAAGTTATGGATTCTTGACATTGCTACTCAGGTAGTAGGTTAGACTATGTGGATTGGGTGGAGGTGTGCTACCAAGTAGTTACATCATGGGGCGATTTGTCGTGTCCCTGTCCAACGGTGTGTGTCGTACCATCTACTGTGTATAGTTTGGTATGATGGTTTGTAAGCACACTGGGAGTGGCCATGTTTGAGATGAAGTCTCTGAAAAGTTTTGTTATGATTAGTGCTTGCAACACTAGTTGTATCTTGCGGGTAAAGTGTACAACCTCTGCAGAGTGTTAAATTAATCTATTCGAATAGCCGCGTCCGCGGTCATGGACATGCTCGGGGATTTCACACGAGGGTTAATTTTCAGAAAACAGTTGGGAAGGGAGCTGTGTGATCTAAATCATATGGCTGTGTGAATAACTTGTTAGGCTATGTGTCTTTGTGAAATCAACCTGTTAAAATAAATATTGTTTATTTGTTTTACGTTATGCTTTCAATCTATTACTCGTATTCAAATTGCAAATGTTGCATTTCAGCAAAAGAACCACAGATGTCATTCCTTTGGAATAAACCTGCATGTATAATTGCATTTCTGCGGTATGACTTGCGAGTACGGTTGTGTACTCATGCTTGTTGTAAAACATGCAACAGAAGAGGAGGAATCATCGCCTGCTTTCGAGGAGAAGTTCATCGAAGGTGCTTGATCATAGGGTCTTGATCCCAGTCAGTTGCTTGTGGTGAATTGATGGGATGTCGTTGCCATTTCTGTTTCCGCTGCTATTTATTTTCTTTGTTAGCCCTGCGTGGCTTAATAAGTGTAAACTCGACCATAAGGTCAAAACCCTTATTTGTTAATCAAATTACTCGTTTATGCTATTATTCGCCTTGTGTGGATCAATATTCATCTATGTTGGAATTGTGTGCACTAACGTGATCCTGGACTAGTGCATTATATACAGAGGGTCCAGAATTGTATTTTTGAGTCCCGATAGGCATGGACGCATGGGCGCATGGCGGCGCTTGTACCAGGCGACATGACCGACGGAGCGTGGATGGGGCGAGCGATGGAGCATGGGCGAACCCTAAGCGAAGCGAAGGCGGCGGTGTTGCTCCCAGTCCGCCATCGCCAAAGGTGCGGTGAGGGCCAAGGCGGTAAGCGAGGTGAGGCGGGCGGCGTAGGCCATGGCCCGTGGGTGGCAGCGCGTTAGCAATGTCAAAATCTAATGCTAGTAATAGTAAGTACTCTGTCCTCTCAAATTGTGTGTAAATTGTTCAATTTTTTGTATTACATTCACCTTAAACAAGGCCTAACTGATTACAAATCACTGGTCAGCAAGAAATTTAGACCTAGTTTGCAGTTTGTACTTCTCTTTGTCACAGTCTCACACCTAGTTTAGGGTTGTCTATTTTGAGAATATCATGTCTCCAGAATCTCTAATTTGCCTTAGCTCCCTCAGAAATAAAACATTATGGGTAGTTTGTTGTTGTTTAAAATCCGACGGCAATCCTTTCCGCTCTTACATCTCACTTCTCAGTACGTAATACATGCAGGTAGAAACAAAGTAATAAATTAGTAACATCTGATTGTGTTTATTCATAAATGACATTCTATTTGGTAAATAATATGATAAATGACATTCTATTTGGTAAAGAAGCTTGCGGGTATATCCATCTTGTGCTTTTTAAGACAAAAAAAAATTATGCATGTTTCTTTTCTACTGTGCTGATTGACGGTCTTCATATCCACTGTTTCTTAATTGGTTGGCTAGAAATGAATTTTGTTTTTTGAATGATGGGTTTTTTTTTAACTGGCTACAAATTGATTTGAAGAGATACTTTAGCATTGTTGCTTTCCTAAGTACTGGTGCTAGTGGAACCACCACACAAGCACAAGCTGCTGAAGCAACAACCGTCCGCGCTGCACAAGAACAAGCAGACGACGGCGCTGCAACAGCACAAACACAAGTTGAAGACGCAACCATTGCACAAGCACATAAAGAAACGGTTTGAAGGCATGAAATCTCGGAAAATGAAATTGCCTCATTCTCCTACATGTAATTAGTGCTTTAGTTAGTGTATGTCTTTTGACCTCTCTTTTTTCTACATCCTTTTATAATTTATGGTTAACTAATAGTGACACTATCAGTCCATTTGTTTTTGACAGGTTGCTTCTTCTACATATCACTATGTTTAAATTATTATGTTCGATAACTTGATAGCAAGTTGTTAAGTAAGCTTCATTAATAAGGTATTTTTTGATGTTCTACCGTTATCTTTACTTGGTTGATTCCATTTAGTGCACGTGAGTCGTATCGGTGATATAGTTTGCGTAGCATAGCATGACACAGGCACACTAGTCCCGGTGATATCGTTTAATCTGCTAGGTAAAAAAAATGAACCACTAGGTAAAAAAAATGAACGATGTGGCTGAAGCCCCCGGCGAGGATCGAACTCGCGACCTTTCGCTTACGAAGCGAACGCAATACCACTATGCTACGGAGGCAGCCAAGTTTGTGACGTCCGTTTGGAAATTTATTTAAGGATAACACACATGAATGACGAACAGAAGGCCGCTGCCAGTCCAACACTGAAGCAAAAGGAAGAATTAAGCACGCACGCAGTGGTGCCCTCGAATCTGCGAAGAAATCTGAACGCCCGTGTACGCTGAGCCAGTCATGTGAACGCAGAACATGTACGCATCGCACGTCGGCGTCGCATTCATAGATGTTTGGAGACAAATGCAGCAACACCTACTCGTCTCGTCTGGATTCATTCGTTGCCTGATCACGGATGCATCCACGCGTTCCTGCTGCCCCAAGAAAAGAAGTGTGGCTCTGCTCATCACATCACCATCGCAACACAACCATCTCCTCCTCGTCCTGACCCGTGCGACTGGGACTGTGAGTCAGTCAGGCCCTACAGTAAGTACATAATCACTGTTGCCTCCTTCCCACCCGCAACTGCGCCCAAACCCACTCAAAATCTCCTTCCTCTCCTCTATTCTATCCCAGAGTTTGTACTGCATTAGCAGCATAACTGCACCTACCGAGCACTACCATCTACCTAACCATCGTCCTGTTTAGGGATGGCAAATGTGCAAAAACAATAATGGAGGTGGATATATTCCTCCTTTAGTGCTCATGGGCATGTTCACCGGGGAAATCTCTGCCCGACGACGCGGGCACGAAAGAGCTGCTAGTTCCGCCCGATTACCCGCCAACCACTATTGACAGGTGGCCCCAGAGGTGGCCAAATGGGCGGCCCGGCCCGGCCCAACACGGTCCGTTTAGCCTATTTGGCTCGACAGAATGAAAAATTTCAAAAAAAAAAGAAAAAGAAAAATGTGTAGAATTCAGAAGTTGACATGAAAATTGGAAAAAAAAAGAGACAACCATATTGAAAATGTAATAGAATTTTATTAATGTTCAAATAGCTAGCTCGTTAAAACATTTGTCATTTAGCTCATAAGACATGAAAAATTGAAAAACAATCCTAGAAAAAATATATATATTTAAAAAACCAAAATAAATTTATATATACTTATAAAATGAACTATATAAAATTTAAAAACTACAAAATAAAACCATATAAGTATTAAAATGGAAAGAAAATCATATAGATATTAATAAATAAAAATAAAAATACATATGTATATTAACACGATTAATAGTGCCTAATGGGCCGTCTTGAGTGCCTAGGTCGTGCCTTGCGGCCGTCGTCGTCGGGTGTGTCGGCCCGCTATCGTCTTAAATCTTTGGTCCGTCCGTAAATCTTGTCGTGCGTTGTGCCGACCGTGTCATACCTACAGTGTCGTGTTTCGTGCCGACCCATCAGGCACAGCCTGTTTGACCAGCTCTATGTGGCCCGTAGTGGAAATATCCTACAGCACCTCCGCTCTACAATCCTCAACTCCTCTTCCATCTTCATCGTTTCTTCCTCCCCGCCGCAACGCCACCTCTTGCCCTCCCCCACCAGCTACCGTCTTCCCCCTCTCCACCGCCTACCCTATCCCACTGAGCGCCGCCATAATCTACGAGACAAGGGCGCTGCCTACACCGCCTCCTCTTGCCTCCCCCACCGGCCGTCGTCTTCCACGAGGAGGCGCAACAGATGTAGAGGCTCCACACCGTCGGCCGGGCTCGCCCTTCCTTCCCATCCTGCCGTCGGGAGCTAGAGCAGGACGTCATCGCCTCTAGCCTCCCTCCCTTGTCACCGCCGGCAGCAAGATAGAAGAGGGTATCATCGCCACGCACTAGTTGAGGATAAAGCCACCAACCGCCAGGGTTGCTGCTGTTTGAGGTGTGCATAAGATTTCTGACAGGCATGGGTACACCTGATTGCCATCCTTAATCTTGTTCTTCTGTCTGTTTGACAGGCATCACCACGCATCACATGTCAAGACTCAAGATTTAATAATAATCATCTTCGAGCCAGGATGATTTACGCAAAACCAACAACGCTTTCTTCCAGGACTTGGCTAGGAAGCCTCGTCAAGTAGAACGCTTCCCTCCACGTTTTCCCCGATCTGTTAATTTCAGCTATTACAGGTGAAGTCACGATAAATCACCACCCATCACAAGAACATATGCCTATGCGTATGCGTGCTTGCAATTCATCAGAAATAATATGATGAAGAATAAATTGTATATAGCTGAATAACTACACACCAACACCATGCATTACATACCGATCGATACTGGCAACCAACCAACAAAGAGCAGAGCGAAGGAAGACCTTACTAGCCATACTGTATTTCCAAAAGGAACAAACAAAACACCCACCACAGGTATTTCCAGTTCCAATAGCATGCATACTTATCCCCCCAAATAATTAACCAACCCCATCACTCACTTCAAAGATTTTAAATATGTAGTTGCCCACTATATGGAGTAGCAAAATATGTGATATCTTCAATACAGAAAAAACAATGACACATGACGGGATCATGAATTTTCGAATGCAGCTGTTACCAGTAGCAGCGCATATAAAGGCATGCACACGCAACAGTAACATCAAGAAAAAACAAGCGTGACAAGAGGCATATCAGCAATACAATCAACCCTTGTAATCCAATGCTAACAGCATTAATCAAAATCAAGCATTGAGGACAAACAGCATGACGACAATGTAATAGTTATCACATAATCAAGCAAACCTAACAGTAAGCAAGCAAGCAAATACCTAAGCATACCAATGATGAGCAACAATGATTTAATCTAACATACCCAAACTGATATTATCGCAATGTTAGTCGATGACAATGGAACGAGTAATCTAGGTACAAGCAGGCATTGACAGCAGAGAACACATGCTGCACCGCAACACCCACCGGTGGCGCCAACAAGGAGCGCTATCCGTTATAGGACGATAAAAGTAAAACATCACGATGTGAAGTGAAACTGAATAATTCTGGTAGATTGGGATAGGCTCCTTATAACGCCCGCCACCCCGCCACTGGCCTTGCATCGTCGCTCCCACGCTGCCCATTGGAGCATCTTTGAGCAAGCTCACTCGTCATCATCTTCATCCTGCAATGGCAGCAACATTTTTTTCAGACTCCGCAGGACTACACGTCTACACCCAACAAGTGCATGGTCTATAACATAGGTTTCAATTCATTACCAGGTAGCCTTAATCTACCCACGAGTGTTCATCTATCAAATGATCGAATTCAAGTCTAAAGCTATGTAGCTTTAAGGGTTCCTACAGCTTACATAACCAAGTTGTTTAACCCATATGCATGCTTAACAAGTTCCAAACAGTGAGCATATACTAATTCTAAATTAGCAAGGCGGTGTGCAAAACAGATGTATACATCTTCGCTACCCTCATCGTCGTCCTCGTCATTCACCTCGGACTTGGATTTGTCAGATTCTTCTTCGTCTTCCTCCTCTTCCTCCTTGGCAGGAGCAGCCTTCTTGGCAGTGCTCTAAACAAATCAGCGCATGCTTAGCACCGTAAAATTGGACACGGGAGCAACAGACAGGGTGAACTCGTTAGGTCTCTGTTACTACCTCGCCCTTGTTGTAGGCAGCAATGGCCTTGTTGTACTCTCCCTTGAGCTTATTGGCCTTGGCTACGTAGGGAGCCTTGTCCTACGATCCACAGCAGGTGTATGTATGTATTAGCAAATCGGCACACGGTTAGGCAAACGCCGCAAACCTACAAACAAATTAGACGCTGTCTCGAGAAACTTACCGCGTCGCTCAAGGATTTCCACCTGTCGCCGGCTGCTTTCCCCACCTGTGAAGTTTCACCGCAAACAAATCCACACAAAACACGACACCATCGAGACAGATTAACCACATGGCTAGACTAATTATCGCTCTGATAAAGACGTGATTTTTCGGAGGAACTTACAGCAGCAACAGACTTATTCTTTGGGTTCTTCTCCTTGAACTCCTTGCGGAACTCCTCCCTAACCGAAACAAGATCAAACCAAGGCCTAAAAAGCCCCCAAAAAAGCATGTGAAAGGAAAACTGAGGAAACAAGGAGGATCTCACATGAAGACGAAGAAGGCGCTGGGAGCCCTCTTGGGCTTGTTGGGGTCCTTCCCGGCCTTCCCCTTCCTGCCCTTGGCGGCGGGCTTCTCCGCTCCCTTGCTCTTCACCGCCAACCTGCGGAAGAAAACCACGTCTCAGCGCATCGAAATCGAATCTCCCGCGGACCAAACAACAGATCTGCCGCAAGAAGAGCGAATAACAATTAACAGGGCAATGGAGGACGAGATTCTTACTTGGCGTCGGCCTTGGCGGCGCCCCTGGGTTTGGCCCCCTTCATGGCTGATTCCTGCGCGGAACAGGTCAGATCCGCGCGAGGAGAAGCGAAAGCCGCGCCGAATCGGGGCGAATTGGGGAGGGGAGGCGGCTCACCTCAGCTGGAGCGACGCGAGGAGACGGAGTCGGGTGGGGAAGGAAGGGGAAAGGAGGAGAAGGACGGAGGCTTGCTCTGCCTCTGCTCACGCAAGGGGATAAGAAGCAGCGCAAGCGCCCGAGGGCATATCTGCGATTCCGCCAAATCTCCAAGGGCCCGCACCCAACTCCAAATTTGAATCTTCGTACCGATCGCAAACTTTTCTCACCTGCCTCACCGCGCTATCTGTCCCGTGACGGGCGGGGCCAGCCTAAGTGGGGCCGGGCTGTCATGCGGGTCTCGCGGTAGGGTATAAAGGGACGCGCCCCCCGCGTACAAGTGGTGGAGGGGGTGCTGGTGGTTACGAGGAAAGCGAGGGGGCTAGCGGGAAAAGCTGCGGCGCCAGGGGCTTGGGCGGGATTTTGGAAAATTTCGGCCGCGTTGATATTTTTCGCATGGCAAGTGCCCGTGGGCCCACGCTGCCAGCGTCACTGATCGGGATTCCTTTGGGGGTCGGGGCCGCCACGTCACCGATCCGCGAGAGCTGCGGTGGTTGGCTGGGGGCGGCGGGACGGTGGCACGGAGGAAGGGCGCCCCTCTTGTGCTTCTCTCTGTGCTTTCTTCGCCACAAACCCTGCTCTCGTTTCCGGTTTTCGAGCTTTGAAATCCCTGCTTCTGCTGCACGCCGCCTGCGCTGCACATGAAATGAATGCTCTTCGTTACTTCCTGCTTCTTGCATGATTTCCAATGCATTCCGAATCTTTGTTTTCTTTTTTATGCTGTTTTTCCTCCACTCGGTAGATCGTGCTGATGTCGTTCTGTCGGTTTGTTTTCTTTCTGGCGACAGTTATGCGATCGCAATGCTGTACAGATAGCAGACTTCGCATTCTTGGTTTTGAACATTGTATTCATCCATCCCTGAAGGCAATGGGTTGGACATGTAGCTTGATGATTCCCTGAAGGCAAACAACGCATATAGCCAACACAACACACACACTCACACAAATGGACCAGAGAGAGAGGCTGTAGCAAGCCTTGGCTGCAAAATCAATACATCGGTGTGGTTCATGTGGGCATTGGATGAATACGTTTCTTAGACCCTCTCTTGTTTCCATTTCCTATGCCTTTTCTATTGCAAATCGTATTCTCACGCGTAATATCCGGGACATGTTGATTATTATTGCTCAGGTTCCACGAATCGACGGCTACTCCACTTTATTGGAGGACCCTCAGGGGGTCAGCTGGGGCCGAAACCATTAGGGCAATGCGGCTCGCTGCAGCTGCACGACAGGGGCGAGGAGCCCTCAAACAGAGGTCCTCAGGGAGGAGGAGGTATCTCCCAATTTCAGACTTGTGATTTAGTTTCGTCTGGAGACGGCCCGGCCCGGTTATTAGATGGATCATGCCGTGTCGGTCCACGTGTCGGAGAGATGGCCTAAATATAGCCCGTCGGCCATTCGTGGCTCAGCGGATCAAGGTCGGCCTATTTAGCCCGTTAAGCTCGAAAGAATAGGGAAAATCAGGGGAAAATAGAAAATGTGTACAATACAGAAATAGATATGAAAATGGTAAAAAATTAGACAATCGTATTAAATATATAATAAAGAGATTTATTAATATTCAATTAGTTGTCTCGTTAAAACCTTCGCTAAGTAAAAACTCAAAATGAGAAAATCTTAGTAAAGGAAAACGAGTACAGCTTATAACTTTACATACATCCTTGTTTTACGTGTTATTGTTTAAGTACAGATTTTCGAACATCTTCGACAACTGTGGATTTTCCACATAGTGTTGTGTTTGTGAATCAGTTTATTCTCAATCCTTTACAATTAGAAATATCTCTGTCATCTGATTTGTAAGACTTGTTCTTCTCCTCTTCAATATTCTTCCAGAAAAACTGAAAGTAGACTCGAAGGAAACCATCGAGACAAGAACAGTTAACACATCATGTGCAAGTATGTATATCACGCGATATGTTAACTCATGGGCTTGCTACCATTGTAAAATTTCAAAGCCTTATGAGTTGAAATCCACCGTATCACTGACCAGATAGGTGGATAGTTCCCCACTCCTTATGGGTCTTGGCTGAGTAGGCGGCGGTGTAGAAGAAGAAGACCTGAACCTGGAGGAAGAGCCACCGAAGATCTTATCCCACATATTTGTCTTGCTACTTGAAGCGACACTACTAGAGGTCGTTGCGAGCGGACTCCCCAGAATTTATTTTCATACATTTGGTAAAACTTGTATAACCGAGAACAAACTTTTGCAAAATAGTTAGTATAGTCTAGCTCGGTAGTATCACTAAGAAGATCAATTATACTACCAAATACATCAATTTTACCTCTAGGATCTAAAACAAATGCAAATGCATATAGGTAAGGGATTTCTCTCTAATATTTAAAGGATTTAGTTTTTATGGCAATAATAGCATCGCGTAAAATCGAGTCATTTTCATACATTTTAAATTGAGTAACAACCTGTAAAATACTATGCACAATGATAGGAGATGTTGGATAGTACACAGCGGCGACAAAGCAACAGTTGCCTCATAAAACTTTCTAAAAGTTGTAGTATCTTCTCAGCAACGAACCAATGTCACTCAGTCAATAGTATACTACTGTCAGTGCTCTGATAGCGCGTTTGAGTAAAAACAGAAAAAAATGCTATTGTATGGTGAAAGACTCTTAAGATAATCCTCTCTAACTCGATCATTCCATATGTCCAAGGTCAGGGCCATCGAAAATGTGCACGTACTAAATAGTTCTTTTATTTTATTACGACGATCATTGTAGTATTTTACTAGATCTCTAGTTGTTGTCTGTCTATAAATAGAAGAAAATATAGCATTATGAGCAGTTATAATGTAATTTTGGAAAGCAACAGGCTCCCCAAAGCCTAACGGTAAATCCTCAGAAGCAATTAAACGACAGAGAGATTGACGGGTTACCTCAGGATTGTAGTCCCAGCTATGTATCGTACCGTTGGGGTTGTACTGCAATTGCGTGTACCTCATCACCAATCCTTACTTGGCCATACATCTTGTACCATGTCTAAGCAAATGCCCTGTTCTACCTGTAAACATTGCAGATAATTTATTGTGGCAAATTTTGCAAATAGCATATGGTACCTCATTTTCCGGTGCGTCTTTCTAGGTTGTCATGTTGAAATTCTCTCATACTCCCAATGTAGACGGTCTTGACCTCTTTGCTCCGGTTGGTGTGGAGCCTGATGCTGCCGTAGAGCCTGATAAAGGAATGCTGACTTACCCTTCCGGTTGGCTTGAGGCAGCCACATCCGCTTCTATGGATGCAATTTCCTCCGATGGAAGTCCGTAATCACCAAGAGCAAAGCTGTCGTAACTAGAGCTGTCCATAACAAAAACTGTAAAATCAAAACTAACACTATTATTACTTTCAACTTTGGAGAACAAGCACTATTATTTCCTATGCCTTTTCTATTATTACGTAATATCCGGGACAAGTTGATTATTATATAGAGAAGTGGGCTACTACGAAAGCCCGTCAGTTGCATGGCCCAACTCTCTCAAAATAAGAATAGCACTTCAGTTGCCTAACGCCTAAGCTCAGCTCGGGCCCTGCCCCTGCTCGACGCGCACTGCCTTCCTCTCCTACGCGCTCGCTACCTCTCTCTCTGCTCGACGCCGTCGCCTCCTTCCTTCCCGAGCCCAGCAGCACGGACAGCCTGAGCCCACTCAGGAGTAACTAGCACGGACGGCCCACTCAGCCCCGGCTCGCTCGACTGCTGCCCTCTCGCTCTCTCGACCGCGGGCGCCCTCTCAGTCGTCTCGCCCCTCGCTCGGCCACCTCCTCCAAGCCCCCTCAACTCCAGACCGCGCCGCCGCCAGCCCACCACTGTCCCAAGCTGCGTCGGCCGCCCGCCGCCAGCTCCCTCCCTCGCTCGACAACACGGCCTTCTCGCCGCGCCCCCCGGTCCCTCGCTCCACCGCGCCTCCGTCTCCTCCTTTCCCCTTCCCCACCCAGACTCTCCTCGCGTCGCTCCAGCCGAGGTGAGCCGCCTCCCCTCCCAATTCGCCTCGATTCGGCGCGGCTTTCTATTCTCCTCGCGCGGATCTGACCTGTTCCGCGCAGGAACAGCCATGAAGGGGGCCAAACCCAGTGGCGCCGCCAAGTTAGAATCTCGTCCTCCTTTGCCCTGTTAATTGTTATTCGCTCTTCTTGCGGCAGGTCTGTTGTTTGGTCCGCGAGAGATTAGATTTTGATGCGCTGAGACGTGGTTTTCTTCCGCAGGTTGGAGGTGAAGAAAAATCACCGGCACGAACAACGCACGGCACGAACAATGCTCGGCACGAACAATGTTAGTTAGCTGTTACTACTGTTCTATTAAATCTTTGCTTTATTTCTAGGTCATAGCCAAACCCTCGTGTTGTTGTGTTGTTATCAGCTTACGGACATGTGTCCAAGATGGAAGAAGGGCAAAGACGGCAAGGAATTTGCAGCTCTAGCAGCAGCTAATCCCATGTCAAGCATTGTTGCTGAGCTCCAGGCTTCACTGGGATGCTCAAAACTTGCGGCAACTTTATCGGGCCGGGGCGGGGATGCGATTCTTGGAGTCAAACCGGAGCAAGCTGTTCTTCTGAACCGTGCCGCCTTTGGTCGGGCTGTGGAAAACTCAGGAGCAGAGAAACAGTGGTTCCAGCTGGGCCCTGAGGAGGTCTTCTACCTTTCCCATGCTTTGAAGTGCTTCACAGTTGAGTCAGAGAACAAGAAGCAGATGACTGGAAAGGAGCTGTGGGACCACTTGAGCTCCACATCAGAGTCATTTCCCGAGATGTACAAGGCATACTCACATCTTAGATCCAAGAACTGGGTGGTGCGGTCAGGATTGCAGTACGGTGCGGATTTTGTTGCTTACCGTCATCACCCAGCTCTCGTCCACTCAGAGTTTGCAGTGGTTGTAGTTCCAGAAGGCAAAGAGTTTGGCCACAGGTGTGGCCGTCTGAAGGTGTGGTCCGATCTACTATGTGCGCTCCGGGCTTCTGGCAGTGTCGCCAAGAAATTGCTTGTTCTGACCATCAACAGCAGCAGCTCTGAAGTGAGCTCCCCAGACTGTTTAGAACAGCTGATTGTTCATGAGAGAACAATCACAAGATGGATACCCCAGCAGTGCCGTGAACAGCCACGTGAACCGTGTAGAGAAGAAGCAAATATGGGAGAACAAGATCACAAAAGAGAAAGTGTAGTATTCAACTACTGGGGTGTAATACTAGGTTTCACCGTCTTTTCTAGCTTACTTGTATACAAGCTGAAATTTTGACAATAAAGCTTAAATTTCTGCGTACTTATGTTGGTGAGGCGTGAGCTTTCATCTCATTGAAATACTGTGTTGGTACTCTTTGCGAGCCTTGGTTAGGTATCTAGTAGTGATGCATAATATATATTCACACAACAGCATTTGACTGTAGAGGAACATTCATATTGTGGTCTGTGGCTAAACCTTTTGTAGATCTTGAAGAAAGCTCTGGACCAGCATTAAGGCATTCTCTGTACTTCTCAATGAATGCAGGCCTAGGATCTTTGGTACTCTTTGTGAGTCTTGGTTAGGTTTCTAGCAATGGTGCATAAATATATTCACACAACTGCATTTGACTGTAGAGGGTCATTCATTTTATGGTCTGTGGCTAAACCTTTTGTAGATCTTGAAGACAGCTCTGGACCAGCATTTTCTGTACTTCTCAGCGAATGCAGGCCTAGGAACTTCAGTCTCTGAATGACCAACACTAGTCTATTGAAGAAAAGAGGTACACTAGATGCATTTTCTCTATGCAGAGTTTTTACCCATGTAACTGAAGTGTTATAGAGATGTAGTACCTTCAGTATGTATCATACATGTAGTTACGTTAGAGATTAATCTATTGTACAGCAAAACTGAAGATGCGATAGCTTTCAGAGATTTCTGGAATAAAGCAGACATGACCATAGCGAATGGCTCCAACATGAAGTCTGTAAATATATCTATATATATATATACACACACGTATACGTATATATACACGTATATACTGGCGTATCACACACACACACACAGATATATATATATATATATATATATATATATATAATGTAATATTTAACAATATGAGTGACAATTTTTTATTTCAAGTGACAAATCTGCACACAGTAAATAATTTAATCGACATAATTAGAGGATTATTAGATGATTGTGAAGGTATATGGGGAAAGAACAACATGCACAAGGGTAGCAATTTCATCCTTCTTATTCGAGTCTCCCATCTTTTTGTGCAAACCGCCTACTCTATCCGGTAATTCACCGTGTGATCCTTCCATATGCCACTCTCAAGGTACTTCTCGTATAAGCTAGCTTCACCATCATAGTTCACTGATAAAACGGCTGTGCTCCGTGTCCCATAGAACCCCTTTGCCAAAATAGAAACATGTGAAAGAGCGTAAATAAATGCACTAATGCAGTGTTGTAATATTAATGTATGATGCTGTAGTGATGTACTATAATAGGTACACAATTTTTTAGTGGCCAATAGGTATAGTTTTTCAGATAATTGAGCTTTGATGTACTTGTAAACTGGAATTAGGTCAAAGAGTTTGTTCTCACTTGGTCAGTTTGCACCTCGATGAAGATGGAGCTCAGACTGTGCTCCCAATTGGGATCACAACCGGTGTTTGGCAGCCTATCTTTATCAGCCTTCGTGGTGTCAATCATTAGCCTCTCAACTATATCCTTCGCTTCAACCTCATCATCACCGTGCTTCCTAAGAAGTTCCCTGAAGTTTTTACCGAGGCGAATCGCCTGCAAGTACATGCACAACAATGAAAAAGTTGCCTGCATTGCATCCTTGGGCACGTACGTACCGTCTCCTTGAATGAGGGTCTAAATTCTTGGTAGAGCGATATCTACTCCTCTTATAGCACTTCTTGTACATGCTGTGCTATTAATTTAGTTAGATGCACCGGTGTTTATAACTAGGGAAGTGCTTGAAATGGCTCGACTGTTGCTTTCTCACACCTTTTCCAGCTCAAAAATTTCCTCTGTGATTCTAAGCTTTTTTTAGAGTCTGTGATTCTAAGCTTTAGAGCTCTAAAAACAAAATCAATAAATGCTACCTCATTGGACATTGGGCATTTCTTTTAGGCTATATCAATTAACAACATTCTATGCATTTCTATTTGTGAGGCACTCTGAAGGGGCTATATTTGTGCATTTCCATCTACAAAGTACAAAGTGTCAATTGAACATGAAATAGCTCTACTTACCTTCTGCCAAGGGCTGTCCAACCTTGCATTGGATAGCACATGGAGCCCTGGTGAGACGAGTTGAATCATTGCAGGCTGCCCCTTTGGCCTGTTCGACACGTAGACCATGACGTTTGTGGTTAGATCAGCTAGTATAAGGTTGAAGCCATTGTACTCATCAGCTTCTTTTGCCACTTCAGTTGCAACTTCAAGTGGGCTCTTGTTGCTCTGCATAGTACAGGTACCGTGGGTTATGCTTGTTCTTGGAGGGACCATGTTAAATCGAAGATAACTCCATGTTGATTGTCAGTTTTTTTTCTTAAGGTACATCCTATGGTTTACCACTTGTAACAGAAATAACGGCTAAAATGTTTAAAAATGTAAAGTTTTCACTTCTAAACGAGAATGGGGAATGTATATATTCATATAGGCAATGTCAATATCAATCATTTTCAGAACAATGAGATAGACACTGATCAGATATCTACTATATCAGCTGCTAAAGAATAATTGTGACAAGTAAAACATAGTAGAAACACCAACTTGGGTTGAACAAGAAATCATATATGTCTTTCTTATTTTGTCCATATATCCTACATTAACTCACTCAACCATCAGATTAAACACACATATGAACTTGAATGATCTGGAGGTAGCTTTTGATAGGTTTTGTTATACCTGCAGGAACCTGAGGGGCAGGTCTCCCCTAGTGCGTGCACCGGGCATGGCATCAGGCTCGAGCACATTTGTCAGGAAGGCAAGCCTGCCATCCTTGGTGCACCCCATCCATGTCCCTCCACCGAGCACATCCCTGCCCCCAAGAATCTTCTGTGAGCCCTCCCCCCACCATCCTACCGCCTTTGTAGGCCTGCATTATTTCATCAAGAACAGCAGGTGAACCACTTACACACATCATTTTTGTAGTGCAATGAGAAACCTACTACAACGAGAAACCTTTCTATAGGTTTTTCTAAGAGCATTTTGCAATGTGACCAGGTGAACAAAGTCAGCATGGGTGTTAGGATATTAGCGTTTGCTTGATATTTGACTTGTGGTTCATGGAACTTGTGTCTTGGAACATGTAATTCAGGAGGGAGAAAAGCTAAATTCCAAAATGAGAGTCATACTGCAGCGATGTTACTTTCAGATTGGAAAACTACAAGGATTAATAAAATCATGTACCTGCTATGGAACTCATCTCTGTTGAGTAGCAGCAGGAGCTGGTGTACAGGGTGAGCCTGCCAAATCCATGCAGCTATACACATGGCTTCAGAGTCCGCAGGTGTTTTCTATCCCTTGCTTGTAAATTACTCCCTCTTTTCGCAACTGTCCTGTGTTTACCTGATGATTCTCCCTGTGCATGCCTTTGTATTTATAGGAAGAAGGTTGGAAGGAAGAGATATCAAGGGGAGAGGAGCCCACACAGTCTTACATTATTGTCTGCAACCAGGTATTCTGCTGTCTGTCATTCTTTTATCAGAGTTCCATTCTGTTCACTCGCCAGGTTATTATTTTGCATCTGATTTCCTGAGGGTCCCCTCCTTACCACAAAGGCACTAACTTTTTCTGTACCTATACCCTTGTCTTGTGTGATAGTGGGGAAATATAAAGCATTTCTTTCAGGATAACTCCACTATGGTCCATCCTTTTAGTTCAGATTTGGAGCAGCCTCTCTTACTTTTAACGCTGACTATATATATCACTTGGGACAGAGTTACTGTTAATCGTTGGAAACAGGCGGAACCTGAATCACTGTTAGGTTAGATGAGATTCTAGCGTCTCTGTTGTTTTGACTGGTGTGGTTTTGCTCTTGCAGGCTCTGGAAAACTTATGTTACTGATCCATATCTGAATGAAAGTTAGCTTGGCTGGATCACTCGATCTCTATATTGACTTGGATATACACAAGTGGTAAACAACGGCCTGGTCTTTCGAAGCATATGACTGTAGGCTCTCTGTAGCGTACGATCAAAAGGCGAGTATGGAAATCCACCTACCTGTTTCCCGTGGGTAGTTGGCCTTGATGGCTCCAACATGTGTCACGCTGGGAAAACAACATACAGTGGCCTGCATGGCGGTTTCAGGCTTTCAGCCATTCGTCATCTGCCTTATCTGCTTCGGGTAAGACATCTTTTGTGCACCAATATATGTTTCTTCTCTGTTTGCTCATGTTTATCATGTCCTGAGATAGACAAGTCAAGTGGAGTACTTAACAAATGTTGAGTCGTGTCAAGGTTTTCCAGAACAAAGATAACACAGAGGCCGTTGTTTAGGATTTGCAAAGGGATGATGTGTTATGATCGCTAATATAAAAAGGTTATTTCATTGCTGTTGTCAAAAGGAGGAGTAACTTGTAGGTGCCGGCATCGTGTCACATCTCCTTAAGATAACAGTCAGGTCATACTACTAAAAAAGTTTTGAGTACATTACCGCCTTTTAGAGTTACCATGGACTGGATGCTATACCAAACAAAGTTTTCAAGATTATTGTGGTGTAATTACTGCTGGGTCTTTTTGTTGGTGTTTGGAGGTGGATACCCAACTTTTGCTAAGGACGATCAAATCGGGTAAGTTGATGACTTTCACTAATTTGACATGTAATGATAGAAGCTACAGAAAGCAACTTACTAATCTTCTCTTTGTCCAGAGAATTAATAATTAAAAAAAAAACAAGCAGCTACCTAAACATTTATTGTGAGTCTGCAAAATTAGAAGGACAATTACACAAGTGCCCATAGGTTGGGGGTCACTCAACCTACCATGTCGGCGGCACCCACTCACTCTCACCATGCCATCATGCATTTGTTGCCAACTGATTCTAAAAAGAAAGAAGCATTTCTTGCCAACTATCATGTGCCCTTAGTCATTGCTGCCATAATGGTCTAACGTGCGCCTATATGCATATATATGCCTATGAATCTATGATGAACTGCTAATCAATTCCAAGGAAACAAAAAAGCGGATGCATCATTTTTGCCTGTTTTAAAGCGAGGAAAAAGTTGGAGAGACTTGCTCTCCCTACAACCACAAGCGCTGTTTAGTTCTTCATGTCGTACATGCATTTTATACCCAACTTAGCCATTGAATGGACTGTGCGGTAGATTTTAATTTTAGTGGTTAAAATTGCTATTGTTACACGAGAGAAATTACTAGAATGCTAAGATGAAATTCCCTTTGTTAGAGAGTTTCATGTTTCTAAGCTGGAACGTCAGTACCGTATTCAGAATTCTGAAACCCATCAAGAAACAGAGTATACATGTTTTAATTTATTTGTTTTTTTTAAGAGAGGAGTATACATGATTCTAAGTGGGGAAAATGTCGAAGCTGCGATTCCGGGCCCAGTTAACATTTGCCAATTTGGCCCATAATTTAGCGTGGAAATGGGCTGGACTTGTGTGGGCTGGGCTCCTCTTGATGCTCATAATGCTGTAGTAATGTAGCAGTAATGGAGCTGACTGGACTCAAGAATCGATTGTTTTCTTTCCTTCTCCCCATGCTGTTGTCTTGCTCTTAGCACCTCAACGGCCCTTTCAAGCTGCAAAATGGACTAGACTGGACTCTGTTGTGAGAATCCTAACAATTAACTTAAGCTAAGCAACGTAAACGGTATTTAGCGGTAATTAAAAATTTTCTAAACAAGAACAAACATAAGCACAATTTAATATCGAATGCAATCGCAGACTTCAAGTACACTAATTAAATTGCATCATATCAACATACAAGAATTCTTTACAAGTAAAAGTAAAATACTACAAGATTGTTTTACAACAAATTGAAATATAATTTGCAACACTTAATTAAATTACAATCCAAATTCTTGCATACATATATCTGAAGCACTCCTTGTTTCCTTGTCCATGTATCGCCAGCCCATCGAACCATCCCTCGATCTCCATTTCCATCACTCGTCAAGAAACGCAGAAAACGATTAGCAAACTAAATCGGGAGCAATAAATAGAAGTTAGAGTATAGAAAGTTGTCGTCAGATTTCACGAAGTATAGCCGGATTCCCAGACCAACCTAAGTCAGCCGGCACCTTGATCATCAAGGTACCCTGGCTAACCTAGATTAATCGGCACCATTCACTTCCGTAGGTTTCATCATCCAACAATTATTAATAGCCGACGCCCGCGTTATATTGATTTAGCTCAACCACATAAAATCATTCACATAGTGATTTATTAACCAATGGAGAATAGCGAAATAATGCCATGTGAGAGGGAAATGGATAAGCAAAGGCCAAGGGGAAGCCACAGCCGAATCCCGCTCCCCGCATAAGACCATTTGCCCACTTCACTACCACCACAAGCTCCCATCTCATTTCACAGCCGAAGGAAGCACAAGCACCAGAGCAAGCCCAAGCAGGTGCACACCCGAGGCCAGCACAAGCCACACCAAGCTCCCATCTCACAAAGCCAAGCAAGCAATAAGCCAACAAAACCCACTGCCATTCACCACCAAAAACCACAACTTAGAGCAGCCAAAGCAAGGCACTGCCACCATTGCACATCCACAAGAAGCACAGAGAAGGAGGAAGGGAGCAGAGGTGTTGAGGAAGAACGGGTGGAGCTAGGACGATGAGCAACCCCAAGAACCGTTGACGACCACAGAGGGACCGACGCGACCAACAAGAGCATAGGAGAGCACCCTCACTGCATCATCATCGAGTACTGCCATCCCTATCTCGAACCGAACCCGACAAGGTAGCCCACGTTTCATCCCTACTGTCTTTTATCAAAAAAAATGAATCTCAGCATGAACTACACTTTTCACTAAGCACATGAACCCACTCAACAAAAATGCACATAAAATGCTCATGCCACAATAGCCACAATATCAACAACCCTTAGTAAACCATCACCATGTATAGACATGCATGAACTGCAGTGAACCCACATTTATATCCTTGTCATGTATAGATCAACCAATACCAGTAAGTGAATCATGCCCAAAGAGTGAACACTACTAGGTAATCACCAAAACCCACCACACTAATACTGCCATCACTGTAAGATCGAGGAGGCCGACTAGAGGGGGGTGAATAGTCATTTCTAAAAATTCTAAAGCTAAAATCGATTTCTAATGCGGAAGCTAAATATCAATTCAGTTTAGCCTAAATCAACTAGGTTCACTAAGTGCACTAACAACAAGTCTAATGATAAATATAACAATTAAGTATAGACTTGTAATCTATTCAATTCTAGCAAGGTGAATAGCACAAAGCATGGCAAGCATTCATATACAATGAATAAGCAATTTAATACAACGAATATAAATAGCACAATGTAAAGCATAAGAATGCAAACCACAAGATGACACGGTGATGTTTTACCGTGGTGTTCGGAGACTTGCCGGTCTCCCCTAATCCATGTTGAAGCAAGCCCAAACCAATTGGACCGGCTCCACGAATTGAGCACCCGCCTCCGAGGTAAGTCCAAACCGATTGGACCGGTTCCAAATCGAACCAACACCTCGTTCCACTATGGTTGCTCCTTCCTCCACTCTGGAGATGGCGAGCACCACACCACTCACAAACACCGGGCCTTCTTACAAACTCCTTTGAGAAGATCACCAGACCAACGACGCCTCCACGCCGTCTAGGTGTTGGCAAACACCAAGAGTAACAAATCTCAACTCTTACTTGACCTAATCAAGTGCGTAAGCTCAAGTGGATACACAATCCAGTACCTAATGCAACACATGCACTAGGGTTTGCTCTCTAATCTCACTAAGTGCAACACATGTACAAAAGAGAATGAGAGACTTGCTCTTTGCTCAATGGAATGTCTAGGGGCACCAGCAACCTCCCCTCACATGGTCAACGTGGGTATTTATAGCCCACACACAAAAACTAGTCACAGGAGAAGAATCCAGAAAATCGGTAGAGGCCTGTCTAACCATGAGCATAAGCCCGGGCCGACCGCACCCTCCCAACAATCGAAAAGAGCTGTTGGAGGCCTCCTGTCCTAACCGCCAACTAATGGCTGGTCAGGCCAAGACCGGCCGGCCGATCACAGCTCGAAAAACAAATGTCGCTCTCTGAAAAAAAAAGCGACCATGGCTTGACCGTAAGGCAGTCGGACCGCTCTCATCTGCACGGTCCGGACTCGGTCGATCACCCATACACTTATTGGTCGATCACACTACGAAAAAAACATGATTTTTGCATTTCTTTTTCAACTCAATTTTGCAAAACACATCTGCAACATATATGAAATGCAAACAAGGCATGTAGGCGATATTCTCAACAAGTTGCAAAACACATTTGCCAACTTTTAGAATCACACCACAAATTGCACTCCGCTTCAACTCAATTTGCAAAACACATTTGCCAAATTGACGCGCGATGCAAACAAGGATTCAAGTGAGATTCTCAACAAGTTACAAAACGCATTTGCCAACTTATAGAATCACACTACAAAGAATAAGGTATATGGACTAGAACCATTTGCTACAAGGATAAGTAAAATCATGTACTTGCTATGGAACTCATCTCTGTTGAGTAGCAAAGGAGGCTGGTGTCTGAGGTGAGCTGCCAAATCCATGCAACTATACACATGGCTTCAGAGTCCGCAGTGTTTTCTATCCCTTGCTTGTAAATTACTCCTCTTTTAATCGCCCCTGTGTTTACTCGATGATTCTCCTGTGCATGCCTTTGTATTTATAGGAAGAAGGTTGTAAGGAAGAGATATCATGGGGAGAGGAGCCCACAGAGTCTTACATTATTGTCTCCCCTAATCCACGTTGAGGCCAGCCCAAACCAATTGGACCGGCTCTACGAATTGAGCACCTGCCTCCGAGGTAAGTCTAAACCGATTGGACCGGCTCCAAATCGAACCAACACCTCGCTCCACTATGGTTGCTCCTTCCTCCACTCTAGAGATGACGAGCACCACACCACTCACAAACACCGGGCCTTCTCACAAGCTCCTTTGAGAAGATCATCGAACCAACGACACCTCCACGCCATCTAGGTGTCGGCAAACACCAAGAGTAACAAATCTCAACTCTCACTTGACCTAATCAAGTGTCTAAGCTCAAGTGGATACACAATCTACTACCTAATGCAACACATGTACTAGGGTTTGCTCTCTAACCTCACTAAGTGCAACACATGCACAAAAGAGAATGAGAGACTTGCTCTTTGCTCAATGGAATGTCTAGGGGCACCAGCAACCTCCCCTCACACGGCCAAGGTGGGTATTTATAGCCCACACATAAAAACTAGCCGGGTATTTATAGCCCACACACAAAAACTAGCCGTTGGGGAGAAGAATCCAGGAAAATCAGCCGAGGCCGGTCTAGCTCACAGTATAAGCCGGTCAAACCGCACCCTCCCAACAAAAAAAAAAAAGAGTTGGAGGGCCTCGGTCGACCAGCCAACTAATGGCAGTTAGGATCAAGACCGAATCCGATCAAGATGACACACGCCGGTCAGATCACAGACCAAAACCGAAATGTCGCTCTTTGGGAAAAAAAAAAGATCATGAGCTTGACTCGTAAGGCCGTCGAGATCACAGCCATCTGGCAGTCGGTCCGGACTCCGGTCAGACCGCCCATACACTTGCGTTCAGACTGCACCATAGAAGAAAACATGATTTTTGCATTTCTTTTTCAACTCAATTTTGCAAAACACATCTGCAACATATATGAAATGCAAACAAGGCATGTAGGTGATATTCTCAACAAGTTGTAAAACACATTTGCCAACTTTTAGAATCACACCACAAATTGCACTCCGCTTCAACTCAATTTGCAAAACACATTTGCCAAATTGACACGCGATGCAAACAAGGATTCAAGTGAGATTCTCAACAAGTTACAAAACACATTTGCCAACTTATAGAATCACACTACAAGGAATAAGGTATATGGACTAGAACCATTTGCAAAACACATTCGCAAACTATAGTCACATGCTACAAGGATTATCCACGAGCCACAACTATTTGCAAAAAAAAATATACGCAAATATTGGCAACATGTTAAGATGAGCTAGAGCAAACACAATGAGCTATCAACACATGACAAACTCAAGCTACTAGTCAAGTCCCCTCTTAATAGTACGGCAACCTATACTAGTAATCCGGTCTCCCAACCAAACACCGAGACCGGTAAAAGACTAGAAACATATCCTTAGCCCTAGCTAGTCATACCTTTGCCTTGCATAACCACTTGAAGCTTGATGACGCACATCCTCACTTCAAGTTCGGGTCCTTGACTTGAATACTCATCAACACATGATGAGTTCTTCACTTGACCTTCATCAACACATGATGAAGCTTCTCTTGACTCGATGATCAACACATGATCATCTCCTCATATTGAACATCATCAACACATGATCATCTCCTCTTCTTCAAGAATCTTGACTTGATGATCAACTCATGATCATCTCTTCTTGTTGAACATCATCGACACACGATGATTTCCTCTTGACTTGACTTCCACCAACACATGATGGAACTCCTCTTGACTTGATGATTATCAACACATGATGCCATCCAAAGTCTTCATCACCCTGGAACATAACCTATTCATCCAACTCATGAAAAATGTTAGTTCCATAATATGATTATCATTAATTACCACAACATACCATTAACTTATAATGGTGGGACAAGATACCATAATCTTTCCCTTTTTGGTAATTGATGATAATCACTTCAATATCAAATAAATGAATGTAGATAGACAATGAGTATATATGGACTACACAAGTTATATATACTTAACATGAGTGTATACGAACTACACAAGTCGTATATACTCAAGGATATATGAGTACACATGTCTCATATACACACATGAATATATTAACTACACAAGTTAAATATATTCAAGAATATATGAACTACACAAGTGTGACGCCCCGTGTCATTACCCCAAGGGTAATCACACTTAGGCATACGGATTACTATTCATTTGCTCAGTAAAACACTGCTCCAACGAATAGTAAGCCTTTACCAGGGTTACGCAGCAGAACAGTAAGATAGAAACTGTACCTCTTTACTCCAGTAATAGCCATGCAAGGCTATGGTTCTTTGTACAAGTATTATCTGACTACAAAAGAACTTCTCCGCTTCACTCGACCACAAGTCTCGGCCGCCTATTCGTCCCACTTGTCAAACATGGCGCCCATTTCGCCTTGGTCCTTGGAGTCTGTGCCTTCTCCTACTGCGGTTGCTTCGGTACCTGCATGTCCTTCGTCTCACTCGGGATAGTTCCCGGCCGGACTAGGATCTACAAAGGAGAATACTAACAAGGTTGAGTACGAGTGTACTCGAGAAGCATTAATAGCAAAGAATGCAATTGAATGAACTATCTCTGGTTGTTATCACGGTTTCTAAATCATCTCATTTAGAAAATAACTCATTAAAACATTTAGGTGGCAAATTTTAATACTGAAAACACTACTAGTCACTCGGAGAGAAGATAGACCCCCTGTGGTTCCGTGAGACTCCAATTCAGACTGACATGAATTCATGATTTTATTTAGTCTTCTGCGAGCTTTGCACCACTTTACCCATAGCTATTCGAACTCTCTATAAGCAGGTTTCACCGCATTTCCTTTGATGCGGGTTCGAGATCGAATACGTGACGCGTTTTCGATTCGTGAATTAATTTCTCCACCCATTACTTTAAAATCGGTTGTTCTCGAGCGCACTCCAGATCCTCCACCGAAGTTCCAAAATGTTGGTTGAGGGCGACTTCTATTCTCACCCAACACTCCACCTTAGCTATAAGCGCCTTGGATCCCCCAGGTCTCTCCTCACGGTTGGGTTCCTCCATCACACACACTCACACCTATTACTTACCCATTGTGGAGAGCATAGTCACGTAACAGGTAGCATTTTCTTGCTTGAAAGCGGGAAAATTGTTGGTCTTGAATTCTGACATCGTAGTAAGAATTTGTTGGTCCTTATATTTTAACCATATGTAAAGGGTCCCACTTCCTTGTCTCATCTCTTACCCGCCAAGGGTCCCTTTACCGACCATAATATTCTCATTTTCACTTTCTTTCATCATTTCTCATCTCATTCATCATTCTCGTATCATTCATATTCATCTTAGTCATCTTCATCTCATTCATTTCATTTAAGTTTTGGGAAAACAATTTTGATGCAATCGATAATAGTGCAAGATACGGTTTACATTTAAATTAACTATATTCATGTTAAAGAGGATCGCTTGCCCTTCAGATATGGTAGGAAAGGTCGGTCATGACGAAACTCGATCATTTGCTCCGTCGATGCTTGGTTAAGTCTTCTGCAGAGTAATACTGTATACGAATAATAATATAAGTAAATACGTAGTTGATTTGAGTGATACAATAGATACCTAAGTTAGTGACTTCTAATTGTTAGCACAAATTAATTTAAGTAAAACATTTTGAGATCTCTACCAAGTTAGTTATTCCCAAAATAGTCGCTCTACTATTTATGCGCACTAAGATCGAAATCCGAGGTTCCCATTCAACTAATTAAACTAACATGATTAAATAGCTCGAACTACCTGACTAAATACCAGCGACGCACAAGACTGCTACACAAGCAAGCTAGCCTACTATTAGCAGGAATAACGGCTACTCAACGAATTTAGCACTTAATGCACAGATCAATATTGAGTTGGTTAACTAGATAAGATCCCAGTTAAATTATTTAGCCGCGAGAATTAAACAGCTAACAAATAATTAGAATCTACCCACTCCTAATGTTCTCCCTAAACCTAAAATCCTAACCCAACTTCTAATCTTACCCCTAAATCCTACCCTAACCCCCCTCTCTCTCTCCTTATCCACACTCGGTCGGCCCCAAACCCACACGCGCACACAGCTTACACACTTCCTTCTTCTCCCAACTCTACTCCTTAGTCCTCACTGCACACACACACTCCTCTCTCTCCTTCCCCAAATCCATGCCGACGCCTTGCCGCCATGGGAGCTCATGGCTCGGCCGCCTCGCCCGGCCGTGCTCCATGGCCCGCCTCCTCCGCCGGTCCCCTTTGCGCCGCCATGACCTCGGCTTTCTCCTGCAAGCCAGTAGAACCATCTGCTTGATTCTTTGCTCAATCGCCGCTGGCGCCGCCTCAACTCCGCATGCTGCATGACGTGGCAAATCAACGTCGCCTCATTGCCTCACGCCGCTTCGCTTGCCTTCGAACCACACCCGGCCGCCTCCGACCCGCTCGGCTCATTGCTTCAACCGTCGCTGCCACAGCGCTCTCCTCATGATCCTTGGCCCTCATGCGTGACGGCGCTTCCATCCGCCTGATAAAGCAATGCCGCCACTTGCGCAGCGGCTCCTCTCAGTTCCTCGGGCTTTGGCTCGGCCGGCTCGGCCTTACGGCCGCCGGCGCCGCCCACAGAAACACCACTCCCTAATCCCTACTCTAATCTTTAGCTAGATATGCTTTGGTGGATCCATTGCTAATGGTTGCTATGATGCATGATTGCAGGGCATTGGTGGTGGATCGGGGTGGAGATGGCTACTGGAGGAGCTGCTACTACGGTAAGAGCTCACCTAGAGCTTAATATGACCAAGACTTTACCTGATGAATGAAGATTGAGATGGATTTTGGGTTCAACGGTTGGCAAGGTGGTCGATGGTGCTCGAGTTGGTGGACGACGATGGTGGATCTGATGGTCTTTGGTGCCGCCGATCGTCCTCCTGCCGCCTTGTCGCCGCCAGTGCTCTGGCTCCTGCTCATCTCTCGGGCGTGGCTTGCTGCGGCCACGACTCGATTGGAGGTGATGGCTATGGAGGTGAGGTAAGGTGACGATGAATGGTTGAATGGAATCTTTGTGAATGAAATGAGGGGGATGAATGAGTCATTTTGGGGTGAATGGCTTCGAGCTGGGGAAAATGAACTGGTGGATGGGGGGAATGGATGCGGCTGCCTGTGAAAATGGGGGTGCACCGAGAATACTTGGGGTATGGGGGATGAATGGTTTGGTTGTGCAAATGGGGAGGAAGGTGGGTTGAATGAGTACTGAGTGTTGGTCTTCTTTGTTTCTTTGTCTTTGTCTTGAGAATCTTTGCTTTGACTAGAAGAGAAAAGGGGGAATGAATGGCTACTCCGAGATGCTATGAAATGCTGCCACTTTGAAAGCTACAATGCACAAAATTGATTGATGTAATATGCTATTGTAAATGATACAATTGTTGATTTACTTATCTAATATGAATGGAAATGCAATTTTATTTATGGCTTAATGCTATTGTGCACTGTTGAATGCGAATGCAAATTTTAATTACTGTCTTGATTCTATTGTTGAATACAAATGATCACTTGTGTTTGAATGATGAGCTTGAATGAATGATGCAATGATGCAATGTTGGTTTTACTGACTGATGATGGAATGCTCGCGAAACGAACCCATCTAAACCAACGAGCTGACAACGAATTAACTGCTTAACAACGGTCTTAACTCTATCGTTAGGTTACCGCTAAGCCAAGGTTAATTACCGCTAACTACCGATTACTGCTATGCGATTACGACTAAAAACGTTGGTTCTCACAACAAGTCTCATATACTCATATGAATATATAAACTACGCAAGTTAAATATTTTCAAGCATGCGTTTCAAAGTAAAGATCTCAAATATATGTGGATAAAGGAATATGGATCAATACTAATGAAACCACAAAATATAGAATGAACTCCACCTCCATGTGTGCATATACAAATGTGTAATAGGAAACATATGCACATATTCAAGTTAACCTTTTGGTGGAGTTCAACCTATATTTTGGATCCGAGGAATGCAACAAAATATATATGAATACAAAGCAGAATGCATACCTCAAATGATTTTCATCTTTATATCCAAAACAAGACTAAGCATAGTATAATAATAAGAGTGTTAGTCTCATAAATAGATTTATCATTATGAATGCATACCTGTTTGGATTTTTCCTTTTATTTATCCAGTAAATTAGATTTATCATTAAGAACTCGTATGCATTCATGATTATCACATTTGTATCCAAATAAGACTACACAATATGTATATCAATAAAAGTGTTAGTCTCACAATTAGATTTGTCATTAATCACCAAAACTCTATTAACACATAATGATAGGTCTAGATCCTTTAATCACCCCACCAGAGCATGCCAAGAAAACTAGCACCACCAATCATCTAGCATATTCACCACACATTAAACAATAATCAGCAAAACAATAATGAAGTGAAAGCATAGAAAAGGGGGGGGGTGAAAACCAGAGCTTCGGGTGGGCGCATCGGCGGCAAAGATGGGCGAGGTCGGGCCAAGGCGTCGGCAGCCGAAGGCCAGCAGGCCCATGGAGGCACGCGGGAGGCCGCGACGTGGGCTAGAGATAGCAGGGCATTGGGGAGGCGGCCGAGCAGGAGGAGCACTCGGGCAGACGGCCAAGCGATTCTTTGGAGGCCCAGTGAGCTGCGCCATGGTGGGTTGAGCGAGCAAGCCAAACCGAGCCGGAGATAGTAGGGGCGGCACGGGAGAAATTTTGGGCAAAGGTTGAAGCTTCAGAGGAGAGAGATGAAGAAGTGAAATGGAGAAGAAGCAAATGGTGGTCTAAAATAAAAATACGAAATATGTAAAATATTAATATGAGACTTTTTAAAATAAGTAAATCACAGGTAGAACCCAATAAAATAAACAAATAATCTGTTACATTGGAAATAATTTAATCATAGTAAAATAATTAAAATAAGCAATCCCGAATTTAGTTAGAGAAATAAATAAACACGTACGCACTTAAATAAAATCAATTAGGCATATTTACGCGAATAAATTTGGATAGAATTAGTGACTTGATAGTACAAGTAGTATTTTATTTTCTGTACGTTAAAACGCGTGTTTCGACACCCCCGACCCTAGTGCCGTCAGACCAAAGCAACCGTAGTTAGGGAGTACTAACTTAACGGGGAATCCAAAAAATATTATTAAAATAAAATCGTTTAACAAAATAGAATCGACTAATTTATGTATGCATATTAACCCAAAAATTCACTAAGTGTTTATTTGCGAATTATTTAAATCATTGTATAATTGCGTATATGAACCGATTCATGCAGGCTTATCTAATTTCATATCCGTTGACGACCATCTTATCTACACTTTCGAAGGCAAACTTTTCTCTTGATCACCAATATAGTTATATTAAATGTAAATCATATCTTGTTGTATTATTATACATATGTGTATAAAAACTATGTCTCAAAAATCAAAACGGATTAAAGATTAAAATGAGAGGAAGATAAGAAACGAGAATGAGGTGAGGAAAGAGTTAATATTATGGCTGGTAAAGGGGGCCCGGGCAGATAGTGGCGAAGCCATGATGAAAATAGAGGGTGGGCTTAAAGCCTCAAATTACTAAACTAATTTGAAACAAATATAGTCGTGTTTTCTTGTACAATCAAATTCATACATGAATAAAAACAAAGAAAAAAAGAAATGCAATGAAGGTACCTCGCTAATGAAAGTGCATCATCAAAATATATAAATATGGTTCCAGTGGGTAACAATCTGTATATCAAAATTAGTGATACAATAGCAAATTGTATTTAAATGATCATGAACATTCAAAATAAAAGAACCATACCATTAAGGCGCTAGTTTGAATCACGACTTTCACGAGGCAACAATTTATTCTGCGAGATTTGATGCCTTTGAAGGATCTTATATTCTATCATCAATGATTCATTATTTCATCCAATTCGGCAATAATTTCATCCGGATTAAATTCTAGTCGAGGCTTATTTGGTTGAGTTGCACGGAGTGGAGACTGCCCTGCAATAGTAGTGATGGCACGAAAATCTCAACATTACAGACAAGTGTAATTTTTTTAATAAAAACTTTGTTGTTTATTGTTGGTAACGTAACATGGAGGCATTGAATAAAGCCAACTACACATGCTAACTCCACCTAAGGACAAATCCTAGACAACCGAATGGTGGATCCGCAAAATCATAGGCGCACGTCTCCTCCGCCCGGTGCCCCCTCCTCGCATCTCCTAGGCTCAAAGCTTCACGCGATCCCTCTCGCCTCTCCATGCCCAAGTGACTCAGAGAGAGGCCCGCTAGCACCCAAATAAGTGGAGCGGCAGAGGCACAGTCGCGCAGATGGGCGATGACCGACGGGAACATCCTCCTCCTCCTGCCCTCCTCGGCTCCTTCGAGCTGCCACTGGACCGGATCGACGGCTTCCATGCTTGGGCCTGGCCGCCCTACTCGGCCTCCTCTGGCTACCGGCGGCGTCGCCGTCGCCACCTGCCTGTCTGGCGTCTCCTCTGCTGCTCAGGTGTGCTTCTTCTCCTCACTCAATTGATTGGAGATTGGGGATTTGGGGGATTTGGAATTTGGGGAATTATGGAACGGGCAGATGTGGGTGGATGTGAGTTCACTGAGTTGTCCCTGGGCTTTGCTGCTTCAGTAAGGGCGTAAGGCCCACAGGCACATAGTGACGCAGCCCTGGCAGATTGGAAGCCGAACGAAGGTTGGGGTTGACGCCTTGGCGGGGGTGGGGGTGTTCCGGGCGCTAGCGGGTGTAGGCTTTAGCCTGATGAAGTCCCTGGCTGAATTCGCCCCTACGGGCAGGGGAACACTATGATGATGATAATGAGGGAAGAGGTGGGGCCCTTTTACATACAGTTAAAATATAAGGACTAAAAAAACTCTTATTCAGATTTGAGGCCGTAAATTCATTGCCAGTCATTTTCTCGTTTCGGCGGGCAGAAAATGCTACCCTGTTATGTAATTATGCCCTCCACATCGGGTAAGTAATTATGTAGGATCAAGATGGCGCTATAGTGCTAAGTGGAGTGTTGGATGAAGGTAAGACTGGTCCAACCAATATTACTGGAACTCGGTGGATGACGAAATCAGCACCGTAACGAGGCCAGCACCGACGGAAAGTAATGGGTGGAGGAATTAATCATGTAACTTGAAAAGTGATATGTATTCTGATCTCGAACCCACATCTAAGGAAATACAGGGGACCTAGCTCAGAATAGCTATGGGTAAAGTGATACAAGCCTGCGCAGTACTAAAAAAAATCATGAATTCATGCTAGTCTCTTGTATTGGAGTCTACAGGAACCGCTAGGGGTCTATCTTCTCTCCGAGTGACAAGTAGTCTTTTCAGTATTAAAATTTGTCACTTAATGTTTTGACGAGTTGTTTATTTTCAGAAAAAGAGATGAACTAGAAAATATGATTAACAACCAGATATGAGTCATCCAGTGCATCTTTGCTATTAATGCTTGCTAAGTACATTATTACTCTCTTACTAGTATTCTCCTTTGTTAGATCCTAGTCCATTCAGGAGCTATCCCGAGTGGGACGAAGGACACGCAGGTACTGAAGAGGCCGCAGGAGGCGAGGGCGTTGACTACGAGGACTAGGGTGAGATGGATAGGTAACCTATTCAACGAATGTGACGAGTAGGCGACAAGTGGAGCATGACAGGCAAGCGAGGATAATTTACACTACTACAGGAACCGACATCACAGACGGTTCGGAACCGTCATCACAGACGGTTTCCAAACTGTCTATGTTTGTTGGTCTGTGATAACAGGATATTATCACAGACGGTACAAAACCGTCTGTGATACGAAATATCACGAGCGGTTTTATTAAAAACCGTCAGGAAGTCAAATATCACGAGCGGTTTGAGCGAAAAAAACCGTCTGTGATAGGAGAATATCACGACGGTTCTAAATAAAACCGCTCAGTGATTTACGAATATCACGAGCGGCTTTTTGTAGAACCGCTCGTGATATTCTCCTATCACGACGGTTTTATTTAGAACCGCTCGTGATATTCTCCTATCACGAGCGGTTTTCTGTTCAAACCGCTCGTGATATTGACTTCACGCATGACGGTTTTAACGTAAAACCGCTCGTGATAGCTCGCACTTTCGCCCACAATTTGGTGTTTTCTGGCTAGCCTCGGAATTGCTAGCCATGCCCTCTGAAAACAAGCATTCACGAAGCAGATTCAAGCATTCACAAAAACAGATTCAAGGAGCCATGACAACTCAAAGTGATCATTACTCAAAATAAATTACAAAAGATCCGCATTTGTTCAAGTATTGTCGCTATAGTTACAACTAGATTACAATTGTTTGCGTTGAGAGGTTTTAGTGGGGTGATGCTCGGGTTGGCGACGGAGTGAAACTCTCCGTTGTCGTTAATGATTTGTGTTGATAAAGGCGCAGAGCTTCCTCGAATGTCCTTGATCTCTTCCGCAACGAGTGAATCACATTGTAAATTCAAGGCCCGCCACTAGCAAGAGTAAAGTGGTAAGATATAAATATTTAAATTTATAATTAGGAAATAATTATTTCGAGATTGACAAACCTCGTGATCCTTCTTCCTAGTCAGTAAGGATTAGTGCATATGATAGCGACGTAGATTGCACATAACTCATCATCTTTTTCTCATGCGGCCGCAAAAAATAGAATTACATATATAGGTATAGTCGGTTCGAGACGCGTTATTATGAAGTATGATATAGGATTATAGTGTTGTAGCGCGTCATCGAAAATCCATCCTGTGTGTTAGTTGGCGCTCTTTCCATTGTATATTCCTTTGTTGGCAACATAATTGATGAGCGACCTACATGATTCAAAAGGTTATCCTCGGCCATTTCAAACGAATGAAGACTACAATAGAGTTATGTAAGGAGGAAATGAGCATACCTCTCGAGTATTCCTCTTAGAGTCTTTGAAGTCGTGCTTGTTGCGGTTTAGGGAATCAAGGTATATCACATGGTTCCTCTTGGGTATAATAACTAAAAGGATCGATGGTACCTACTCATGTATGTCGCTATAGTCATTAAACCTAAGTTAGTGGTTGCAGATAAAGTACAAATGAAATTTGTATAGCAAGTAGTGACACTTACCCCTAGTTGTAGGGCACCACTATGTACTTCATGTTAAATGCGACGAAGCAATGACCTCGTTATGTATTTCTCGGCGAAGGAGGAGTCTTGTTGGATGGTTTGCAACGATACCACATGTGGGTCGAGGAAACCCAATGGTTCTTTCCATTCCTGACATTTTTCAAAGATGTATCTATACATAAGCAATGAGTTGTGATATTTATTGGTATTACATGAATGTAGAACTTGATTATGCGCACTTACGATTGTCCAACATCATAGAAGCGAGACGTCGAGGCCAACGAGGTTGAATAGTTGAAATAAGTCATTGAAGCCCACGACGAAGTACCTCGTCCGTTGAAGAAATGCTTATCCTCGTGTCGACGGTGATTCGATGATCGCACCCTTCTTTTGGGTCTTCGCCAAGTACCGAGCATGCAAAGACCGACAAGCATATCCAAATGCGTGCATTATCAGACGGAGCACAATGGTTTTCCGATGATGTAGTTCCGGTATCGCGGACTTCCGGACTTGGGAGGCGCCTTAACGTTTGTGGATTTCGATTTGGCCTTAGCGATTGGCGGCGTCTTCTTGTGAGATGACTCGAACGGATCGGCGGCACGCTTTTCTTTGTTCGCCGGCGTCTTCTCCACGGGACTCGAAGAGGTGGCCTTATGAGGCTAAACATGAGGTGGAGTCATCGAGGGTCCCGTTGGAGAGGAATGGTCGTGTCGGATCGCGCATTCTTTGGGTCGAGGCGATGTCCTTCTTGGGCCATCGGATAAAAGAGAGGCGGCATCCCTAGTGTTGTGATCTCTTCGTTCGGGCAAATCTTCACGGGGCGGCTTGAAATTGACATGTACCATATCCACTGACCTGGCGTAACTGCGCGCCACCGGCACCGTCTCAGACCGCCCTTCCTCGTATGGATACACCATCCCTCGCAACCTCAATACAAAGGACCCATCCATCCTCACTTGGAGCTTCTGGTATGTCGGCTCCTACAAAATGATACGCAATTAGCTAAGGCGTCCTATAGGTCTATCTTTGGTGCAGTCCATAGATGTACGTTACCTTGATGTCGTCTATCGGTGTCGGACGTCGTCATGTTCACAATTATCTTGTGACGCGACGCTACTCCGACGTCGAGGAGGATCGCCTCCCGAATTAGCGGGCGGCTTGCATCGTGGCTCATGAGTATATCCATTTGACTCATAATCTTGCCATCTCTACTTGAAATTGGTTAGTAATCATCTGTACTAACCGGTTGTCGTGCTCGCCTTGGATCTCTTCCTAGTCCTATCGTGCGATGAGTCGTCCGCGAATCCATGACTCCAAGGCGTTAACCCCAAAGCCTCGCGTGCGATCCGGTGCTCCTTATTTCCCAAGGTCGTAGATAGTATATCATTCTCCTATGCGCATGGAAGGAGCCTTGGGAAGCTTGGGCGATCAAGTCACGCCGCAAGAGGTCATCATGTTATTATAGGCACTATGAAGTGATGGACTTATTAACAACTTAGTAGTTCGATATATTTACCACACGTTGGGACACTTCCCAGTCTGCCGGGTTTGTGAAGGAGATCTTGCCGAAGACGAGACTTGTGCCTCGCTTTTAACCGACTTAGGGAACGCAGTGCGTGACATCGAAACGGGTTCTCCTTCTCGCCGCCCATTCCTCGTATTTACCGCGTACCATTTGGTCTTGAGTCTGTCTTGGTGAGTGTTTCGTGTCTAGAGAGCTTTGTGCGCCGCACTTTGCTCCTTAAATTCGCCGTCGTTTTCATAGCCACAAATGTGTCCCATGCTTCCCGTCAAGAATTTGTAATTTTGCGAAGGGCGTTTGACCCGTGTTCACGTGCCGTGACAAGAATGCTCTTGAAGGTCCTCCACGATTTACCCATCGTGAGCATCGCCGTCCGTCGCCGCGCGCCACATGTGCTTCGGAATAGTGAACTTCTCCGAAAGTTACATCCCACGCGCCTTCGCTTCTTTCGTCGAGTCCTTCCACGTTGGTGTGGTGATGAGGACCCGTTCCTTACAAGTATCCCGCAGATGGTCCGGAATCTCGCCACGATCTCTTGGGACTCGAGAGGACCCCAAAGTCATCGACCTCCGTGATGACCGATCGGCCGTAGGCATTTTCGATTGTTCTCTGCCATCTCGCCTGTCATTATCGTCGACGGTGATGGCGGCCTTGTCGGCGCCTCTTCCATCTGCGGCGTCGGTGTCGGCGACCTCGTCGGCGCCTCTTCCATCTCAAGGCGTCGGTGTGTGCCGAAGACGATGTCTCGCCATCTCGCTTACTTGCTATCTATATAAGTTACATATGCAATAAAATGGATTGCAAGTGTCCCAAATTAACATATACATTGAAACTTAATAATATGCTCAACATGTGCAATATTAGCAAATAATCATAAATAATTCCAGCATAAATATGAAACAATTAATCTCAGGAAGAAGTACAGAGGTTGACTATAGAGATCAAGATGGCAAATGAAAAGTTGAATGAGCTCATACAGAGTACTAACATTCCTTAATCCACTAGCTTCTCTAAGGAAGCCTACTTCATCGAGGCCGACACACTGGAGTGTGCCATTTGTTTCATGCCGTGGAGGACTGGCATGAAACAAAGGTACACTCAAGTGTGTCAGGATCGACGAAGGAAATGCTAAGCAAAGGTTTAATCCTGTAGGGCTCGCCGCCTCCCTGCTCCTATTATGTGCTCTCAGAAGGAGAGTAGCTAAAGAACAAGTCTTTGCCATCTCAATCCTATTGTCTATACTCTTCATCGACCCTGACACACTGGAGTGTACCATATGCTTCTTGCCTTGGAGGATTGGCAAGAAGTAAAGGTACACTCAAGTGTGTCAGGATCGACGAAGGAAATGCTAAGCAAAGGTTTAATCCTGTAGGGCTCGCCGCCTCCCTGCTCCTATTATGTGCTCTCAGAAGGAGAGTAGCTAAAGAACAAGTCTTTGCCATCTCAATCTTATTGTCTATACTCTTCATCGACCACGACACCTTTGGAGTGTGCCATTTGTTTTATGCCGTGGAGGACCGGCATAAAACAAAGGTACACTCAAGTGTGTCGAGATCGACGAAAAATGCTAAGCAAAGGTTTAATCTGTAGGGCTCGCCGCCTCCTGCCTCCTATTCTAACACTCCTAACACTCCTTAATCAACGAAGCAAAGGTTTAATGCATCATGTGCGTAAGACTAGCCTTTAATGAAGACATAGAAACAAAATAGAATCAAGTAAAATAGACATAGCAAATAATCATAAATAATTCCAGATAAATATGAAACAATTAATCTCGGAAGAAATACAGAGGTTGACTATAGAGATCAAGATGGCAAATGAAAAGTTGAATGAGCTCATACAGACTACTAACATTCCTAACACTCCTTAATCCACCGACTTCTATTCTAACACTCCTTAATCCACCAAATCTCTTATGATCTTTGTATAGATAGAAACTAGTGATACAAATCTTTGCTCGAGCCTACTTCATCGAGCTCGACACCTTTGAGTGTACCATTTGCTTTGTGCCGTGGAGGATTGGCACGAAGCAAAGGTACACTCAAGTGTGTCGAGATCGACGAAGAAAATGCTAAGCAAAGGTTTAATGCTTCATGTACGTAAGACTAGCCTTTAATGAAGACATAGAACTAGAATCAAGTAAAATGATCGATTTAAGGAAATGCTCGACCAATAAAAGGTCTAGAGATTAACGATTACGTAGACACTATTCCAACATATTGATTCATGATATTATGTGCTCTCGGAAGGAGAGTAGCTAAAGAACAAGTCTTTGCCATCTCAATCCTATTGTCTATACTCTTCATTAAATGAATATGATAATATAAATTCAAACTATGAGCTCTAAACAATACTTTGCTTAATCGTCAAACGATCTCAAGCATAATCTAAAAGCAGATTAAACTTCTAGTCAAGCAGAGGTTGACTACAGAGATCAAGATGGCAAATGAAAAGTTGAATGAGCTCATACAGACTACTAGAAGAATCACAAACTAGTCATTAGATTACCAACGAAAACCTGAATACTCTCAATGTAATCAACATGAAGAATCGTAATAACTAGCTTTCAACCGAAAGTAACCAATTAACAAAGACATCATATTGATAGTAGCAAGTAATACAATAGAGCTCAAGTATGAACTAACTATCACATTCAATCTCGATTATAAGACAGAGTTCATCACGAGCATTTCAACAAAGCCCATCGATCAATTTGCAATGTAGCGATGAGCTCAACCGAAAGTAACCAATTAACGGAGATCATATTGACAAGAGCAAGTAATACAATAGAGCTCAAGTATGAACTAACTATCACATTCAATCTCGATTATAAGACATAGTTCATCACAGAGCATGTCAACAAAGCCCATGATCAACAAAGCCGAATCGCCACAGAGGAGCAATACTCACAGAGAGGATGCCGCACAAGAACTCACGGTGCAAGGAGGAGGCCGACACGGTGAGGAGGACGGCAGGAGGAGAAGGCAGTCAGAGGAGGAGGCCCACACGGGAGGAGGACGGCGGCCGAGGTCGGGAGGCGGCGACGCCGGGCTTACTGACGGGGAGGTGAACGGGCGCCAGTGGTCGTGGGCGGCACCGAGGTCGGCGCCGAGGTCGGGCGGCGGCACCGAGGTCGGGGCGCCGAGGTTGAAGCGGGCGCCGAGGTCGTAGTCGGCGGTGAAAACTACTGGGCAGCCCTAAACCCTAGAGGAGGCGAGCGAGCGCTTGAGCCTAAGGGCGCGGAGAGGAAGTGACAAGTGAGAGCAAAACCTAGCGTTTCGCCTTATAAAAAGTATATCACAGACGGTTTATAACGAGAACCGTGCAGTGATAATATCACACGAGCGGTTCTATAAAAGAACTGTCAGGATAATCCTGACGGTTTTAACTACAACCGTCTGTGATATGAACGTATCACAGACGGTTTTTAAATAGAACCGTCTGTGATTCCTTCTCACAGACGGTTATACAACGGAACCGTCTGTGATAACTCTCTTCATTTTCCCGCGTGTCTCTTCGTCTTCATTTTCCTGCGTGTGTCTCTTCGTCTCACGATCACACGGCGCGGCTTCATCTCTTCATTTTCCAACGTCGCTACAGCTCCCCAAATATCTCTTCGTCTCCGCTCCGGCTTTAGAAATTGTTCTATATATAGATGTGTCCCTTCTACAATGTATTTCACACACCTCCTTGATCCCTTTCTCCACAAAAAACGAAATGGCTGCCTCCTCTTACGACACGCCTTGTCTGCAAGACCTCTCTCGCTATACGTTGAGTCGTCTTTGCTGAAGAACACTATTTCAACAATGTCTTCACTCCTCCGTCCGAGAATTTGCGGGAGCGGGTGGCGGCCACCTTCCGCCGTCTTGACATTCTCTTCGCCGTGTCTTCCGGTGATCTCCCACTTTCGGCGAAGTTTACCGTGTCGTCGACGTGGTCCTCCAAAACAAGTTGCACGCCTCGTGAGGCTTGTCGTCACTTGGGCTAATCGAGGCAAAGAAGTCGAGTCGACCGGGCCGAGACCCTCAAGCAAGAGAAGAGAGCCTATGGGCTCTCTTCAACTTGGTTCAACGATCGAGGGTCTTGGGACACACTCGAACGAAGCGCGTCGTGGTGGGCGTATTCGAGATTCGTTCGATCTTAAACCGTCCGCCCAAGACGCCGCCGCTGAGTGTTGAAGACGGAGATAGCAACCTACCTCCACCACTAGATAGGTTTCTAGTTTTTAATCTTTTGTAAGCTAACGCCACGCACGTTGTTTGGCTATATATATATGAAAATTCCAAAATTTTAAAAAGTTTGGAGGAGAAGTTACAATATCTATTTGCCCATAGTAAGAGCTAGATCCTCATCCCATCGATGCTTGAAGTGTGGAGGTATGTTGATCTGGAGCCGCCGCAGGGGGCCGCCGGGTTGCTCCATCGCGGCGATGGCGAGAGAGGTAGTCCCATGCGGCGGTGGACACTGACGCAGCGGCGTGGCGAGAGGATCTCACGAGCGGTTCTAAATAAGAACCGCTCAGTGATAACTCAATATCACGAGCGGTTCTAAATAAGAACCGTCAGGATACTACACGACGGTTGTAACGTAAAACCGCTCGTGATTAGAGATTATCACAGACGGTTTGTGAATAGAACCGTCAGGATAATTCCTGACGATTCTATTTCTCAACCGTCGTGATAGTGACTATCACGCACGGTTCTAAAAATACCGCCTGTGATAGTTGTTCGTGCGACCCTATGTTGGTGACCGACTACGACGCGGTTCCAAAGGAACCGTTTGTGATGGGGCGTCTACTATAACCTGTTTTGTAGTAGTGTTATTTCCCATGTTATTAAATAATTGTATCGAAGACTATAGCCTTTCGTGGCTAACTGTTTAATAAAGAATAGTTTATATCTTATTGTTCTGCTGCTGCGTAACTCTGATAAAAGCATACTATTCGTCGGAGCGGTGTCCTACCGAACAGACAAATAGTAATCCGTATGCTAAAGTGTGATTACGCGGGGCGTCACATATATACTGTAGATTTTGTCTGTGTTTCTTCCGATGAAAACTATTATTCGCTCATTGCCGAACCACTGTATCAGTAGTTTGTATCTTGTAAGAAAGATAATACTAAACACAGTTGCTTGCAGATATTATCTTTGGCAGTGGAGCAACGTATGAGCATTAGCTGTTGACTTGCCCTCCTAAAGCAAAAGGACATCTCAAGCAGAAGCAATCTCTGTGGGAAAAGGAAGTTTATACATGCACGACGTACATGATCAGATCAAGCACGCATCCATCTGTTTACACCATGATGATAGCACATAGTGACATGGTCATCAAGCAAACATAAATAACAATAATAATCCAAAATTAAATCGCAGCATATGATTTTAAACCCAATAAAATTATAATATTATGAACATATCTTTTCAGATAAATCTAGGCATATGATTTTCACACATCTAATCTAAATATTCAAAAAAAAAAAACATATCCATAGCCAAAGTTGGAGGTTCCAAAACGTACGAGACTTGTTTTTTTTGTGAAGAATCACCTACGGCTACGAGTTGCTCCGATCTGCCGCCGAGGCAGCATGTTTCCAAATCCAACACCGAACCATCTCCGAGTCACGTCCCGGAGTCGAGTGTCGTCCACCTCGCAAAACTTTTGCGCCCATCCGACCGGCTCAACCGCCTCGAACCCTAGACCGGGTGCTCGGTCCCTTGATCCTGGGTTCACCCGGTCGGTCCAGTCAGCCACGTACGTGGACACCCGACGGCGAAACTTGAGCCTGAACTCATCCCAAGCTTGGTACTTGTAGTGGTTCACCCCAACCCGCCTGTTCCGTCCGCCCCGAAACCCGGGTCGGAGCGCGAAATGGTGGACCGAGTTGACCAGCGACCGGTCCACCGCGTCGAGCCGGACCAGCGACTTGTGCCGCTCCTCGGTTCGCCTCCGGCACGTGTAGCCTTGGGTCACCCCCTCCTCTGGGTGCGTGGTCCGACCCGAGGGCCCGAAATCGGCGCACCCTAGCAGCACCTGCCCGACGTCTTCCGCTTCCGCGGATACGACCGAGCGGAGCATCGACTCGGCTGGGTTCTCCGATTGGGCCCACCGCGGGGAGAAGATGAACTCGTCGACGTCGATGAACGCCATCCACTCGCACGAATCTCGGTGCGCCGCGGCGCTGTGGGAGAACCCGGCCTCCTGGGTCTTGGGCCAGGGCCAGGCCTGGGTGGAGATGTCGAACCCGGCCGAGCTGAGCTGCCGCACCTGCCCTGCCAGGTCATCCTCGCTCCCGTTGTCGTAGATGTAGAAGCGGTCAACGCCGACGGCCGCGTGGTACACCACCCACTCGCGCAGGAACTTGGCCACGTCGCGGACCATGGTGCAGGCGCAGATTAGTTTCTTCCCTGGCGGCGTTGACCTACCTGTAACCTGCGCCGTCGCCGACGAACCGTGTAGTGGCGGATTGTAGGTCGCCAGGGAGGGGATGGGCTCCTCGCCGGCGACGGCGAGTGTGACGCGGAGCTCTTGGGGCGCGGGCTCCGGTGGAGGCGGGCACCGGAAGACTTGCTGCGCCGAGGTGGCCGCCGGGAGCGAGGCCACGACGTCGGTGGCGGTGCCGCGGTAGTATAGGCACCGGACGTCTGCAGCGGCGCGATTCGCGCCTTGGCGTGGGTTGACGCCCTTGGCGAAGACGAGGACGTCGTCGTCGACCATGACGGAGTGGTACGCCAGCCGGCCGCTCCACCTCAGCATCTCGGGCGAGCGGCCCGAGCCATCACCGGCGGCAATAACGGTCGAGGAGGAGAAAGCCAGTCGCGGCGCGTGGAACGGCTGGCGCCGGCGCTCTCCATTGGGCATGACGCAGGTGTACGGGTGGCGTCCGGACCCCGGCAGCCTCCCGAGCGCGCGCGCCGGGGACGACGCGCCGCCGCGGAACGAGCACGTGGCGTTGTCGGCGGCGGCGGGGACGGTGGCATTGTGGTGGAGCAGGACGAGGACCTCCCAGTCCGGAAGCAGCACAGCGTCCGCCTGGTGGGCGGTGGGCGTGGGCTCCCGGACGGCGCGGAGGCTGAGGTGCAAGCGGCGCGGCGGCACGAGCAGTCTGCGCGCTGGCATGGCGCCCAGGGGCAGCACGATGAGGGCGGTGGGAATACAGGTGAAGGAGAGGAGAGCGGTGAGGGAGAGGACGGCGGCGGCGATAAGGCAGCCGTGCCGCCGGTGGCGCGAGTGCATGGCCGGCTTAATTGGTGCTGCGCTTGCGGTGGCGATGGACGGGAAAGACCGACTCGCGCAGAGGCTCTGACCCTCACCCGTCCGTCTACATGTTACCTACTCGACCGTCAGAGATATATATACTCTAATTAACATCAATCATGGAGTATATAGGAATTAATTAAGGGGAAAGAAAGAGATAGATAAATCCCTCCCTCCCATCACGACACGGGCACAACCTAGAATCGATTGATTGGCATGTAATCGTATTAATTCTGATCAAAGCTATTACCTGAAATACATAATTTGGATATAGAAAAAAAATAGTACGAGTAAATTTGTCTTAAAAAATATTTCCGTAAAATTACACCTTTTTATAACCATTTAGAGGATACGATGATGATAAAATTAAGTGGTCAATGATTTTTTTATAACCTTTCAGAGGAGAACCAATGCTGCATGAATGCGTAGAGGGGATCGGTTCAATCAAAATGGAAAGCGAGAGGAAATTTCTGGAGCCGTACTAGGAATTTTTTTTAATTAATTAACTCTTTTTTAAATTTTATTTTAAAGTTAATCCCCGACGAACTTTATTTCCAATTCGATTTTTGGTTCATGACGTAACAAAAAACATTTGTCGCGTCGGTAGTATCTGGTGAAGTTCTTGCCACGCCATAACCAAAGTGGCTTAACAAATAAGATTATTTTTACACCACGACGCATGGTGAATTAAAAGTCTTATTTTGAGGATTTATCGCGTGACGTGATAATGTTGGTGGCGTATGACTAAAGATGTCGAATTATAAATAAAATTTACCGGTGGCTAATTTTAAAATAAAAATTAAAAAAAGTTTAATTAATAAAAAACTAGCACTATAGGACGGACGACGGAATTGAACGAGCTGGTCAGAGTGACCAAGCTAGCTAGCGCGTAGTCTTTGTTTCTCCTTTAAGAATGCGACTAGCCAACCACTACTACTACAAAAAAAAAAAAAACGACTCCTATTTCATGCTTCTCTTCTGTTACGCCTTTTTATTCTTCTTCCTTGCCGTGTTTACGTACGTTCTTGCACATGCAGAGAGACGGGGGTTACGCAAATAGTCACGAAAGTTCAAAAAAATAAAATAAAATCGTCTGATGGGGTTGTGATATAGTCAAGTATCCTACAAAAATTTAACTACAAACGTGACTTACATTGGGAGAAACAGAAGAAGACAAGATTCAGTGAAGACTGGCTTTTATCTTTGTCTCTTCATTTTCTGATTTCCTTTTCATCGGAATTTGTCCTTTTGGTTTATCAACTTCTAGATCAAATTTACATTTGAATTTTTTTTGGCATGATTTATTGATTTTGTGTCGATGCTATCGTTTTCTCCCACAAATTTTCATATCGATTTGCATCGTTTCATTTGAAGCTTCATTTAGACTTGGTTGTACCGCCTGACATCACATATGGTGGTGGCAACGAGATAGATACTAGTATGGAAGCGACTGCCTCCGGACGTACGATCTTACGCTTGCTCCACCGTCAAATCTAACTTGGATGGATTTTGACCGTTTGATTTGGTGTAACAGAGAAGCTCACCTCTGCTCGATCTCCAGCCACCACTGCCTCGACGAAGCTCCAGCTTGCTAGAGGAGGAGGAGGAGGAGACCATGGCGGACGGTTGCAACAACCAATCACACAAAAAAAACTAGTTGCAACAAAAGAAACATCCAGTTGCAACAAAATTTAATAAAGCTTGCAACAAAAAATCCAATTACAACAACCCATGAGGACAAAAAAAAGTCATCAACAAAACCACAAACTATTGCAACAAAGAATGATTCAGGTGCAACAAATGACATAGCCCATTGCAACAAAAATAGCTCAATACAACTGCGTGGAGAGGGGGCAGGGAGGGGCGGCAGAGTCGATGGGGGTGTCACGTGTGTTTGTGGTAGGGATGAAAAACGGATATGAATTATCCGTATTATTCGACTACAGTATTCGACAAGATACGAATACGATATCGATTTTCCCATTCATTTAACAATTTCTCTGCTATTCATATTCGAATTCGCACAAAAAAATATGGATACGAAAATGGTATGGAATTTTCCCATCCGAATTGCTATTTTATCCGAACTATTCGTATTCGGTGAATCAATATAAGTATTTTATTGCAGTATACCTAATTAGTTGGACAAGTTTTTTAGGTTCAATGTGAATTTATGTTCCTTTAGGTGGAATAAATAGATTAGAATGATTAAGTATGACTATACAACGATAAAACATCACTAATATCTTCACATCACATAAGTTACGAGGACATCCGGATCCGACCGAATTGAGAGTACACACTTGATTCGTAAAATTACGAATACGGATATGATTTCACTACTATTCGATCCGTTTTGACCCTAGTTTGTGGTGGGGAAGTGTTTCACTCCCTTCGATGCGCGAGTAAAATATGACATGCCCGAGCCATAGCATTACCCTACTAGTGTTTATTGATCTATACATGCTTGACACGGCAAATTAAGCCCCCAATAGCTGCTTACGTAGCGAGGATTGTCGATAACTCTCAAGGGTGAGGAAAAGGTGAGGGCTGCCAACTAGTAGCTAGTTCTGAGCTGAGAGGCCGAATCTGTGCTGTTTTGTGCTGGGAGTAAAAGTATTCCTACCGATGAAGCAAAGCGAAAGATAATAATAGTTAATAAAACCTGCAATCACTTGAGTAGCGAAATTAACTAGTGTGGCGGATGCATGCGTACTGGTAAAAGCGTTCTGCAGGAGATGCATGCTACACCATCTATATATGTTTTTAATCCAGCGCGATCGGGTCGTAGAGACCCTGAATCAGCCTAGCTAGCGTGTCGTTTTCACCCTTGCCAGCTTGGATGGGCCGAGCTTCCGCGGCGCCCCATGGCCAATCTCGGCGAGGCGGCGTGGTCTCTCAGTCTCTCATCTAGCTCCATGGCCGACGACGACGTCCTTCTCCTTCATAGAGCCACGGCGGCCGGCCTCTATAAAGAAGCTCACGCTAGCTGCTCGCCCGGCATCGTTAATCCATCCATTCCGTCGTGTGCAGTGGTGTATCTAACCAAACACTCCGATGATCAATTGAACATTTGATTATCTGAACCAGTCAGATCGTACATACCGACAGCAGCAAAACAATTAATCATTCATCCATAACACCGGCCGATGTGCAGCGCATCACCAGAAAACGAGAAACGAAGAATCGATTGAAAGAACAAGTACACTGACACAGGCCGGCCCACCCTAAGCAGGTGTAGCCCAGCTTAATTTGATCGGATCTAGCAGTTTGCTGCCTAAACACTCTCATGCTCTTCCCAGTCTTCACCGTGTATATATGTCTCTATTTCACTTTCTTTATTATCTTAAAAACAAAATGCCTCTGTTTAACTACACCGTTTTTTTGTAAGCCAGTCTGTCTAATTTAATCAACTGATTGCATTGGTTGCTAACAATTCAGGGACGATGATCTGCCGCCGCCGTGGAGTTGGCAAGGTCCCTGTCGCCGTTGGCAATTCTCACGTCGAAGGTGTGCATCTCGTCCCGTTGCCGGGCTCTCACCTAGTACGCGGCGACACCAACATGTACACAACGTTATTAAGTAGTGTAATATTAGTTCAAGTTAACAATAATCCCTCTTAATTCTGTAAACATTTCTTATGAGATGTGGTCATTCAATAGACTTGAACGAGGAGTTAGCTAATCAAGTATTCCCTCCGTTCTTAAATACATGACGTTTGACCAAGTGTACAGTCAAACTTATCTAACTTTGACTAATAATATATGAAAAACTATTTAGATTGATCATGAGTGAATAGTATCATTAGATTTGTCATGATAAATATTTTCATAATATAATAATTTTGTAATTTTTTACTAACAAAATCATATAAAAAGTAATGATTAAAGTTATATAAATTTGACTGCACGTTTGGTCAAACGTCATGTATTTAAAAACGGAGGGAGTAATATCAACTGTTAACTTATCGGAGAGAGAAGAGAAATATACTCTCTATATACTATACCTTTTCACTGCTTCCTTGTCGTTCTCCGTTACCCTGCAGTCCAGACAAATTAAGGAGAGCTTCTAAGTTGCGAGAATAAATGGATTCAAGCTTAAACTGTTGAGAAAAAAAAAACAAGAGTATTACGAAAACATAGCACACTTGGTAATTAATTACCTGGGCTGTGAGCGTGGGAACTCCACGATGAGCCACGTACTGCGCGTCCACGACGCCTATCTGCTCTTCAGGATTCTGTCAGTTGAAGATTTTGTTTGTGTACGTAAGCACAATGTATGTATGGAGCGTGGTGATCTTCCAGTTTAGCCAAACATGTGCGCTAATTGACACTGGGCTACTTACATCGACGCATCTCCAGAAATTGAAGTCGAGACCCCATCCATGAACCAGGTCATTCTGCGAATTAGGTTTGTTTCAGACAGGTTAATGTCATCGATTTGTTTAGCCTGAACCTCTGGTACCAATTTATATATCCAGCTATCCAAGCATAGGCAAAAATGAATGATACATACTCTGGCACCTACCTGGATCATATGCCACACGCATCTCCAAGCATCCCCCGAGAAGACTGGAGCCATCACCTCCACAAACCTGCAGTGCAGCTGCAGCATGAACGAACGAACGAATTGCATCGCAATTTGAGAGATGACGATGCGTGAACAAGTATGCATATAGGGAGAGGAGTTTGGCAACACACCCGCTGCACGGTCGTCGATGCACGTCGGGGCAACTGCCTGGCCCCCCTGCGTTGGTTCTGTCCATGCCAAATGGAGAAGAACGACAACCCAAAGTTATTTAATCGTCACAGAATAGATTAGATACGCGTGCTTCTCCTTTCTTCAGAGACTAAACACTAGTACTACTTAGCCGCGGTGACTGATCGACTGGCTGCAAAATCCGTACGTACGTACGTACCTGTGCATCTCGCCGCCGTCTCTTCTTATGGTGACGTCATACGCCTTCTTCCCTCTGGTTATGTCCAATCCGGGCTGCGATATCTCTAGGCCGTGCTTCTTCACTATGCTAATGTACCTGCAGATGGATGAGACCGACCACAAGAAATGCAGAGTTCAGAAACAAGCTACATCCGTGAGGTGAGGGGGTATGACATCCATGATACCCCATCGATACGTACTCTTCTGCGCTGAAATTCTCGACTCCGAGGTCCTCGTCCCACAGGAAGATGTACTCGTACGGCGCCACGATGCTGGGATGCAGGAACCTCTTTGCAAACCACCTTCATTCGTTCGTTCAGTTAAACAGATTGGTTTTTGTAAACGCGTTGGGACTGAAATCTCGACATGGACCGTCCTAGCATCCTCACCATTTAGTCTGCTTCCTGGCGCTGACATGGACAGCCCGCTTAGACCACTCCAACTCATCCCATTCGGTTGTGCGGCCGTCGTAGTGGAACAGCACGACGTCGAAGTTGTCAGAGAACTGCATGCGTAAGTGTAACTGGGATTATTTAGTTTACAACTCCAGTGGCAACAATACGTATGAAGAATTTCAGAAACCACGTCCCCACATGTCCAGTTCAGAGACGGAGTAAGCGCTGCCAGAGGCAACAAACATTCAGGAAATCCACGCATGCTGTCTGCCTCTTCTTACCTTCTGAACAGTTGCATTGACGTTGGCTTTCTCGGTGTACCCTGCCGCTAGTGCCAAAAGGTGCTTGCGAGTAGACACGTCCTGCCCATTGGAGATCAATTTCGCACCACCGAGCAAGTATCAGACAACCATAAAATCCTTAATTTGGTCACCTGTTGAACAAGGAACCCATATTATTCAGGGTAAAAACGTCAGGATCAGGGACCTCACTCGGGGCTCCCCACAGCCGGCGCAGGTGAAGATCAGACTCTGAAACTACAATGCCTGGTGGTAGCCTCTCCGCGCCTTTCGGACTTGTCGGTACTTGAAGCTGAAGGCCATGAAGAGAAGGAATTATGGGGTGTTTCAGAAAGGCAACACTTAATTGATCAGGAAGGCATTCAGGATTGTACCCCTGAAGTGCCATTTGACTGGATGGGAATCTCCTGCACAGTGCTATTTCCGGATGGTGCCCAAAATTTGAGTATATTGTTGTCACCGAAGCTGGAATTTGCACCACCTCCACCGCAAGGGAATATGCCACATTGAAGCTGCATTGCATGGTACACAAAGTTCAGCTCAAATTCGACTGGCAAAACGAATTGTGCTCGGTTGCTATTACCTTTGGTGTGATTTCGACAGGAAAAGAAATGCCAATGAAGAATCCGAATACCAGCGCAGATAATGCCGTCAAAATTGGGCTTGCTTTCATTCTCACTATTCACTAGGATGATCACTCCAGAAGTTAGCATTCTTAGTCCAAATCAAAAGAAGAAGGAACATGAACAAAGAGTGGCGAGAAACCACATTTATTTATTTTCCCCGTCTTAAAAAAACATTTATTTGTTTGCTTATAACAAGAAACTTGAAGTACACTGTGCAGTTAATTTATGACAATTATACACCGGGGGAGCAAATAATACGAGTATTAAGACTTACAATTAAGCACAGACCTGACGTCCTGTACGTAGGTGTAGGCAGAAAAAAAAAAGCAGCAATCTATATGCGTCTTGTATCTCTCCTTGTACTACTAGCTACTCTGCTGGAATTGATCGACTTTGATCTGGGATCTAGCCGACTAATAAAGGAGAAGTAGCAGCAAACTAGAGTAGGATCGGGCTAACTTGGACTGGGGAAAAGATGGATTTACCTTTGACTTGCATTCAAAGCATGCATGCAGTTGACTCCTTGTGTCACAGCTTCGCGTTTCTTTTGGAAGGTATACATGCTTGCATAGTAAGAAAACCTTTTTTTGGAAGGAAATGCATAGTAAGAAAACTAAGGCCGGCACATATATATATTGCTAAGGTGGTGGTTAACTTGCAAATTAGCTAACCTTGAAGCGTAGACTAGTATATAAATTAGCTAAAGTTGTTCTTGACCTTGCTGGCGTGAAGCAAGAGGGAGATTAACAGTACGTAGTCTAGTGCTTATTGCGACCAATCAATCAACCTCTGCGCTGCTCATTGGATGCTAGAGCCTGCGGTGATCGATAATGGCATTGACCAGAACAGGCTCCAAGGTCAACACGCAAATTATATATATAACCACATGCATGCGATGTTTCTATTTCTTGAGATTGCATGCCTTACCGAGATGCATATATAGTCCATGCCTAAGAAAGCATATACGAGAATAGTCCAGATATCATGCAGTGTGATCGATCGATAATAGCTATGGCTAGCTCAATTAACTAATCGGATAATCGAGCTTAAGCAGGCACACACGAGGATAGTCAAACATGCATGCATATGATATCGATCGTACATGTGACATATGGAGTAAAGCTGGGAGAATATAAACATACAACTATATCGATCGATCGATCGGACTTGCCTGATCTACCTCATCGATCCTTGCCGGGCAGTACGCGTTGTTGATCGAGCTTGTAAGCTAGGGCAGAAGCAGGGGTGGACACAGCACAAAATTTTAGGTAGGGTGAGTCGTGGGCTGTGACGTGGCCATGCTCCTCGCTCTCTAGTGAAAGGCCGGCGAGACCGTACGTATCACATGCGTCCTCCTCGTGTTTCTTGGGGAGGTCCACAAGGCGTCGTTCGCCGCACCGCTTTCCGGCGCCGTTGTGCTCGGCCTATCGACATCATGAGGATGCCAGGTGCTCGGCCGTGTCGACATCACGAGCTGGCCGGCGTTTGAGAGGGGGGTGTCCGCACCGCAGAGGAGGTTATAGCAAAGAACTAAACCGCTACCACAGAAAGTTTGACAACGTTTGATAAAGTACGTTAGTAAACCAATATGTAACAAAATAACTCGTCGCGTGTGAGGATGTTGTATAATTATTTATCCCACCAAAGTACAGTTTCTGCGTTCATTCAAAATTCATTACCAAAGCAGAATTGTTCGTGCCCAGAGGGCAGAGGTATGCAGGTCTAATAGCACGACACCAAAATCTCATGTGAGCGACGGAGCAAACAAGAACACACACTCTCTCTCTCTCTCTCTCTCTCTTGCTTCTTCAGACAGAGGACCTGACTCGCGCTCCTTCTGGCGGCGAGCGGGCGGCTTGGGCGCGTGGTGGGGTGGGCGTCGGTGTAGCTTCAGGGAAATTGCTGTTGTCATGGCGTGGCGTTCATTGGGACGAAGCGGCATGCTCGTCGAGAATCTTGTTGGCGGGCCGAGAGGCCGCCAGATCTTGGTGGTAGGGCGCGCCATAGGGGCCAGGTGCGGCAAGAGGAGCTTGTACCTCATGGAGTGCGTGCCACTGTGGGGCTGCGCTGCGACGCACGGCCTCGGTGTGAAGATGGAGGACGCATGCGCCACCGTGCAGCGCTTCACCGACTTGCCGGTGCAGATGCTCGCGAGCAGGCGGGAGCTGGACGGGCTCGGGCTTGACTTCGACCCCACAGCGCTCCGGCTGCTGGCGCACCTGGGACGGGGGTGATCGTGCCGAAGGGGAGCTCGGGCGGCCGCCCCGAGCATGCCCGAAGGCAGGGGGCGGACCCAGCACAAAATTTTAGGTAGGGCAAGTCGCCAGCCGTGACGTGGCCGCGCTCCCTGCTCTCCGGTGAGGGGCCGGCGAGACCGTACGTATCACATGCATCCTCATCGTGTTTCTTGAGGAGGTCCGCGAGGCGTCGTTCGCCGCACTGCTTCTCGGCGCCGTTGTGCTCGGCCTATTGACATCACGAGGATGCCAGGTGCTCGGCCGTGTCGACATCACGAGCTGGCCGGCGCTTGAGAGGGGGGTGTCCGCGCCGGAGAGGAGGTCGTAGCAAAGAACTAAACCGCTACCACAGAAAGTTTGACAACGTTTGATAAAGTACGTTAGTAAACCAAATATGCGCTAAAATAACTCGCTGCGTGTGAGGATGTTGTATAATTATTTATCCTACCAAAGTCAAATTCTTTGCGTTCATTCAAACTTCATTACCAAAAGCAGAATTGTTCGTGCCCAGAGGGCGAGGTGTCTTGAGTCTAACATAACAAAAAGGCACCAAAATCTCATGTGAGCGATTTGAGCAAACAAGAACTCTCTCTCTCTCTCTCTCTCTCTCTCTATTTTGCTGTCCCCTTGCTTCCCGCACAGGAGGCCACAGCTCGCGCTCCCATCCTGGCGATGCAGAGGTGGCTCGGGCGCGTGGTGGTGTGGGCGTCGGTGTAGCTTCAGGGCCATTGCTGTTGTGATGGCGGTGGCGGTGTTCGCCGAGGACAGGGGCGCGACATGCTCATTAGAATGCGCCGGCGGGGCCGAGAGGCCGCCAGATTTTGGCGACAGGGCGCGCCAGGGGCCGAGTGCGGCAAGAGGAGCGTGTACCTCATGGAGTGCATGTCGTTGTGGGGCGACCTAGTTTTGCCAGGTCGGCTAGGTGAGCTGGTTTCTTTGGCACTTGGGCCCACCTGTAAGAGAGCCCTTCTCTCTCTCCATTTCTTCCTCGAAATTTTTGCTCCCTGGCCGAAGCTCCCTCATGGTGCCTCCTCCCTCCGACCGTCACCGTCGTCGCCAGCTACGCCTGCTGCCGGCTCGGTCCTGACCCGTGCACGCTCGGCCCGCGTGCGCCCATGCTGGAGCCTAGAGGAGGCCATCTCCTTCCGCCACGAGGTGCAGCTCGGCCTCGTCGCCTCCCTCCAGCGCCTCGTCCCAGACCTGGCCCCCTCCCTCGATGAAGATTCCTCTGACGTCGTCCGCCTCCCTCCGCTCCCTCCCATCCCATGCCCACAGAACAACTAAAAGGGAATACAAGTAATCGAACAAGATTTTTTTCCCCGGTGGGCTCACCTTCTCCTTGATGACTTCCTCCTTGGCGAGCACCTGCTGCCGTCAACGCACGACGGCGAGGTCAGATTCATCACCGTGTAGCATTACCTTTTTTCTCCATCCTAATAGCATCCATCATTCACCACAAAGCAAGAGGAGGGAATGGGTTGGAGAGAATAGGGTAGTACATCACTGTATCGGTAGCAGCACCACTGACAATAGCTAACCTCCATCGCAATGTGCATACATCAGCCAACCCACCTCCATTCATCAGCATGCATGAATAAAAATCCAATGGCATCAAAACATGAGTCAAGCTAAAAACCAAAAATAAAAATAGAGGGCGAAATAGTCAAGGAGGCGAGCGGCCAGGCAAGCCGAGTGGTCAGTGGGCAGGCCGGGCAACCAGCAAAGGGCTTGGGTCGGCAAGACGGGCGAGGAGAGGCGCGCGCAGGAGCGGGCCGAGGCGCACAAGCGGCGTCTTGGCGTGGGCAGCATGAGGTGTGTTGCCGAGGCGTGTTGGCTGCTGAGCGTCTTTGGCTGGGGCGGCGGCAGAGTAGAGCCGGGCCTGGCTTAGAGGTAGTAGCCGTGCTGAGGAGGAGCCGGGCGGTGGCGTGAGGGAGGAGCAAGCCACTGCAAGGACCTGCCTAGGGGAGAACGCCAGGCGTGGGCGTCAGTCTTGGTGGCAACAAGGCAGAGGAGGAGCCTATGGCGCCAGTGAGCTTCGGCAGAGCAAAAAGAAAATGGGAGTGAGAGAAGTAAAGCAAGGAAGAAGAAAGCAAATGGCACAGGATGCATTCAAGAAGGAGGAGATAGGTAGGAGAGAGAAGAGATAAGGGGAAAGGGGGAAATGACCTGGCGAAACCAGGCTCCTAGACGCCACGTGTGCAAAATCACCGCACGAAACAGCCGAAGGGGATAGGTTGTCCGGTTTTGCAACTTTAGGGTATCAAAGGGTCGATTTTTTAGTTCAGGAGGTTAGGTGTCCGCATGTCGATACTTTAGAGGGTAGAATAGACTTCTTCTTTTTTTTTATTACAAGACAAACTTCTGTTTAAGCAACAAAACATTCGCCATGCACATTCTGCCTAAGAAAGGTCGGGGTAACAAACTAAATACTCCCAGAAGAATGCTGAAGTTGAGAACCACCAGATGGCTATCACTATGTCACAATGACAGCCATCAGATTCAGGCCAATTAAATTCCAAGAGAGGTTGCACAAGAGGTCAATTATAGATTCTACACTATGGATAAATGGTAGTGTGAAATCAGAATAATGTTATTCTCAGTCATTGTCCAAATGTGTTTGGAAGATCATCTCACATATATGTATCGCTCATCTAATTGTGACTCAAAAATCATAATGGAGTAACAGAGTGGAGCATACATCATCCTTAAGCGTCTACACAAAAACGATCATGGGTACTCTTGTAGGCCGAGGCACCCATCATTCCTGACTTAACCTGCACAAAGGCGCTTTCTATCAATCTCAGCTACACTTTATCTACAGGTAGAGATTTTGAAGCCAATAATTCGATTATTAATCAATACGGAGTACATAATAAGATTACGTCTCCTCGCGTCGCTCCAGCTGAGGTGAGCCGCCTCCCCTCCCCCAATTCGCCTCGATTCGGCGCGGCTTTCGCTTCTCCTCGCGGATCGACTGCCTGCCAGAGGGCCAAATCGAGGCGCCGCCAAGTAAGAATCTCGTCCTTGTTTTGTTAGGAGGAGTTCGCATGGAGTTCAAGGAGAAGAACTCCAAGAATAAGTCTGTTGCTGCTGTAAGTTCCTTCGAAAAATCACGCCTTTATCAGCAATAATTAGTCTAGTCATGTGGTTAATCTGTCTCGATGGTGTCGTGTTTTGTGTGGAAGAGGAGGAAGATGAAGAGGAATCTGACAAGTCCGAGTCCGAGGTGAATGGCAAGGGTAGCGAAGATGTATACATCTATTTTGCACACCGCCTAGTTAATTTAGCATTAGTATATGCTTACTGTTTGGAACTTGTTAAGCATGCATATGGGTTAAACAACTTGGTTATATAAGCTGTAGGAACCCTTAAAGCTGCACATAGCTTTAGACTTGAATTCGATCATTTGATAGATGAACACTCATCAGCAATGTCGCCAACAGGTGTGGCCGTCTGAAGGTGTGGTCCAATCTATTGTGTGCGCTCCGGGCTTCCGGCAGTGTCGCCAAGAAATTGCTTGCTCTGACCATCAACAGCAGAAGATGTGAACTAAGCTCTCGAGACTGTTCAGAATAGCTGATTGCGAGTCCTGGTTAGGTTTCTAGAAATACTGCCTAACCGTGTGCCGATTTGTTTGTGGTGTAGCAATATACTATATTAATTTACACCTTTAGCAAAGGCGGATACGTAAATCGAGCACTCATGTTAGTTAGCTGTTACTACTGTTCTATTAAATGTTTGGTTTATTTCTAGATTGTAGCCAAACCCTCATGTTGTGTTTGTTGGGATGATCTCGGCTAACAAACAATCCCGAGATTTAAGGGGGGCCACGCCCCACTCGCACTTCGATCGGGATGCAACCGTCAACAGTTGGTTTTCGCGTCCCGTTCACCTGCGCTATAAGAAATAAAGGGGGCTCGGCAGGCTTTCGTGCTCTCATACGGATCTAGCCTACGAACGCCCCATAACAACCCGATCTATCTCGTGCGCTCTGGTGGGCGAAGACCGGAAGCCGAAGGCGACGTCGTCATCGTCAAGCCTCTGTCACCGTCGGCCTCGTCTGCACCATCGTCCCGGCTCTGCTCACTTCTACATCAACAGATCTACGACTCCAATGGCTTTTTCAGGTTCGGGTATGTAATCACGCTTCCGCTCTAATGATTGTGTTAGGTGTTCATCAGTGAGCTAGGATTAATGTCATTAATGTTGCTTAGACTTAGATTTATTCCCACATTATGGTATCAGAGCCGCCCTAGACTCATGTTGAACCCAAATCAGTCACAACCGAACCGGATTACATGTTTAGTTTTTCGGTTTTAGCATTTAGAAGGAGGAATCAAGAAATTTCAAAATCCCCAAATCGAATTCCCAACATTAGAACCCTAAGATAGTCTGGCGGAGACTTACGTCTTTGGCGCTGCCTCTCTCCCGTCTTGCGCTGCCGCCGCTTATAGGGTCGCCAGCAGCCAAGCCACAAGGCCCGCCGCCTCCTCTAGTGAGGCTCTCTCTCATGTGTTCACATGGCTGCTTATATATGCATGCACTTGGCTTGATCTCCCCCTTCTTGTGTGCCTTCTTTGTGCCCCTACAGCAGCGCCGCCTCGCTCACTTCATGACTCCCGCATGGCGCCTCATGGCGCCTTCCTCTTCTTTGCCGCCGCCGGTTTTATCGGAATGGAGAAAGGGAAGAATGAAATTAGGTTTAGGGTTGGTGGCATTTTGTTTGTTCTCAGGATCAATCTCGGCTGTCCGTTCGAATCCAAGGGTTGTTTTGAGCCATTTTTCCTTTGGGCCGACTGAGAGTGTCTTGCAGAGACATTGGGCAGTTAAGGCCATCATGTCTTTTTAAGTCGGTGAGAGTTAAGGCTATTTTTATTTTGTGCAATCGTTAATTAATGTTTGTTGCTTAATAACAATGTACTATAAATAATTTTTTTTGTCTCTAATTAAAATTGAACCAACGAGATATTTTGGTTAGAGATTTTATGTTTTTGGCATTATGTATGCATATGATTATATTCTCGACCAACGTTGTTTATAATCATGTGTCGCCAGATATTATATTGTTAAGTTCTTTCTCCATTTTCTCGCCCACTTGAGGATATGGATTAGAACGTAGTTTTGCATGTTGTTAATCAAACCAACGTAGGGTTAATTGCATGCAATATATCTTTATGTTATTTTAAATTTTTGCAGCAATAAACGCTTCAAATGTTGCCGCCACAATAGACAACATTGAATAGCTTACGGGAAGCAATTTTCCCGCTTGGAAAGAGAGAATTTCAGTTGTCCTTGGAGTTTTAGACCTTGACTATGCGTTAAGGGTGACTCCTCCCATTCTCCCCAATCGGTGAGGAAAATTACAATGAGAAAAAGAAAACTTATGACACCGATCTTTGAAAAATGGGAGCGGTCTAACCTTTGTCACTAATGATAATGAAGACCTCTATCTCGCTTGGAATCGGGAGCAATCCCAGATTCAAAATGCTAAGGAGTACAGCTTCAGCTTGAGGAGAAATTCAGAGGCTCCACTAAAGTCTATGCCAATTACTTTAATCCAGAGGCTCTTAACCACTAAGTATGACGGGTCCAAGAGCATAAGAGAGCATATCATGATGATGACCGATATGGTTTGGAAAACTCAAGGGCATGGACATGGAGATATCGATGGTTTCCTAGTCCCTTTTATTATGACCTCTCTTCCTCCGACTACACCGCTTTTAAGATAAATTACAATACTCAAAAGATAAGTGGAGCATGAGCGATTTAATCGCCATGTGTGTCGGGAGGAAGAAAGAATAAGGACCGAAAAGAAAGATCTTGTGAATCAAGTTGGCGGTCCTAACAAAAGGAAGTTCTCGGGGACTTCAAATCCAAGAAAGGTCAGCATTACTCCCCAATTCAGATAAGTCAGGCCTAAGGTGCACAATACACCTAAGCCCCATGTTGCTCATTGGAGCACTTAAAGGGATGAATGTCACTACGCAAGCAATGGGACATTTTCGAAGGATTGTGTCGGTTTTCAAGTGGCTCGCAAAAAGGGTAATGATACAATAACATTTATTGATGAAACTCTTTATGCTGATTTCTCCTTAAGTCTTGGTGGATTGACTCAGTGCAATCGCGCACGTTACCAACTCTTCAGGATTCCATACCGCGAGAACACTAAGAAAGGGGAGCGAAGTCTTAGAGTCGCGGATGGAAAAGAAGTGAAGTTGAATCGATTGGATCTGTTTCATTAGTTTTAGATAGCGGCTTCATACTTCGCCTTAATAATGTAGTTTATGTTCCTTCCATAAGGAGGAATTTGATTTCAGCTTTTATTGGACGATGATGGTTTTAAATGTAATTTTGGTAACAATAAGTGCATTATTGCATTTAATACAAATAATGTTGGTCTTGCTTTTAGACAAAACAAGCTCTATATGCTTTCCCTTAATGAATCTCATGTATCTTTGAATGTATGTGATGTTAAGCGTAAAAATAATGATGAGACTTCTTCGAAACTGTGGCATTGTCGTTTAGGCCACATTTCGAGGGGGAGAATGGAGCGTCTCATTAAGGAAGAAATTCTCCACCCGTTGGATTTCTCTAACTCAGACCATTGCATTGATTGCATTAAAGGAAAATATGTAAAGCAAATAAAGAAGGGAGCCACTCATGACCGAGACTCTTAGAATTAATTCATACCGATATTTGTGGTCCTTTTCCGTGACATCGGGATGGTTTTGATTCTTTCATCACATTCATCGATGATTTCTCCGTTATGGTTATATTTTTCCCATTAAGGACCGATCCGAGTCACTTGACAACTTCAAGATATTTAAGGTCAAGTTGAAAATCAGCACAACCTAAGAATTAAAGTGGTAAGATCGGATCGTGGGGAGAATATTATGGGAGACATGCTCCTTATGGGCAAATTCTCGCCCTTTCGCTAAGTTCCTTCAGAAATGGCATTGTTGCCCAATATTCTACACTGTGAACCTCGGCAGAATGGGGTAGTCGAAGCGACGCAACCGCATACACTTATGGATATGGTACGAGCATGCTTAGCTATTCTACTTTGCAAACTGATTTGTGGATGGAAGCACTAAAGACGGCCGCACATATTCTTAATCGGGTTCCCAGTAAATCAGTACCTAAGACACCTTATGAATTATGGACTAGGAGGAAACCAAGTTTGAAATATTTACGAGTGTGGGGTTGTCGTGCTGAAGTTAAGATTTTTAATCCACATATTGGGAAATTAGATCCTAAGACAGTAAGTTGCCATTTTATTGGATACCCTGAAAGATCCAAAGGGTATCGATTTTACTGTCCTGATAGGATAACTAAGTTTGTAGAAACAAGACACGCTGTGTTCTTAGAGAATGACGAGGACCTGGAGCCCAGGAAAATAGATCTTAAAGAGAAGCGGGTTTATGTTCCTTCACCGCTTATCCCGAGATCTTTATTCTCATGCCTCGGTGGTTGCACCTCCAATCTGAGAATCTTGTTGTCGCACCCATCGTTGAGGTCTCTGAAATTCCTAATGTCGCACCTAATGATGAGCCTCGGCGGTCCCTGCAATAGTCATTGAACCTATTAGAAGATCACAATGGAGAGAAGATCTGCCATCCCAAATGATTATGTTGTTTATATGAATGAGGATATTAATGATATAGGGAAGGTAGAAGATCCCACCTCTTATAAGGAGGCCATGATAAGTGAACATTCTTCTAAGTGGCTTGATGCCATGAATGATGAACCAAAGTCTATGAGCACTAATGATGTATGGGACTTAGTAGAAATTCTGACGAGTCAAAACGAGAGGGTCAAATGGGTCTACAAAACCAAGCATGATTCTAAGGAAGTATCGAAGGTTCAAAGCAAGGCTTGTAGCAAAAGGCTTCTCACAAAGAGAGGATTGACTATAATGACACCTTTTCTCTGTCTCAACTAAAGATTCATTCAAATTGTTATGGCACTTGTAGCTCATTATGATTTAGAGCTACATCGATGGATGTTAAGACAAGATTCCTTAATGGCGACTTGCAAGAAAACGTTTTCATGGCTCAACCGGAAGGTTTTGTCGTGGAAGGCAAGGAGCATATGGGATGTCGACTTAAGAAATCAATTTATGGCTTAAAGCAAGCGTCAAGGCAATGGTACCTCAAATTCGATAAGGTCATAAGGAATTTTGGGTTTAAGGAAAATGAAGTTGATAACTGCATATATGTTAAGTTCAAGGGGAGTAAATTCACCATCTTAGTTCTTTATGTGGATGACATCTTATTGGCTAGCAATGATAAAGATATGTTTTATGAGACCAAGAGATTTCTTTCATCTAATTTTGATATGAAGGATCTTGGTGATGCCTCTTACGTTCTTGGCATTGAAATTCACCGACATAGGTCTAAAGGAGTATTAGGTTTATCTCAGAAGGCATACATTGACAGAGTACTAAAGAGATATAATATGCATAAGTGCTCTGGCTCGCCTGCTCCTATTGTTAAGGGCGATAAGTTTGGGACATTTCAATGTCCAAGGAACCAATATGAAACTGATCAGATGAAGTCGGTTCCTTATGCTTCAGCTGTCGGAAGCATTATGTATGCTCAAGTATGTACGCGCCCTGATTTAGCTTTTGTAACCGGGATGCTTGGCAGATATCAGTCAAATCCAGGACCGGACCACTGGAAGGCCGTTAAGAAAGTCTTGCGCTATATGCAAGCTACTAAGCATTTCATGCTCACATATAAGAATTCTGACAACCTTGAGGTTGTTGGTTATTCAGATTTAGATTTTGCGGGATGTGTTGATACTAAGAAATCCACGTCAGGTTATATCTTCACACTCGCTGAGGGAGCTATCTCGTGGAAAAGCTCAAAACAAACCCTTACGGCATCTTCAACGATGCAAGCTGAGTTTGTGGCATGTTATGAGGCTACCGGGCAGGCTGTATGGCTTAAGAACTTTATCCCGAGACTTAGAGTGGTTGACAGCATCTCTAAACCACCCACCTTATACTGCGATAACGAACCTGCAGTCTTTTATGCGAGTAACAACAAGTCAAGTGGTGCTGCCAAACACATTGACATTAAGTATCATGTTGTGAAAGATGTAATCCGAGATCAAACCATTAGTATCAAGCATATTAGTACTAAGTCAATGCTTGCGGATCCGCTTACTAAAGGCTTACCACCCAATATCTTTCGTGATCATGTTGCCGGCATGAGTTTATTGGAAAGCCTCTGATTCTGGATAAAAGGACCTTAAAGCAAACCAACTCCCATAAAGTATAATGAATATCCATTTCAAGATGGAATAGTACACTATAGGTACTGTGGTTGTATGGCACTTCATTGGTCATGCAACGCATTACTTTGGTATGCTGTTTTATTGAGAATGGGCTTATGATGTTAGCCTTACGATCAAAGGGGAGAATGTTGGGATGATCTCGGCTAACAAACAATCCCGAGATTTAAGGGGGGCCACACCCCACTCGCGCCCTGATCGGGGGCGCAACCGTCAACAGTTGGTTTTCGCGTCCCGTTCACCTGCGCTATAAGAAATAAAGGGGGCTCAGCAGGCTTTCGTGCTCTCATGCGGATCTAGCCTACGAACGCCCCATAACAACCCGATCTATCTCGTGCGCTCTGGTGGGCGAAGACCGGAGCCGAAAGCGGCGTCGTCATCGTCAAGCCTCATCACCGCCGGGCCTCGTCCGCACCATCGTCCGGCTCTGCTCACTTCTACATCAACAGATCTACGACTCCAATGGCTTCTTCAGGTTCGGGTATGTAATCACGCTTCCGCTCTAATGATTGTGTTAGGTGTTCATCAGTGAGTTAGAATTAATGTCATTAATGTTGCTTAGACTTAGATTTATTTCCACAGTGTTGTTATCAGCTTACGGACATGTGTCCAAGATGGAAGAAGGGCAAAGACGGCAAGGACTTTGCAGCTCTAGCAGCAGCTAATCCCATGTCAAGCATTGTTGCTGAGCTCCAGGCTTCACTGGGATGCTCAAAACTTGCGGCAACTTTATCGGGCCGGGGCAGGGATGCGATTCTTGGAGTCAAACCGGAGCAAGCTGTTCTTCTGAACCGTGTCGCCTTTGGTCGGGCTGTGGAAAACTCAGGAGCAGAGAAACAGTGGTTCCAGCTGGGCCCTGAGGAGGTCTTCTACCTTTCCCATGCTTTGAAGTGCTTCACAGTTGAGTCAGAGAACAAGAAGCAGATGACTGGAAAGGAGCTGTGGGACCACTTGAGCTCCACATCAGAGTCATTTCCCGAGATGTACAAGGCATACTCACATCTTAGATCCAAGAACTGGGTGGTGCGGTCAGGATTGCAGTACGGTGCGGATTTTGTTGCTTACCGTCATCACCCAGCTCTCGTCCACTCAGAGTTTGCAGTGGTTGTAGTTCCAGAAGGCAAAGAGTTTGGCCACAGGTGTGGCCGTCTGAAGGTGTGGTCCGATCTACCATGTGCGCTCCGGGCTTCTGGCAGTGTCGCTAAGAAATTGCTTGTTCTGACCATCAACAGCAGCAGCTGTGAACTGAGCTCCCCAGACGGTTTAGAACAACTGATTGTTCATGAGAGAACAATCACAAGATGGATACCCCAGCAGTGCCGTGAACAGCAACATGAACCGTGTAAAGAAGTAGCAAATATGGAAGAACAAGATCACAAAAGAGAAAGTGTAGTATTCAACTACTGGGGTGTAATTCTAGGCTTCACCGTCTTTTCTAGCTTACTTGTATACAGGCTGAAATTTTGACAATAAAGTTTAAAATTTCTGCGTACTTATGTTGGTGAGGCGTGAGCTTTGACCTCATTGAAATACTGTGTTGGTACTCTTTGCGAGCCTTGGTTAGGTATCTAGTAGTGGTGCATATATGTTCAAACAACATCATTTGACTGTAGAGGGTCATTCATATTATAGTCTTTGGTTAAGCCTTTGTAGATCTTGAAGACAGCTCTGGACTGGCATTTTCTGTACTTCTCAGCGAATGCAGGCCTAGGAACTTCAGTCTTTGAATGACCAACACACTCTAGTCTATTGAGAAAAAGAGGTACACTAGATGCATTTTCTCTATGCAGAGTTTTTACCCATATGCATGTAGCTGAAGTGTTATAGAGATGTAGTACCTTCAATATGTATCATACATTTAGTAATGTTAGAGATTAATCCACTGTACAGCAAAACTGAAGATGCGATAGCTTTCAGAGATTTATGGAATAAAGCAGACATGACCATAGCGAATGGTTCCAACATGAAGTCTGTGTGTATATATAGGAGCTTGTTTCGTACTCCCAAAAGTACATATTCCCACTTTGAATATATTATACTTCTTTATCATTTTCAATATTCTTAAATACCAATTATAAGATACTCCAATACGACTTAATTGAAAAAATTTCATTGGAGCCCTTTATTTTTGCTATATACCCTTTTCTTATATATAAAAGAAGTACATACCATCTCTCTCTCTCTCTCTCTCTCTCTCTCTCTCTATATATATATATATATATATATATATATATATATATAATGTCATATTTAACAATATGGGCGACATTTTTCTCTCTTTGAAGTGACAAATCTGCACACATTAAATAATTTAATCGACATAATTAGAGGATTATTAGATGACTGAAGGTATACGGGGAAAGAACAACATGCACAGGGGTAGCAATTTCATCCTTGTTATTTGAGGCTTCCATCTTTTTGTGCAAACTGCCTACTCTATCTGGTAATTCACCGTGTGATCCTTCCATACGCCACTCTCAAGGTACTTCTCGTATAAGCTAGCTTCACCATCATAGTTCACTGATAAAACGGCTGTGCTCCGTGTCCCATAGAACCCCTTTGCCAAAATGCAGTGTTAGTATTAATGTATGATGTTGTAGTGCTGTACTATATATAACAGGTAAACAATTTTTTAGTGGCCAATAGGTATAGTTTTTCAGATAATTGAGCTTTCATGTACTTGTAAACTGGAATTAATTAGGTCATAAAGTTTGTTCTCACTTGGTCAGTTTGCACCTCGATGAAGATGGAACTCAGACCGTGCTCCCAATTGGGATCACAACCGGTGTTTGGCAGCCTATCTTTATCAGCCTTTGTGGTGTCGGTCATTAGCCTCTCAACTATATCCTTGGCTTCAACCTCATCATCGCCGTGCTTCATAAGAAGTTCCCTGAAGTTTTTACCCAGGCGAATCGCCTGCAAGTAGATGTACAACAATGAAAATTTTGTCTGCATTGCATTGCATCCTTAGGCACCAACGTACCGTCTCCTTGAATAACGGTCTAAATTCTTGGTAGAGCGAATGATGTGCTATTAATTTAGATGTACCGGTGTTTATAACTAGGGAAGTACTTGAAATGGCTCAACCGTTGCTTTCTCACACCTTTTCCAGCTCAAAAGTTTCCTACGTGATTCTAAGCTTTTTTTAGAGTATGTGATTTTAAGCTTTAGAGCTCTCAAAATAAAATCAATAAATGCTATGCTTAGGATTTGCATTGGACATTGGACATTTCTTTTAGGCTATATCAATTAACAACATTCTTAGTTTTTGGCGCATGGCAGAAGCTAGCGGTCGGGAGACGCTTTCTACCGGGAGCAGTTCCCCTTAAGCCGTGTGTTGCGGTCGTCTTTTTTGTTTGTTTGTTGTTGTCTTCTGTTTCATTTTTCAGTTTGTTCGTCTAGACTTGTTTTAGTTTTGTCTTTTGTCCTTTCTTTCTAGGTTTGTTTTTGTTTGGCCTTTCTTAGTTTTTTTTTTTTTTCACTGTCATGGGACTGGTTCCTTGTAGCCCGCTCTTCTCTTAATGCAATAACGCAAGGCTTTTATGCGTTCTTGAAAAAAAATTAACAACATTCTATGCATTTCTATTTTTGAGGCACTCTGAAGGGGCTATATTTGTGTATTTCATCTACAAAGTACAAAGTACGAAGTGTCAATTGAACATGAAATATCTATGCTTACCTTCTGCCAAGGGCTGTCCAGCCTTGCATTGGAGAGCACATGGAGCCCTGGTGAGACGAGTTGAATTGTCGCAGGCTGCCCCTTTGGCCTGTTCGACACGTAGACCATGACGTTTGTTGTTAGATCAGCTAGTATAAGGTTGAAACCATTGTACTCATCAGCTTCTTTTGCCATTTCAGTTGCAACTTCAAGTGGGCTCTTGTTGCTCTGTATAGTACAGGTACCGTGGGTTATGCTGCTTGTGCTTGGAGGGACAATGTTGAATCAAAGATAACTCTGTTGATTGTCAGGCTTGTTTTTTTCTTCTTAAGGTACATCCTATGGTTTACCGGTTATAACAGAAGTAACTGCTAAAATGTTTAAAAATGTAAAGTTTTCATTTCTAAACGAGAATGGGGAATGCATATATTCATATAGGCGATGTCTATGTCAATCATTTTCAGAACAACGAGATAGACACTGGTCAGATATCTACTATATCACCTGCTAATGAATGATTGTGACAAGTAAAGCATATATAGTAGAAACACCAACTTGGGTTGAACAAGAAATCAAATGTCTTTCTTATTCTGTCCATATATCCTACATTAACTCACTCAACCGTCAGATAAAAACACATATATGGACTTGAATGATGATCTGGAGGTAGCTTTTGATAGGTTTTGTTATACCTGCAGGAACCTGAGGGGCAGGTCTCCCCTAGTGCGTGCGCCGGGCATGGCATCAGGCTCGAGCACATTTGTCAGGAAGGCAAGCCTGCCATCCTTGGTGCACCCCATCCATGTCCCTCCACCGAGCACATCCCTGCCCCCAAGAATCTTCTGTGAGCCCTCCCCCCACCATCCTACTGCCTTTGTAGGCCTGTATTGTTTCATCAAGAGCAGCAGATGAACCACTTACACACATCACTGTTGTAGTGCAGTGAGAAACATTTCTATAGGTTTTTCTAAGAGCATTTTGCAACGTGACCAGGTGAAGTGAACACAGTCAGCATGGGTGTACCTGCTATGGAACTCATCTCTGTTGAGTAGCAGCAGGAGCTGGTGTACAGGGTGAGCCTGCCAAATCCATGCAGCTATACACATGGCTTCAGAGTCCGCAGGTGTTTTCTATTCCTTGTTTGTAAATTACTCCCTCTTTTCGCAACTGTCTTGTGTTTACATGATGATTCTCCCTCGATCTGCGTGCCTTTGTATTTATAGGAAGAAGTTTGGAGGGAAGAGAGATCAAGGGGAGAGGAGCCCAGAGAGTCTTACATTATTGCCTGCAACTAGGTATTCTGCTACCAAAACATCTATTGTGGGTCAGCAAAATTACAAGGACAATTACAAAAGTGCTCATAGGTTGGGGGTCACTCAACCTACCATGTCGATGTCGGCACCCAATCAGTCTCACCATGAGATCATGCATTGGTGCTAGGCTTTGCCAATAGCTAACAACATTTCTTGTTTCTTGCCAACTGATTCTAATAAAAAGAAAGAAGCATTTCTTGCCAACTATCATGTACCCTTAGTAATTGATGCCATAATGGTCTAACGTGCGCCTATATGCATGCATATGACTATGAATCTATGATGAACGAACTGCTAATCAATTCCAAGGAAACAAAAAAGCGGGTGCATCGTTCGCCGCACTGCTTCTCGGCGCCGTTGTGCTCGGCCTATTGACATCACGAGGATGCCAGGTGCTCGGCCGTGTCGACATCACGAGCTGGCCGGCGCTTGAGAGGGGGGTGTCCGCGCCGGAGAGGAGGTCGTAGCAAAGAACTAAACCGCTACCACAGAAAGTTTGACAACGTTTGATAAAGTACGTTAGTAAACCAAATATGCGCTAAAATAACTCGCTGCGTGTGAGGATGTTGTATAATTATTTATCCTACCAAAGTACAGCTGCTGCGTTCATTCAAACTTCATTACCAAAACAGAATTGTTCGTGCCCAGAGGGCAGAGGTGTGCAGGTCTAACATAACAGCAAGGCACCAAAATCTCATGTGAGCGACGGAGCAAACAAGAACTCTCTCTCTCTCTCTCTCTCTCTCTCTCTCTATTTTGCTGTCCCCTTGCTTCCCGCACAGGAGGCCACAGCTCGCGCTCCCATCCTGGCGATGCAGAGGTGGCTCGGGCGCGTGGTGGTGTGGGCGTCGGTGTAGCTTCAGGGCCATTGCTGTTGTGATGGCGGTGGCGGTGTTCGCCGAGGACAGGGGCGCGACATGCTCATTAGAATGCGCCGGCGGGGCCGAGAGGCCGCCAGATTTTGGCGACAGATGCGCCGGGGCCGAGTCTTGACAAGAGGAGCGTGTACCTCATGGAGTGCATGTCGTTGTGGGGCGACCTAGTTTTGCCGTGTCGGCTAGGTGAGCTGGTTTCTTTGGCACTTGGGCCCACCAGAAGAGAGCCCTCTCTCTCCATTTCTTCCTCGAAATTTTTGCTCCTCGCCAAGCTCCTCATGGTGCCTCCTCCTCCGATCACCGTAAATGCCGCCACCACGCCTCTTCTTGGCTCGGTCTGACCTGCACGCTCGGCCACGTCGCCCATCTCGGAGCCTAGAGGAGGCCATCTCCTTCCGCCACGAGGTGCAGCTCGGCCTCGTCGCCTCCTCCAGCGCCTCGTCCCTGCACTGCCCCCTCCTCGATGAAGATTCCTCGGCGTCGTCCGCCTCCTCCGCTCCCTCCCATCCCATGCCCACAGAACAACTAAAAGGGAATACAAGTAATCGAACAAGATTTTTTTTCCCGGTGGGCTCACCTTCTCCTTGATGACTTCCTCCTTGGCGAGCACTGCTGCCAATCAACGCACGACGGCGAGGTCGATTCATCACCGTAGCATTACCTTTTTTCTCCATCCTAATAGCATCCATCATTCACCACAAAGCAAGAGGAGGGAATGGGTTGGAGAGAATAGGGTAGTACATCATCAGACGGTAGAGAAGACCATCGACAATAGCTAACCTCCATCGCAATGTGCATACATCAGCCAACCCACCTCCATTCATCAGCATGCATGAATAAAAATCCAATGGCATCAAAACATGAGTCAAGCTAAAAACCAAAAATAAAAATAGAGGGCGAAATAGTCAAGGAGGCGAGCGGCAAGGCAAGCCGAGTGGTCAGTGGGCGGGCAAGGCCGGGCAACCAGCAAAGGGCTTGGGTCAAAGACGGGCCGAGGAGAGGCGCGAGGCAGGAGCGGCCGAGGCGCACAAGCGTCGTGGCGTGGGTCATGAGGGTGAGCGCCGAGGCGGTGTTGGCTGCTGAGGCGGCAGCGTCTTTGAAGCGTGGGCAGAGCAGAGCCGAACTGGCTTAGAGGTAGTAGCCGGCGCTTGGAGGGGAGGAGCTGGGCCGGTGGCGTAGAGGGAGGAGCAAGCCACTGCAAGGACCAACCCTAGGGAGAAACGCCATGTGGGCGTCAGTCATGGTGGCAACAATGCAGGAGGGAGCCTATGGCGCCAGGTGAGCTTCGGCAGGAGCAAAAAGAAAATGGGAGTGAGAGAAGTAAAGCAAGGAAGAAGAAAGCAAATGGCCTGGGATGCATTCAGCAGTGAGGAGATAGGTAGGAGAGAGAAGAGATAAGGGGAAAGGGGGAAATGACCTGGCGAAACCAGGCTCCTAGACGCCACGTGTGCAAAATCACCGCACGAAACAGCCGAAGGGGATAGGTTGTCCGGTTTTGCAACTTTAGGGTATCAAAGGGTCGATTTTTTAGTTCAGGAGGTTAGGTGTCCGCATGTCGATACTTTAGAGGGTAGAATAGACTTCTTCTTTTTTTTATTACAAGACAAACTTCTGTTTAAGCAACAAAACATTCGCCATGCACATTCTGCCTAAGAAAGGTCGGGGTAACAAACTAAATACTCCCGGAAGAATCTTTGAAGTTGAGAACCACCAGATGGCTATCACTATGTCACAATGACAACCATCGATTCAAAGCCAATTAAATTCCAAGAGAGGTTGCACAAGAGGTCAATTATAGATTCTACACTATGGATAAATGGTAGTGTGAAATCGTAATAATGTTATTCTCGGTCATTGTCCAAATGTGTTTGGAAGATCATCTCACATATATGTATCGCTCATCTAATTGTGACTCAAAAATCATAATGGAGTAACAGAGGAGCATACATCATCCTAAGCGTCTACACAAAAACGATCATGGGTACTCTTGTAGGCCGAGGCACCCATCATTCTGACTTAACTCGCACAAAGGCGCTTTCTATCAATCTCGGCTACACTTTATCTACTGGTAGAGATTTTGAAGCCAATAATTCGATTATTAATCAATACGGAGTACATAATAAGATTACGCCTCCTCGCGTCGCTCCACCGAGGTGAGCCCTCCCCCCCCCAATTCGCCTCGATTCGTGCGGCTTCTTTCTCCTCGCGGATCTCGACTGCTTCATGCCAGGGCCAAATCGAGGCGCCGCCAAGTAAGAATCTCGTCCTTGTTTCGGTTAGGGAGGAGTTCCGCATGGAGTTCAAGGAGAAGAACTCCAAGAATAAGTCTGTTGCTGCTGTAAGTTCCTTCGAAAAATCACGCCTTTATCAGCAATAATTAGTCTAGTCATGTGGTTAATCTGTCTCGATGGTGTCGTGTTTTGTGTGGAAGAGGAGGAAGATGAAGAGGAATCTGACAAGTCCGAGTCCGAGGTGAATGGCAAGGGTAGCGAAGATGTATACATCTATTTTGCACACCGCCTAGTTAATTTAGCATTAGTATATGCTTACTGTTTGGAACTTGTTAAGCATGCATATGGGTTAAACAACTTGGTTATATAAGCTGTAGGAACCCTTAAAGCTGCACATAGCTTTAGACTTGAATTCGATCATTTGATAGATGAACACTCATCGCCAATGTCGCCAATGTGTGGCCGCCTCAAGGTGTGGTCCAATCTATTGTGTGCGCTCAAGCTTCGGCGATGTCGCCAAGAAATTGCTTGCTCGACCATCAACAAAGAAGATGTGAACTAAGCTCTCGAGACTGCTCGAATAGCCGATTAAGAGTCTGGTTAGGTTTCTAGAAATCTTGCCTAACCGTGTGCCGATTTGTTTGTGGTGTAGCAATATACTATATTAATTTACACCTTTAGCAAAGGCGGATACGTAAATCGAGCACTCATGTTAGTTAGCTGTTACTACTGTTCTATTAAATGTTTGGTTTATTTCTAGATTGTAGCCAAACCCTCATGTTGTGTTTGTTGGGATGATCTCGGCTAACAAACAATCCCGAGATTTAAGGGGGGCCACGCCCCACTCGCACCCTGATCGGGGATGCAACCGTCAACAGTTGGTTTTCGCGTCCCGTTCACCTGCGCTATAAGAAATAAAGGGGGCTCGGCAGGCTTTCGTGCTCTCATACGGATCTAGCCTCTGAACGCCCCATAACAACCCGATCTATCTCGGCGCTCACGGTGGCGAAGACCGGAAGCCGGGCGATGTCGTCATCGTCAAGCCTCTGTCACCGTCGGCCTCGTCTGCACCATCGTCCCGGCTCTGCTCACTTCTACATCAACAGATCTACGACTCCAATGGCTTTTTCAGGTTCGGGTATGTAATCACGCTTCCGCTCTAATGATTGTGTTAGGTGTTCATCAGTGAGCTAGGATTAATGTCATTAATGTTGCTTAGACTTAGATTTATTCCCACATTATGGTATCAGAGCCGCCCTAGACTCATGTTGAACCCAAATCAGTCACAACCGAACCGGATTACATGTTTAGTTTTTCGGTTTTAGCATTTAGAAGGAGGGGAATCAAGAAATTTCGAAAATCCCCAAATCAGAATTCCCAACATTAGAACCCTAAGATAGTGCGGCGGAGACTTACGTCTTTGTGCCTGCCTCTCCCCGTCTTGCGCCTGCCGCTTTAGCTAGGGCAGCATGGTCTTGCATGGCCTCAGGCGCCACCGCCTCTCTAGCCGAGGCTCACTTCTTGTAGTGGGTGTATGCCTTATGTGCATGCTTATGCCGCTTGATGCTCCCCTGCTTCTTGCCGCCCTTCTTTGCCGCCCCTTCTGCGCGTCGCCGCCGCTCACTCCATGACTCACATGCTGGCGCCTCATGGCGCCGCCTCTTGCTGCCGCCGCCTGGTTTTATCGGAATGGAGAAAGGGAAGAATGAAATTAGGTTTAGGGTTGGTGGCATTTTGTTTGTTCTCGGGATCAATCTCGGTACCGTTGCTCAATCCAAGGGTTGTTTTGAGCCATTTTTCCTTTGGGCCGACTGAGAGTGTGCAGAGACATTGGGCCGGTTAAGGCCATCATGTCTTTTTAAGCTGGCTGAGAGTTAAGGCTATTTTTATTTTGTGCACTGTTAATTAATGTTTGTTGCTTAATAACAATGTACTATAAATAATTTTTTTTGTCTCTAATTAAAATTGAACCAACGAGATATTTTGGTTAGAGATTTTATGTTTTTGGCATTATGTATGCATATGATTATATTCTGACCAACGTTGTTTATAATCATGTGTCGCCGTATTAATATTGTTAAGTTCTTTCTCCATTTTCTGCCCAACAGTGATATGGATTAGAACTGTAGTTTTGCATGTTGTTAATCAAACCAACGTAGGGTTAATTGCATGCAATATATCTTTATGTTATTTTAAATTTTTTGTAGCAATAAACGCTTCAAATGTTGCCGCCACAATAGACAACATTGAATAGCTTACGGGAAGCAATTTTCCCGCTTGGAAAGAGAGAATTTCAGTTGTCATTGGAGTTTTAGACCTTGACTATGCGTTAAGGGTGACTCCTCCCATTCTCCCCACCGACAGTGAGGAAAATTACAATGAGAAAAAGAAAACTTATGACACTGATGCTGAAAAATGGGAGCGGTCTAACCGCCTGTCACTAATGATAATGAAGACCTCTATCTCAGTTGGAATCAGGGGAGCAATCCCAGATTCCGAAAATGCTAAGGAGTACCTGGCTTCAGTTGAGGAGAAATTCAGAGGCTCCACTAAAGTCTATGCCAAGATTTTAATCCGAGGCTCTTAACCACTAAGTATGACGGGTCCAGTAGCATAAGAGAGCATATCATGATGATGACTGATATGGCTGGAAAACTCAAGGGCATGGACATGGAGATATCTGATGGTTTCCTAGTCCCTTTTATTATGACCTCTCTTCCTTCTGACTACACTGCTTTTAAGATAAATTACAATACTCAAAAAGATAAGTGGAGCATGAGCGATTTAATCGCCATGTGTGTCCAGGAGGAAGAAAGAATAAGGACTGAAAAGAAAGATCTTGTGAATCAAGTTGGCGGTCCTAACAAAAGGAAGTTCTCAGGGGACTTCAAATCCAAGAAAGGCTGCATTACTCCCCCAATTCAGATAAGTCAGGGCCTAAGGTGCACAATACACCTAAGCCCCATGTTGCTCCCGCTGGAGCACTTAAAGGGGATGAATGTCACTTCTGCAAGCAGTCGGGACATTTTCAGAAGGATTGTGTCGGTTTTACAAGTGGCTCGCAAAAAGGGTAATGATACAATAACATTTATTGATGAAACTCTTTATCTTGATTTCTCCTTAAGTCTTGGTGGATTGACTCGGTGCAATCGCACGCTTACCAACTCTTCTGAGGATTCCATACCGCGAGAACACTAAGAAAGGGGGAGCGAAGTCTTAGAGTCGCGGATGGAAAAGAAGCTGAAGTTGAATCAGTTGGATCTGTTTCATTAGTTTTAGATAGCGGCTTCATACTTCGTCTTAATAATGTAGTTTATGTTCCTTCCATAAGGAGGAATTTGATTTCAGTTTCTTTATTGGACGATGATGGTTTTAAATGTAATTTTGGTAACAATAAGTGCATTATTGCATTTAATACAAATAATGTTGGTCTTGCTTTTAGACAAAACAAGCTCTATATGCTTTCCCTTAATGAATCTCATGTATCTTTGAATGTATGTGATGTTAAGCGTAAAAATAATGATGAGACTTCTTGGCTGTGGCATTGTCGTTTAGGCCACATTTCGAGGGGAGAATGGAGCGTCTCATTAAGGAAGAAATTCTCCACCCGTTGGATTTCTCTAACTCGCACCATTGCATTGATTGCATTAAAGGAAAATATGTAAAGCAAATAAAGAAGGAGCCACTCATGACAGGGACTCTTAGAATTAATTCATACTGATATTTGTGGTCCTTTTCCTGTGACATCAGTGGATGGTTTTGATTCTTTCATCACATTCACTGATGATTTCTCCCGTTATGGTTATATTTTTCCCATTAAGGACCGATCTGAGTCACTTGACAACTTCAAGATATTTAAGGCTGAAGTTGAAAATCAGCACAACCTAAGAATTAAAGTGGTAAGATCGGATCGTGGGGGAGAATATTATGGGAGACATGCTCCTTATGGGCAAATTCCTGGCCCTTTCGCTAAGTTCCTTCAGGGAAATGGCATTGTTGCCCAATATTCTACACCAGGTGAACCTCAGCAGAATGGGGTAGCTGAGCGACGCAACCGTACACTTATGGATATGGTACGGAGCATGCTTAGCTATTCTACTTTGCAAACTGATTTGTGGATGGAAGCACTAAAGACGGCCGCACATATTCTTAATCGGGTTCCCAGTAAATCAGTACCTAAGACACCTTATGAATTATGGACTAGGAGGAAACCAAGTTTGAAATATTTACGAGTGTGGGGTTGTCGTGCTGAAGTTAAGATTTTTAATCCACATATTGGGAAATTAGATCCTAAGACAGTAAGTTGCCATTTTATTGGATACCTGAAAGATCCAAAGGGTATCGATTTTCTCGTCTGATAGGATAACTAAGTTTGTAGAAACAAGACACGCTGTGTTCTTAGAGAATGACGAGGACACGGAGCCGGAAAATAGATCTTAAAGAGAAGCGGGTTTATGTTCCTTCACCGCTTATCCTGAGATCTTTATTCACATGCCTCGGTGGTTGCACCTCCATCTGAGAATCTTCGTTGTCGCACCCATCGTTGAGGTCTCTGAAATTCCTAATGTCGTACCTAATGATGAGCCTCGGCGAGTCCCTGCAATAGTTGTTGAACCTATTAGAAGATCACAATGGAGAGAAGATCTGCCATCCCAAATGATTATGTTGTTTATATGAATGAGGATATTAATGATATAGGGAAGGTAGAAGATCCCACCTCTTATAAGGAGGCCATGATAAGTGAACATTCTTCTAAGTGGCTTGATGCCATGAATGATGAACCAAAGTCTATGAGCACTAATGATGTATGGGACTTAGTAGAAATTCTGTGAGTCAAAACAATGAGGGTCAGTAAATGGGTCTACAAAACCAAGCATGATTCTAAGGGAAGTATCGAAAGGTTCAAAGCAAGGCTTGTAGCAAAAGGCTTCTCACAAAGAGAGGGGATTGACTATAATGACACCTTTTCTCCTGTCTCAACTAAAGATTCATTCAGAATTGTTATGGCACTTGTAGCTCATTATGATTTAGAGCTACATCAGATGGATGTTAAGACAACATTCCTTAATGGCGACTTGCAAGAAAACGTTTTCATGGCTCAACCGGAAGGTTTTGTCGTGGAAGGCAAGGAGCATATGGGATGTCGACTTAAGAAATCAATTTATGGCTTAAAGCAAGCGTCAAGGCAATGGTACCTCAAATTCGATAAGGTCATAAGGAATTTTGGGTTTAAGGAAAATGAAGTTGATAACTGCATATATGTTAAGTTCAAGGGGAGTAAATTCACCATCTTAGTTCTTTATGTGGATGACATCTTATTGGCTAGCAATGATAAAGATATGTTTTATGAGACCAAGAGATTTCTTTCATCTAATTTTGATATGAAGGATCTTGGTGATGCCTCTTCGTTCTTGGCATTGAAATTCACCGACATAGGTCTAAAGGAGTATTAGGTTTATCTCGGAAGGCATACATTGACAGAGTACTAAAGAGATATAATATGCATAAGTGCTCGCTCGCTTTGCTCCTATTGTTAAGGCGATAAGTTTGGGACATTTCAATGTCCAAGGAACCAATATGAAACCGATCGGATGAAGTCGGTTCCTTATGCTTCAAATTGTCGGAAGCATTATGTATGCTCAAGTATGTACGCGCCCTGATTTAGCTTTTGTAACCGGGATGCTTGGCAGATATCAGTCAAATCCAGGACCGGACCACTGGAAGGCCGTTAAGAAAGTCTTGCGCTATATGCAAGCTACTAAGCATTTCATGCTCACATATAAAATTCGACAACCTTGAGGTTGTTGGTTATTCAGATTTAGATTTTATGGGATGTGTTGATACTAAGAAATCCACGTCAGGTTATATCTTCACACTCGCTGAGGGAGCTATCTCGTGGAAAAGCTCAAAACAAACCCTTACGGCATCTTCAACGATGCAAGCTGAGTTTGTGGCATGTTATGAGGCTACCGGGCAGGCTGTATGGCTTAAGAACTTTATCCGAGACTTAGAGTGGTTGATGAAGATCTCTAAACCACCCACCTTATCTTTGCGATAACGAACTGCGGTCTTTTATGCGAGTAACAACAAGTCAAGTGGTGCTTGCCAAACACATTGACATTAAGTATCATGTTGTGAAAGATGAATCCGAGATCAAACCATTAGTATCAAGCATATTAGTACTAAGTCAATGCTTGCGGATCCGCTTACTAAAGGCTTACCACCCAATATCTTTCGTGATCATGTTGCCGGCATGAGTTTATTGGAAAGCCTCTGATTCTGGATAAAAGGACCTTAAAGCAAACCAACTCCCATAAAGTATAATGAATATCCATTTCAAGATGGAATAGTACACTATAGGTCTTGTGGTTGTATGGCACTTCATTGGTCATGCAACGCATTACTTTGGTATGCTGTTTTATTGAGAATGTGCTTATGATGTTAGCCTTACGATCAAAGGGGAGAATGTTGGGATGATCTCGGCTAACAAACAATCCCGAGATTTAAGGGGGGCCACACCCCACTCGCGCCCTGATCGGGGGCGCAACCGTCAACAGTTGGTTTTCGCGTCCCGTTCACCTGCGCTATAAGAAATAAAGGGGGCTCAGCAGGCTTTCGTGCTCTCATGCGGATCTAGCCTACGAACGCCCCATAACAACCCGATCTATCTCGTGCGCTCTGGTGGGCGAAGACCGGAAGCCGAAGGCGACGTCGTCATCGTCAAGCCTCTGTCACCGTCGGCCTCGTCCGCACCATCGTCCCGGCTCTGCTCACTTCTACATCAACAGATCTACGACTCCAATGGCTTCTTCAGGTTCGGGTATGTAATCACGCTTCCGCTCTAATGATTGTGTTAGGTGTTCATCAGTGAGTTAGAATTAATGTCATTAATGTTGCTTAGACTTAGATTTATTTCCACAGTGTTGTTATCAGCTTACGGACATGTGTCCAAGATGGAAGAAGGGCAAAGACGGCAAGGACTTTGCAGCTCTAGCAGCAGCTAATCCCATGTCAAGCATTGTTGCTGAGCTCCAGGCTTCACTGGGATGCTCAAAACTTGCGGCAACTTTATCGGGCCGGGGCGGGGATGCGATTCTTGGAGTCAAACCGGAGCAAGCTGTTCTTCTGAACCGTGTCGCCTTTGGTCGGGCTGTGGAAAACTCAGGAGCAGAGAAACAGTGGTTCCAGCTGGGCCCTGAGGAGGTCTTCTACCTTTCCCATGCTTTGAAGTGCTTCACAGTTGAGTCAGAGAACAAGAAGCAGATGACTGGAAAGGAGCTGTGGGACCACTTGAGCTCCACATCAGAGTCATTTCCCGAGATGTACAAGGCATACTCACATCTTAGATCCAAGAACTGGGTGGTGCGGTCAGGATTGCAGTACGGTGCGGATTTTGTTGCTTACCGTCATCACCCAGCTCTCGTCCACTCAGAGTTTGCAGTGGTTGTAGTTCCAGAAGGCAAAGAGTTTGGCCACAGGTGTGGCCGTCTGAAGGTGTGGTCCGATCTACCATGTGCGCTCCGGGCTTCTGGCAGTGTCGCTAAGAAATTGCTTGTTCTGACCATCAACAGCAGCAGCTGTGAACTGAGCTCCCCAGACGGTTTAGAACAACTGATTGTTCATGAGAGAACAATCACAAGATGGATACCCCAGCAGTGCCGTGAACAGCAACATGAACCGTGTAAAGAAGTAGCAAATATGGAAGAACAAGATCACAAAAGAGAAAGTGTAGTATTCAACTACTGGGGTGTAATTCTAGGCTTCACCGTCTTTTCTAGCTTACTTGTATACAGGCTGAAATTTTGACAATAAAGTTTAAAATTTCTGCGTACTTATGTTGGTGAGGCGTGAGCTTTGACCTCATTGAAATACTGTGTTGGTACTCTTTGCGAGCCTTGGTTAGGTATCTAGTAGTGGTGCATATATGTTCAAACAACATCATTTGACTGTAGAGGGTCATTCATATTATAGTCTTTGGTTAAGCCTTTGTAGATCTTGAAGACAGCTCTGGACTGGCATTTTCTGTACTTCTCAGCGAATGCAGGCCTAGGAACTTCAGTCTTTGAATGACCAACACACTCTAGTCTATTGAGAAAAAGAGGTACACTAGATGCATTTTCTCTATGCAGAGTTTTTACCCATATGCATGTAGCTGAAGTGTTATAGAGATGTAGTACCTTCAATATGTATCATACATTTAGTAATGTTAGAGATTAATCCACTGTACAGCAAAACTGAAGATGCGATAGCTTTCAGAGATTTATGGAATAAAGCAGACATGACCATAGCGAATGGTTCCAACATGAAGTCTGTGTGTATATATAGGAGCTTGTTTCAGTACTCCCAAAGTACATATTCCCACTTTGAATATATTATACTTCTTTATCATTTTCAATATTCTTAAATACCAATTATAAGATACTCCAATACGACTTAATTGAAAAAATTTCATTGGAGCCCTTTATTTTTGCTATATACCCTTTTCTTATATATAAAAGAAGTACATACCATCTCTCTCTCTCTCTCTCTCTCTCTCTCTCTATATATATATATATATATATATATATATATATATATATATATATATATATATATATATATATATATATGTCATATTTAACAATATGGGCGACATTTTTCTCTCTTTGAAGTGACAAATCTGCACACATTAAATAATTTAATCGACATAATTAGAGGATTATTAGATGACTGAAGGTATACGGGGAAAGAACAACATGCACAGGGGTAGCAATTTCATCCTTGTTATTTGAGGCTTCCATCTTTTTGTGCAAACTGCCTACTCTATCTGGTAATTCACCGTGTGATCCTTCCATACGCCACTCTCAAGGTACTTCTCGTATAAGCTAGCTTCACCATCATAGTTCACTGATAAAACGGCTGTGCTCCGTGTCCCATAGAACCCCTTTGCCAAAATGCAGTGTTAGTATTAATGTATGATGTTGTAGTGCTGTACTATATATAACAGGTAAACAATTTTTTAGTGGCCAATAGGTATAGTTTTTCAGATAATTGAGCTTTCATGTACTTGTAAACTGGAATTAATTAGGTCATAAAGTTTGTTCTCACTTGGTCAGTTTGCACCTCGATGAAGATGGAACTCAGGCCGTGCTCCCAATTGGGATCACAACCGGTGTTTGGCAGCCTATCTTTATCAGCCTTTGTGGTGTCGGTCATTAGCCTCTCAACTATATCCTTGGCTTCAACCTCATCATCGCCGTGCTTCATAAGAAGTTCCTGAAGTTTTACCCAGGCGAATCGCCTGCAAGTAGATGTACAACAATGAAAATTTTGTCTGCATTGCATTGCATCCTTAGGCACCAACGTACCGTCTCCTTGAATAACGGTCTAAATTCTTGGTAGAGCGAATGATGTGCTATTAATTTAGATGTACCGGTGTTTATAACTAGGGAAGTACTTGAAATGGCTCAACCGTTGCTTTCTCACACCTTTTCCAGCTCAAAAGTTTCCTACGTGATTCTAAGCTTTTTTTAGAGTATGTGATTTTAAGCTTTAGAGCTCTCAAAATAAAATCAATAAATGCTATGCTTAGGATTTGCATTGGACATTGGACATTTCTTTTAGGCTATATCAATTAACAACATTCTTAGTTTTTGGCGCATGGCAGAAGCTAGCGGTCGGGAGACGCTTTCTACCGGGAGCAGTTCCCCTTAAGCCGTGTGTTGCGGTCGTCTTTTTTGTTTGTTTGTTGTTGTCTTCTGTTTCATTTTTCAGTTTGTTCGTCTAGACTTGTTTTAGTTTTGTCTTTTGTCCTTTCTTTCTAGGTTTGTTTTTGTTTGGCCTTTCTTAGTTTTTTTTTTTCTGCCTGTCCGCCGGGACTGGTTCCTTGTAGCCCGCTCTTCTCTTAATGCAATAACGTGCAAGGCTTTTGCGCGTTCTTGAAAAAAAAATTAACAACATTCTATGCATTTCTATTTTTGAGGCACTCTGAAGGGGCTATATTTGTGTATTTCATCTACAAAGTACAAAGTACGAAGTGTCAATTGAACATGAAATATCTATGCTTACCTTCTGCCAAGGGCTGTCCAGCCTTGCATTGGAGAGCACATGGAGCCCTGGTGAGACGAGTTGAATTGTCGCAGGCTGCCCCTTTGGCCTGTTCGACACGTAGACCATGACGTTTGTTGTTAGATCAGCTAGTATAAGGTTGAAACCATTGTACTCATCAGCTTCTTTTGCCATTTCAGTTGCAACTTCAAGTGGGCTCTTGTTGCTCTGTATAGTACAGGTACCGTGGGTTATGCTGCTTGTGCTTGAGGGACAATGTTGAATCAAAGATAACTCTGTTGATTGTCAGGCTTGTTTTTTCTTCTTAAGGTACATCCTATGGTTTACCGGTTATAACAGAAGTAACTGCTAAAATGTTTAAAAATGTAAAGTTTTCATTTCTAAACGAGAATGGGGAATGCATATATTCATATAGGCGATGTCTATGTCAATCATTTTCAGAACAACGAGATAGACACTGGTCAGATATCTACTATATCACCTGCTAATGAATGATTGTGACAAGTAAAACATATATAGTAGAAACACCAACTTGGGTTGAACAAGAAATCAAATGTCTTTCTTATTCTGTCCATATATCCTACATTAACTCACTCAACCGTCAGATTAAAACACATATATGGACTTGAATGATGATCTGGAGGTAGCTTTTGATAGGTTTTGTTATACCTGCAGGAACCTGAGGGGCAGGTCTCCCCTCGTGCGTGCGCCGGGCATGGCATCAGGCTCGAGCACATTTGTCAGGAAGGCAAGCCTGCCATCCTTGGTGCACCCCATCCATGTCCCTCCACCGAGCACATCCTTGCCCCCAAGAATCTTCTGTGAGCCCTCCCCCCACCATCCTACTGCCTTTGTAGGCCTGTATTGTTTCATCAAGAGCAGCAGATGAACCACTTACACACATCACTGTTGTAGTGCAGTGAGAAACATTTCTATAGGTTTTTCTAAGAGCATTTTGCAACGTGACCAGGTGAAGTGAACACAGTCAGCATGGGTGTACCTGCTATGGAACTCATCTCTGTTGAGTAGCAGCAGGAGCTGGTGTACAGGGTGAGCCTGCCAAATCCATGCAGCTATACACATGGCTTCAGAGTCCGCAGGTGTTTTCTATTCCTTGTTTGTAAATTACTCCCTCTTTTCGCAACTGTCTTGTGTTTACATGATGATTCTCCTCGATCTGCGTGCCTTTGTATTTATAGGAAGAAGTTTGGAGGAAGAGAGATCAAGGAGAGGAGCCCAGAGAGTCTTACATTATTGCCTGCAACTAGGTATTCTGCTACCAAAACATCTATTGTGGGTCAGCAAAATTACAAGGACAATTACAAAAGTGCTCATAGGTTGGGGGTCACTCAACCTACCATGTCGATGTCGGCACCCAATCAGTCTCACCATGAGATCATGCATTGGTGCTAGGCTTTGCCAATAGCTAACAACATTTCTTGTTTCTTGCCAACTGATTCTAATAAAAAGAAAGAAGCATTTCTTGCCAACTATCATGTACCCTTAGTAATTGATGCCATAATGGTCTAACGTGCGCCTATATGCATGCATATGACTATGAATCTATGATGAACGAACTGCTAATCAATTCCAAGGAAACAAAAAAGCGGGTGCATCATTTTGCCTGTTTTAAAGCGAGGAAAAAGTTGGTGAGACTTGCTCTCCCTACAACCACAAGCGCTGTTTCGTTCTTGTTGTAATCTTGTACCCAAGTTAGAGTATCTTTTCGACTTGAGATTCTTGTTACCATTGAGGGGATTGTGCGGTAGATTTTAGTGGTTAAAATTGCTATTGTTACACGAGAGAAATTACTAGAATGTTAAGATGAAATTCCTTTTATTAGAGAGTTACATGTTTGTAAGCTGGTGCGTCAGTACCGTATTCAGAATTCAGATACCCATCAAGAAACAGAGTATACATGTTTTATTTTATTTTTTTAAGAGAGGAGTATACATACATGTTTCTTAGCGGGGAAAATGTCGAAGGTGCGATTCTGGCCCAGGCAACATTTGCCAAGTTGGCCCATAAATTAGCGTGGAAATGGGCTTGGCTCCTCTTGGTGCTCATGCTGTAGTAATGCAGTAGTAATGGAGCTGAATAGACTAAGAATCGATTGTTTTCGAAGCATATGAAATCCACCTACCTGTTTCCCGTGGTTTGTTGGCTCCAACACATGTCACGCTGGGAAAACAACATACCTTAACTGCTTCAGGCTTTCAGCCAGTCGTCATCTACCTTATCTGCTTTCATGTCACATCTCTTTAAGATAACAGTCAGGTCATACTACTAAAAAAGTTTAGAGTTACCATGGATTGGATGCTATACCAAACAAAGTTTTCAAGATTATTGGTTACTACTATCATATCTAGTGCTAAACTTCACGGTACTGGTCGTCCTGGATGCAAAGCTTCATTGAGTTGTGGTGTAATTACTGCTGGGTCTTTTTGTTGGTGTTTGGAGGTGGATACCCAACTTTTGCTAAGGACGATCAAATCGGGTAAGTTGATGACTTTCACTAATTTGACATGTAATGATAGAAGCTACAGAAAGCAACTTACTAATCTTCTCTTTGTCCAGAGAATTAATAATAATAAAAAAAACAAGCAGCTACCTAAACATTTATTGTGAGTCTGCAAAATTAGAAGGACAATTACACAAGTGCTCATAGGTTGGGGGTCACTCAACCTACCATGTCGGCACCCAATCACTCTCACCATGCCATCATGCATTGGTGCTAGGCTTTGCCAATAGCTAAGAGCATGTACAATAGGCTTATGTCAGCCATCTATAGTCATTGTTACGTAGGATTTTTGCTGACGTGGATGAAAGAGTGAAGAGAGAGAAAGACACTGTCTACAATCCTGTAGCCGACTATAGCACAAGAAACAAGAAAAGCATTAAAAGATTGTGTGTTCTATAAAGACAACTAAAAAGACAACAGCCGTCTGTACCATTGTATGAGCTGTCTACAGGTGTGACGTCTGCCCTAAGAGCATGTACAATGGTATGACGTCAGCTGTCTGTAAGTCTTGACACGTAGGACATAAGATGATGTGGAGGAGAGAGGGAGTGCATAGAGAATTGGGTTATCTCTCATACAGTAGTCGACTGTAACACAGGAAATAAGACATATTGTACATTGAGAAGCTGTCTATAGATACATGTAAAAAGACAACCCATTATATGAGCTGTCTTTAGTGCTGTCTACAGGTGATATGGATGGTTGTTATAGACAGCAGCTGTTTCCATTGTACATGCCCTAACAACATTTGTTGCCAACTAATTCTAAAAAGAAAGAAGCATTTCTTGCCAACTATCATTTACCCTTAGTAATTGCTGCCATAATGGTCTAGCGTGCGCCTATATGCATATGCCTATGAATCTATGATGAACTGCTAATCAATTCCATGTTTCTAAGCTGGAACGTCAGTACCGTATTCAGAATTCAGATACCCATCCGATGAAAACTATTATCCGCTCAGTAGTTTGTATGTTGTAAGAAAGATATACTAAACACAGTTGCTTGCAGGTATTATCTTTGGCAGTGGAGCAACGTATGGCCATTAGCTGTTAACTTGCCCTCCTAAAGCAAAAGGACATCTCAAGCGATCTAAAGCACGCATCCTTCGGTTTACACCATGATCATAGCACATAGTGACATGGTCACCAAGCAAACATAAAAAGAGAGAGTAAAGTATACTGTGGGTCCCTAAATTTGTTAGCGTTGGTCACTTAGGTCTCTAATCTATGAAACTAGGCAATCCAGTACATAAACCTATTTAAGTGGGTCATTGGAGGTCCCAAAGTGCCTAGGCTGGCCTTGACCGCTGACGTGGATGGTTGACCATGATGTAGACTCTCTAGCGTGGCTGTCCGGGGAGGGCAAGGTGCCCCTCGCCGCACGGGGAGGCTGCAGCGGTTGTTGCTGTTGTGCGGGGCACGCTGGCAGCTGCAGTGGCGGCGGCGCGAAATCGACCGACTTGACGCTCTTGCTGATCGGTGCAGCAGAGTCCGGGTCATTGCTTTCGCCGTCGCTCGCAAGCAATGCAGGATCCTCGAGCTTGTTGTCCCCACCGTCTAGCATGAACTTCACCCGAGGGGAATCTTGGAAGCGCGCCACCGCGCCGACGCTTTCATCGTTGCCAAGACGGCCTGACCTGAACAATGGCGATGGAGTGTCGTTCCGGAGCTCCTGAACTGAACGGAGCGTTGTGGGGGAGCCTTATCGGGCCTCGGACATCTATAGTGCGGCGCGATTGGCGCCTTGGCGTAGGTTGACACCCTTGGCGAAGACAGAATCTCGACATTGATTACTCAGGTAGTAGGTTAGGTGCTCAGCGATGGGTGGAGGTGTGGACTACTCTGAAAGTCACATCGATAGACGGTTCGCTGCTTCTAGGTCCAACGGTGTGCGTTGTATCAAAGCGCTGTGTTGGGGTTTGTACGACGGTAAAACACATCGGGAGTGTTAATTGTTGAGATAAAATTTCTAAAAGGTTTTGTTATGATTGTTGCTAGCTACACTAGTTATATCATGTGAGTAAAGTGTACTATCTCTGCAGAGTGTTAATCAATCTATTCGAATAACCGCGTCTGCGGTCATAGACATGCTCGGGGATTTCACATGAGGGTTAGATTTTCACAAAAAAACAAGTGGGAATGGACAACTACGTGGAAAAACTTGTGCAGCTGTGTGAAAGAAATTGAATAGGCTTTGTGTCTTTGTGAAAATACTTGTTAAAATCATTATTGTTTGTTGTTTTGACTTATGTTTTCAATCTATTATTTGTATTCAATTGCAAATGTTGCATTTATGCAAAATAACCATGGAAGCCATGTTCTTTCTAATAAGCCATCATCTATAATTGCATTCTATGGTACAACTTGTTGAGTACTAGGAGTACTCATTCTTGCTGCAATCATTCAACTGAAGTGGAGAAATCGTCACTGGCTTTTGAGGAGGAGCTTTATGAGGGTGGTGATCGTTAGGTCTTGATCCCAGTCGGTTGCTTGTGGTGAGTCGATGAGTTTCTGCTGTAGTTGCTTTCGTTCCGCTGTCGTTTCTTTATTTAGTGTCAACCCTGTGAGGCTTAATAATTGTAAACTCGACCATAAGGTAAAAACCGTTATTTGTTATCCAAATTAGTCGTTTATCCTTATATTCATATAGTGTGGAATGATATTCATCTATATTGACATCGTGTGCACTAGTGTTATCCAAATTAGTCGTTAATTGTGTCAGCCCGTTTGGCAGCGTGCGAAAAGGCGGCGCGACGAGGCCGATCTTGATAATCTGATGGCGTGAGCGCAAGGCCAACGCGGTGGGAGAAGTGGGAGGAGGCGGCAGGGTGGCGCGGGCGCGGAGTGTGTAGAGGAAGGAGATGGTGAGGCGGCGCCGGCGCGAAAGGAGAGGAGGGAGAAGAGGGGAGGCGTGCGGTTGCGGCGGGGGCGCGGGGCCGACGTGGAGGGAGAAGATGGAGGAGGCGGCGGGGCAGCGCGGGCGTGGAGGGAGAAGAGGAAGGAGGCGACGGGGCGGTGCCGGCGTGGAAGGAGAAAGGGGAGGAGGGAGAACTAGAGAAGGCGTGCGAGACGGGGTAGGCGAAGGGGCGCGCAAGGCGTCGACGTGCGGCGTTGCAGGGGAGGGGGGAGAAGAGGGAGGCGGGAAGAGGGAGGGCGGAGAGGGAGGCGGCGGGCGGCCAGGCGTGCGACAGGCGATGCTCTGGGGAAAAGGGAGGGAGAAGAGGGAGGCGGGCTGCGCGAGGCACGTGGGCGCACGTTGGGTCATGCCTGGCATGGCACGACCCCGCTTGGAAAACGTCCGTTGAGGCCTTGGGTTTCACGTGGCATGACGAGCCGTGCATGGGACAGCACGATGCAGGGGAGAAATAGCCGTTGCGAGCTATTTTGGCATAGTACGTAGCTGGAACTACGATCCTGAGGTAACCCTTCAATCTGTCTATCATTTAATTGCTTCTGAGAATTTACCGTTAGGTTTTGGGGAGTCTAATGCTTTCCAAACTTAGATTAGAACTACACATAATCCTATATTCTCTTCCGTTTCTAGACAAACAACAACTAGGGATCTAGTAACATACTACAATGAACACCGTGATAAATTTGCTACGTGCATATTTTCGGTGGCCCTGACCTCGGACATATGGAGTGGCCGAGCTAGGGAGTATTTATCTTAGTGTACTTGCCCATTATGTTAATGATGACTGGATAATAGAGAAAAGAATTATAGGTTTCAAATTAATTGATGTAGCACACACGGCTGATAATATTGCGGACTGTATCATCAAAGTTGTGGACAATTTTGATCTTACAAACAAATATTCTCAATTACTCTAAACAATGTCGCTACGAACTCTAAGGCCATCGATATTCTTACTCCAGTCTTCGGTACATACAACAATTCTTTCTTGCTGCATCAACGATACACTTGTCATATGTAACGACCCAATCCTAGGGCACCCGAGAGGTCCTCCAAGACCTTCTGGAAAGTTGAGAGACCATGTGGTCGTGTCTCCATGAGAGTGATGAGTAATTGACAAAGGTTTTAGGTCACTCAAGTTTGGTTTGTGTGGTCGGACCATGTCGTTGCGAGGTTCACGCGTTTTGTGAAGTCAATCGAAATTTGTCGGGATAATCGAACGATCGGCGTGTTATGAGCGATAGACCATGCAGGCGGTTGTACCGATTGGTAAATGGCGGTTGAAGAATTCCAGAGAAGTTGTTTTTCGAGTTCTGGTCTTCATTGGAAATCGGAACGACCGCAGGTATTGGAGCGGTACGACCGGAGTGCGGTTGATCCGCTGGTAACATGGCGGTTGTACCGATTGTATTGTGAGTTTCGGCCATTTTGGTGTTTTGAGTTTTGGGATAGGTCATATCCAAGTGTGTTCATGCATATGTGTTGCATATTGCATGTTTGAGCTAACGTTAGGTCAAGTTGTGAAGAACTTGTTCCGGTTTCGTGTTTCTTGTCTCGTGTGGGCTGCAGGACGCCGAGCGAGTCGTGGCGAGACACGGTGGATCGGACTAGGCGCAGTGGCGCCGAGGTCGAACGTCGTCGATGTGTCGAAGACGCGTGGACTCGAGGTGGTTGCAGGCGTCTTGAGACAAGGAGCTGAAGCTTCCTTAAGGTGCGAAGGGCGAATCGGAAATTGCAAGGTCGCACAAGCGAGGCGGGCTCTGTTGGACTTAGCGGGCGAACGGGAGGAGACCCGTTAGCCAAGGCTATATAAAGGATTGGAGGGCTGCATGCCCTCTTGAGCACTTGGGTGGAATTAGGGTTTTAGAGTCAAAAGAGGCTTTGTGAGGTTGTTTCTCTTTTGCTCTTTAGTTGTTGAGAGTGGAGGTGTAGGCGAGTAGTGCTCCTGCTTGTCCCTTCTTGGTTTTGTGTTCATCTCCTCTCAAGTATGGATGAGTGTTTGTTCTTGAGTTGTGAGAGTGAGGAGATGGATTGAGCCTACATGTAATCATCCCTCTGGTTCTAATGTCCATGCGTATGGGGATGTATCTATGTGTTTTTCGCTTTTGATTCAATGAATGAAATCAAGTTTGTCTCTCGAACTCTTGTTCATTCTTCGTGACTCCCATTTGATGATTTCTTGATTTTGTGAGTCTCTTGTTGTTTCTTGTTGGGAAGCCTCAAAATGAGTTGTTCTATGATGGGTTAGTGTCACAAGATCATTTGATCGATTTCCAAGAGCAAACTTGGTTTAAATCTAAGATTTCAGTTTTGGGTTGTCTCTGTTCTTCGTTATTCCTTTTGGTTGATTCCTGAGATTTTGTGGATAGATCTACTCAATCGTTTCTTGGAATAGGTTCCTAACATCCTTAGGAAGGTGTGTTCCAAATTTGGTCAAGTTTGGCGCGTAGATCAAAAGTTACGTTGATTTTCGTTTTGAAACCCGAGCGGATTTTGCTGTTCCAGACAATCGGATGAACCGGCTTAACATCTGCGGTTAGTCTTGATCATGCGGTACAACCGCCGCTTGCTCTTGGTTTGTCTTGATCTGCGGTACAACCGCCATTTGCTCGCGGTTGTTCCGATTTCCACGAGTTTCTTCGAACCTCCGATTTTGTTTGTTTGAAATGTGGGGGTGAGGAGTGGATTCAACATAAGACTTCCTCATGCTTAATCTTTGATCTTCATAGCTCTCATAGCTATTGGAGTGATTTACAAGTTGAATCCATTCTTTGCGAAAAAGATTAGGTGCTCCTATTCACCCCCCCTCTAGTCGCCTTTCCGGTCCTTCAATTGGTATCAGAGCCGGTTAGCTCTTTTCAATAGATCTTAACCGGTCTCAAGAGCCGTGGCGATGGACAAGTACTCGACCAAGCACTTTGTTTTCGATGGCATCGATTACCCTTCCGGAAGAGCCGAATGGAGACATACATCCGTGCCGGGGTATGCCATCCGGCGAAAGGTCAAGGTTCGATTCATTTGTTCTGCCGATGAGAACATCAATGCCGGGAACATGGTTGATGTTGAGGCGAATGCAAAGGCAAGGAACATCATCATCCAGGGTTTGAGTCGTAGTGAGTTTGACCGCATATCTCACCTGTCGTCCGCCTACGATATCTGGGTGACCCTCGACGCATACCATGAGGGCACCACCCAGATCAAGACGGTTCGACAGGACCAGTTCAAACGAGAATACAACAAATTTGAGATGTTTGCTGGTGAGTCCCTAGATGAGTGCTTCGCACGTTTTCACAAGATCTTGAGCAACCTCCGAGCGGTCGGTCTCACATACCCCGACTCAGACAATGCTCGTCAGATGCTCACGGCACTCGATCTGCGTGTTTGGGAGATGAAAGTGACCACCATCAAAGACACGACAGACCTCTCGACCCTGACTCTTGATGCTACCAGATCGCGCCTCAAGACTCACGAGATTGACGTTGTCTCGTCGGTCAAGTCACATCGATGGCCTTAGTCACCAATCCAGCTTCTTCTTCCTGCTTTCTTGATTCTTCTTGCGGTTTCTCCTTGTCGCTCTCTCGTGACATAACCGATGATCGCTTAGAGCAACTTATGGATGAGCGACTTGCCCTCCTTGCTCAAGATTCTCCCACGCTTACAAAGGGAGGAGGGACAGAAGAGAGGAGGACCCGTGATTTGCTTCGAGTGTGGTGGCCCCAACCACATCCGAGCAAACCGCCCTAAGCCGGAGAAGGGCAAGAACGACTCTGGCGGTTCGGGCAAGAACGACTACACCGACAAGAACTGCAACAAGAAGCCTCCACCAGACGCCCAAAGAAGAAGAAGTTCCGCAACTTCGGCAAAGCCAAGAAGCTCTTCCACCGCGTCCTCACCGCCTTCGACGACCTCGACCTCAGCGAGGTGGAGGGATGGAGCGACGATGACGGGACGGGTGACCAAGAGCCCAAGGATGGCGGCGACGACTTCTCCCATGATGCTTCATGGCCCTCGAGGGCGAACTCAATGACAATGAGCAGACTCCGACTCTGGACGAGGTAGATCCCACCTACGAACAGCTCAATCATGCTTTTCTTAAGCTAGGAGGTTTTCATGCTAAAGCTAAGGCTAGGTGTGCGGAGTTAGAGAAGGAAATAGATAGACTGTCACTAGAGATTATTGCTCTTACATCTGCTCCTTCTAGTGATGATTGTGATACATGCTCGCTTTCTTTGGTTGATATGGAGAAGTTAAGGACCTCACATGATAGTGTGTCCTCCAAACTTGATAGTGTTAAGGTGGAGAATGTTAGTCTACTTGCTGAGTTAGAGTTGAGTAGGATGGCTGTTACCCTACTTATTACTGATGAGACTACTTCTCCCACCTCATGTGAGGGTAAGGACATTCTTTGCTAGAGGATCTTATGCCATGCTTCTTGATCTCGCCTGAGTCTTGTGAAAATTGCAATAACTTGAAGATGAACTTAAAACGGCGAGATCATAAAATTGTTGAACTACAAGCTTCTTTACTTGAGCCGATTGTTTCATGCTTGAACTGTCCTAAGTTAATCTAGCTTGAACTTGAGGTCGTCTCCAAACAGTTTCAAGATATGATTGATCATGAAAGGAAGTTGGCTCGGTTTGCTTCTAAGGACCTGTTAGCTCACCATGCATTAAGTGTAACAAACTAAAATCGACTTGATTGCTTTGGATGAGAAATGTGTGAAGCTAACTAAGGACCTTCTAGAGAAGTCACATTGTGCTTGCAATATGATTGTGGAGAAGGGGAGAAGCCCGTGGTAAGGATGAGACGCTTAGTAACGTGAACCAAGCGGCTAGCAAGGGATCGTCCCTTGAGTCGGTGTGCTTGCACAAGCCATTCTTCCCTCTCGCCGGGTTCTTCTTTTGCTCCTTACCTTCTCTTGCTTCTTCTTCCCCTGCTCTTCTTGCACCTCTCTCTTTAAGGAGTGTCGGTGACTTATGAACACTCTCGAGAGATTTGTAGGAGGCAAGAAGAAGCTCAATCTTATTCTAGACCAATCTAAGATCTGCAGATTTAATCAAGGTCTAGGATATAACTTCTTTGAGGACATGAGGAAGCATCCACCTGCCGTGCTCAGACCCATAGCACCAGGTGTGATCGAGACTGAGCCCAGGACCGAGAAAGTCCATTTCGAGTCAGCGGGCTATGTCCAGGGGATTTCTGACAGTAAGGTAATTTCACATGCTGCTTCTACCTCTCAAAAGGTGAAGTATCACTGCACCTTCTGTCAGAAGGATGGACACACAGTCGATCGATGCTTCAGGCGCGCCAAGATCGCGCGTAGAGACCATGTTGAGTCTCTTAGGCGCATCTGTGGTCGGCCCTGGACCTTGAGTGCACCTAAGACCAACACGAGGTCTAGGCTTATTTCTTCGATGGGTTTGTGCAAAGATCGAGGACTTGGTTTTTCCGAAGTTTTCGGTTTTCGTCCTCAAAATTGCTTTCGATCGTGACTTCCGCCAATCCCCGAGGGTAGATCTCGCTTTCCCCATCGAGATAGCTACCATGGCGTGTTCGATCTGTTGTGTGCTCGATTCGCTCCTTCAGAGCGATCGGACTCAAAGAACAACTTCGGTCTGCTCTTAGACCTTCTGCTGTGAGTGACAGAGAGCGAGGGTAGATAGAGGTCACGGGCTTGACTACTTCATCTCGCCGACGTGTTACTCAAGATTGGGTGCCAAAATCATTGTTGATTTATCCCAAGATCGAGACTTTACTCTGTTGACTCGGAGTTCGCGGGTAGGGAAGGAGAAGGTTTGGCTTGTAGACTCGGTTGTTCTCGCTATATGACCGGAGACTCCGTTGGTTCTCCTCCCTAGCCCGCGCTCCAGTGATGAGACGATCACCTTCGGAGACGCTTCGTCTCGACGCCGTCATCGCCAAAGGTACTGTCGTATTAATGCTTTTTTATTCTTAAGGATGTTGCCTTGGTTAGTAAGTCTGCAGACAATTTGCTTTCGCCACCATTCGATGACGGTTTCGAGGTGAGCTTTAAGAAAAACAATTGCAAAATTCTTGATTCTTCTGTAGTCCGGTTTATGGATTTCTCGTTATGGGAGGATCTTTCGTGCTGATTTTTCCGATTCTTCCGTGATCCTCTCCGGTGTTTGGTTGCTTCGAGTCCCGCGATCTCTCTTCTCGCATAGGAGACTTGGTCATATTGATTTGACCATTTGACCCGAAAGTTAGCGACCACGATCTCATTCGTGGTCTACCAAACTCAAGATGGTCAAAGATCTTGTTTGCTCTCCATGCCAAGACGGCAAGATGGTTGCCGCTTCTCATCCTCCCACACATTATTATGACCGATGCACTGACAATTGCTCCACATGGATACAATGGGACCAAATCGAGTCTTGATCGGCGGGAAAGTGGTATGTGCTTGTCGTGGTCGATGACTTCTCGAGGTATTCTTGGGTGTTTTTCTTAGCCTCGAAGGATGAGACGTTTTCACATTTCCGAGGTCTTTTAGTAGGTCATCTGTTGAGCTCCGGGTGCCTTCGAGCGATCCGCATGACAATGGCACGGAGTTCAAGAATTCCTACTTTGAGAGTTTCTGCGGTGAGGCAGTGTAGAGCACCGCCTCTCTTCTCCATACGTCCCTCAAAGAAATGGCGTTGTGGAGAGGAAGAACCGTACCTTAGTCGAGATGGCGGGACGATGCTTGATGAGTACTCTACACCGAGGAAGTTTTGGTGAGGCCATTGCGACCGCGTGCCATGTTTGAATCGAGTCTTTCTTGGGCACTCCTACATCGCACTTCTTATGAGTCGAGATACGCTAAAGCCCAGCGTCTCTCATTTTCGTGTGTTTGGTTGCAAGTGCTTTATTTTGAAGTCCGGGAACCTAGATAAGTTCGAGTCACGCCTCTGATTCGGTATCTTTCTAGGCTACTCGACTTCTTCAAGCGGCTTATAGGGTCCAACCTGCGAGTCTAGCAAAATGGTAGAGACTCATGAGGTGACTTTTGACGAGGCGGTCCCGGGACTAGGCCAGATATCTCAGATTCTTTAGAGCGTCCGAGACCATCTTTGTGGATGATGAGGACGATGGAGATGACGGTTGTCTACGATCCTGTCTCTCATCCACTCCTTGAGGTGCCGTCTTCCACCGCACCTCGAGGTGATCGACCCTGCCTTCGCTTCCTCTGGAGCTAGTGGCTCTGCTCCTACCTCGTCGGCTCATGAGGTAGAGGCCACTTCTTCATCTCTCCCAGACCTCCTAGACACTTCCAAAAGTTCATCCTTCAGAGCAGATCATTGGAGATCTTTTTCGAGCGTGTTACCCGCTCAAAATCGCTTATCTCAATTCTGCTCCATTCTCGCCTTCATTGCCTCTTTTGAGCCCAAAGATGTTTCTCATGCTTTATCTGATGAGTCATGGGTCAATGCCATGCATGAGGAGTTAGAAAATTTCGAGAGGAACAAGGTCTGGTCGCTTGTTGAGCCCCCACGAGGCCACAATATCATTGGAACCAAGTGGGTGTTCAAGAACAAGCAGAGTGAGGATGGGGTAATCATCCGAAACAAGGCGAGATTGGTAGCTCAGGGGTTTTCCCAGGTTGAGGGTCTAGACTTTGAGGAGACCTTTGCCCCTGTAGCTCGACTTGAAGCCATTAGAATCCTGCTTGCCTTTGCAGCTTCTAAGGGTTTCAAGCTTTACCAGATGGACGTGAAGAGTGCCTTCCTCAATGGCCTTATTGAGGAGGAAGTCTACGTCCGACAGCCTCCAGGTTTCGAGAACCCCAAATACCCTAACCATGTCTTCAAGCTTTCAAAGTTACCAGATGGACTTAAGCAGGCTCCCAGAGCTTGGTATGAGAGGCTTAAGTCCTACTTGATAAGTCATGGTTTTGAGATGGGTATAGTTGACAAGACCTTGTTCATCCGCCGGCATGGCACTGACCTTCTGCTCGTCCAGATCTATGTCGATGACATTATCTTTGGCGGCTCTTCCCATACTCTGGTTTCCCGCCTCGGATGTCATGAGCACCGAGTTTGAGATGAGTATGATGGGTGAGTTGACCTTCTTCCTTGGCTTCCAAATCAAGCGGACTCGGGAGGTACATTTCTTCATCAAGGAAAGTACACTCGTGACCTCTGGCGCTTGACATGAGTGATGGTAAGCTGTGTCGACTCCCATGGCTTCTACAAATTTATCTTGACCTGTATGAGGATGGCGAACCGCTTGATCAAAAGGAGTTTCGCAAGATGATTGGCTCTCTCTTGTACCTCACCGCCTCGAGACCGGACATACATTTTTACGTGTGTTTGTGCGCTCGTTTTGAGCTTCTCGCGTTTCTCACGCCCGTGGTGAAGCGCATCTTCGGTACCTGCGAGCGACCATTGACTATGGTATCTGGTACTCTTCCTCATCCTGTCTTTCCTTGAGAGCCTTTTCGGATGCAGACTTCGCTGGCTGTAGGGTAGATAGGAAGAGCACTTCTGGCACCTGCCAATTTCTTGGCACTTCTCTTGTTTCTGGTCTTCAAGGAAGCGATGCAGTGTTGCACATCCACCGCAGAGGCCGAGTATGTTGTCAGCAGCCGATTCTTTGTAGTCAAGTGCTCGATGGCTTCGACCTGCGGGACTTTGGGTTAGTTATCGGCAGTGTTCCACTTTTTGTGATAACACTTCTGCGATTAACATTGCCAAGAACCCAAAGTCAAAGATTCCCACCAAGCACATCGATATTCGCTTCCACTTCCTTAGAGACCATGTAGAGAAGGGCGATATAGTGCTCCAGCCAGGAGAGTGACCACCAATTGGCTGACATTTTCACCAAGCCTTTGGATTGTTCGAGGTTTTCAGCTCTGCGGGGAGAGCTTGGGGTGGTTTGTCCTTATGGACTGTAGTGAGGGGGAGCTTTGGGTTTCTTGCTTTACTATATTATTTATGCTCTTGCTCCTTACTATTGCATTGCATTTTGGGTGCATTTGGGATTAGTCCTCCTAGCATAGATTAGAGTGCTTCTTTTGTCTAGTTGTTTAGATTTCTGCTCTTATCTTGTGATTCTAGGATGCTGCTTATTAGCTGTCTCTTCTCACTAGGTTGAGCTTACTCACTTCTTATAGGTTCTAGCAAGGGTTGGGCCACCCTTGGGTAGACAGGGAACGTGTTTGCTCCTTAGTGTGTTAGCCAGGCGCTTGATAGTCCTAGAGTCATATGGGGTAGATGAGAGTCGATCGAGCCATAGTATTCTCTATATCTTATCTATGCTTTAAGGATCTTTGCTTTTATGTTTTCCTTGCCGACTTCTCGATTTATTGTTTTGGTTCAAGGGAGTTCTTTTGGGAGCTTCGAGCTTAATTTTGAGTTAACTCAACTTGAACTAAAAGTTGCATCTAATGTTGAGGGGCTGGATCTTCTGCATTTCTAGCATTCTGCATTGTAATATAACTACATTGAGCCTTGATTATTATCCTGCTATGACATGTTTACAATGCTTTACACCTTGCCATGACTTGTGCTTATTTGCTAGATTTATCATGACTTCATATGTGTAGCCTAGCTTTTGCCATGATAAGATAATTAAAATTGCTCACCTTAAACTAAAACTTGTCATGTTAGCACTCGAGATTAGTCTTTCTTGAGCTATCCTTTTATGATTCATGCCATGTCAAATAGGCTGGGTAGAGTGATGAATCTATATTGAGCCTTAGAAAGAGCTGTTTTAGTCTCTTGGTGATGCATGAGTTAGTACAACTTGTTAAAAGGCAAAAGATCTCTTTTGTGCGAAAAAACCGATCTCACCAATTCTCTCCTATGAGACGGCTTGCCATTGCACTTGGCATGAACTTAGGGGGAGTTTTGGGTGACCTAGACTATCTTCTTAAGCTTCTCGCTTGGAGTAGTCGCATAAGGCTTGAGACCTAGCACATGATAAAACAAAAATCTGGTTGGAAACCACCATGAATTTCAAAAGAAAATATGTTTCATGTGTTCAATGTGCTTAAAGCCACAAAAGTATCATGTACTTTAACCAATGTTTCAATCTTGAGCATAGCACTCTATTTGGTCTCAATTTAAGCTTCTTAGTTCCGCTTAGCTTATTGACATGGCCTGCATCATCCTTGGATATCTCTAGCGAGACTTTGCTCATTGATGACTTGACTTGCTCACGTAATGTACCTCATTTTCAGATTGTCATCTATGTGTTCTAGCTAGCTTATACATATCTTGTCATGATCTAGATAGCCTTTTTATTAAGTTATGGCTTGGTGTATTACATGTTGGTCATTATGGATAATTCTCATGGCTCAAAATGCTTAAATAAACAAACTTCAGCCATTTTTTTTCATCCTTTAACATGTCATATTCTCTCTATTGCATCTTGATGCGTTTATTGCCAAAAGGGGGAGAATAGAGAAGAAAAAGTCTGTTGGGAACAGTTTAGAGCTTTGGAGATCAATTTGCTCTTTCAGTTGTTGCTCTAGTGTTCCTTCTGTCGACATGGTCATTTGTTTCACTCTTCTTCTTTGGACCATGTTGGTTTCTTCAAACTCAAACTCTTCTTAAAAGCTTTTTCTGAGTTTGTCAATATTCTCATCAAGGGGGAGATTGAGAGACCATGTGGTCGTGTCTCCATGAGAGTGATGAGTAATTGACAAAGGTTTTAGGTCAGTCAAGTTTGGTTTGTGTGGTCGGACCATGTCGTTGCGAGGTTCACGCTGCTTCGTGAAGTCAATCGTATTGTCGGATAATCGAACGACCGGCGTGTTATGAGCGATACGATCATGAGCGGTTGTACCGATTGGTAAATGGCGTTGAAGAATTCGGAGAAGTTGTTTTTTCGAGTTCGGTCTTCATTGGAAATCGAACGACCGCAGTATTGGAGCGATCTGGCCGAGCGCGGTTGATCCGCCGGTAACATGGCGGTTGTACCGATTGTATTGTGAGTTTCGCCATTTTGGTGTTTTGAGTTTTGGGATAGGTCATATCCAGTGTGTTCATGCATATGTGTTGCATATTGCATGTTTGAGCTAACGTTAGGTCAAGTTGTGAAGAACTTGTTCCTGTTTCGTGTTTCTTGTCGTGTGGTGCGCAGGACGCCGAGCGAGTCGTGGCGAGACACGGTGGATCGGACTAGGCGCAGTGGCGCCGAGGTCGAACGGTCGATGTGTCAAGACGACGTGGACTCGAGGTGGTTGCGGCGTCTTGAGACAAGGAGCGCCAAGCTTCGGAAGGTGTGAAGGGCGAATCGAAATTGCAAGGCCGCACTGGCGGGCGGGCTCCGTTGGACTTAGCGGGCGTAACGGGGAGGAGACCCGTTAGCCAAGGCTATATAAAGGATTGGAGGGGTTGCATGCCCTCTTGAGCACTTGGGTGGAATTAGGGTTTTAGAGTCAAAAGAGGCTTTGTGAGGTTGTTTCTCTTTTGCTCTTTAGTTGTTGAGAGTGGAGGTGTAGGCAGAGTAGTGCTCCCTGCTTGTCCCCTTCTTGGTTTTGTGTTCATCTCCTCTCAAGTATGGATGAGTGTTTGTTCTTGAGTTGTGAGAGTGAGGAGATGGATTGAGCCTACATGTAATCATCCCTCTGGTTCTAATGTCCATGCGTATGGGGATGTATCTATGTGTTTTTCGCTTTTGATTCAATGAATGAAATCAAGTTTGTCTCTCGAACTCTTGTTCATTCTTCGTGACTCCCATTTGATGATTTCTTGATTTTGTGAGTCTCTTGTTGTTTCTTGTTGGGAAGCCTCAAAATGAGTTGTTCTATGATGGGTTAGTGTCACAAGATCATTTGATCGATTTCCCGAAGAGCAAACTTGGTTTAAATCTAAGATTTCAGTTTTGGGTTGTCTCTGTTCTTCGTTATTCCTTTTTGGTTGATTCCTGAGATTTTGTGGATAGATCTACTCAATCGTTTCTTGGAATAGGTTCCTAACATCCTTAGGAAGGTGTGTTCCAAATTTGGTCAAGTTTGGCCGCGAGATCAAAAGTTACGTTGATTTTCGTTTTGAAACCCGAGCGGATTTTGCTGTTCGGGACAATCGGATGAACAAGACTTAACATCTTGGTTAGATGGGATCAGCGGTACAACCGCCGCTTGCTCGCGGTTGTCTGATCATGCAGACAACCGCCATTTGCTCATGGTTGTTCCGATTTCCGAGTTTCTTCGAACCTCCCGATTTTGTTTGTTTGAAATGTGGGGTGAGGAGTGGATTCAACATAAGACTTCCTCGTGGCTTAATCTTTGATCTTCATAGCTCTCATAGCTATTGGAGTGATTTACAAGTTGAATCCATTCTTTGCGAAAAAGATTAGGTGCTCCTATTCACCCCCCCTCTAGTCGCCTTTCCGGTCCTTCAAAAGTCCATCAGGACCTCACAGGAGATCCACAAAGGACCTCTCGAACAGTCCACCAAGACCTCCCAGGAGGTCCAGCAGGACCTCCTGGAAGTCCAGGAGAACAAGCCCGAGGAGGTCTTAGGAGCCGAGGAGCACCCCCAATGATCTCCCACGGCCAGACCAGGGGAAGGCGTGGAGGTTTGAGGTCATCTCAGGACCCTCCTGCGACCCACCAGAGAAGGTTGTGGTGAACTGAGACCACCCCAGAACCACACACGCACAAACCTGAGGGTGGTCGGGGAGGATTGGGAGCTCTCCAAGGTCCTCTATGTGAACTGAGCTAGTCCCAAGGATCATGGCTAGCTCTTCACAAAGAACACCAAGGGTAACATAGCAACAACACAAGCTTTATTAATAACCAAAGGAGTTGTTTACAAGAGAGCTTACAAGCGATAAGCAAAACATAGAAAAATAAACACATGGGCCACCCGATACACCACAGGCAACCGGCTGGAGGGCGCAATCCTAGTCGATCAGGACCACTTGGTCCACAGAACTGGTCACCCAAAGCTTCCATAACCTGCTAAAGACAGCATCAAGCAAGAGTGAGCACAACAACCGTGCTCGCAAGTTACACCCATCAGATAACAAAATGACATGCATAAATGGATATCACAATGGAAGGCTTATTATGGTTAATTTGCATAAAGCCATGTTTATTTCCAATTACCAGTATTAAGTTCCAAAGCATCATATAGTAAATAAAATTCATTTAGTAAATCTGTTTTCAGTTGGATATTCATTCATCACAAGTGGTGAAGGATACCCTCCTGTCACAAGGCTCCCTGCCCAACCCATGGGATAGCAATCCCAAAAACAGTTTTAGTAAACATTTATGAAAAACCCAAAACCAACATCTAACTCCGAGTGGCCTTTGCCCGTAGACGTCCATGACCGCGACACGGCTATTGAATAGATTTAACTATGCAGAGGTTGTGCACTTTACCCACACGACATGAGTACTCTAGTTTGTTTGGCATGCTTGAGTGCCACCTCTCACTTGCCAAGGTAAGAGGTCTAGAGTTCATGACAAGGCCTTTACAATGCATTGCTCCACCACACCTTTCCTTGCTAAGGTTTCACCCCTATGGATCGCAATCCAATGAAGCCCCTCTTGCACCAGTGGGAACAGTAGGTTATAAAAGACCATTGGCCATATAAGACCTCCCACACCTCCAATGGAGCAGCATATGGTGAAGTTTTGCAAATTACTCAGCCAGGTCCCACGCCCCAGACTAGAGACATGTGGTTGCACGATTGTGGCATAGCCCATTATAGGCTTGGCATCGGTCGCTCAAAGACCAGTCCTCAAATGACTAGGGCGACTTCTACAAACCCAAGGGCATCGATCTACCATAAAGGCACGATCCCGTGCATACACTTGCACCAACCAAGCCAACCAATTCGCCCCAGTCTAAATCCATCTCCATTTTCATTTTCTTTGCTTCCCAAGCAATAATTTTATCCTTCCATGACATCCCAATGTCATGGTGAAAACATTTAAAACAGTGTTTGGTCATGATGGTAAAGATTTCCCCAAATCAATACTTTTGGTCTAAGCATGACTGAGCATATGTTTTTCAAATGGTCTTGGCTCACACTATTGCATGACCCAAGTTTGATCTAAAGGTGACAATGAGTTTAGTCCAAAGTCAACAAAGGCCATACAAAGGAAGTAGGTATATCTATGAATTTAAACCGTATTGAAATACTTGGTAAACATAAGCATGCATTACACTTTGAAACTGAACATAATTAAGTTGAATTATTGGGTGCAATATGATCAAGAGTGTAACTTGCCTCTTGCTTGATAGCTTAAGATTCTATTTTCTCACAGCTCTGGCTCTCTGGAAACGTCAAGATCTACACGGCAAAAGAGCAGATTCAAATAACGATCAAATAAAGAACCAACAGAGCTCCAAATAAAGAATCAAAATAACTCCAGAGGAACCTTAAAACTCAACCAACAAGAGAGTAATCAGACTTAGAATAGGTTCTTTTGGAGGATGTCTAAGCTTACAGAGGAGGTGGTCTTTAGCAAAAGACCCCAAGAGAGTGTTTTCAGCAACAGAACAGGAGGTCCTGAGAGATGGTTCTTGTACAGAGACCAGGAAGGAGCTCCTCAAATAAACGCCATAGACATCCTAAAGGAGCCCACAAGGGGAGGTCTTGTGAAAGACACGACCAGCTCAATGCAGTGGCAAGAATAAGAGTGGAGCAGGTCACCAAGGGACTTACCGGGGACAAGAAGGAACAATGGATGGAGGGAGGTCGTGGCAAGAAGGTCTTCCTGGAAGGCCACCAACAAGAGTCAAGATAGTGAATGTGAAGAAGGTAATACTGACAAAGTTCCCCTGGCCGATTATAGTCAAAGTGGGTGAAGAAAACTAGAAGCATACGTACCAAGGATAAGTATAGAAATGGGTCAAAGGTAGGCGAGTGGCGGGACAAGTGCCACCACCACCTGGGTAAAAGGTACGAGGAAGGACAACGATGTTGCTATGGGAAGGAACAAAGAAGGATGTCAGAGTACGGCTAAGTGACCAAATTCAAAGTAAACACCACGTATATGGATGCATTTAATGTGACAAGACATACATTAAATGCCCAAGACACTAACGTGGCGGAGGAAATGAGAATGACTAAGTCGGCAAGTGGGGCCACCAACTTAGAAACAATCGGGTCAAGAGGGGAGGTCTTGCCCATGAGGAGGTCTTTGAGGAGGTCCGAGAGGCTTAGGAGGTCCTAGGCCCAAAGGACAAGGAGGTCTAAAGGTTGAGGAGGTCCAGATATACAGAGGAGGTCTGGACATGGGGAGGTCCCGACGATCAGGATCAACAAGAGGAGGTCCTGACGGTTAGGATCTCTTCAAGGGAGGTCTGGCAAGGAGGTCCAGAGAACTACAAGAAGGTTCTGTGGTTAGGATTAAGGGCAAGTTGAGGTTCGGGCGGTGGGATCTCCAAGAGGGAGGTCCAACAGCCAAGATCAAACGTGAAGGTGAGGTTCTCAGAGGGTTAGGGCACGGGGAGGTCTGGACCGTTGGATTCAAACAAAAGGAGGAGGTCCAGACGGTGGGGTTCCAGAGGGATTCCACAGAGGAGTTCCACCCGAAGGGGGTCCCTTCGGCCAAGAGTAAAAGTCAAGATGGTTCAAATGAACTCAAGAGGTTCAAAGGCACATAAGAGGTCCGAATAAAAAGAGGTCTGGGCATAAGAAAGTGCCCAGGCAACAAGAGATCTAAACTTAAGAGAAGTCTGAACAGAAAAGAGGTCTGATCCAAAGAGATTCAAACCAACAATGAGATCCAAGGTGATCAACTCAAAGGGAAAGGCCTGGACATGTAATATGTCCAAGTGTAAAAAGGTCTGAGTCCCAAGGGAGTCTAACCTCAAGAACCACTGGGGAGGTCTAGGCCACAGGGAAGGTCTAAACCTACATAGCCCAAAAGAGATAGGCTAAAGGAAGGTCCACTGAGCATACCAAAAGGAGGTATCAACAACTTAAACCTCTCCAGCCGAACCAAACTTTGAATTCTCATCAAAACACAATAGTTTTAATTTGTTTTACACACTTTAAAAAGGATTTAGAAATCAGGATGTTACAGTCCGAACCTAAAAGAGGTCCAACACAAAAGAAGGTTTAAACACAAAGGAGGTCTAAACCATTAAGAGTGAGGGCATCCAAAGAGGTCCTGACGCTCAGATCTCGAAGGGAGATCCTGGACGGTCAAGATCTCAAAAGGGAGGAAAGTCCAAGCACAGGACCGGAGGTCCTGACCACAGGGTGGCTTCAAACTGCAAGGAAGATCCTTGCAAAGAGACTGGGAGGAGGTCTTATGGGCAGGAGCTCCAAAAGACCTGCTCATGGGAGGTCCGAATGAGCACACACAGAGGATCCAAGGAAAGTCCATTGGAGTTTGAAGGGCTCAAGGGAGCACCAAAGGGCTTTGAAATGAACTCGGAGAGGTTCGGATGAACAAAGAGGAAAAGAAAAAGTCTCGAACCATAAAGATATTCAAAGCCAACAAAGAAAAGGCCTAAGTACCAAGGCAGTCTAGATACCGGGAGGTCTAGACTCACAAAAGGGCTCGGACATAAAGGAGATATGACTTCGAGAGATAGCAGACAGAGGGAAGGTCTCGAGTATAGAAGATTGTCCGATCTTCAAAGGAGGTCTAGGTACAAGGAAGAATCTAAACCTGAGAGGAGGTTTAAACTGTAATTGAGATTAAGGAAGGTCCTGACCCCAAAGGATGGGCTGGACCAGGAGGATAAACTTAACAAAGGTCTCAACAGAGAGGGATTTCCAAAGGAGAGGAAAGACCCGAAAAGACATGGAGGAGATGACCACAACAGAAGTCAAACACGAGGGACTGTCTGGACATATAAGAATGTCCAAACGTAGGATAGAGGATAGGAAATCTTTATCAAGAGAAGGAGAGAGAGCTCTAGGGAGCTAGAGCAACACCAAAAGAACTAAGTTTTGGGATTAGTTGAAATTTAATTAAGTCATTTTAAACTCTTCAAATTCTGAAAACTTCAGGTTAAGCTTGGGATTCGCATCAAAACCAAATGGTTCTTTTTATTTTGAAAGTTTTCAAAAAGGCTCTGAAAATCAGAGCGTTACATCATATTATTAAACTTATAGTCAAATCCGGTTTGAAGATGTTGGATGTGTATCTTAAATCTTTTCACGATGCGATATCTTTCTTGAATAATTCTAACGTAAGAATAGCACCATATAAGAACTTCTGCAGAACAATGATGTGTACATCCAAGAAAGTTCGGTTTAGATATGCTGGTAGGATGAACTCTACTTACCTGATGCTTAAGAGTCTTTTTCCATATAAGTGCATTTTTTCTGTTTTTATTCAAATGTACTATCAGAGCATTGACAATAGTATACTATTGACTGAGCAACATTGGTTCATTGCTGAGAAGATACTACAGTTTTTAGAAAATATTTATGAGGCTACTGTTGCTTTATTCGTTGTCTACTATCTAACATCTCCTATTATTATATATAATATTTTATATATTACTACTCAATTAAAAATAATGTATGAAAATGACTTACGTGAGCCTATATACTCCAGACGATGTGGCCGACCGACTGGCTCCGCTCAAATCACGAGACAGTTAGTGCTCTAAGGCAGGTGAGAGAAGTTTGTGATCGGCACGAAAATCTTTCAAGTTTACCCCTAAGTATGCTTTCTTCAATTTCCATGGCTGGAAAATTGCTTGATTGTAAAAGTGGAGGAGTGGAAAGGTAAGGATATTAATTTTGATACTGGAGTTAAATCCTTACCCTCGTATAGGTTAATGAAGTATTCCTGGAGGTTTGAGAATACCTTCATTTGTCTCTCTTGATATTTTTTCCAGACTAATTCTAGGATGTCTGGCTCTAGGCAAGACAATGTTTGCTTGGTTTTAAAACTCAATCTGGAAATAGGTATTTCATGGGCTGTATTGCGAAAGGGTTCTTCTGTATTTACCAAAGGTGAAGACCCTGAAGGTTTCATATTCCTTGCCCCTTTATATTTTTGAATATAATCTTTGGCAGCTAATTTCATATGATAATTTATTCCCAATATTTTTCTGGCTTGAATTAATGCTTCGTCAATATTTGCATATTTTTTCCAAGATATTCCTTTTGTTGATTTTGAGTCTATCATTTGAGCCATTATTTCTTCAAATGATATATATATATATATATATATATATATATATATTCTGATATTTTACCTTCAAATACCACATATAAAAGCTTTGGTTCTATAATTTCAAGATTTTCTGATATAGGCATTGCCTTATTTGATATATGGAAATATTCAGCAATGCTATTTAGTATTGATAGCATATAACCTTTATCTTCACGCTTATTGTTATATTGGTACAAAAAATTATCCAATATACATTCTTATATTTCATTGATAATTATATGGTCTTTTGGCTTAAAGTTGTATGAATTTGGTGGGAATATTTTAAGCTTATTATCAGCTCCAAAGCTGACAGATTCAATCCCATTATAATTCACTGTCCTCTTCATACCTGCAAAATGAAACACTGTTCACGATTTAATTGAATACTATTCACTATTCATGAAACACTGTTCACGATATTAATTGAATACTGATCACTGAATAGTAAACAGAATACTATTCACAATTCACCAAATACTATTCATTGAATAGTAACCATAATACTATTAAATACTATTTGTACAATATACCCACCATACCAAATATAATACTCAGTGGTACATCCACCACTTGCATAATATTGTGATCTCTCATATTGCTTAATTAATAGAATTCTTAATCCAATATCAAAGTTAATCTTGGTGTCATATATAATTGTGAATACATTCTTTATCATATTATTTTGAATAGTAAGACTTTTATTCTCACATATCTCGAAGAATACCTCATCGCAAACCTCTTTCTGGTGTGTGTGTATACACGCGTGCACCCGCACACAAACATACAGACTTCCTGTTGGAACGGTCATGTCTCCTTTATTCCAGAAATATCTGAAAGTTCACATCTTCAGTTTTGCTGTACAATAGATTAATTCTAACGTTACTAAATGTATGATACATATTGAAGGTACTACATCTCTATAACACTTCAGCTACATGAGTAAAAACTCTGCGTAGAGAAAATGCATCTAGTGTACCTCTTTTCTTCAATAGACTGGAGTGTGTTGGTCATTCAGAGACTGAAGTTCCTAGGCCCGCATTCGCTAAGAAGTACAGAAAATATCGGTACAGAACTGTCTTCAAGATCTACAAAAGGTTTAGCCACATACCATAATATGAATGACCCTCTACAATCAAATGCAGTTGTGTGAACATATTTATGCACCATTTCTAGAAACCTAACCAAGACTCACAAAGAGTACCCAAGATTCTAGGCCTGCATTCGTTGAGAAGTACAGAAAATGCCTTAATGCCGGTCCAGAGCTTTCTTCTAGATCTACAAAAGGTTTAGGCACAGACCACAATATGTATGTTCCTCTACAGTCAAGTGTTGTTGTGTGAATATATATACAACACTACTAGATACCTAACCAAGGCTCGCAAAGAGTACCAACACAATATTTCAATGAGATGAAAGCTCACGCCTTACCAGCATATGTACGCAGAAATTTTAAGCTTTATTGTCAAAATTTCAGCTTGTATACAAGTAAGCTAGAAAAGACGGTGAAGCCTAGTATTACACCCCAGTAGTTGAATACTACACTTTCTCTTTTGTGATCTTATTCTTCTATATTTGCTTCTTCTCTACACGGTTCACGTCGCTGTTCATGGCACTACTGGGGTATCCATGTTGTGATTGTTCTCTCATGAACAATCAGCTGTTCTAAACTGTCTGGGGAGTTTAGTTCACAACTGCTACTGTTGATGGTCAGAACAAGCAATTTCTTGGCGACACTGCCAGAAGCCTGGAGCGCACATAGTAGATCGGACCACACCTTCAGACGGCCACACCTTCTGGAACTACAACCACTTCAAACTCTTGAGTGGACGAGAGCTGGGTGATGACGGTAAGCAACAAAATTCGCACCGTACTGCAATGTTCATGAGAAAACAATCACAAGATGGATACCCCAGCTGTGCCGTGAACCGTGTAGAGAAGAAGCACATATGGAAGAACAAGATCACAAAAGAGAAAGTGTGGTATTCAACTTCTGGGGTGTAATATACTAGGCTTCACTGTTTTTTTCTAGCTTACTTGTATACAAGCTGAAATTTTGACAATAAAGCTTAAAATTTCTGTGTACTTATGTTGGTGAGGCGTGAGCTTTTATCCCATTGAAATATTGTGTTGGTACTCTTTGTGAGCCTTAGTTAGGTATCTAGTAGTGGTGCATATATATTCACACAACAGCATTTGATTGTAGAGGAACATTCATACTGTGGTATGTGGCTAAACCTTTTGTAGATCTTGAAGAAAGCTCTCGACTGGCATTAAGGCATTTTCTGTACTTCTCAACGAATGCAGGCCTAGGATATTTGGTACTCTGTCCTTGATTTTGAATTTGATACTATCTTTATCCCAAATTCTAAAGGCTACTTATTCTTGTCTCCTTAGGTTAGTACCTATATTGAAAGAAAGGCTGCCATGGATTGATCATGATACCTCTCTAGGTCAGCATCTTTATATGTTATGCATGCATAATAACTTAACCTATCTAGTTATTGATTGGGTGTTAGCTAAAGATAATGAGAATCATCATCAAACATCTATAGCTCATAACATCCTCATGTAACCATCATCTAGAAATGCAAGATACTGGTCGAACTATTTATATTATTGGATGCACTATATAATGTTATATTATATTCCCCTCAAATTATTGATTGAAAGAAACATGATCCTTCATGAAAAAGACATTCAACATCACATAAGAAAGGTACTGTATGTGTAACATCCTAAACTATGGTTTGTGTTTCAAATGTATAAAAGTATGTTATGTTCAAAAACTTTTGATGAATCTCTTGAGTTTGCACTTGGTTTTCTAAAGTTTATTTTGAATTTCAAACTTTTGACTTGAAATCAAGTTTCTAATTGATTTTAGAAAAATGCGTGTATAAAAGTTTCTAGAAATAATTTTGTAAAATACTAGATTATTTATCATGGATTAATATATTTTTCACAAATTTTAGAAGTTAATTTGATCTCATCAAAATCCTAACCAAATTAATAGTACAGTTTTGAAAAGGGTTTTATTTCAGACTAATAGAATATGATAAATGGCCTAAATAAATTTTCCTAATCCCTAGTTGAACCTGAGAACACCCTAAATTTTTTTTAGAAGTTTTAGAATTTTATTGCTATTTTTAGCATCCTAGTCAAAATATTTTTATTTTCGGTCGAAACTTAAACCTTAATTCAAACCAACCGAACCCAACTCAGTTCCGACCAAGCCCAACCCGACGCGGTCAAACCTAGCCAACTGAAGTCGGACCCAGTGCGCCGCTTACCTCTCCGCGTTGCTAGCGAGTGGGGCCCGACTACAGGGCTTCTTCTCCACGCGGCGCAACGCCTATGCCAGCTCGCTCGGGCGCCCTCGGTTAGCTCCGTTGTGCCCATTCCGCACCATCAAAGCCGCCCCTGGTTTCGCGAGTACGCTCTCAGTTCCTTGGCATCACCCGCGTGCATTAACCGCCGGGTCACGTCCTCCATCTACCTAGCTCGCCTATGCCGTGCGTCAATGCACTAAGCCACCGGCGCCCATGCGATGCCCTCTCTCGCGGGCTCTCCGCATTGGCCTATAAATAGGTCCCGGTGGCTTCCTTCTCCTTCGTTCATCACCCCGAGCCTCACCACTTCCTCGCTCTCTGTCCCTCCAAGCTGAGCACTTAGAAGCTCCAACTCCCCATTTGCGGCTGCGACGCCGTCATCACCATTCCCGGTGATCAGTGAAGCTCTCTCTCTGTCCACCGCATCATCTTATGTTCCGGAATTCTAGGAGAGTTTCCCCTCATCTGATTTTGGTTTTCTTCCTCAGGGATCGTCGGATTTTGGCCTTTACTCAACTCCGGTTGAGAGCCCCTCTTTCGTTCCCAACGCCGGTAAGATGAAGCATAATCCAATTCCCCGCTCTAGCTCCATCTTCTAACCACTATTGAACTTTCCCTACCCCTCTTTGCCCCTATTTTTGCTCAGGATACTTCCTCCTCAGTAGCACCTTTGGCGCCGCCACAGTCCACCTCCACCAGCCCACCTCCAGCGACCTCCTTGGCTCCAAGTCGTCACGGTGAGTTCCTAGCACCGTCCAGTAGCTCATGCGCGCGTTACTTTGTTGGAAGAGTCGACGGGTTGGTTTTTGGGTTAGAGCCGTGGCACCTTCGCCGCCTTAGCACGCCGCGCCACCGCTACGGACCTTGGTGAGTCTCGCCGCCGGTACCAGTAGCTTCGTCGTGATGAGGGGGTTCCATTTTGATCACACACCCGCGCCGCACTGGCTGGAATCGTCGGCGATTAGCCAGAGAAGCAGGCGGCCGGGAGCACCCCTACTGTCCTAACACGGACAACACTGTAGCTAGGCGTTTAAGAACCAAATCTCGGTTTAAATGCTAATCATTGTGTAAATCCTTGTCTTAAACACTAAGTCATTGTCGCCTGATCTTAATGGCAAGCGGGCCCGAGTTCTTGCTAGGCAGTGATGCTGGTCCATGGGCCAATGGAATGAGTGCATGGACTTTAGTCCACGCACTGTTCTCTTAAACCTAGACCATGACAGGTGGTCCCCACCTGTCAGTAGGAGTTATTCTGGAAAATTAAAAAGAGCACTGTTAGCGGACCCCACTAGTTAGTGGCTAGGGCTAGCTCAAGCCAAGTAGAAAACATATTTAATACCTTTTGAAATCCCGAAACGAATTACTTTTACACTAAAAATTCAAATAACTTAGAAAATTCATATCTAATTCAATTTAGCTCCAAATTGAATGAAACCAATTTTGTTGGTTTTCATTTTTAATGTACTTTTAATTGGAATAGCTTTTAAGTATGCTTCTATCCCAAAAAAATTTGGATTTAAGGTCATAACTAAAAGGAATTGTTTTTACATTAGAAAATGGTTTAAACTTCAAAAATTCATAAGTATTTCATCTTAGCTCCAAATAAAGTGAAATTAATTTTGTTAATTCTCAGTTTTCATGTACTATAACTTGGCATAAGTTTGGTTCTTATTGTTGTTTTAGAAAATTTTGGTAATTATTTTTATTTATACATTTATGCCTTTAACTTGTTAAATTCTTAGAAAATCCAAATAAATTATTTTTGGACTGATATTTGTTTTCACCTAAAATTCTTTAAAAACTATGTTTTACCTGCTGTGTATGCATGTTAGATGAAATTGAATTTTGGTTATTTTGGTGTTATTGGTTCTTATTCGCTCTTTTGATCAATCAATAGATTTCAACGATTTGGGTACATTCGAGAGTGATCCTCAGCCGCCAAAAGATTATCTTCAGCAAGGCAAGTAGTTTTTCCTTTGATGCACGTTGATCCTATTACTTGCGCATGTTAATATTTTAATTTCAACTGTATGTATGTATGCTATGTTGACAAATTATTTCTATTCACGATAGTTAACCCAAATAGTTACTTGAATTGTAGGTAAATATCCACCATTTACCACTGAGCCTATGTTTATATCCGCTGTGAGTTAGAGCTCGATGGATGGGCTCTAGGCACTTTATACTTAATATGCGAGTTGTTGTCGCTTGGCCATGCATACAACAGTAGTCTGGGGATCATCGCTTCGGTGATGGTCATTACAGCATCACCTTAAATACTAGAGTCGGGGTACTCATGAATATACCATATTTGGAAAAACTAAAACTGAAAACAAAAGAGATTTAGATTTGGGCACATGGATGATGGTGTGATTATTTGGGTGTGTGGTTGTGTGCCCGAATCAACAAGGACATAACATCTTGTTACACTAAGCGAAGCATTATTGCGTGCATCCACATGAGGGCCATATGGGTCCCCTCTTGACTTAGTACTTTGGCGTGTATTAGCCCCGAGTCGTAGGAGGTGGGTGTGTGTTGTGTTAAAAAAAATGTGTCTATGCGTTGGGTGTGCGGGAGTGGAATTCTGTCTAGGCTCTCCACACCGAGGGGTATTGTAGTTGCCTGAGGCTTTACCTCTATAGGGTAGTTGACTTTCGGCTTTACAATGACTCCGATACAACGTATGGGTTTCTATCCATACGGGCGGCTCGTAGTTAATACATAATATTGGAAAGCGTCTCGTAGGACTTAGCCTTGTCAACATACCTAAGTATGCTCTATAGCTTGGCAAAAAAGGCAGTCTGACATGTGGGTAAAGTTGTACACCCCTGCAGGGTTTAATCTATTCGAATAGCCATGTCCTTGGTTATGAATACGCTTGGAGAGGTCTTTCAAGAGTTAGACTATAACATTTTGATAAAACTTGAAATCAGGTGGTACGAACGGGTAATTCGTGCTATTGTTGTGGTAGTTGTTGGGAAGTCACCTCTAGGATGTTGATTATGTCTATAATTATTGTCTCACTGTTATTTGATCAATTAAAAAACTATTTTGACAAATTGCCTTCAATCTATTACATTATTACAAATAAAATGTTGCTTTACGCTGAAAATGAACTCTATAGCCATCTCCTTTGAATCAAGCCTGCATATAGCTATGTATAGGTTTGTTAATCGTAAGTCTTCCGAGTACAATTTTTGTACTCAACTGCATTGTCTATTTGCTACAGAGGAGGTTGACCCCCAAGGGGTTGACGTTTGTGAGGCATGACATCAGCAGGGAATTTCGGCTAAAAAAAAAAAGAATATGGACTGACATGTGGGACCTACTGATATTAGTGAATTTCTAGAATGAAAAGAATTCCAGAAAATAGTATTTGGGGTTAACATGTGGGCCACTGGTCCATAGACCATGTCCACAGAGAGATGCTAGTCCATGGTGGACCAAGCTCATAGAGGAGGGTTGACCAAGGTTTGACTGACATACGGGCACCACATGTAAGTGAGAGAGAAAGAATTAGGATTTTAATTAGGTGAATGATATGTGGGGTCAACAAGCAAGAGAGAGAAGAGATTTATTTCCTTGCATGACACATGGGTCCATATGGAAGTGAGAGAAGGAATTTATTTTCTTGTGCTGACATATGGGGACCATTCATCATAGATAGAAAGAGAGAAAACCTACCAAAGAAATCAACAGAGAAGAGAGGAGAATCCACGGACAAGACAAAAGGCTTAAGTGGATTACTCATGGGACCCATTCAACAAAGAGAGATCAACAGAAAGAAAAACCAACAGAGGAGTGCGTTGGTCCAAAGAAAAGAAAGAACTAGAGCATGCCGTCGGTTCGGAGAAGAAACAACAGAGTTGCTGCCTGTTGCTTTGGCGCATGGAGATGGCAAGCAAAGGGAGAGAAGAATAAACAAAGAGGGTGCTTGGCCACACACATCAGAGAAGAGGAGGAACCAGAGAGGAATCCAAATAGACAACACAGAACAAAGCAACAGACAGAGCACAACAGGGAGCTGTCGGTCGGTTTCTGGCGCATGGAGGTGACGGCGATTGGCGGCGAGGCGGCAATGGCGAAGGGGCAAAACGGAATGGCGACAAAGAACTGGAGATGGTGACGTGGTCCGGACGACGAATTGGTACCATGCATTGGCGGCAAGGCGAAGAACGGCGGTCGGCGGCAGCCTCACGGTGACTAGGACTTGTTTATTATACACCAAGTTATACAACCTGGCATATTTTTTAGTAAAAGAAGAGTCTCCTAACCATAAATCTTCCCAAAACCTAGTTTTGGTACCATCACCCAACTTCCTTCTACAGCAAGAGAGAAAAGTATCTTTAATACTCATTACTCCTTTCCAAAAGTAAGAATCTCCATTTCTGGCTTTCACTTGTGATAGAGAATGTTTACCCAAGTACTTGTTTCTGATAATGTCTTGCCAAAGGCCCTCACCATTTTCCAAATTCCACAACCACTTACCCAAAAGTGCTAAATTCATATCCTTTAGATCTAGAACACCTAAACCCCCTTGGTATTTGGGTAAACACACCACTGGCCAGCTAACCAAGTGATATTTTTTATTACCCTTAGCAGAATTCCAAAGGAAATTAGATCTGAAAGAATCCAATTTTTCCTAACCCCCATAGATACTTTATAAAAAGACAACATATATAAGGGTAAACTGCTTAAGGAGGAGTTAACAAGAACCAATCTTCCCCCCAAAGTGAGCAATTTTCATTGCCAACCACTCAACTTATGTTCAAATTTACCCTCCACAAATTTCCAGTCCACATTCGTCACCTTCTTCTTATCAACTGGGATCCCCAAATACCTTAGAGGGAATTCACCCCCTTTTCATGTGAATATTTCTTCGTAAATATTCTGTTTCTCCTTTGCTAAATCAACACAAAAAACCTCACTCTTATGAAAATTGATTTTAAGACCTGACATATGTTCAAATAGACAAAGAATGAATTTCAAGTTTTTCGCACTCTCCTCATCATCCTGAATCAAAAAGATTGTTTCATCTGCATATTATAAAATAGCAGTCCCCCCTTCCACTAAATGAGAATTTAGACTTTTGATCAAACCCAATTGTTGAGCTTTATTAATGAAGATGGCTAACACATCTGCAACAAGGTCAAACAACAATGGGGACAAAGGATCCCCTTGTCTGAGACCTTGAAAGGTTCTAAAATAAGGACCTAGTTCATCATTTACCTTCACACAAACATTACCTCCACTTACTACATGCATAATCCAATCAATCCATTTAGTGGGAAAACCTTTCAAAACGAGAGTTTTAAAAAGAAAATGCCACTTAACTTTGTCATAGGTTTTCTCAAAATCAACCTTAAACAAAACACCAGACTGTTTCTTTTTTTGAAGTTCATGCAAAGTTTCATGCAAGGTAATCACACCTTCCATGATGTACCTCCCTTTAAGGAAAGCAGTTTGTGACATCAAAATCATGTTATCAATCACCTTAGACAACCTATTAGTAAGCACTTTGGTCAAAATTTTGTAACTAATATTCAACAAACAAATAGGTCTATATTTTTTAATACTATCTGCATTGATCTCTTTAGGCAACAGAGTGATAATCCCATAATTGAGTCTTGTTATATCCCCTTTATCATCCAAAAAATTATCTAAAATATTTTTCAGATCAAATTTTATGAAATGCTAAAATTTTTGATAAAACTCAACTGGAAACCCATCTAGCCCGGAGCTTTATTCAATTCCATAGGAAAAAAACAGCTTCTTTAAGCTCAATCATATTAACATCCTGAATCAGGAAAATTTTATCATGTTCTTTCAGTTGAGGGACACCTTCCAAATTAAAAAGAAAAAGAGTAGAATCTGAATGCCCAAAAAGATTTCTTTTATAGAAATCAGTAATATATCGCATTAAATTCTCATTCCCTTCAATCACTCCCTCATCTTGATGTAAAACAGAGATAGTGTTTTTTCTCCTCCTCCCATTTGCTTTGGCATGATAGTATTTTGTATTGTTATCTCCCACTAACAACTCTTTCTCTCTAGATCTTTGGAACCATTTGAGTCCTTCCTCTTTCAAAATACTTCTCAAACTGTTTTCTAAATGAGACTTGTAATCCCTTTTAGCTTTGTCCAAACCATTAATTTCACACTCCTTGTCCAACAGATCAATCTGACCTAGTATATATTGTTTATTCTTTTTATAATAACTTTCAATATTCCTATTCCAACCCCTCAGAACCTTTCCAATCTTCCTCAATTTGGATTGCCAAACATCCAAGGAAGAACCCACAGCATTGGATTGTTCCCAGGTTGTTTGCACAATCTGACACAAGTCATCTCTCAAAAACCAACAAATTTCAAATCTGAAAAGTGAATGCTTGATAACGTTTTCTCCATTATCCACAAAAAGAGGAACATGATCAGAAAGCACTCGAGGTAAAACTTTAATATTGACAAAAGGATATTTCTGCTCCCAAGAAGTACTTACCAAGACCCTATCTAACACTTCATAAGTAGGGTATTCCTGATTATTACTCCAAGTATATTTTCTACCACTAAGTTGGATTTCTCTCAGCCTTGCAGTGTCTATGATAGAATTAAAAAGTGAGCTCCATTTACCACATCTTTCAGGCTTGTTTTTTTCACAAATTTTCCTAATAATATTGAAATCACCAGCCAGGAATAAAGGTAAAGTAGACACATTGATCACCTGAGCCAGATTTACCAAGAAAGCCACTTTACGTTCCTGTTGTGCAGCCCCATAAACAATGATCAAGTTCCACTTGAACTTGTCACTTTTATTTTGAATTGTCAGTTTCACAAAAAAAAAATCATCCAATTAGAACAAACAACATCAAAGGTAGCCAAGGCAACCCCCACCAGAATACCTCCAGATCTTCCTTTAGGGGGAGCCCATGTCCAAAAAAAATCTTTACCACCACACATTGAATTCAACTCAATCTGAGAAAATTCCTTTTTCATAGTTTCTTGAATATCAATAAAATCTAACTTCATATCGAAGATTGTTTCTCTTAGAAACCTCTTCTTTTCCAAGCTACCTAAACCTCTGCAATTCCAAACTAAACCCTTCATTATTTAACTTTCGTGTTATATCCACCCCTCCTACTTTTTAAGGAAGGTTTAACAGAAAATAGATCAGGAGACCCTCCTTTCTTTTTCTTCCTCCCAACAGAAGCCAACTAAAACAAGTTCAAATTGGGTTCAAAAGTTTCATTCTCCCCTTCCACATCATTAGACAAAATATCTTGAGGTACTACAGAATCAGGATCCTCCTGATTTGCATCAACCTCATTATGTTTTTGTCCTATTTTTTCCTACTCTCTAGCAAAATATTAACTCTAGCTTGTTCTTGAGATTTTAATAGATCCAAGTTACAACATATCATCTCCAAAGAACACCCTAAACTAATGCCTAAAGAAGAAGCAATTTGAAACAGTGAATCATTCGAAGAATTAATAACAGTAGGAAATAATGAGGTTGTACATTTCCCCTTTTCTAAACCTTTAGCTTTGGCTCTTTCTTTAGCTTTGTCAATAACATTCACCTCTTCACTATCTTTAAGTCTGGAGCTTCTTCTAGGATTGATAAATTGAAGACTACCTTGATTCTGGCCAGGCTCTTCCTCAAAGCTATCAATCTCTTGACTATCTGCCACCACCACACCAACTTGCTTAGCAAAATAATCAGGATCTGATTCCTAGGTTCCATATTCTTCTCTGCCTTCACTTCCTAATAACTGAACCTTCTCTTGGCTCCCCAACATTGTATTATCCTCTTGATCATTCATCTTGGTCCCATCCTTTTCTGTTTGCACAAGAACAACATCTTCCTGAGGTAGCAACTTCTGCTCTAAGTTTATCTCCACATTATGTTGAAAAGGCACCTTTTTAGCAGAAGTGCCTACTACATAATCTGTGTCTCCTTGTATAGAGGCAATGTCCTTCTCCACCCTTAACTCTTTTCCTAAGTCCTTGTTGAGCAAAAATTCATTACTCAAACTCTTCTGCCTTTTAGCATCTCTTACTGTCAAATTCTCACTTTTAGCCTCAAGAGCTTTGTCCTCAACACATAATTGGACATTCTTCTTAGACATCTCTCGACTCCAGCCTATTTGAACCACTGATTCTACCTTGAAGTAAACATCATACAACAACATCTTAGGAGTGATTACTTCTGATTTGAAAGGGGTCTTACAGGGATCCTTAACCCCCACCTTGATTCTAACCAGATCATGAGATTCAAGCAAGTCCATATCCACTTCTTGAACTATCCCCACAAATGAACCAATTTCACATAATGCGTGATAATTTTTCATTGTATCCGGAACACCATTAACTCTGATCCACACTAGATGCAACTTTCCTGCAGCCATGGTTTCAGGAGTCCATCGAGACACACTAATGTAAGCACCTGAACCTCTCAAAGTTACTGAAGAAAAAGGTGATACCTCTCCTATTCTTGCAACAGAAGGAAATTTCATCAAAAACTTCCCCGGTCCACTATCCCTAGCAACCCACTCCCATTTCCAAGGAAAAGTTAATTCAAAATCATGTACCAATTGAGAAGCATTCAGATTGCTAGAAACCACTGTCACCAAAGCCATAGAATTGTTTTTGTCTTCCAGAACCAAATCTCTAGCATGCTCTACCACAAAACACCCTAAACCCGCAGCAGCATAGCGCACAACTTAGCTGCTGGTTTGGGCTGCCTGAGCCAAGCACATCTAGAAGAAATATGAGAGTCTTTACCACAGACATTGCATAAAACCTGATTTGGACAATCTTTGAGAATATGGCCTTTTTTCCAGCATTTGTAACAAGTAAACTTAGAGAGTTCATTGGTTGCAAAAATAGTACTTACATCAGCTTCAGGAACAACAGATAAGTGATGAGATACAATGGGATCCTGCGTTGAAACTACCTCCGTTCTCATACCGATCGGATACTGAGTATACTGCTGCTGTGGTTGATCAACCATCACTCCTTGTGCTCCCCCATGTTGATCGGCAGATTGATCCAAATTTAGAATCATCCGATGCTGAACAGTAAGACCCTGCAAAGTATCTTGAGGAAATTTATGCGGAAAAACCTGATGCTGTGTTTGTGAGTGACTTCCAGCCTGAACATTTCTCGTCGGTCTCTGATGCAACTGAGATTGGCGCATATCCTGATATCCCCCATAAGAGTTAGAAGGAAAAATTTGATGCATCAGAGGACGCACTGCCGTTGTACCTGAGAATTGATCTCTTTGATGAGACTGGGATTGAAGTAGATTCCCCGAAATCTGCCTCTGCGGGGCTGGACCACCCATCTGCTGCATCGGCAAGTTCTTCCCTTGTTGCGACGGAGTAACGAAGCGCCGGCCCTGCTCTTGCCGATGAAATTACTCCCCCCGTCCAGCACCACCGAAACGTCCCACAAATTATGATTCCATTTGGATTTTTTTCCCTAATCCCTGTGGGGATTGAGCTGTGAAATTTCTGGGCTGCAAACGGGGTGTAGACTGAAATGGAATAGCTTGGCATCGAATCGAACAAAGCATGCATCGCTGGACAGACACGAAAAGGTAGCATGCACAAGCCAGCAGCCAACGGATCCCAAGTATCTGCAGAGGTGTACTGTAGCTGTCTAGCTTTCGATCAAACAGTTGTGATACATCTCTAATGCACAAACCGCCAATGCAGAGAATCTATTTTCCAATTGGACCAGAGTCGTCGTCGTCTAGTCTCCTCTAGCTCGGCTGGCAGGCAGGTAGCTCCTGCTCCTGCTCCTGCATGCGCCCGATGGATAGCCAACCTATCGAGTTCACACGCGGCCGGACACGGTCGTTGATCCTGAGATCCAAGCTGCTGCATGGTAGCTAGCAGAACACGTCTCAGTTCAGTTGATCCAATTCAGTTAGATCATATATATATTCCTGCACAATCCAAATCGATCCGTCTGCCGCTTTCCATCCACCCAATTAATCGCCCTTTTGACAGGCTAGCTTGCTCTACTCCATCTTTCTTTCTTTTTATGAAAACGCGCTGCATCCCTTTCGTTCTGCCGAAATCTTTAGACCGACCAACCGCTTAAATTAAATTAAAGCTAGGGTGGTTAGGCTAAGCTAAGCATTCATCCATCCATCGGCAGGCTAGCTATAGCATACAAATGTATATGCATGCGTGCTCTTTAATTAAGTGGATATTTAGTCTATCCCATATCAGCCAGGTCAACCTTCAGCTACTCTAGCTAGTTACCATGTCCCCAGCGGCCAGCACCACAGAAAAATAAATCGAGTTGATAAATACTGTCGAGCACAAACTCACCTATCAGTACGTAGCTGGCATCCTGATAATAAGCAAAACAGCCCGAGTCTTGGAACTACTTTGATCAACATATATCACTGCAGTCAACGTATATCAACATGATCAGGTCTTCAGCCGGGAGGAGAAAAGAGAAGAAGAAAATTAAGCGGTTCACATTTATTTCCAGGAGAGTAGACTGAGGCCGGTACAGTGATGTGGATACTTGCAGCTGAAAGTCTTTTGCGTGCGTGGACCTGACCTGATGAATCTGGGGGCCAGCTTAATTATCCTCTGTCGTATTTACACATGGCAAAGGCAAAAATATCACATCAGGGACAGCTAGCGTTCGTTATAATTGCCTGCCATGAAACTAAGGTACTAGTGCTACCAAGACGGACGACTACTGGTCGTCCTACCGATCGACGGTTGCAGTCATGGATCCCGGGGAAAACCGGCAACTATATAACCGACGAACCGAGTGATCGTCGTCGGTGTCGAATATGGACTAGTCTACTACTGATCCATCAAGTGAGTAAATACACCGTCTGAAACGGCGATCATGACACGGATGTTGTCGGACAATCCGTAGATGAAGCACACGCACACGCACACGCCGGAAGGAACATACGAACGCAAGAAAGAAAGATTTTTTTGTGCCGCATGACTGCTGCAGCGTTCTCTGTTTTCTCACTTCTGTTGCTTCTATCAAATGATTATTTGTACCTAGAACGGATACTATCTATCTTGAAGAGATACTACAGAATACTAGTATCCATAATGAATACTGCATAAATACGAAAAAAAACAAACGCTCTCTAAAAACTAGATATATCATATACACAAATATTACTAACAAATCGATCCCTAATCACTGTGTACTTATTTGATCTCGACTATACCAATCTTCGCACGTAGTTGTTGGAACTTGACGCGCCCAAGTGCCTTAGTCAAGATATCTACGAGCTGTTCTCCAGTGCTAATGTACTCCATCTCAATTTTGCCGTTCTCGACGCACTTTCAAAGGAAATGATACCGAGTATCGATATGCTTGTTTCGGTCATGAAAGACCGGATTCTTGCTGAGGGAGATAGCGGACTTATTGTCCACCTTGAGCACGACACAACTGGCTTCTTCGTTCTTCAGCTCACTAAGCAGGCAGGCAAACCAAAAGCCTTGACACGCCGCCGTCGTCGCAGCAATATACTCAGCCTCGCAAGAAGACGATGCCATAATATACATTTTTGAGATGGCGGTTAGCGGATCATGGCGAAGAAAAATAGCACACCGGTGGTGCTCTTGCGCCGTCGACGTCATCGGCCATGTCGCTGTCGTTGCGGCCAACCAGTCGTGACTCCTTCGCTTTCCTTGCATAGTGTCACGACCCGGCCCTGGGCACACCCAGGAGGTCCCTTAGGACCTCCTGGGAGATCCAAAAAGGGACCCCCAGGATGTCCCGAGAGCTCCCTCAAGACCTCCTGGGAGGTCCGTGTAACGTCCCGTTCCTCTTAGTTCTTGCCCAGTTTTAAAAGTAAAAGGAACCATTTGGTTTTGCTGAGAAGTCAAAGCTTAACCTGATGTTTTGAAAATGTGGAGAGTTAACTTGACCTAATCAAACCTCAATTAAGCCTCCTCTTGGTGTTCTCTGTGTTTGTGGCTCTCTGTTGTTCTTCGCGCCCTTTGAAACATTCTCCTTCGAGTTTCTCTGTGTGCTCCTGGTTTATCTTTTCTCTTCCAACCTCCTTTGTTGGTTTGAATCTCTTTGAGAGCAGACCTTCACTTGCCTATTTGGACCTCTCCTGCGTTCAAATAGACTTTCCTGTATCCTTTAGGACCTCCCCGAGTCCTTTAGGATTTTCCTTAGCCCGCTTGGACCTCCCTTGTGCTCGTTTGGATCTCCTCTGCTTGATCCAAGAGCCCAGACCTCCTTTCCGTTTTGATCGGAAGGTCCAGACCTCCTTTTTGGGACTGAGTCTCTTTTGAGGGCCCAGACCTCCCCTTGTTGAGATCTGGCCGTTAAGACCTCCTCCCTGGAGATCTTAGCCGCTCGGACCTCCCCTTGTTGAGATCTGGCCGTTAAGACCTCCTCCTTGGGGATCTTAGCCGCCCAGACCTCCCCTTGTTGAGATCTGGCCGTTAAGACCTCCTCCCTGGGGATCTTAGCCGCCTGACCTCCCTTGTTGAGATCTGGCCGTTAAGACCTCCTCCCTGGAGATCTTAGCGCCTGCAGACCTCCCTTGTTGAGATCTGGCCGTTAAGACCTCCTCCTGGGGATCTTAGCCGCCTGCACCTCCCTTGTTGAGATCTCCGTTAAGACCTCCTCCCAGGGATCTTAGCCGCCAGACCTCCCTTGTTGAGATCTGGCCGTTAAGACCTCCTCCTGGGATCTTAGCCTGCAGACCTCCCTTGTTGAGATCTGGCCGTTAAGACCTCCTCCTGGGGATCTTAGCCGCCAGACCTCCCTTGTTGAGATCTGGCCGTTAAGACCTCCTCTCAGAGATCTTAGCCGCTCGGACCTCCCTTGTTGAGATCTGGCCGTTAAGACCTCCTCCCTGAGATCTTAGCCGCTCGAGACCTCCTTGTTGAATCGGCCGTTTGGACCTCCCACAGGTTTGATCCCCCAGACCTCCTTTGCGGGCGAGGCTCTCCCTTTTTGCCTTGCAGACCTCCCCGTCCGTGTTTGATCCTGATCGTTGGACCTCCTTCCTGGAAATCCAACCGTCTTGGACCTCCCTTGCGGGCAAGGTTCTCCTTGTTTACTGCAGACTTTCCCTCATGGTCTAGGGCCGGACCCGCATGGCGATCACCCTTGTTTTCTATTCCTTTGACTTTGCCCACAGGGCAAGGAAGTCTTCCTAGCATTTAATCGTGTTGTATCACATTAAATGCTCCCACCTTTCTTGATACTCTTGCCATGCTATTGTCACATTCCTTGCCTACTTCCTTGTCCTTTTACCAACTCTGTGTGGATCGCACCTTAGTGCAACCACTTTGGCTCGATTATATATAGCTTGGGCAATCCTCCGTTGCCACCATTTGCTCATTTTCACTTCCTTGTTTTCTCCCCCTGGTCTGACCCTTGCGCAGGATCTCCCAAGGAGCCCTCTGAGGCTGTGCTGAGCCTCCTGGTTCTCTGGTTTTGTCTCAGTTGGTTTGGGTTCTTTCTCGCTCTCTTCTTAGCTCTTGGCCTAGTGTAGATTTGCTTATTTGGTTTTTAAGAACGTAGATCACGAGTTCGAGGAGTTCTTGGATCCAAATTTCTTCCAAAGAAGGTTCTCCACTGCTTGACCAAGGCAAGCCACAGACCTCCTGTTGATCATATTGAACCCAGCTTTACAAATGTATTTTGTTTTACTTTACCATGCATGGCTATGTTTATAAGAAAATGTTTGGGCTGTAGTTACTTTCCTACTTGTTATTATGCCTCCTTTATCTCTTGTTACGGTCATGTTGCCATATTTACCTTGAAGCCTTAGGTTGGGTATTTAGTTGGTGTTCCTTGTTATTTGCCAACATAGGGGCGTGAGGTTTATATATATAGCTTTGCTCTAGAAGCCGTGGTTACGAGAATCATGTTTCATCATAATAATCTTGACTAATTGGATTATGGAACCCGTGGTTGGTGCCATCATATAGCGACTAAGGCGGGGCGCCTAAGTTGTGTTGATTGTGGTGCGAGATCACATTAATAATTATTGTGCCAAGACTGGGTGGTCTTTTGGCGGGGTTAATTACAAAATGTTTCTTTGAGGCAAGAAGGCCGGAGTGAGTAGTGGGTGCTCGAGGCTGGTCCCAGCTTGAGTCACATTGGTTTGTGGAAGTCTTGCCTTAGCACAATTAAGGACTCAACTTTGTGTTCATTGATGCAGGCCAATCGGTGCAACCACAAGATCATTTTATGGGAATGGTGCAGGCTGAATAATTAGCAATGGGTTGGCTTGGGGCTGTTGTGGTTGGCGTGTGATTCGTTGGCGCAAGAGGGGGCACCCCATAACCCTGCGGACTTCTAGACCAAAGGGGGGGGATTGCGAAACCTTAGCGGGCAGCTCCGAGTCAGTTCAAAGCTTTGTAAAGGCCTTGCCGTGCTCTCTAGACTGCTCACCTTCGGAAGTGAGTAAGGGTTCCGACGGGAACCCGTCCTGCTAGAGAGATCATGGATTGTGGATAAAGTTGTACACCTCTGCAGAGTGTAAAATCTATTCGAATAGCCAAGTCCTTGGTCATGGACATGCTCGATGAAAATGGTGCAAGGGTAGTTGTTTCCAAAAGCTTGTGCCCTTTGGACACTTCAATGAGATGCCTTGGCTTTGCCTCGACGAGACCTTGGCCGGCTCGGAGGGTCGAGGATGGCTCGGGTAGTGGTCCAGGGCTGGTTCGGACCTCTGGAGTGGGTGCTCTAGAGTGGTTCTTTGGGTGAGGACACGGTCATGGGTGTGATCGGATCTTCCCTATTTGGTGGTGGATGTGGTGGTGCTCACTCCATCTTTTCAAACTTCAAATGTATTATGTACTATTGTCTTAACTTGTCGCTTTTCAATCTACTTATGTTATTCTTTGTCAAATCTTGCTTTGTGCAAACTAACCATCTGACTCTCCATTGGTAAGCCTTTGCATGAATACTATTTGCATACCTTTCCTGTGACTTCTTGAGTACATTCAAAGTACTCATGGCTTTAAACCCCAATGTCAAAGCAGATTCTGAAGATGATAAAGTCTGAGCGGTCAAGACCTCTTTGAGGAGGAGTTCTTGACGATCCATTTTACTTAGGGCGTCCTCCACCCGACGACTGTGGGGCTTGTTGGTCAACCTGCGTGTTTTGGTGTTGGAGCTTTAGGGCTCTTTGTGGTGGGTTGTAAGTTCTTGTGGGTTTTGTAGCCCTCGAGGGCGGACCTCTTGTTATCAAGCTTGACCATAAGGTCTCGTTTTTTTATTAAGTTTAATTTATGCCTTCATCTTTGTTTGACCTCGTGGTTGTGATATTGGCTTGTGTCCTTGTGCGAGCTAGCTTCTGTTGTCCTGGGACTAGCTCAGTTGCACACGGGCAGGACCCCCAGGAGGTCCCTTGGGACTTAGCCTGGGAGGTCCTGTCGGACCTCTCTAGCGATATACTGGGAGGTGCTACCGAGGGGTGCCGAGCAAAGACCTCCAGGAGGACTTAAAGACCTCCTCGGAGGTCCGTTGCGGGCCCAGACCTCTAGGAGGACGTGAAGACCTCCTGGGAGGTCCTGGTAGACCTCCTCGGGAATGCACCGAGCGGTGCTACCACTCCCCTGTGTGGTGGCACCGCCTCGCAAAAAAAAAAGGGGTCCTCTCGGACCTCTTGCGGTATATCGCGGGGTGGGTCGTCACAGTCCGTAAAGGACTTCCCAGGACGTCCTGAGAGGACATCCCGGTAGGACCTCCAGACCTCCCGAGAGGTCCAATAGAACCACCCGGAGGTCTGGGGTCCCGACCCCGAGGAGGTCGTTGGACCTCAGACCTCCTCAAACTCCACGCGCTACTCGGGGAGGTCCGAAAGGAGCCAACCCGAGGAGGTCGTGAGCTTGAGATGAGCCAAAGTCCATCTGCGATCTAAATCGGTTCCCAAGGATCATCGACCAGTTCTCACACAAAGCAAGTGATAGCGAAACATCCACGTAATTTTATTAACAACAAAAGGAGGTTTGATTACAAGGGTGCTTACAAGCTCCAAAGAACCGAGAGCACACAAACGCAATGAAAAACAAAAATGTGGTCCACCCATTACACCACTGTGATTGGGTGGGGGCGGCCTAATTGATTTGGTCATCTACATCATCGTAGGAATCTTCACCTGCTCAATCCATGAATCAAGCAAGAGTGAGCACAACAACCGTGCTCGCAAGTTACACCCGACAATTAACAGAATGACATGCATAGGGATATATCAAGGGAAAGCATATTAGGGTTGATTTGCATAAAGCCAATTTTATTTCAAATAAAAGTATTAAGTTTCAAGGCAGGTTACAATAGATAAAATTCATTTTTGCAAATCTATTTTCAGTTGGATAGCATTCATCATGAAGATGGTGAAAGATACCCTCCTGCACATGGCTTCCCGCCCAAACCCCATTTGGTTAAACCACCAAAACCAATTTCAATATTTCTTTTTGAAAACCAAAACCAAGAGCTAACTTTGAGTGACATTGCCAGCATGTCCATGACCGCGGACACGGCTATTCGAATAGATTTACACTCTGCAGAGGTTGCACATTTTACCCACATGACATGAATTCTCTAGTTTGCTTGGCATCCGTCGATACCACCTCACACTTCCTTTGGTGAGAGGTCTAGAGCACATGACAAGGCCTTTACAATGCATTGCTCCACCGCATCCACCCCCATTAAGGTTTCGCAGATCCCCCTTTGGATAGAAACCCACAGGGTTAATGGGGTGCCCCCTCTTATGCTAGGTGGGACTACAACTAGTCATAACATGACAAACCCACCGCATCAACAGGTAAACTACGATAGAGCTTTGCAAATTAATTAGCGGATCCCACGCCCACACCGGAGACATGTGGTTGCACAATTTTGGCATAGCCCATTATAAGCTTAGCAAGTTGTGTCTCAAAGACCGGTCCTTAACCGACTTGGGCGACAAACCTCAACCCTGGGGCATCGGATCACACGACCCCCGTGCATAGACATGCACCAACCAAACAACCAGCTTCGCCCAAGTCAAATCCATTTTTCATTTATTTTGCTTTTCAAACCTCCATGGCACACCAATGCTATGGCCATTTGTAAAACCTCCATGACACACCAATGTCATGGACGAAATCTCTATGGCACACCAATGCCACGGCCCAAATTATTTGATTAAGTGATAGTTTTGGTCAAAACTCCCAAATCAAGATTTTGGTATAAGCAAGACTAAGCATTCCATTTTTCAAAAGCCACGGGTCCTCACTATTTTGCAAGAACCAGGTTTTATCTAGGGTGACAATGAGTTGATTCAACATGGACAGTGGTCATACCAAGCAGTAGGCATAACTACGAATTTAAAGGTGGGCATTGAAATATCTTAGTGAATTAAGCATGCATACATCTTTGAAAATGACATAAGTAATTTGAAGTATTGGGTGCAACATGATCAAGAGTATAACTTGCCTTGCTCAAAGTCTTGAGCTTCTTCCTCTCCCTCACAGAACTCTGGCTCCACACGGTCTGGACAATCTACACGTGAAAACCAAATGACTCAAATAAAGCTCAAACAAGATCCAAAGAACTCCAAATAAACTTAGATACAAAACCAACAGAGAGATTGAGAGGCTGGGAGGAGGTCCAAGGAGCTCGCTGGAGAGGTCTTAGGACTCAAGAGAGGATGTCCAAGAACTTGTTGGAGGAGGTCCAGTGTAACGACCTAACTCTAGGGCACCGAGAGATCCTCCATGACCTCTGGAAAGTCCACCAGGACCTCCCAGGAGGTCCATAAAGGACCTCTCGGGCGATCCACCAAGACCTCCCGGGAGGTCCAACGAGACCTCCCGGAGGTCCGGAGAACGTGACCGAGAGTGAGCCTAGGAACCGTGGAGCACCCGGGACCTTACCACGGCCAAGCAGAGAAGGATGAGGAGGTCGAGAGCATTCCCAAGACCTCCCACGACCCTCCGGAGGAGGTCGTGGAGATCTGGGACCACCCAGATACCTCCTGCATTCACTCCTTTGTGTGGACATGGAGGTCCAAGCATACTCGGGGTTCCTGTGAAACCCGAGCTAGTCCCAAGGATCATGGCTAGCTCTTCACAAAGAACAACAAAGATAACATAGCGACAACATAAGCTTTATTAATAACCAAAGGAGTTGTTTACAAGAGATCTTACAAGCCAAGAGGGCAAAACATAACAAAATGAACACAGAGCCACCCGATACACCACGTAACCGCCGAGGGCGCAATCCTAGTCGTCTGGACCATTTGGTCCACCGAGCGAATCACCTTAAAGCTCTCAATTCTCGCTAAAAGATAGTATCAAGCAAGAGTGAGCACAACAACCGTGCTACAAGTTACACCGTCGAGATAACAAGATGACATGCATAATGGATATCACAATGGAAGGCTTAATATGGTTGATTTGTATAAAGCCATGTTTCTTTCAAATACATGTATTAAGTTCTAAAGCGATAATACAATAATTAAAATTCATTTCATCAAATCGGTTTTTCAGGTTGGATAACATTCATCATAAGATGGTGAAGGATACCCTCTGACAAGAGGCTCCTGCCCAAACCCATGGGACGGCAGGTCCCAAAACAGATTTGAAAATCATTTCGAAAATTCCCAAAGTCAACAACTAACTTCAAGTGGCCTTTGCCAAGACGTCCATGACCGCGACACGGCTATTGAATAGATTTAACTCTGCAGAGGTTGTGCACTTTACCCACACGACATGAGTACTCTAGTTTGTTTGGCATCTTGAGAGTGCCACCTCTCACTACCGAAGGTAAGAGGTCTAGAGCTCATGACAAGGCCTTTACAATGCATTGCTCCACCACACCTTTCCTTGCTAAGGTTTCACCTCTGTGGATCGCAATCCGTGGGAAGCCCCTCTTGCACCGATGGGAGCGATGGGTTATAAAGACCATTGGCCAAACAAGACCTCCCACACCTCCAATGGAGCGAAGATATGGTAGAGTTTTGCAAATTAATCGGCCAGTCCCACGCCCCCACACTGGAGACATGTGGTTGCACGGTTTTGGCATAGCCCATTATAGGCATGGCATTGGTGGCTCAAAGACCGGTCCTCATATGACTAGGGCAACTTTCACTAACCCATGGACCTCCACCTTAGCGAGTTTAGAGTCCGGTGCATAAACATTTCACCAACCAAGCAATCCAATTTGCCCAGTCCAAACTCAAGTTTATTTTCTTTGCTTTCCCAGCACCATTTTCATACCTCCATGACAACCCAATATCATGGTGAAACACTTAAAACATTATTTGGTTATGTTGGTAAAGATTTCCCCAAATCAATAGTTTTGGTCTAAGCATAACTGAGCATATGTTTTTCAAATGGTCTTGACTCATACTACTGCATTAGCCAAGTTTGACCTAATGGTGACAATGTGTTCTGTACAAAACCAACAGAGGTCATACAAAGGAAATGGGTATAACTATAAAGTTAAAACTGGTATTGAACTAACTTGATAAAAATAAGCATGCAGTACACATTAAAACAGAACATAATTAGTTTAAATTACTAGGTGCAATATGATCAAGAGTGTAACTTGCCTCTTGCTTGATAGCTTAAGATTTTACTCACTCTCACGGCTCTGGCTCTCTGGAAACGTCAAGATCTACACGGTAAGAAAACATATTCAGACCCAGCTCCAAATAAAGAACCAAAAGAAACTCAAGCGAAGAACCAAAAGAACTCCAGAGGAACCTCAAAACTCAATTAACAGAAGAGCATTGTATTTAGAAGGGATTCTTTGGAGGTGGTTCCAACTTCTCGAGAGGAAGTGGTCTTTTTGACAAAGGACTTCAAAGGAGTGATCTTGACCAAGGAACAGAGGGACCTCGAAGGTAATCCTTGCGCACGGCCAAGAAGGTCGAAGATACTCTATGTGCAGAGACCACGGAGGAGGTCCCCACATAGAAGCCCGAAGTCCGAGCGAAATCCAAGAAAAGGGTCTGGGAAGGATACACCCGTTTATTATGGCAACAAGAACAAGAACTAAGCAGGAGTTGAAATGGTGAGCGTGGTAAACACAGGAATGGAGCAGAATACCAAAGGAACTTACCAGGGACAAGAAGTACTGGATGGAAGGGAAGGTTGTGAGAGCCAAGTCTTCCCTGGACAGCCACTGGACGAAAGCCAGGATGGTGAATGTGAAAAAGGTAAAATGGTAGAACTCCCTGGACTAATTATAAACAAAAAGGGGTGAAGAAAACTAGAAATACATATGTCAAGGATAAGTATGGAAGTAGGTCAAAGATGGGTGAGTGGCAGAGCAGGTGTCACTACCACCCTGGTTAAGAAGTACGAGAAAGGACAGCTTATGTTGCTTTGGGAAGGGACTAAGAAAAATGTCAGGGTATGGTTAAGTGACCCAATTCAAAGTAAAACACCACGTATATGGATGCATTTAATGTGACAAGACCCGCATTAAATGCTCAATATAATAACGTGGTGAGGAATTGAGAATGGTTAAGACCGGCGGTGGGGCTAGGTCAAATTAAAACAGATCGGGTCAAAGGGAGGTCTTGCCCATGAAGAGTCCTCGAGGAGGTCTAAGAAACTAAGAGGTCTGATATACACAAAGGAGGTCCCAACATGGGGAGGTCCAAATACACATGGAGGAGGTCCAAGTGACTAAGGTTAGGACAACGGGACTTCATCAAAGGAGGTCCCGCGACTCAAGGAGGTCTCGTGGAGGAGGTCCAGAGATGCGGAGGAGGTGCGGACATGGGAGGTCCTGACAGTCCGATCTCTTCAAGAGAGGTCAGCGAGGAGGTCCCAAGCCGACTCTAAAAGCCACGGAGAGGTCTGGGACAGAGGTCTAAGAACTACCAAGAGGTCCTGTGGTTAAGATTAAGGACAAGTTGAGGTCCCAGGCGGTTGGATCTCCAAGAGGAGGTCCAACGGCCAAGATCAAACATGAAGGTGAGGTTCCAAGGAGAGTAATGCACGGGAGGTCTCGGACCTTAGGATTCAAAGTAAGGGAGGTCCAAACCGTTAGATTCGAACAAGGGGAGGTCCCGAGGATTAAGATTAGGACAAAGAGTTCCCGAATGGTTCGAGATCCACGCATGGGAGGTCCGAACGGAGGAGATCCAAAGGAATACAAGGAGGTCTCAATCGATAAGAGGTGCAGGCATAAGAGAGTGCCCAGTAACAAGGGGTCTAGACTAAGAAGAGGTCTAGACAGAAGGAGGTCTCGAATCAAAGAGATCCAAACCAACAAAGAGATCTAAAGTGATCCAAACCAAAGGGAAGGTCAGCTAGATCAACCCGGAGGAGGTCAGGCATAAGAATATGCCCAATCGAAGAATGTGGTCTAGGATCAAAAGAGATCCGGACATCAAAGAGGTCAAGACAAGGAAGAGGTCCGAACCACGGAGGGTCCCAATGGTAAGGAAGTCTGCAGGCACACAAAGGGGCTAGAACACAAGGAAAGTCTAGACCTAGGGGGTGCCCAAACACAAGAGAAATGTCAAATCAAGAAGGATTGTCTAGTCCTCAAAGGAGGTCTAGATACAAGGAAAAATCTAAACCTCGGAGGAGGTTTAAACTACAAAAGAGAGATTAAGAGAGGTCCCACCCAAAGGTGGTCTCGGACCCAAGAGGTAGACTAGAAAAGGGTCTCAATAGAGATTTCGAGGAGAGGAAAGACCAAAAAAAACAAGGAGGATGACCACAACGGAGGTCAAACAAGAGGGACGATCTGGACATATAAGAATGTCCAAATATAGGATAGAGGAAAGGAAATCCTATCAAGAAAAGGGAGTTAGCTCTAGAGAGCTAGGGCTACATCAAAAGAACCAAACTTTGATTTAGTTGAAGTTTAGCTTAGTCATTTTAACAATCCAGATCCTGAAATTCTCAAGTTAAGCTTTGAATTATCATCAAAATTAAATGGTTCTTTTTATTTCAAATTTTTTTAAAAAGGCTCTGAAAATCAGGGTGTTACATCCAGAGAGTGCTCGGTTGAGACAGAGAGGAGACATGGAGAAGAAAGTGAAAAAGGAGGACTTCCCAGACTATATATAGTGGAAGCCAATACACATGACCCAGGATAGTGGTCAACAGGAGTTGGTAAAGAGGACAATGGGAGTAGGCAAGGAATGTGACAATAGTATGACAGGAGTACTGCAAAGGTGGGAGCATTTAATATGATACAACATGCATTAAATGCTGTGGAGACTTCCTTGCCTAAGGACTCAGTCAAAGGTAAAGAAAACTGGGTGTGACTGCCCAACGGAGGCTGCCAAGGCCCGCGGAGGAGGTCCTGCAATGACCTTGAGGAGGTCTTGCAGTGAACAAGGGGAGATCCTCACCCACCAGGGAGGTCCTGACGGTTGGATCTCCAAAGAGGAGGTCCAAACGGCCAAGATTAAGTGTACCAGAGGAGGTCCGCAAGAGCTAGGAGGAGGTCCTCACCCGCAAAGGAGGTCCTGACGGTTGGATCTCCAAAGAGGAGGTCCAACGGTCAAGATCAATTACCAACAGGGAGGTCTGCAAAGGTAAAAGGAGATCCTCACTCGCAAGGGAGGTCTAGACCGTAGGATTGAATCCAGGGGAGGTCTGAACGGTTAGGATTTCCAAAGGGAGGTCCTAACGATCGAATCTGCCAAAAGGAGAGGTCTGGACGGCCAGGATCTCCATAGGGGGAGGTCTTGACGGCCAGATTTACAAGGGGGAGGTCTGGACGGTTAAGATCTCCAAGGGAGAGGTCCTAACGTCCAGATTTACAAGAAGGATGTCTGGACGGTTAGGATCTCCAAGGGGGAGGTCTTAACGGTCCGATTTACAAGGAGGAGGTCTGGACGGTTAAGATCTCCAAAGGGGAGGTCTTAACGGTCCAGATTTACAAGGATGAGGTCTGGACGGTTAAGATTTCCAAAGGGGAGGTCTTAGCGGTCCAGATTTACAAGGAGGAGGTCTGCACGGTTAAGATCTCCAAGGGGGAGGTCTTAGCGGTCCAGATTTACAAGGAGGAGGTCTGGACGGTTAAGATCTCCAAGGGGAGGTCGGGACCGCTGGATTTCGATCGGACCGCTCAGAATGATCTAAGGCTCAGGGAGGGTGGGACATTCGGACCATCCGAATGTCTCACCAGGATCAAATCGTCCAATGCAAATCGGACGACTCACAATCAATAGAGATGCAAATGGACAAGGAGGAGGTCTTGGAGGACCTGGGGAGGTCCGGTAGGACACGGAGAGGTCCAATAAAGGTAAGGGGAGGTCCTAGAGGACATAGGGAGGTCCGGTAGGACACAGGGAGGTCCAATAAAGGTAAGGGGAGGTCCTAGAGGACATAGGGAGGTCCGGTAGGACACAGGGAGGTCCAATAAAGGTAAGGGGAGGTCCTAGAGGATATAGGGAGGTCCGGTAGGACACAGGGAGGTCCAATAAAGGTAAGGGGAGGTCCTAAGAAGCGATAGTACCGTAAGGTGCGGGCGGTACTACCGGGTAGGTGCCAAAGAGAACCTCCAGGGAAGGTTTTAAGGATACAAGCAACGAAGGACGTCCAAGAAAACACGAAAAGCTTCACAGGATTCCAAAGGAGCTCAGATGCATATGAGGGCGGCAAAGGCTTGGGGAGGTTGCAAGTCAGAGAAGACCCGAGAGGGAGAATTGGACCCAGGGAGGTCCAAGCATTTGGGGGGTCTAGACCCAAGGAGGTCTAGACCAGAGAAGGACAACACAAAGGAGGTCCAGACCTTTAGATCCAAACGAAGGAGAGGTCTGGGCCATTAGATCCCAGACGAAGGAAGGTCTGGACGGAGATGTTTCTAAGGGAGAGGGGTCCAACGGAGGAGATCCACGGAAAGTGGTCTAGAGGAGGTCTGGGCGGTCAGGATGAACCCGGGGAGGTCCTGACTGCCAGGATGAAAGGCCAAGGAGGTCCTTAGGAACACACGAAAAGTTTTAGGTGAACACAGGAGGTCTATGTGAACAAGAGGAAAGCTTAAGTGGACATAGGGAGGTCCAAATGAACGAAAGAGAGAGGTCTGGTCCAAAAGGAGCTTTCCAGCAAGGGAGGGAGTCTGGTCATGAAAGAAATGTCCAGGCAACAAGGAGGTCTAAACCTTGAAGAGATGCAAACCAACAAAAGGTGGTCCAGATACACAGTTAGTCTAGACCCACACAAGAGGTCTGGACTCGCAAGAGGGTTCCAGACACAAGAGGATCTGGGCATAATGGAATGCCCAATCCAGAGAGAGGTCCAGAAGGGGAGCTTAATCCAAACTTTAGATTTCAGAGATCAAAGGTATTTGAAACACAAACCTGAGCTTAGGATCTCTCCGGGATACTTGTGACCCGAAGGAGAGGTCAAAACCGAAGGGAAACTAGAGGGGAGGTCTAGACCTAAGGGGGTCTAAACCAAAGAGATTCGAGCCAACAAAGATATGGTTTGAAATAAAGGAATCCGAACACAATACAGGGAAGATCTGATAAGGTTAAACAAGAGGGAGGTCGGGAAAGAAAAGGGCTGAGCTTAAGAGGAGGGCAGAACTAACAGAGAAAGGAAGGGATAGCTCCAGAGAGCTCAAGTAACACCAAAAGAACCAAACTAAAGGGTTAGTTGAAGTTTGGTTTAATCATTTTAAACACCCAAATTCTGAAAACCTCAAGTTAAGCTTTGAATTCTCATCAAAACAAAATGGTTCTTTTTATTTTGAAAATTTTTCAAAAAGGATCTGAAAATCAGGGTGTCACACATAGCGGCAGTCATAGTTCCGAGTACCAGCAATGTACCGGAGGATGTGTTTGACCGCTGCCAAGTGCTCGGTGGTTGGTGTTTCCATGAAACGGCTCACATACCCAACTGAGTACGTGATGTCAGACTGTGTATGCACCAGGTACTGTATACTCCCGATGATGCTCCTGTATGCCATGGCGTCAATGGGAGGAGTTGAGCGCACCTTGCTCAGCTTGAACCTGGCCTCCAACGGAACATGGCACGCATTACAATCTACCATGCCGCTCTTCTCGAGAATATTCAAGGCGTACATCGCCTGGTTTACTGTGGTGTACCCATCGGTTTGGTATACTTCTATGCCGAGGTAGAAGTTGAGCAAGCCCAAGTCGCTCATTGAACAAGCTCTTCATCTCCTCCTTGAAACTGGTAAGCTCCTGCGGATCCATCCCTGTGATGGTCAAGTTGTCGACGTGCACTCCCACAAGAAGACGTGATGCACCATTGCCACGCATGTACACAATGTGTTCCAACGCACTCCGATGAAACCCAAGTGGCAGTACACGGCTATCGAGTTTAGCGTTCAACGCTCTTGGTGCTTGTCGCAAGCCGTACAATACCTTGCGAAGCTTCAAGACCTTCTCGTGGCCATCAACCACGAAGCCAGGGGTTTGCGAGACGTAGACTTCCTCCTCAAGTTCGCCATTAAGGAACACTGATTTTACATCCATGTGGTGCACTGGCCACCCCTCGTGCGCGGCGTGTGCGATCAGTAGCACACAAACTTGAGGTGAGCGACTGACACGAACACCTCGTCGAAGTCAATGCCCTGCCACTGCACGTACCCCTTCGTCACGAGCCATGCTTTGTGCTTAACGATGGCACCGTGTGAGTCCTGCTTGACCTTGTATACCCACTTAATGCCAATTGGGCAGTGACCAGTAGGAAGATCAGCGAGCTACCACGAACCATTCTCCTCGATGGAACTCATCTCCTCAAGCATTGTCCGACACCAACATTGATGCTGTTTGGCGTCGGTGAAGCCGACGAGCTCTTCTGCTGCCGTGAGGTGCATCTCGTTGATGTCCAGCTCAACCACTAATGTGGTATCATATAGATTCTGTAGCGTGCGATTTCGCCATGGTACGCCGTTGGACGGGGGTGTGGCGTTAGGAGGAGGTGACACGAACTCCACCCCAACAGGTGCTGCTGTGACTGCCGTTGATGAGCTTGATGGAGTTGTTGTTGTCATCGGGGCACGAAGTGGATACCACCGGCATTGCCGAGTGCGGGATTGACATCGGCTTCTGCGGCCTTGTGCTTGGCGCGTGACCCGACGTGGCCTGTCCTGCGTGTCGACGTGTTCACCATCTGCGACCGAGTAAGTCACACACTCCACGGTGAATGTCTCACTGTGAGTCGTCAGTGCGTGATCTCCGGCTCCCCAGTCCCACTTCGTCACCTCGTCAAAGACGACGTCACCTGTCACGTACATGCGCTTGTCGACGGGGTCGTACACTAGGTATGCCTTGGATCCAGGTTCGTACCCAATGAAGACCATAGGTTTGCTCTTGTCGTCGAGTTTCTTAAGGTTCGGCCACACCACCTTGACGTGCGCGATGCAACCAAAAGTGTGGAAGTAATGCACGCTTGGCCGAGTCCCATACCATGCCTCGTAGGGTGTCTTGCTATCGACGCTCTGTGTCGACGCGCGATTAAGGATGTAGACGGCTGTCGTTACCACCTCGCCCCAAAATGTCCCGGGCATTTCCTTTGCCTTCAACAGGTTGTGTGCCATTGCGACGACCATTTGATTTCGGTGCTCGACAACGATGTTCTGCTGTGGTGAGTACGACGCCGTGAGGTGTCGCTTGACGCTGTGATTCGTGTAGTACTTGCTAAACTCCGCGAATGTAAACTCACCGCCGTAGTCAGTGCGGAGCATTTGCAGCTTCTGCCCGGCTTCCACCTCGATGCTAGGTTGGAAGTGCTTGATCGCTGCTGCTACCTCGTCCTTCGTCGCCATCAGCATTAGCCACATATAGTGGCCAAGGTCGTCGACTAGGAGCAGGAAGTTGCGCTTCCCACCCTTTGTCGCTGGTGTGATCGGTTTGCACAGGTCACCATGCACCAGCTCGAGGAGTTTCTCCGTGCGATACTTGGCCTCTTATGGGAACGGAGTGCATGGTTGCTTCCCCGCCAGGTAGCTGTCGCATATTTGGTTGACGTGGTCGATTTTCGGCAATTCACACACCATGTCACGCTGCGCCAACTTCCAGAGCACCTCAAAATTGAGGTGACCGTGGCAGGCATGCCAGTGCCATGAGTCGTCGTCAAGTCGTGCCGCCAGGCACACCGGCTATGCTATGTCCAAGGAGAGAACATATAACCAGTTGCACGCACAGTTTACCTTGGTAAGAAACTGTTGCTGGCGATCATGGATTTGCAGCATGCCTCCCTCAATCAGCACTTGGCAGTCATTCTCATCGAGCTGCCCAAGGCTAACCATGTTGCTTCGTAGCCGAGGGATGTAGTACACTCCTGTCAGTGCGCTGTGCTCTCCGTTGTGACACACGAACAAAACAGTGTCACGTCCGCGGATGTCGACAATCGATCCATCGCCGAACTTGACAAAGTCAGTGACACCGGTGTCCAGCTCAACGAAAACGCTTTTGCAGCCTGTCATGTGGTTGCTAGCCCCAGTGTCAAGGTACCACGCATCAACGTGGCGATCCTCTTCACGTCCTAGGTGCACATCAGCGTGCACCTCGTTTCTCTCGGCGGCCTCAGACGGTGCGCACACCTGAGCCATGAACAATGTGGGCCCGTCATCATCAACCCACGTCAGGTTGGCCTTCTCATTACGCTGCGGCTTGCGGTAGTCTCTGGCCTAGTGCCCAAGTTTGCCGCAGTTACAGTTCTTGTCCTTCGGCACGTCGCGGTCACCGTTCGATGCAGTGCCACCACCACCACCGCCGGCGGTATAGCCACTGCCACGACTCTTCGGCTTGCCCCGGCACCGATTGCCTCCATAGCCACCATCGGGCTTCTGTCCGCTAGACGAGCCCTGGCTATGCTCGTGCTGCTTCATGCACGCAAGCCATTCCTTCTCTACGAGGAGTAGGCGCCCACTGGTGCCGTCGATGTTGTCTTAGTCATAGCGCTCTTTTGCGGCCTTCAGGCGTCCGTTGGGCTCCTACACTAAGAGCGTCTGCAAGTCAACTAGCGTCTCAATTGAGATCGCTACCTGAGTATACCTCGTAGGGACGACGTGAAGGAATTTTTTTTTTAACAAAACGGTCTTCCTCCAACTTGTCCCCAAGTATCTCCAAGTTGTTGACTAGGCCGGTGAGCCGCATCGCGAAGTCATCCACCGACTCGCCATTTTTTAATTTGATCGCCTCAAATTCTTTGCGCAACGTCTGTGCCTTCGCCTCACGCACACGCTGGACTCCCATGCGTAGTGTCTTGATGGTGTCTCATGCGTCCTTGGCGGTGTTCTTGACGTCGAGCGTTGACAGCATCTCCGGTGGGACGACACGGAGTATGGCGGACAACGCAATCCTATCGTTGCGGTAGTCAGCATTGCTGGGGTCGATCACCTCCTACAAGGCTTGCGTCTGTAGGTTCACCCTCATCACGAGAGCCTAATCTCCATAGTTGGTCCGTGTTATCATCGGGTAGACGACCGATCCACCTGTCTCCCTCTCCACACGATGGATCACCACTTCTCCACCGCCGCCGCTGTCAGATCCTGCTTCCAGACCTGCGCCGACGTCGTTGAACATCCTTGGCGGGGAAGGTGAGTGGGAAGATGATCGAGACATCGTCGGATCGAGCGCAAGACTCTGGTACCAATTGTTAGCCAATCCGTGGATGAAACACACGAACGCAAAAAAGATAGAAAGCTTTTTGTGCCGCACGACTGCTGCAGCGTTTTCTGTTTTCTCACTTCTATTGCTTCTATCAAAAAACTGATTACAGGGGTGCCCTTTTATTGAGAGCAAATGACCATTCGTATACGGGACGGATTCTGCATATCCTGAAAGGATACCACAGAAACTCCAGTATCCATAATGAATACTACCTAAATATGGAAAAACAAACCGTCTCTAAAAACTAGATGTACTGTATACACAAATATTACTAACAGTTGTATTCTATATCTTGGTCTCCGGCCGGTAAATAACGCCGGAGTTCGTTCGATGGCGTCGTCATCGCTCCAGGGCTCCAGGCCTCCGTATAGACTTGTCTGACTGCTACTTGATCGATCCATCTCGATGCTGTCGTCTACTCCGTGGACTAGTTTTCCTTCTAGCTAGTCCATCTTGCAAGCAACTTAACTCTGACATGGAATCAGGAAGCATGCAACTGCTGACATGGAGTTCGATGGCGTCATCAATTGCTCCAGGGCCTTTAGGTTTGTCTGGCTGCTACTCGATCGGCTGATCCATCCATCGACGGTGTCGTCGACTGTGTACTAGCATCTTCATCTTTACAACTGTAGTCCATGCTGCAGGCAACTAAATTCGGTCATGGAATTAATTATATTCAGGTACCATGCATATGGATACTTCTTCTCTGATCAGGAGAAGGATGGCTGGCTAGTTAGTTATGATGATGCTACTACTTGCTGATGAAAGGAAGGCCAACATTAACCAACTATATCCTTGTCCGCATATAGTAGTATGACCCAAGACAAAAACCGGTACAGTTACAGGGTGCAAATGGTGGATTTTTTTTCCAATACAGCACGTGTTCAATCCGTATTTACAGAAATGATCACTGCGAACGTGTATTTGTAAATATAGAACCATTGCCATACGGTCACCGTGTGACAATGGCTCTCGCGCCGCCACGTGACGTTGCTGCACGGTCATGGTGACCGGCTCCCGCGCCGCCACGTGGCTACCCAGCTAGCCCGCCACCACGTGGCAACACCTCATCGCACTGTAGCACCCGTTGCCGCACAGTCATCGTGTGTCAACGGGTGAGGTGTTGCCATGTGGCACAGTCACCACAGTGTAGCAATTTTGTTTCTTTTTTTTAAAAAATCATTTATGCATAATTTTTGTAGAAATTTTAAAATATATCAAATGAGCTCCAAAAATTATGAAATTTTTCGTGGAGCCTCCTGACACAGTATACTTGCTTGTGTAATTTTTTCAAAAATTTATCCATTCTGAATGTTTCTCAAAATTTATTTAAGTATACTATTGGTAGGAATTTTGTAATATAGAAAATGTGGACCAAACATTATGAATTTTTTTAAAGGCTCATTACACAGTGGACTTGATTGTGTAATATTTTTTAGAATTTCATATGTTCCGGAAAGGTCTCGAAAATTAAGGGTTTAGGTCCCAAAAATTAGGGTTTTATGTTTCAGAAATTAGAATTTCATAATTTCATGTGACTTGGAATGTGTGAAGTTTAGTACCACATGGAACACTCTAGGTGCAGCAGGATTGCTATAGCAGTAGTGGCAGAATTTGAACTCTCATAGTAGTACTAATCATACTACTATTATTTAGATTTTCGGTACTATACTATTTTCTTTTACTCCGAGTAGTACTAATCATACTACTATTATTGGCAATATGATTAGTATGGTATGATTAGAATTTAAACTTCCATTAGCACAAAACTAATATAAACCAACAAAGTAAGTAATTACCACTAAACTTACTAATTGCGATTGATTAATTATCTCTAAACTAACTAATTACGACTGATTAATTACCACTAAAAATTACCAAAGACTTCATTTTCACTTATTTAATATGTTATAATGATGACTACTAAACTAATTATAACTAATTAATTATCACTAAACTAATTCATTACTAGTGAACTAACTAATTACGACTAATTAATTACCTCTAAACTAACTAATTACGATTGAATACCTCTAAATTTCACACATTCCAAGTCACATGAAATCATGAAACCCTAATTTCCAAAACCTAAAACCCTAATTTTTTAGATCTAAACCCTTATTTTTTTTAGACCTTTTCAGAATATATGAAATTCTGGAAAACATTACACAATCAAGTCCACTGTGTGTAATTAAGGAGCCTTTAAAAAATTCATAATGTTTGGACCTCATTTTCTATATTACAAAATTCCTACCAATAGTGTGCTTAAATAAATTTTTGAGAAAAATTCAGAATGGATAAAAATTTCAAAAAATTACACAAGCAAGTACATTGTGTGAGGAAGCTCCCAAAAAATTCATAATTTTTTGAGCCTATTTTCTATATTTAAAAATTTCTACAAAAATTATGCATAAATGATCAAAAAAAGAAAACAAATTGTTACACTGTGCTGACCGTGCCACGTGGCAACACCTCACTTTGCTGTCAAGACGGTGGCCGTGCAAAGAACTTCTGAGCAGGTTCTTGCACGATCGCAAGCAAACGAGGCGTTGCTATGTGGCGTAGAGAGCTGCTTGCCGCATGATGACCGTCTTGACAACAGATCATATTTGCAAATACACATTCGTAGTGATTATTTTTGTAAATACAGATTAAAAACGTGTTGTATCGCCAAAAATTCCAAACGGTGTTTGTTGTTGACCCCGTTGACTGAAGAAGGCAAGCCACCCACCAGACCAGAACAAGACAAGGGCCATCGGCCATCCATCTAACCACCTTCGTCAAGGATCCTCCTCCTCCCAGGTCACTGACAGTAAGGCCCACCAGAGAACAAAACCCACATGTCAGAGACACTGACTAGAAACAAGTACATATACAAGCGTGGACCTGGCTAATCAGCGTGCTTTTTTCGCTGGTGAAGAAGAAATGGGCAGAAATGTGAGTATATTTTTCGGTTTTCTGAAGAGAGAGAGAGAGAGAGAGAGAGGAGGGATGACTCAACTCAGTCGGTTCTGAGTACTACTAAGTAGTAACTACCTCCTCCCTCCCTTCCTTGGCTTCTCTTCCTTCCCCTCTTCTCACTCTGCTCTGCAGTTGTGAAACTTCCTCATCTCCTCTTTTAGCCATCCATCCATCCCCCTCGATTGACTCTGCACATAAATACACATACGCATACAGGGAGGGGAGGGGAGGGGAGGGGAGAGGAGGGGAGGGCTGCCTGCCTGCCTGTCCATATGGGGAACTGTGCGAGCGCCATAGATTCCCTCATCCGGCGGGGCAACAAGGAGGCCGGCCCTGGTAATCAATTCTACAACCGCTCGCTCACCGTTTCCTTTCCCATGTAGTAATTTTGTAAAAAGTTTCAATCTTTTGTTTAAGAAATTCATGTGATGAACTGATGGTTTTGATTACATGCCGTGGGGGAAGGTGGTTGTTCTGACCCCTGTTTCAACTTCCATTTCGATTTTTTTAGGGAACACGCAAAAGAACTTACATTTCGATTTAAGAATGGCCTCCTTGCGCATTCTTTGATAATTAGTAGCACCATGTTCCTGCAAGAAGCATTTTTAATTTCCGTTGCTTACTCCCTACGTTGTTAATCCACGTGGGATGCGGATTTGATCGTTTTAGTTGCTACAGTGGGCGAAATCATGCGTGTCCTTCAGTCACACTAGATCACCAGGACTACTTTTATTTTTCCAAAAGATTTCGGTTCCAGTCTAACTTGGTCCGGTACTAATCATGCCCCTTCAATTCTTGGCATACTTCACTAATATAGTGGGTCAATTGATGTATGTAGTTCCACTGAAATCTCTTACCAATCAATTCTTGGCATAATTCTTGCTCTTGCAATTTATTTTCTTGATTGCTGCCTATTGCAGAAATTTTCAGTATATGACAGTACCAATCTTTTTCCTAAACAACCTGATCTTTCTATAAATTACTTGGTCTACGGCTTCATTGCACTGGCACGTTCTGTTGTACTTTGAAGTTTCAACCGTGAACGTCACAATATGATAAAATTCATTTCCCAACCTTAAATCTCACTGAGCTAGCCCTATATATCACTACTCGACCTCACATTTTCTAATGCCTATGTAGGAACATCTGCATCAAAGAGGACTGCTAGCTCCACCACCACCGGGAAGCTGTCAACGATTAGTACCAGTACCTTCATGCCCTCCACCGTTAGTGGTGTTAGCATCGATGATGCTTATCCGGAGGGCCAGATTCTTGAGTCCCCAAATCTCAGGATCTTCACCTTTGCGGAATTGAAGAGTGCCACAAAGAATTTCAGGCCTGAGACAGTGCTTGGGGAGGGCGGATTCGGGAAGGTTTACAAGGGATGGGTTGATGAGAAGACCATGAACCCATCAAAGAGTTGCACCGGCATGATGGTTGCCGTCAAGAAGCTCAACCCTGAGAGTGTGCAGGGAATTGAGCAATGGCAGGTGATTGTGGTTTTGATAAATTGGTGACCTAGATTTGTTTTTTTGTTTTGGCTAATTTCATTATAAATTGCATTGGTTAAATAAAAGGTGCTTTCAATTCTCAGGTAGATTTGAGTTTTGCTGCAATCAGGGAACTAGGGTAGTGAGTGTTCACAAATAAACTCAATAGAAAAATCATTGATAGTGCTGCCTTTTAGTTTGGTGTTGTTGCTCGAGTTGTAATTGCACCTCTGCATTACTTGCCATGATCTGTAAATCTGTTTTTGCCTTCTCTATGCTTTATTAACTCTTGTGTTGGTTCAATTTTATGGAAGAACCAACCTGAAGAATCCCTCATGGCTCGTAGTTATTCCCCCCCCCCCTCCCCTACTTTATTTAGATTCAGGATACTGTAGTTGCTTGACTAGTGCATGCGCCAATACTGCTCTCTGACTAGTTGTGCACTTCATATATATATGGTCTTCTCGTCAAGTAATATTTATCAGCAGATAGGATTATGTATCTAGGTTGTGGCTTCCTATCTTTTGCTGATGTTGGAAGTAGTACCACTTTCTAAGATTTGTTGTTATGGGTGTCTCTCAAGAGGAATTATTTCTTTCCTATGCAGTCTGAAGTGAATTTCCTTGGGAGGATTTCACACCCCAACCTTGTCAAACTCTTAGGCTATTCCATGGATGACAATGAGCTTCTACTCGTGTATGAGTTCATGGCAAAGGGGAGCTTGGAGAACCACCTCTTCCGAAGTGAGTCTTTTGGCAGATGACCTTTTTGTAATGATAATATCTGAAACAGTTCTCTTTTTGTCAGTATGCTTTTCTCTTTATGCCAACTTCATCTGCAGTAGCACACTTTGTACTTGGTGGTGCAATCGCAACATCATTTTCATCACATATTATACATCAAGCACCATAGTCCATACTCCATAGTGCTATACAACTAATGACACTAGCACTTTTTGTGGACATCGGCATCAATGAAATTGACTGGACCTAGACAAATTAACTCTTGTTGCTGCTGCCTTCCATTATTCTTACCAAGTCAGCTTGCCATAGAAGATGGAAAGTAGGACTCCTCTTTGTTTTGTTTTACCTTTTGCTGCGCTATCAAGGGAATTTATGATCAAGCTTCCAATTTACCTCAGTTTTGGTACTAATTCGTCCACCTCATCAGGAGGGGCAGTTTACGAGCCACTGCCTTGGAGCCTCAGGCTGAAGATTCTCATCGGTGCAGCTCGTGGCCTTGCCTTCCTTCATTCATCCGAAAGACAAATCATCTACAGGGACTTCAAGGCTTCCAACATATTATTAGACTCGGTATATATTCTTTCGAGGACTATTAATAACAAACTCTCTTGTCTGAATAATACTCTAATCAGCCTGCAACCATGTCATGTTCAGCACTTCAATGCAAAGCTCTCAGATTTTGGATTGGCCAAGCATGGCCCGGATGGTGGAGAGTCTCATGTGACAACACGAGTCATGGGCACGTACGGCTATGCAGCTCCAGAGTATGTTGCTACCGGTATGTTTATCAGTTAATCCCTTATGCTTGGAGAGTCTGCGGTAGCAGGCACATAACACAGCATCTGTTCATAGCATAAATGCTGATTTGATGTATCTTTCATGCTAGGCCACCTCTATGTGAAGAGTGATGTGTATGGCTTCGGCGTTGTGCTGCTTGAGATGCTCTCCGGCCTGAGGGCACTGGATCCGAGTCGCCCCAGTGGGAAGCTGAACTTGGTGGACTGGGCAAAGCCGTTACTGGCTGACCGGAGGAAGCAGAGCCAGCTGATGGATGCTCGGCTTGAGGGGCAGTACCATTCCAGGGGAGCCCACCACGCTGCTCAGCTCACTCTCAAGTGCCTGTCTGGTGACCCCAAGAGCCGTCCATCCATGAAGGAAGTCGTTGAGGTACTCGAGCAGATCGAGGTGATGAAGAGCAAGTCGAGGGAGCCTAGAAACAGCTCCTCGCTGGCGCGTGGCCAGGGGTATTCACCGAGGAACGACAGTGCTAGGACGGGCTCTAGGGGCAGATGATCACGAGGATAGGATGAACTGATATTGATGTGGAGAATGTAAAGTTAGACCACAATTTTTCTTGTCATGACGAAGTTTGAACCGATCATGATGATCAATGTAATAGTATAGCAATACACGAAGACTTAGTAGTTGTCATACCCATATGCATAAATTCAATGATTTTTCCACCGAAGTACCACGGGTTGAATTGCATCAGATTGCACTAGGAACAACATTCAGTCATTGTCAGTCATGCCCCCTTTTCGGTTAGTCATGGTTCTGTAGAAATGCTGAAGTTCCATGTTCAGCTCAGAAGAAAGTAAGCATTTGAACCATTACCAGAAAGATTTTACTAGTCTTGCTTCATAAAACATTTCTGGCTGGATATTTTTGTTGTGGTCAAGATTGCTAGTTGCTGAAAATCATGAGACCGAAAGTGACGGTGGTTTTTTACTTGCTTTCTGTTACAGATTACTCCAGGATAAAGGTAAACTAATCTAAAGTACTCCAAATCAATGTGGGCGTTCTTTTCTTTTCTTTTTTTTGTTTCTGGTGGGACGCCCACTAACAAAGCCAATCTAGAATGCTTTACATTATCAAGCAGCAACTTTCAGTGGGTATGGGGAATTTAGGAATGATTTCAAGGCACTTAGAGGATCAAATGGGGCTTGGATGCCGTATGGTTTAGGTCTCCAATTCTGCACGTCCCACTGGGGGAAAAGGCTGGTCAGAAAAGTTGCAACTTGGTTGGAACAAAGCCTACCTGTATATGTCATCACCGCAAAGGAGGTATGTTCCAAGTCGATTTCTACTTGTGTGTACCTGCTAAGTATTTTTTTTCAAGGATGTGCAAAAGCTTTGCACATCATTTCATTAGACGAAGCAAAGAAATAACAGCAGTTAGAGAGAAATGGTACAGGCTATCTGAACGACAGTTCTGCTAGAACCTCGCATCGAAGCCGACGCTCAAACGAAAAAGAAAAGGCGAAGCCGAACAGACAACAACCAAATACGGAGTACAGAGTGCGCAACCGACAAAAGAAGGAACTACTGCTACTACGTGATTGCCTCCAGGCGATGAGCAGCCGCCATGTGCCATTGTCGGTGCTCCTGAATAACAAGACTCCGAAGTTGATCGATCGACCCGGTGATATTGTTGAAGACCCTTTGATTGTGCTCCTTCCAGATCATCCATGATACTAGAATGATACACGAATCTATTTCCTTTCTTTGGTGCTTAGGTGCTAAGTTCCTAGCTGCCAACCAATAATCTTGAAGGGAGGGCTGCCTGGGCTGGCCACCAGGTAGGGAACAAGGTGAACTGGTCTGTGCTAAGAAGCGAGCCCAGACTTGCGCGGTCACAGCGCATCCTACCAGAAGATGGTCAATGGTCTCTTCCCGATGTTTGCAGAAAACGCAAGCTCCGTGATTTTGCAATCCTCGGCGCCTGAGGCGATCAGCTGTCCAACACCACCGTCGAATTGCTAACCAAATGAAAATTTTGCATTTCAGTGGCGCCCGAGCTTTCCAAATAGCCTCGGCACATGGGAACCTAATCGATCCTTCAAAGAAGGCCTTGTACACCGACTGAGCAGAGTAGCATCCTGAGGACTCCCAATGCCAACAAAATCAATCGACCTCTCCTGAGAAAGATGGATTCCTTGCAATCTATTCCAGAGCCAAAGGAGTTCTGCAACGGTTTGATTGCCCGGCTGACCTTGTAGATCCAAAACCCAAGCATCATTGGCTAGAGCTTGAGCCACTGTTCTTTTCCTCTGAATCGATGGCTTGACCATCTGGACAATGGACGGCGCGAGTCGTTGAATTGAACTGTCATTGAGCCAACGATCCTCCCAGAACAACGCATCCTCTCCGTTCCCAACTTGAACCAAAATGGAAGCATGAAACATGTCAATCTCCTCTTGGCTGGTCTGGGTGTGTAAATGCCCCCAAGGCCGAGACAACCAAGTGCACTACAGCCATTGCTAGTGGATGCGCATGGCCTGCCCCTGAACGACCAAATTGTGCAGCCCGAGCCCTCCCAACTCGAGAGGACGACAAACCGCCGACCAAGCCACCAAGCAATTGCCTCCTGAAATGTTTTGCGATCCTTTCCACAGGAATGCTCGATGCCTTGTATCGATCTCTTTAACTAGCAAAAGAGGTGGTTCTAGGGCCATGAAATTATAAATAGCCATGGTAGAAATTATAAATAGTCATGGCAGATAGCACGGCCTTAACCAATATCAGGCGACCTCCTTGAGATAGCAATCCGGTCTGCCAAGCCTGAAGGCGTTTAGCAACTTTGTCCAAGAGAGGCTGAAAATCTGATCGTTATGGTTTCCATAAAGAGAGAGGTAAACCTAGGTATTTGCACGAGAAATTGGCAATGTTGCATTGCAGACTTTCAGAGATGAGTTGAGTCTATTGGCCATTGCATCTAATTGGTGTGAAGGAGCTTTTAGACATGTTGGTATGTAGACCGGAAGCCTCACCATAGAGTTGTAGGATATCCTTTATGGCTAGAAGATCTTCACTGACCGGAGTGAGAAACACAATCGCATCGTTCGCATACAAAGAGAGACGATGCGACAAACCTCACCGCCCTCCGATTGGATGAAATAGCGCCTCTTTTTCTGCCTTGAGGATTAGGAAGTGGAGAGCATCCATCGCAATGATGAACAACATTGGGGATAAGGGGTCTCATTGGCGCAAACCACGACCGTGCTAAACCGGTCGCCCTGGTTGTCCATTGACTAGAATTCTGGTGGACGAGGACATTAATATAATACTCAGCCAGGAACACCATCTTGGGCTGAAACCTTTGTGTTGAAGAATCTCCAGCAGGAAAGGCCATGACAACGAATCGAATGCTTGAGCAATGTCTAGTTTGAGTAGGAAGGCTACTTGTTTTTGCTGGTGGAGCATGCGGGCGGATTGCCTGACCAAGAAGAAATTATCTTGAATGCAACGAGCCTTGATGAAAGCAGACTGGTTCGATGCCACTAAATTGGGCAGCTCCGGAGATAGTCTTCGAGCAAGGACTTTTGAAAAGATCTTGGCAAAGCTATGGAGGTGGCTTTAGGTCGGTAATCATGATCTTCTTGCGGTGCATGCTTCTTGGGCAAAAGGGTTAACAATGCCTTGTTTAGCAGGTGAAAGTTCGATCCCGCTAAGTGACCAACGGCGTGGAAGGCCGCTATTATGTCTGACTTGGTGATCGACCAACAACATTGATAGAAGAGTCCTGAGAATCCATCAGGTCTTGGCGCCTTCTCGGGGGGGGGGGGATGCACTTAATCGCCTCCCAAACCTCCTCTTCGGTGAAATCAAGGTCGTAAATCATTAGATGACATGTCGAGGTAGTTCAGGTCCAAGGAATGGGTATGCCCAATCGGTTTCCCCATGATATTGACGAAATGTTCGTGGAAGGCTTCTTCTAACCCTGTCTGAGTGTGTACCCAAGAATCCATCACTTTTAAGCTTGAGATGAAGGTTCGACGCCTGCTCTGATTTGCATGGAGGTGGAAGTAACAAGTGTCCGCGTCCCCTTCTTGCAGCCATCTGATTCGTGACATTTGGCGAGCAATGGTTCGTTCAAAGGAGCACAACCCCAGCAGCTTCCTCTTGAGCGCCATTCCGAACCACCGTTCCCACGAGGAAAGAGGCCTTTTTTTCCTCAGCCACATCCAACCAGCTGATTAGCTCTTTGGACATCCCTATCTGTTGGCGAATGCTACCACATTCGCGCTGGCTCCAGCTCTGCAAGGCTCGCCCAGCTGCTGTGAGAAGAAGATGAAGGCGTCGCAACGGGTCTACCACACGGTCCTCGCATTTCCAGGCCGCAAGGACAGCATGTTGAAACCCTTCCATTCGCGTCCAGAATTTTTCAAATCGGAAGCGTTTCTTGGGTCCCGTCATGCCCATCGTGCAGAACAACAGGGGGCAATGATCAGAAGCTGTGGATGGTAGAGGCCGAAGAAAACAATCCAGGAACCGCAAATCCCAGTTTGACGAAACAAATATCCGATCAATGCGCTCCAAGGTCGGCCTCTCTCTGCCACTCGTCCAAGTAAAGGACCTCCCATTGAGGTGGACTTCCTTGAGTTCCAGGTCATCTAGCACTCGACGGAAGCCACCCATTTGCCGTCTGTTCAAACGATCATTGTTTTTATCGCTTGCATGCAGAATGAGATTAAAATATCTGAGGATCATCCAAGGGCCTTGTCGGGAACCATGAATATCACGAAGCTCTTGAAGAAACGCCGATTTGTGTTCGTCTTCAGAAGGGCCATAGACAACTGTGAGCCAGGATAAGTAACCGCCAGGAAAAACCACTTCGGCTGTTATGGAGTGATTTCTTACATCTAGTGCGTTACAAGCAACCCTACTTGAGACCCAAGCTAAAAGGATACTGCCTCTTGATTGGGAAGAAGGCGGGTAAGAAAACCTATTGAACGAGGTCCATAGGGTTTCCTTTACAATGAATAGGTCGATTACATTTAGCTTTGTTTCTTGGATACACGCGACCGAGGCTTGTGAGGCTACGACCGTTTCTCTAACTACGCTTCTCTTGGCTCGCATGTTTAGGCCCCTTACATTCTAGCTGAGGAAGTTAGTTTTACAAACGTCCATAAGGTGGTAAGGTGACCACGACCAAAGCAGGGAAGATGAGATGGCTACGAGAGGGGTAGAGACCTCGGCAGCCTCCGCATTGCTTTCATAACTAGGAGCTAATTAAAGACTCCGGAACTGGGATCTGGAATAACGATGCCAATGTAATGATGTGCTCCTTTGATAATGGTTTGTCAAAGAGCCTTAAAAGTTGTTTAGAGCTGCGCGATTATCCGCGCTGCTTGCCCGATTGAGTCCAAGTAGACCCGCCAACACAAGCTGTGCTCACTACTCTGCTGGTACACTTTGTGAGGCGTGAAGTTGCCAGTCTTTTACTGCGACGAGAGCTGCACATTTGGCACTAGAAGAACGGGATCCCGCAGTTTGTCTTTGGCCCATCGCGAGTAAGATTGCAGTTTGGATTCGCCGAACACCGCTTGGCCATCATTGGCGGACACGGCAACAAGATCTTGAGCAGGAAGTGGAGACGAGCCCCCGATGTCTTGGCCTGAGCTAGACGGAGCGCCACAAGGTTGCGCAGCTGGAGCGAGCTCAGTCGCGGTGATTGGGCTGCGCGGGCTTCGAGAAACTTGGCCCAAGAGGTTGCCTGATATTTTATGTAAGCTCTTTATTTAACTCTGTGAAGAAGAGATACAATCTTGCTGGACATGATGAGCAAGAAAAACAGCTACAAGTATGTGACGACCCAATCCTAGGGTTCCCGAGAGATCCTCCAGGACCTCTGGAAAGTCCAGCAGGACCTCCCAGGAGGTCCACAAAGGACCTCTCGGGCTGACCACCAAGACTCGCCAGAGGTCCAGCAAGACCTCTGGAGGTCCAGAGATCACAACCCGAGAGAGGGTCTTAGAACCAGGGAGCACTCGAGAACCTTTCCATAGCCAAACAAAGGAGAATGAGGAGGTCTGAGAGTGTTCCCAAGACCTCCCACGAGCCTCCAGGGGAGGTCGTGGAGATCTGAGTCCACCTCGAGATCATACAGATACCCTCCTCGGTGAGGACATGGAGGTCCAAGCTTACTCCCAAGTTCCTCAGAAACCCGAGGCAGGTCCCAAGGATCATGGCTAGCCCTTCACAAAGAAAATACACAATGGTGGTATCCCTAACACACCTTTATTGAAACATAATATTTAACAGAGTTGATTACAAGGTGGCCTTGGGCCAAGCACAAGTACACAAGAGCGAAGAAAGCAAAAGGGTCCATCAACAAGCCACAGGCGGTGACCGGAGGCATAACCTAGCCGCTTTGATCTCCATCACTACCAAAGTCTTCTCTGGCAAAATTGTAATGAGCAAGAGTGAGCACTACCACTTTGTGCTGCAAGTTGCACCCGTGGATTAACAATATGACATGCATAAGGGATAATCAAGGATGGCATAATATGGTTGATTTGCACAAAGCAAATTTTCTTTTAAGTACCATTATTGGGTTTCAAAGCGTCTTTCAATAGATAAAATTCATTTTACCAAAGCAATTTTTCGGTTGGATAGCATTCATCATTATTTGGTGAAGGATACCCTCGACATTAGGCTCCTGCCCAAACCCATGGGACGGCGGTCCCAAAACAGATTTGAAAATCATTTCGAAATTCCCAAAGTCAACAACTAACTTCAAGTGGCCTTTGCCAAGACGTCCTTGACCGTGGACACGGCTATTCAATAGATTTAACTCTGCGAGAGGTTGTGCACTTTACCCACACGACATGAGTACTCTAGTTTGTCCCATTCGTCAATACCACCTCTCACTTCCAAAGGTAAGAGATCTAGAGCTCATGACAAGGCCTTTACAATGCATTGCTCCACCACGCCTTTCCTTGCTAAGGTTTCACCCCCTATGGATAGCCATCCGTGAAGCCCTCTTGCACCAAGTGGGAACAATGGGTCATCAAAGATCACTAGCCAACAAGACCTCCCACACCACCAATGGAGCAAAGATGTAGTGGAGTTTTGCAAATTATTCACCAGTCCCACGCCCCACACTGGAGACATGTGGTTGCACGATTTTGGCATCAGCCCATTATAGGCCTAGTATTGGTCGCTCAAAGACCGGTCCTCAATCGACTAGGGCGACTTCCACAAACCCAAGGGTATCGATCTACCATAAAGGCACGATCCCGTGCATAAACTTGCACCAACCAAGCCAACCAATTCGCCCCAGTCTAAATCCATTTTCAATTTCTTTGCTTCCCCAGCAATACTTTCATACCTCCATGACAACCCAATGCCATGGTGAAAATATTTAAAACATTATTTGGTTATGTTGGTAAAGATTTCCCCAAATCAACAGCTTTTGGTCTAAGCATAGCGAGTATATGTTTTTCAAATGGTCTTGACTCATACTCTTGTATTAGCCAAGTTTGACCTAAAGGTGACAATATGTTCAGTCCAAGAGCAACAGAGGTCATACAAAGGAAATGGGGATAACTACAAAGTTAAAACTGGTATTGAACTAGCTTGATAAAAATAAGCATGTAATACATTTTAAAACTGGACATAATTACTTTGAATTACTAGGTGCAATATGTTCAAAAGTGCAACTTGCCTTGCTCACTACTTAGAGATTCTTCTTCTTCAGAACTTTCGGATTCCCTGGAATCTTCACAATCTACATATATATAGAAGGCAAATTCAAAGAAGATTCAAGCAGAGATCCAATAAAGATCCAAATAAAGAACCAGAGAACTCCAAAGAAATCTCAAAAACCCAATTAATGTAAGAGCATTGTATTTAGATTAGGTTCTTTTGGAGAATGTCTAGCTTACCAAAGGAAAAAGAGGTCTTTAGAGAAGGTCCCAAGATGTGACCTAGGCAGAGGCGAGAGGTTCCAGAGGCGAGATGCTTGCACAAGGTCCGAGAGGAGGTCCTCACACGAGCATCTCGAGTTTCAAAAGAAGTCCACGAAAGGAGGTCTGTGAAGGACAAGATCACTCGAGACACCGGTGAAAACAAGGGTGGAGCAGATCATCAAAGAACTTACCGTAAAGGAAGTAACGGTTGAAAGGGAGGTCGTAGGAGCCAAGGTCTTCCTCGAAAAGTTCTTGGACGAGAGCCAAAGTAACGGCGTGTGGAGAAGGAGAAGGGTGATGTGTTAGAACGTTTGATCTATGTGTAGTCAAAGTGGTGAAGAAAACTAGGTACTTACGTGCCAAGGATAAGTATAGAGGTAAGTCAAAAGTTGGTGATTGTCGAGGCGGTGTCACCACCACCACGGGTGAAAGGTACATTAAAAGACACGTAAGCTGCTATGGGAAGGAACAAAGAAAAATATCCATGTACTGCTAAGTGACCCAATTCAAGGTAAACTCCACGTATGTGAATGTATTTAATGTGACAAGACCAGATTAAATGTCCAAGATAATTATGTGGCGGAGAAATGAGGTTGACTAAGACCGGCAAGTGGGGCCATCAATTTTGCAACATCGGGTTAAAACAGAGGAGGTCTTGCCCATGAGAGGTCCTCGGGAGGTCCGAGCGACTTAGGAGGTCCTAAGCCGAGGGACAGGAGATCTAAAGGTTAAGGAGGTCCAGACAGGGGAGGTCCCGACGGTCGAGGATCTCACCAAGGGAGGTCTAGCGAGGAGGTCTAAGCGGTTGGATCTCCGAGAGGAGGTCCAACACCAAGAGCCGCGAGGAGGAGGAGGTCCTCGAGAGAACAGACGCACGGGAGGTCTGGGCCTTTGGATTCAAAGTGAGGAGGTCCAAGCCGTCCGATTTAGATCAAGGGAGGTCTGAACCGCCCGATCTGAAACGAAGGGAGGTCCATGAAGGGACATAACGCATGGGAGGTCTAGACCCTTGGATTAAAAATGGGAGGAGGTCTGGACCGCTAGATCCAAAGACAAGGAGGTCCATGCGGAGTGGTTCCGAGGACATTTCACTCAAGGAGGTCTTCTTGGTCCAGGCAAAAGCCAAAATGGTTCAAATGATCTTAGGAAAAATCGAAGGCACACAAGAGGGCCATCGGGATGCCTAGAGGTCCGAATGAAAGGAGGTCTAGGCATCAAGAGGTGTCGAGACGACAAGAAGTTTAGATCAAGAGAAGTCGAGCAGAAAAGAGGTTTGAACCTAAGAGATTCAAACCAACAAAGAGATCCAAATGACCAAGCTCAAAGAAAGGAGGCCTGGTCATACGAGTATCTCTGGTGAGGCGAGGTCTAAGCTTTAGAGGAAGTCTAAACCTACAAGACTTGAAAGAGATAGGTTACAGGGGAATTGTTGAGCTTTCCAACAAGGAGGCACAACAACCCAAACCCTTCCAATAGAACCCAAATTTGAATTCTCACTAAAGCAAAAATAGTTTTAATTTATTTACACATTTTAAAAAGTATTTAGAAAATCAAGATGTTACAAAGTATAATCAACACTAAGAGCATCTACAACAATCCACCTCAGCTGTTACTAAGAGGTTATCATACCAGCTTTTAGATGATGTGGAGGAGAGAAGGTGAAGCTGTTTCTACATGAAGAAACTATCAGATTGTTAATACCAAGACATAAGAAACAACAAAAAAACTCTATTGGAGGCTTAGTTGTTACTTAAACACTCATTTTGTGGGTCCTACTGCCTACCAACAAAAATCTACCGGATCTTGTGCAGCCTGTCTTATTGGCACCCCCCGCAGATGATATGATAAATGAGCCAAAACATATAGGTCACAAAGTTGTACCCCATTGTTGATCATCAAAAATCATGCACACTTGTAGCAATTAAAGTCTTAGATACAAGCTTAAGAAACAATCCATTGGAATGCTTGTTTCTTTTTATTAGATTGAGTACTCTCTCTCTTCTTAGTAACAAACTAAGAAACAAACTATTGTAGATGCTCTAAGAGCTTGTTCTGCACATCTTGATTTGCCGACCTTTGTGCATGTTTGATCTCGAAAACCTTCACTCAGCGACTTAATTTCATTCGAGATGGCTCCAACTTAAGTTAACCATTCATGGATCTCAAAAAAAAAATTTGTTAACCATTCCTTTGGTGCACCACAAGTGGACGTAATATTTTTATGCCAGAACCGTAATGATTGTTCCTTCATTCCCGTTCTAATCTGAGAAGAAAAAATGATGGAAAAAGGATTCCCCGTTGTTCCTGCTAGCGCCACCCAGCTCTCGCCCCCCAAACAGTAATCACCAAAAAAAAGAGGAAACAGTGGAAACTATCCCATCCAGGCCACCACTCCACTCCACCCCACCATCCATGGCGTTCCCCTCCTCGTCGACGGCGGCAGCGTATCCCAGAAGCCTCCTCCCCCTTTGGCGGCGGCGCTCCGGACTCCTCGCCCTCCTCCTCATCCTCCTCATCTTCCTCTCCTTCCGGGTACCCATCCCATTATCACTCACTCGCCACTTGCTAACCGCGACGGCGAAATGTTAGTTACGTAACACTAACCCACAGAATTAGGGATTCCTTCCTTCTCATTGTTACTCCCGCTTCAATTCCGCAGGTTATGATCCATGTCCCCTCTATCAGATCGGCGGTGTCCCTATGGCTCTTCTCCGATCACCAAACGTAAGAACCATTACAAACAACGCTCTTCATTCCGATGCTTTCCAAGGTTTTAACTTTGATGTTGTCGTCTTGGGGTCTTGAATTGCCAGCGACAGCGAGCGCGAGGGTCCCGGGAGCTGCCCTGGGTGTCGCAATTTACAGGTTATCTGACTTCTCAGGCCAGGAATAATTGAACCGTGTTTCTTGTCAAGCTACCAAACGTGTGTGCATTCTGTTTGCTTGGCAGGATGTGGATAGGACTATTGCGTACACTGACCAGGATGGTCGGATCAAGCTGTTCAAAGTTACCGCCAGAGAATTCGCGTCGTCCTCTATCTGGGAGAACCCTTTACTGCAGAAAGATAGCCAGCCAGTAGCCGGAATTGTATGTTGTGAACAAAAATGTGTTGGTTTATGCGGACAAGTTGGCGCGCTGTTTTAGTTTATAACCCTAACTGGTGTTTCTTCTTCTGTTTTAATAGCGAGAGACTGGCGAGGAGCAGCTACTAGCAACTGGATCAGAGGTCACCAATCTTTCAAGTGCAGGAATTTTGGCAACCAAAAGAACCGATCCAATAAAGTTAAAGCGTGAGGTCAACCTTTATTTTTCTTATATAGTGATTCCGGAAGATGATGGATATCCATTTATATGTTACAAAAGTTTTTGGTTCACTCCCTAATTTGTTAACTCTTCAATATCTCAGCGGATTTGTTGTAACATCACGGTTCCTGCAGGTATTTCGGCGTAGAAGAAAGGAGCAGCGGATTCAGGAGTTGCTTCGTATGGACAAAGAGGCCGAACTCCACATGCGAAACGTGGCCACAAACAGCTCGAGGAACTTAGATAATAAAGTAAGAGTCAGCTACAACATATGGAGGCAGGAGTTCCACCATACCAATACAGACTCCACACTGAGGCTCATGAAAGATCAGATAATAATGGCCAAGGTGTATGCCACGATTGCATGTTCCCAGAAGGAGCCTGACCTGTATGCGTCGCTAATGAAGTGCATACAAGAAAGCCAAGCAGCTATTGGGGATGCACATGTGGATAGTGCACTAGATTCAAGGTACTTCATTTTACACCACTGAAGATTTCTCTCAGTTCAGTTCCTAGTTTGCATTAGCGTTGAAGGATAAATTATTTATCACCCTCATTTCTTGTGCAGTGCTTTAGAAAGGGCAAAAGCAATGGGGCATGTGTTGTCTTCAGCTAGAGATGTCCTGTACAACTCTGGTGAAGTATCTAGAAGATTGCGTGTTATGCTGCAGTCTACGGAACTAAATATCGATACAGTGAAGAAGCAGAACACATTCTTGGTTCAGCATGCTGCAAAGACGGTCCCCATGCCCTTGCACTGCCTGCATATGCATTTGACAACCGATTACTATTTTCGTGATGGTTTGATCAAGGAGTATTTTCGTGATGCTGCTTTGAAGGAAGAAGAAGATAAAGCAAAGCTTGAGGATCGGTCACTCTACCACTATGCTATATTTTCTGATAATGTCCTTGCAGCCTCAGTGGTTGTCAGATCAACTGTGACACATGCCAAGGAACCACAGAAACATGTGTTCCACATCGTCACTGATAGACTTAATTTTGCAGCTGTGAAGATGTGGTTTATCAGTCATCCTCCTCGACCCGCTACCGTCCATGTGGAGAACATTGACAATTTCAAATGGCTCAATTCGTCCTACTGTTCGGTTCTACGGCAACTTGAGTCAGCTAGGCTCAAAGAGTATTACTTCAAAGCACATGATCCATCATCACTCTCTGATGGAAATGAGAATCTGAAGTACAGGAACCCCAAATATTTGTCTATGCTCAACCATCTAAGGTTCTACATGCCAGAAATACACCTCAAGCTTGACAAGATACTGTTTCTCGATGATGATGTTGTTGTGCAGAAGGATTTGACACCCCTTTGGGATGTTGATCTTAAAGGGATGGTAAATGGTGCAGTTGAAACCTGCAAAGAAAGTTTCCATCGCTTCGACACTTATCTCAACTTCTCACACCCAAAGATTTCAGAGAATTTTGACCCACATGCTTGTGGGTGGGCTTTTGGAATGAACATGTTTGACCTGAAGGAGTGGAAGAAGCGAAACATCACTGGAATATACCATTATTGGCAAGATTTGGTAAGTAGTGGAACAAGAAAGCTGTTGTTGATTATATTGTTGAACTACATTTACCCCACCATCTATCTTCTGTGAATGATGGCCATGCTACAATAATAGCTGCTAAGTACTTTATGTTGGTTTCACTTACTAAGAGAAGGTATATTTACAGAATGAGGACCGCAAGCTGTGGAAGCTGGGTACATTGCCTCCAGGACTAATTACTTTCTACAACCTGACATATCCGTTGAATCGCACTTGGCATGTCTTGGGCCTTGGCTATGATCCAGCTGTTGACATCGCCGAGATTGAGAATGCAGCCGTAGTTCATTACAACGGGAATTACAAGCCCTGGTTGGACCTTGCCATTTCGAAGTACAAGCCCTACTGGTCCAAGTATGTAGATCTTGACAACTCACATGTTCGGCACTGCTACTCAAGCAAACAATGACATGTAATTCTTCATCCAGTTTTGTTATATTTTGGAGCATAAGTTAGTCACTAGTAGGGAGTTAGGCAGAGTAGCAGTATGTCTAACATAGTTCAGCCTTCATGATATTGTCATTCTTACAAAAAATATTGTTATTCCTCCTGTATCAGTTGTGTGCACAGTGATTTATATCTCATAAAAATAAAATGGTAAATATTATTTTGTTTACTCGAGAATACACTGTATGTTGTATGATTTGCCAAAAGAGTAAACCTTTAGGCTAATAAAGAAGCTGTTCAACTCTATGTCCTTCCACATGAATTACAGGCCCAATAAGAGTGGATTATGCATGCTTAAGAATGTGGAAATAAATGGAAGCATAACAAAGTTCTCAATCTTAGAACCATGCCAAAAGCCTAGAACAAATGGCACCCATGAAATTTAAATTAAGCCCTAGGGAAGCTGAGACTCATCATTCATCTCTCACGGTTGGATGCTGCTTCATTCAGGGATGGGTTGACTGAAATATAGTGATGCTGAACATATGTTGTCGTCCTTATTTATAACTTAGGCAACACCAAAAACGCTGTCACAAATGATGATGAGTATAAAGTGGACAATACAGTACCAGTTGATAAAGTTTACAACACACCCAGAAAAGAAGCAAATATATTATGGCTTCAATAATAAATTTAGATGAAACATGGTGGTCTGTATATGGTAATGGTTGTTCATACGATCTGAGATCACTTCACCACTGAGTACTGGGGTACATATCAATGATAGCATGCATCTCTGCAGCGGCGTCGCTCATTGACAGCCGCTCTTTGGGCAGTTGCTTTGAGCATAGGACACCAAGCTGGATGACAGCAGTTAAACATTCCTTAGTTCTTGTTATATGTTTTGTACCATTGCTATTGTTTGCTTCATCACACAGCCATATGTTGGAATCTGCTATCTCCATGACCTTGTCAGGAAGAGCTGCCTCAGCGAAGTAATGCAGGCTTAACCCATCTGTAAACATATCATCTGTTGGGCTCCTTCCTGTAAACATCTCGATCAAAGTGATGCCGAGGCTATACACATCACCATAAGTTGATAATGCAAGACCTTCTCCATATTCTACAATGAATTGAACAATTTGGAGGATAAACAGGTATGTACAAAAGTTGTTTCATGAGCATAGAGCTAATTAGATGTGATCATGTGAAGCATAGTGGAAGGATATTCGAGTTACCAGGAGCGATGTATCCGATGGAGCCTCTTATTCCAATGGAGCTATTGGAATTCGCTGAAGCTTTGCTTGCAGCTTCACTTAGAATTCTAGCAATACCAAAATCCCCAACACGAGCCTTCATGTCCTGAGTGAGAAGAATGTTGCTTGGCTTGATATCGCAATGGATGATCAATGGTTGGCAACCATTGTGAAGATAGTCTAAAGCATCCACAATGTCGACGGCAATATGTAACCTCTGTGACAAGCTGAGTGTTCCATTTCCATTTTGGCTTTCAAAATTTGAGTGGATCCAGCGATCTAAGCTGCCATTAGGCATTAACTCGAAGACTAGTGCTCTGAAGTCTTGACCTTGGTGGTTGATACTTGAACAGCATGTGATGATCTTTACAAGACATCGGTGCCTCACTCTTCTTAGTGCCTCGCATTCAGCCTGGAAGCTTTTGTAGGATCCTGATTGCTGCAGATTAAACACCTTGACAGCCACGGCAACACCTTGATTTCCTAGAGTACCTTTGTATACTGTGCCATATCTTCCCTTCCCGAGCAGATTGGCTTCTGAAAACCCATCCGTTCCTTTGAGTATTTCATTGTATGAGATCATTGGAAGTTCAATCTCGGTGAATTGAGGTGGCAGTCGTTCTTTCTTCAATCCCGCCTTAAACTTTCTGTAAAGAAATCCAGCTAAAGCAAATGCTGAAAGTAACAGCAGGATAGCTCCTGTGGTGGGGACTGCGATTCTAAGGGACTTTGGCAAGCCTTTCTTATTCTTTCTGGCAGTGGAGTTTGGGCATTTTGGCAGATGAAGCTGTGGTATTCCACCACATAAGTCATTGTTCCCAACAATTGATAGTCCAGTTAGATTCCTGAAAATCCCTTGTTTTGGTACTTCACCTTGTAAATTGTTGAAGGATAAATCGAGGCGGAGGAGCGATGTTGAATTACCTAGGAGTTCTGGGATTGGTCCTGTTAAATTATTGTGAGCAAGATACACTTCCTGCAAGTTGGTAATACTGCCTAGGTCCCCAGGGATGCTGCCACTCAGTTTGTTGTCCGTGAAATTCAGTACGGTAAGCCCCTTTATGTTCTTCAAAATGGGAGGGATGTTTCCTTGGAACGAATTGCCATCCATTAAGAGGGTTTCCAGGACTATGCAGTTGCCAATGGTATCGGGTATCTCACCGGACAATCGGTTCCCCGATAGAACGAGCTTTCCGAGATTTACGAAATTACCGACTACTAAAGGAACAGGTCCCTCCAGCAAGTTGTAAGACAAATCCAAATACATTGACATTGATGATAGGAGCATAATTTCGTTCGGAATCGATCCATTAAGATGGTTACTTGATAGATCTAGGGCTGAAAGTTCGCTCAAATTTCCAATGCTTGATGGAATTGGTCCCTCCAAGCTGTTGGCATTTGCACCAAGCCTAGATAGACCAGTGAGGTTTCCGATGGAGGACGGGATAAATCCTGAGAAGTTGTTGTGATCCAGATATAGCATGTTCAATTGTGTAAGCTTCCCTATGCTCTCAGGAATGACCCCAGTGAGTAAGTTGAGACAAGAATAAGCACCTCAAGACCTATCAATTTTCCGATATCTGATGGGATAGTACCGGATATATTGTTGTTAAAAATATCTAGCACTTGGATGTTGGTGGACAAGTTAAGCAATGAGGTTGGCAGTTGCCCTGCAAACCTGTTTGCTTCTATGGACATCACTTGCAATCTACTACAATTTGTCAAAGAAGTAAGGAATTGCCATTCTTGCTCATTGTTCGCCTCGAACTGGTTACCATCCAGAGCAAACCATTGAAGATATTGCAATCTGCCCAACGCCGAAGGAACAACCCCACTAAACTCGTTATCTGGAACGTCAAAAACCTGGAGCCTGGAGAGATTAGTTAGTGACAGAGGAACATCTCCAGTGAATTGGTTCATTCCAAATCCAAACTGTTGCATGCTAGGAAGGCTTCTCCCCAGATCAGGTGGCAGACGGCCGTGCAGCTTGTTGTGAGACACATAAAATAGGTACAGAGATGATAGATTGTACAGCGAAAGAGGAAGCAAGCCTGAGAGATTATTCAGGGCCAACTGAAGGAACCCGAGATGTGGGTTGTTCCCAATGCCTGCAGGGATCGCTCCCTCGAGGTGGTTAGCTGCCAGGGACAATCGGATCAGTCGGGAGAGGTTCCCAAGCGATGGTGGGATGGTTCCAGTGATGCTGTTGTTGTATAGCTCTAGAACACTTAACAGCGGCATGTCGCCGATCTCAGCAGGTATGCTTCCTTGCAAGTCCTTGTTGTCAGCAATCACCATCTTCCTGAGGCTGGTGCAGCGGCTGATGTTGCTTGGGATCGCGCCGGTGAGCAAATTGCCTCGCAGGCCAAGGTACTCGAGACGGCGGAGGGAGCCGATGCTGGGAGGGATCTCGCCGTGCAGGCTGTTGAAGCTTAAGTTGAGTGCTCGTAGGAACGTGAGGTTGCCAATGGCGGGGGAGATGGCGCCGGCGAGCCCCTGGGAGGGGAGGTCTAGAGCGACCACCCTCGACCGGTGCCTCCGGCTGCAGGTGACGCCCTCCCAGCTGCAGTGGTTGGCGCTCTGGTTCCAGGAGGCCAGCACGCCGGAATGGCGGGAAATCTTTGCCTTGAAGGCTACAAGAGCTCTCTCGTCGTCGTCGTAGGCGGTTGCACGCACGGTTGCCGCTGTGGTGGAGAGCAGGAGAAGCACAAGACACCTGATTCTGGTGAGGCTTCCGCTTCCCCACATGGTTTCGTAGGGTATTAAGATGATGATTCTTCTTCTTCTTGCTTGGTAGAAATCTATTTGAACTGGGTTAACGAGCTACAAGTCAGTCTTTTTTAATACGGAATTTCCAGGAAGACTGCAAGCCTTTCCCAAAGTAAAGTGCAACAGATAGTGATCGAGTTTGGCTAATCTTGGACCAGCCAGCAGGATACCTTTGTCGCCAGACGAAAACGTGTGTTACTGAATATCTCACATCAATTGGCCTTTAACCGCCAAGCAATCTTTACGTCAATAATAACTTTCACTAATCCATTGAGCTGCCTGCCTTGACTTTACTACCCGCGTGCAGGATTTGGTTTGGCGGAGACCAGCACGATGGGAATGGGGTCGCTCACCAAAAGTGTGTGAAGAAAATGCTAGATAGCACGAACTTTTTTTATTAATAAATTTTTTTAAAAAAAATTATTTTTATTGTTAACCGTCAGCAAAATTCATTTTTAATTCTGACCTTTTCGATCACACCATCATCCGTGGCGTGACAAAACAACATTATCACGTCATAGGATAAATCCGCTAAATAGCACAACATTGTCACGCCACTAGTGGTGACGTGACAAGATACGGACTAGCGTGACAAGAGCGTTGTTTTGTCACGTCACAGGTGATGGCATGATCAAAGTGATCAGAATTGAAAATAAAGTTTGTGTGGAGTTAACAATAAAAATAAATTAAAAAAGAGTTGAAAAATTCAGCTAGCACGTACATACATGTGTAGTTGGCCTTCAACGGCCAAGCAAACTATACGTCAATAATAATTTCCACTAAACCATTGAGCTGCCTGCCAAACTTTTTGATGGCGACGGTGGAGTCCTCCACTACAGGGGAGGCACTACCCGCGGTGAATCAGAATTAAGTGGCGCACTTAATTTTTGGAAGATGAACTTCCCGGTGAAGGATTGGTTCAGCGGAGATTCGATCAGTCATGAAATGGGGTCGCTAATGCCGTAGAGCCGTCGTAATCTGACCAGCACAATGCGTGCACCAAAAGTGTCTAAAGAAAATGCTAGCTAGCACGTACAAGTGAAGTCTACCAAGCTCTGAAGCAAGTGATCACTAACAGTGGCCCTATAAATTAAGGAATTGTACAGTACACTTAATTTAATACGGATCATTCATTCTTTTTTATCTAATGACTTAGATTAGTTAGAATTTACTTACGCTGCATTTAGTAGTATAAGTAATAGAATCCCAACGGGGTATAATTGTAATTGGTCAGGTGTGTTACATGGCATAAGAGTAATATTTTCAACCCTAATAATAAAAGTCCATAATACCCTCATGAAAATATTATAAATACAAAAGAAAAGTATATTATATCCTTAACAAATCAATTATTAGATTTAATTTATAGTATCATCTTATACTTACCGGTAGAATGTACGTTAAAGTTTCTTATAAATTAAGGAATGGTGCGGTGACACTCCACACGCTACACCTATAAATCCTCGAGGGCTTATTGCTAGGCATTTACACCGAGTACATACAATTGACAAGAAACTATTTGTGTGCTGGAATTAATTGATTAGATCAGGTAAATTCGCTGCTACCTGTCACCTTTCTCTGATTTGTGTGATCCTTGAGTCATGACTACAATTGATACTTGATAGTAATGCTGCATTGGAAATTTTCGGTCCTGCTCAACATTTCTGAACGAACGGAAAGCAATACTATGATGAAGATCGCCCAGGTACTTCACAATTCACATAGCACAAATCAATATATATGTTTACTAATATTTAATGACTATCTAAAATTTTCCTTGTTTTCATCTATGCATGTAATGATGAAGATCTAAGCTCAAGCAATATAGCTAGCCAACCAAGAAAGTTACTACAATCGTGCAGTTTGCTTTGGTGCTCATGGCTTGCAGGGCACATGTCGTCATTTACAACTCCTTGTATGGAAACGAGACAGATTGGTTATCACTGCTTGAATTTAAGATGGCAATCAGTCTTGATCCACAGCAAGTCTTGATGTCCTGAAATGATAGCGCACACTTCTGCCATTGGGAAGGTGTATTGTGCAGGATGAAGACTCCACGTCGTGTCACTTCTCTTAATCTTACAAATCGAGGTTTGGTAGGGCAAATCGCTGCCCGCTGGTTTCTTGCCTCGTCTCGCGGACTTGCGGCCTCCTCCTCCTCTCCTACTCGGGCCGGCTGATCCCCATTCCCCAATCCCCAGTGTCCAGGACTCCAGGTCGCCGGGCGCCGGCGCTCGCCTCCCGCAGCCGCTCCTCCTTTGTGGCTTTGCCGGCTCGCCGCCGCCGCCGCCGTGATGGCCTGATGGCAACAGCTGAAGTGCCGAAGTGGGAAGGCTCAAGGCCGGCAGTGGCATTGCCACATTTGGCACAATGGCACTGAGCCAATGGAGCCACAGATTGTCTGATTCTGATTGAGTGATTGTGATTCTGATTGGCATTTGGGATTTGTTAGCTTCATAGGCTCATAGCTTGTATAGTTAATAGTTGTATGTATATGTCAGTGAATTAGATATTTAGATTGGCATTGAATCACTGATCGATATTTGTTAGCTTCATAGCTCGTATAGTTCAATAGTTGTATGTATATGTAATATGTCAGTGGATAAAAGAGATTAAGAGAAGAGTATTTTGTCCAAATGTCCAATTATTTTGTAGCTTGTGACTTTTTGTAGCTTTAGTTGTTACTTGTTAGATATAAGAGAAGATTATTCTGTATAGTTCAATAGCTTGTGTAGCTTCAGTTGTTAGATAAAAAAGAAGATTATTTTGTCTTAAATTTTCAATTATTTATGTGAAGCTTTTGTTTTCATGTAGATCGCAGAGCATTCAAAAATAAAGAGAAAACATGTAGATTTGAAATCTTAATTATTTTGTAATTTTTCTAAATTATTTGACATGTTGTCTCTAATAAGAATAATTTGTATTTTGTATTTTTATTATATTATGAATCTTTATGTTTTACATTGTACAACATGTCTGTAACTTCAAACACCTATTCTGAAAATCCTAAATCCGCCACTCTGTGTTAGTGTGTTAATGGACTGTGCTCAAATATTGAAAGGAACTAGTAGTATGCAACTTTAACGACTCCAACGACTCTAATATAAAGCCATATCCATCAGACGAGAAATTAAGTTACTTTCTCATGCGCGCTTAATTTGTCTGTCTGACAAGACTCGGCAGGAAACTCTGAAGACAGTCTCTTTCAGCACAGATCCCACAGGAAATAGAAATAAAAACAAAAATCCGCTCTCTAGACTACGATGGCATCGAAATCCTGGAGGCTTTAAATGGGTTAGCTGACAGGAATCGAAAAACTTGCCACCATGCCAGCTTGTTTGTTCTCTGCTACGCCCAAGACATCGCAAAGATGATAGATCGTACGACAAAGTAGTAGTTTGTGCGATCGATAAATAATCGGGGAGCAACAGTAAAACCCAAATATATAACTCACCAGTGTTTCTTTTAGACCCAAGAGTAATCAATGCCCCAGCGTTCACCAGTGCTTATTAGACAACAACAAAGCAAGATTAACCAGCACACTGTAAACCCACTGCATATATTATACTTTATTATCTCTTCGCCAAGACACGCACACCACGAGCTTATAGGATCCGTGCCACTGGTTCACAACTCCCATCACCAGCATACATACCATATTAGCGTTTCACATTTTATTCATGACTGCACCCAGACGGAACATTAGACACACTGCACATTTCATCAGTTCATGCTGCATCCTACTTCGCTTTGACTGCAATCAACTGGGACGAGCTTGCAGCTGGTTTCTTCCTTACCGATCTACATGCTTGGTTTCAGGTTGAGCCGTGACGCCAGCTTCTGCCCAAGGGATGCGTCACACTGCAACAAAGGTTGACGGTCTTAATTAGTACGGTGCGATGTTCTACATACACACGAAGGTATGTACATGTATGGCCCAATAGAAAAATTGTGTACCTGCGACCAGTAAGAGATCCAGATGCCCCGAAGCTCGTGGGTCACACGGGGATCTGAGAATGCATCAACCCACCGCTGGATGAAACGATCTTGCCTGTATTTTCGTACCAAAACAGTTTACTTAGTGAGATAGCTTAAATTCTTTTATACGACTATGCCAATCAAATCGAGCTGGGGCAAACCTGGCAGGGTCAAAGGACCGGTATCTCTCACCAGCCTGCTTGAAATTGTTCTCCTTTTGAATAACACACTGCAGTTACAACAGTAAAAGGCAGCAAACCTTGTGTCAAACAAATGATGGGCATTTTATTTTGTAGAATATTTTAGTCATCATTTGTAATAACTATTTGAAAACACTCCAATTCATGAACAGGTCTTCTAATGGAGGTTCAAAGTCACCATCATAAAGTGGAACAAAGCTACGGTCACAAGGCTGAAGACTGGTAGTAGCGTTATAATTCAAGTGTTTCAAGATACATGCCTTTTCCCGACAGCCCGTTAGAACACGAGGAGGAATAGGGTACTTCTCAGCATGACGGGCAGGATCAAACCTTGAAGGGAAGTAGTTCACCTAAAAATCAAAGCAAATAGATGTAAATGCAACAAATAGAAGGATATTTCCATTTTATCTGTGTCAATCGGAAGAAACACTGCATAATGGATCAAACAAGGACGATGCATCCCAACAAATTTGCATGCAGAAGGAGATGAAATCTGTAAAATAACACACTACCTCCTCATCCCTGTGCATGAAATTCATGAAGCCATCATGATGGTTGTTGTGGTGAGCACATTTCGGTGCATTCACAGGAAGCATCAAATAGTTTGGACCAAGACGGTGCCTTTGGGTATCAGCATAGGAGAAAATTCTCGTCTGGAGCAGCTTATCATCGGAGTAGTGGATTCCAGGGACAGTTATTGCTGGGCAGAAAGCAAGTTGTTCGTTTTCTGCAAAGAAGTTATCAATGTTCTTGTTCAGGACCATCCGTCCAACTGGCTGCAGCGGGATGATATCTTCTGGCCAGGTCTTGGTGACATCAAGTGGGTCAAAGTCAAATCTATCCTCATGATCAGGATCAATGGTCTGAATGTAAAGCTTCCATTCTGGGTAATTCCCAGCTGCAATGGAATCAGTTAAGTCCTTTGTGGCATGGCTGTGGCAGGTGCCTCCAACAGTCACAGCTTCATCATCCAACAGAGATTTTACACCACATGTAGGTTTCCAATGGAATTTGACAAGGTGAGGCTTTCCATCCCTGTTGATTAAGGTGTAGGTGTTGACACCAAAACCCTCCATGTGCCTGTAGTTGAGTGGAATGCCAACATCGTCAAAGAGGAAGGTGAACATGTGCAAACTCTCTGGGTGGTGCGAAAAGAAGTCAACTATTCTCCAGTTCTCCTGCATATTGGTCTTTGGACTTGGCTTGAAAGCATGGACCATGTCAGGGAATTTCATCCCATCTCGGATAAAAAACACAGGCATATTGTTCCCAACAAGGTCAAAGTTACCCTGAAAAGGCATGATGGCAGTCATTAGGATACTTACGCCTTGACTGGAAAAGGTTGACCATAATCATTTAGTTGTGCATGGTAAACAGTCAATTGCATAAGCCTATAAATGGGAAAACAATGTAGTGCTACTCGATCCTTTAATTGAGATAAACAACGGTAAATTCAGAGGTACCCTGGGCTATGGTTTCAACTTTCATCTGTATAAATGCCTAAGCGCTGGACATTATTTATGGGGCTAAAGCACAATCCGAGCTACCAGTATTCTACTGCACCAGCTGAAACCAGCCAACATTTGATACTACAGCCCTTGATTCTTAAAACAGCTTGCACAAAAAAAGCATTATGATGAATGAATACTAAATATCGACAGAAGACAACTGCTCACATGTTTCGTACAGCATGCAGTAGTTTTAATATAAATCCCCATCTTCAAAGCACAACAACAAACAAAACAGTGAATGTATCATTAGTACCTCTCTTGTGTAGAACTTCACAGCAAAACCGCGTGGATCCCTCAAGGTCTCGGGGCTTCCACGCTCATGCACAACAGTAGAGAAGCGAACAATAACTGGGGTCTGAACCCCAGGAGCCCGGAGAAAATCAGCACACGTAAGGTGAGAAACATCATGAGTAACCTCAAAAAAACCCTTTGCACTAGTTCCCCGTGCATGAACAACACGTTCAGGGATACGTTCCCTGTCAAACTGCGCAAGCTTTTCAATCAGATGATAATCCTCAAGGAGGATAGGTCCTGTCAAAGGAAGAATTCATCATGTCAACTCACAAATCAGCCATGATAGAAAATGCAAAAACAGGGGTATTTGGGTGTAGCTATAGATACAGAGGAAAACATCAAGGGCAACTTCAAGTACTCTTACCCCCACCCCCAAAAAAAAATTAAATAAAATCTTGTCCACATTGACAGAAGCATTTGGTTATAGATGTATACATCTTGTTGGAGTTTGGTCCTTTTCGTGACCATGACATTTAGAACAATCAAACCTGACTTTCAACCACTTTCAAAATCTGAGTCATGCTGAACATAAAATAATTAGCGTTCTGTTTTTTTTTCTGGTAGTAAATTCAATCGTATATGAGGTTACCGTGAAAAGTAAATCTACCATGGTGCAAAGAGCCACCTAAAGAAATCACACACTACACTATCTTGGAACTGCTTCTCACCTCCAATTATCACCGTGGCTGGATGATGACATGTTGTATTCAAAAGGTAGTAGTTGTTATCTTTACCCCCTAAGCAACTTTAGACGAATATCAAGACAAAATTTGAAACAGAAGTTTTCTTAGAGATGATAAAGGATTTTTAAAGTTGAACAGTACAACAACAAGCACAACACAGTGCAACCAAAACAGTGCCCTTTTTGTTTCTAGCACAGGTGAACAATCACATAATATATAAAACAATATGATTACTCACAACAAATAGCTGAAAACCACAGCAAGATGCAAACTTTGAATCACAAAAGAAACACCAAGCCAATATCTCAAATCTACCGCTACAGCCAAGCTTCCACGGATCCAGAGAGCATTACGAGCCAAAAGACTCTTGACTCGCCTCAAGATAACACGGATCATCACCAGCCAAGTTGAAACAGAAGTATTGTAAGCTCACACCAAGCACATAGTCCCTAACTACAGATTCATCATATTAAGAAAAAAAAACCAAGAACAGACACAGAAATTAAGCCACCGCCGACACACTGTTCCCTCCTCACCTCGCTGTCCGACGGTCAGCGCGGAGTTGTTGTTCCAGATCGGCGCGCCGGAATTGGTGGACCAGAAGCTCGAGTTATTCCCGCTCGACGGCCGGTGCTGCGAGAACCCATCCCCACGAAAAAAAAGGGGGCACAAATCCGGTCAGATCAGCGCGTGAAAGAAACACCAAATTGAGGATCTAGTAGCGCAAAATCGATCAAGAAAAGGGGAAAGGCGGCACCTTGTAGGGATCCATGGCTGGAATCGAGCTGTGCCTCTCGGGTTGGGTTCCTTGGGTGTTCGGGTGAAGGAAGCGAAGAGGTTGGCGATAAGGACGAGGAGTGGGGGGAGATAGAGAGAGAGAGAGAGAAGAAGGAAGAAGGAAGCGGCGGCTTTTTCCAAGGAAAGGAAGCAGGAATCAGGAGGGGTTTCGTGATCCGCTGTCGCTTCGCGCCTCCCTCTGCCCCCCCTCCACGTTGGGTTTATTTTAGTGGCCGGCGGGTGGGGCCCACACGCAGACAGAGAGTACCTGGGTTTGGTGTGATCGTGCTGCAAGCATAATTTGTCTCAGTGTTCGGCTTTTTTTTATTATCTCCGAGTCCGAGGTGAATCCCACAAGTAGATTAAACTAAAATAAATAACTCTATCCATCCCGCCACTGTCACTCGCAGGTGGGCCATAGCATCTTCTTCAGAAGAAAATTCACGACATGATTCACGGGTGACACGTGGTCCAGAGTCTATATATCAACGATACATTAATGATATATTGTGAAAATCCAAAATTATTCGTTGGATGAATTGTTTGACCCTTTTTAAGATCGATCCAAAGGCTGCAGACAGAACTTTTGTCTGACATGCATGTTTTGCAGTGTGCAGAGTAAACAACACTGTGGATGCGAAAAAGAGTAAACAAAAAAGAATAAAAATAAATCGTCAGTTTTTTAGAGGATGGGGTGTCAACAATATTGGTGATCTTAATTTTAAAAAGATATACTATTTAGATTGTATTTCCATATTAGACTTGAAGGCTGAATGTCAAGACCTCACTTATGAAGATTGGATAGAGAGGTACAAAGCTGAGAGTGAATTAGAACTTCTGTTTGATATGGAGGAGAAGTATTGGCAACAAAGGGGGTAGTTAAATAGACCACTCAAGGTGACGCTAATACCAGGTTTTTTCATAGTTGTGCTAATGGGAGAAAAAGGAAAATTTATATTTTTGGTCTTGAGACAGAGACTGGTTGGGTGTCTGATGATGAGTCAATCAGAAAACACATCTATGATTTCTACAAAAAGTTATTTGGACTTGATAATGAGCTCGCTGTTAACCTTGGTGAAGGGTTTTGGTCAGATGATAATATGATCTCAGAGACAGATAACTCTAGTTTAATTCAGCAGTTCTCTGAGAAAGAGGTTTGGAATGTTATTAAAGAGCTTAGTAATAATTCTGCTCCTGGTCCTGATGGGTTTCCTGCCTGCTTTTACAAATCTTTTTGGGAAGTTTTAAAACAGCCTTTCATGAGTTTGATTAGGGATTTCTTCGAGGAGAGGTTGAATTTGAGGAGACTTAATTTCGGGGTGATCACTCTGATTCCTAAAGTGAAGGATTCTAATACTATCAAACACTTCAGACCAATCTGCTTGTTGAATGTCAGTTATAAGATCATTACCAAATTGTTGGTTGTTAGGTTGGGGGAGTGGCTCACAACATTATCAATGCCAGCCAGTCGGCCTTTATTAAAGGTAGGCACATCTTGGATGGGGTGGTTACTTTGCATGAAATCTTGCATGAACTGAGGATTACTAAGAAGAAAGGTGTCATCCTCAAAATTGGACTTTGAAAAAGCTTATGACAAAGTTAATTGGGTCTTTCTGGAAAAGATTTTGACCTCTAGAGGCTTCTCAGCTAAATGGGTTAACTGGGTGATGTAGACTGTTAGAGGGGAAAAGTTAGTATCAATATAAATGGTCAAGTGGGCCCTTATTTCGCCACCCATAGAGGTTTGAGACAAGGAGATCCTCTGTCTCCTCTCCTTTTCAATTTGGTTGCCGATGTGTTAGCTTCTATGATGGGGAAAGCTCAGCAGCAAGGGTTTATTAAAGGGGTGGCTTCTAATCTGATTCCTGGAGGGGTCTCCATTTTGCAATATGCTGATGGTACAGTTCTTATGGTAGAGTTGGAGGAAGAGTTTATCTTGAATCTGAAATTTTTGCTTTATTGCTTTGAATGGATGTCAGGGCTAAAGATCAATTATCATAAAAGCGAAGTCTTTATTGTGGGTATTAATCAGGATGGCACTCAGTCTGTGGCTGAGAAGTTTGATTGTAAACTGGGGCAATTTCCTTTGACTTATTTGGGTATTTCTATTGGGGACAAGGTTATTAAGAGGAAAGCTGCTGCTAGTATTCTCAGTAAGGTGGAGAACAGGTTGAGTAACTGGAAAGGGAGACTTTTGTCCTCGGGGGGTCGTTTGGTTTTGGTTAATAGCTGTTTAAGCAGTATACCTACTTATACGATGGGGTTCTACAGGCTTAGTGAGGAAACGCATAAAAAGTTGGATTCCATTAGATCAAGGTTCTTCTGGAGGGGGGTGAGTAATAATTTTAAGTATCACATGGTCAAATGGAAAGCGGTCTGCCGGCCTAAAGGTTTTGGGTGGTTGGGGGTTATTGACTCCAGGTTGTTTAATGACTGTTTACTTTGCAAGTGGTTTTGGAGGATGAGTAAGGCTAGAAATGAACTCTGGTTTCGCATTCTAAAAGCTAAATATCTGAACAGAGGGAACCAAAATGGTTCTATTGGAAGGTGTTCTCAATTCTGGAAGAATCTTCAGAAAGTTATGCACATTTTCAATAGGGGTGTGATTCATTTGATTGAAGATGGTAAGTCTACTCGTTTTTGGAAAGATGTTTGGGCTGACTCTTGTCCTCTTAAGATCAGGTTTGATAAATTGTATAAAATCTGTAGTAACTCTGAGATCAGGGTGTCTAACTGTTGGTCTCAGGATAGTTGGCAGGTTGGTTTTGATAGAACCTTTGGGGAGGAAGAAAGGCAGCAGTGGATGGAAATGAAACAGATTTTGGGTAAAGTGTACCTTAGCAAGAACAAAGATGATATTAGGTGGTGCTTGGAAAAATCTGGTGTTTTTTCGGTCAAATCTTTATACAGTCATATGGCTTTCGAGGGTGTCATAAGTGTGAAGTTGAAAAGGTTGTGGGGAAGTAAGATTCCTCTTAGAGTTAAAATTTTTTCTGTAGCAAGCTAAGATTTTTCTGTAGCAAGCTTTTCAAGACAGGATTCAAACTGCTGACCAACTTATTCGGAGAGGATGGCCTAGAGATGTGAATTGCATCCTGTGTGGGGTTAAAGAGGACACTAACCATGTGTTTTTTAATTGTTTGATGGCTACCTTTGTTTGGAATTGCATTAAAGAAATTCTTAACTGGGACTGTGTTCCTATCTCTTTTGATGATTTGCTTATGAATTGGTTGGGGAGGAGGGGGGCTAACTACTATCATGTTGACCTATTTAGTTTTGCAGCGATTGCTTGGACCCTTTGGACTACCAGGAACAAAGGGGCTTTGGACAGAGTTTTTCCTAATCAACCTACTTCAGTCATTTTCAAACTTGTATCTTGTTTGCGTACCGGCAAATCCTCCTCAAAGAACCTGATAGAATGAAGCTGATTCAGTTCTTGGATAGAGCAGGAAGATGGCTTCAGAACTTTAATCACCAAGTGGCAAATTATTCTCCAAGGAGCTGATCTCTGTTGGTGGTTTCTGGGTTGAATTGTGGTTTTGATGCGTTTGTCAGTTGTTGTTTTGTTTTGAGTACTGGATGATGGTCAGCTGGTAACCCCAGCTTCTCTTTTGTTCGCCTTTCGCTACGTTCTGATGGTTGTAAGGAAGTCTGGCTAATTAGCTTTCTATAAAAGCTAGGTATACCCTTTTTGGAAAAGAAAAAAAAATAAAAATAAATCGTCGGTGACACGATGAGATGGACTGATCCCCTCTCGTCCATGGCGTACGTTGAGCAGCTAGCTAGCTTGCGTGATCGACGACCATGATGCTGCTGATCTGATGTCGCATTCCATCAGAGCCGGCGAGCCAACCGAGGCAACGGATCAATCATGTACTTCCATGCTACGTCTACATCGGTATGCCCCAAAGAATAGGGCAAGGCAAGGCCGCCCGAGGTCCGGCCGTGAACCCACGGTCCGTCTCGGTGCGGCCATCATAGTCTGCATTTGAAGCGGTGAGGTTCACCGAGCCGAGGAGAACTGAGTCTGGAGAAGGCTATCTTAGAGAGGAGGATGCCATGCGCCACACCCATGTCCCAGCCTAAGCCCATGTGCTTCTCATATTCCATTTCTCTCCCTGTTCCCAAAATCCCCAATTGGCAAAAACTCACCTCCAATCTCCAACCCTACTGGCATGTCGAGGAGGGAGGCGGCGGGCCGAGCCGAGGCGGCAGGAGGCGCCAAGGGACCATGGGAGGAGGAGGCGCGCCGGGCCGAGAGGGGCCAAAGTGACCATGAGAGCTGGGAGGAGCGCGGCGGCCGGGCGAGACGAGACCATGGGAGAGCGAGGAGGAGCCTTGCGGGCAAGGACATGGGAGGAGGAGGAAGGCCAAAGTCAGAGTCTGGGAGGAGCCCGGAGGCTGGCCGGGCGCCCGGCCAGGGCGGCGGAGGAGGAGGTCAGGAGGAGCCGCCCGTGAGTGAGCCAGTGAGGTCAGGAGAGAGAGGTGAAATTGTGAATGAAAATTTGAGAAAATAAAGAGTAAGAGGGGTGAGTGAGGAGGTGGTGCATTTGAGAAATTCTCGACAAAGATGGGCGTGACGGCTTAGTGTATACAAGGTTTGATTTTTACTTTGTTACTACTATTAGCGATTTATAATAGCACATATACTCTTCTGTTAGATAGTTCAAATTCTCAGACAAATGGTTGCAACAATGTGACGTGTTCCAGTTTACATATAGTTTACATTCAATTTCATATAATAAAATGCCGAATATACTTTCCCTTTTTCATTTCATTGTTAACACTCTACCCGGTGAAATGATGTCTAAATTAGTTCAATGCCTGCAATTTGGGGGTTTGACATTTTAGCCGTCCATGTAACTTGCCGAACGGAGTTCAAACTAACCTTGTATACTTGGCTTGTGACCACTACAATTACGGATTGTACTTGTTGATTTCATTTAATGTCATATACTATTATTTGCGTTATTAGCGCAATCATTACTTTGCTTGTGGGTAATACTCTTGGTTCATATGGATGATTCCGCCATAGGTAACATTTAGTCCTGGGTCCGCCACTGGTACGTGGTGGGTGGGTACGACTCCATCGCATGCTACTACGTACGGCTGATTATGACATATGGAATAATTCGTATTTTATGGTTTGGATCGGCCTGGGATAAGGATCGATATGCACAATTACACTCTAGATCGTGACATGCATGCATTGCAAGTGTGTTGTGCATTCGTGTACTGACCGGATTATTTGTGGAGATAGAATACGGGAGCCAGCGTACATATATCTCGATTACTTGTGAGTTGTGACTGTGTATATACCCGGCCTAGAAAAGCCCGCTCTAGTACAAATTTCAGCCCAATACATATCAGATTCGGGGCCCGTTTTAGATTAAAATTTAGCCAAAACTATATTGTTAATTTCCAACCAAAAAAAAGGACATGAAGCAAGAGCAAACAGACGTACGGTTGCCCAAGGGAAATTCTTGATTTGGCCGTTCGTAGCTAGTTATCACTGGAAAGAATAATTATTGAGGCCCAGGGGAACAATTGGGAATACCACAGTGTAATAAACCACCTTTGTTCCTTCTTACACGGATCTTGTTAAAACTAATTTAGAGTGGGATGTAAGTAATATTTTTCTCCTTTCATGCACTTTGAAAGCGCTTTTCAGTCGTGTCTACCAACTCATCTATAAGACGTTGTTACATGTGGAAAAATGTTGACATGTAACTATATTTTATTTTATTTTATCCTCACCAAAAGTGTTTATACCGTACCACATTCCATGGGCTAGAAATTCTATCAGGCTAATGATGCGGGGTGCCCGATCTTCTCGACGTAGAACCGCTCGATAGTTTGTGTATCCTGACGAACCACCAGCTGATCCCCCGCACCAATGTATGGACTTGCAGCTCTATAGAAAATTCACCCAAACACACACTTGATTGGATCCTCGCTGACCACGAAGCGAAGATCGTCGAACCCTCAATTCCCAACGGAAAAGTAAGAACGACCCGACCTTGTTCTGAACATCCAATTCCCCGCTGTTTTGGCTATGAGCACAATAGGAGAAACAAGCATATGCTATTCGGAAATAATAAATTAAACGTGGTCTAGGGTTTACGGTGGCATGGCCCGCAAATATATGGGGGTCCCCCTCCCCTTGGTTCGGCCGAAACTAATGGGCCCAATCAGATTCAGTCAAGAGACCGAAACGGACTGCTAGACGTGTTAAACTCTAACTCTGGAAGCAATAAAGATACATGGTCGAATATAGAAGATATATGGCCCAAATATAAGGCATGCAAGCCTATTTTTCGGACATGAAGCCCAATCAAATTCGGAATCAATTCCACTTTGAATTCGGACTCCGTTTGGGCTGAAATTCGGAATCCAAAAGTTGGCTGATTTTGGACTGACTTGTATTTCGGATTTGACTTGATGTCCACCTTGATTTCGGTCATGAGATATAGACTTCATATTTGGATGCTCCTCTCTCCGTGTACTTGGCAGCGCCTCTTCCTCCCTTGCCTCCCTCTAAGATTGCGCCAAGTTGTGCAGCAGCAAACACCTAGTCGTGTCAACATCGTCATGTTTCATCCTGAGTACAAGCAACACACTACTTTTAGGTAGTATAGAATTCTCATCAATAACATTATGTGATTCAGCTAGAAACAAATTCACTTGTTCTTTTAATAATTTGGCACGTGCTCTTGTAATAGGTCCAGATGGCAGATTTAGAGCTTCAACACTTGTAGCTTGATCTGTAGTAGCAGAAGATGGTAAAGAGCTAGGGATGCCCTCACCAGCTAATCAATAGAAAAGCTAGATATCAACTTGCTGCAGTTAGATCTTGATAGGTTATCAACTTGTCATACCATTCAACGTCTGCTTGAGTTGGCAACAAATTTGGGATTCTTGGCTCACACGAGGGACTGATTCGTCTCTCTTAGAACCTCCATTTATGCGGATGATGCGGCTATTTTCATCAATCCAATCGAATCTGAACTACAAATGACCACCCAAATTATCCTCAATTTTGGAGAGGCCTCAGGCCTCCGCACCAACTTTAAAAAAAGCACGGTTCTCCCGATTCATTGCGATCACTTAGATCTGAACACCATCCTACAAGACTTCCTGGCAATCCGAGCGTCCTTCCCGATCAAATACCTGGGATTGCCGCTCACCCATAAAAGACTGCGCAGAGTGAACTTTCAACCCCTTCTCGACAAAGTGGGCGGTAGACTAGCAGGCTGGCAGGGGCGCTTCTTGACCCCCGCAGGGCGAGCCACTCTGGTCAAATCCGTCCTCTCCTCGATCTCAATTTACTACCTCACGGTCTTCAAAATTCCAAAGACAGTTCTCTGCGCCCTTGACCGTTTTAGACGCCGCTTTCTCCGGGCGGGCCACGAAAACTTCTCAGGGGACAAGTGTAAAATCAAGTGGGATACGGTGTGTCGCCCGACCAAGCTTGGCAGTCTAGGGATCCTCAATCTATCCAATTTCTCCGCGACCTTAAGACTTAGATGGCAATGGCAACAATGGAAGGCCCCATCCAAAGCCTGGGTCGGAACGGAAACACCCTGCACCGAGGGGGACCGCAGCTTCTTTGCGGTAGCAACTAGAATTTCCCTCGGGGATGGTTAAACAACTTATTTTTGGTACTCGGCCTGGCTCAGTAGGGAGGCCCCAAAAGATCTGGCCCCTAAGATTTTCAAAATTTCCAAAAGGAGAAACCAGACAGTGGCTTCCGGCTTTCACAATGGACGTTAGGTGCACGACATCGACACTCAGGGGGGACTCTCAGTATATTTCTATTTGGATTCTCTCTTGTGATTTCACCTTATTTCATGCATGTCTTGAGGAGGAGCATCTCATTCATACACATAGCCTCATATATGCATCATGTGCATAAGGTTGCCATTCTCATATGCATAATGCTTGAAACTTTAAATTGATTAGTAACATACATGGATATAGTTCAATGGCTTAAATTCTTATTTTATGATGATTTATATTCAAATGTTGTTATTGATAAAGAATTTGTCATCAATCACCAAAAAGGGGGAGAATGAAGAATCTAGACCCGCCATTATGAGTTAATGGAGTATTTTGGTAATTAATGAGAAATCTATATGTGAGACTAACACTTTTATTGATATACCTATTATGTAGTCTTATTTGGATAAAAAGGTAAAAATCATGGAGGTATGAACTCGACATCATATTCCTATATCTTGGTGCATTCAACAGATCCAAAATATAGGTTGAACTCCACTAAAAGTTTAACTTGAATATGCGTATATGTTTTCATTACACATTCCTGTATGCACACATTTAGGGGGAGTTCACTCTATGTTTTACGGTTTCATTCGTATTTATCCATATTTCTTTATCCACATATATTTGGGATCTCTACGTTGAAACATATCCATTGAGTATATAAAACTTGTGTAGTTCACATATACTCATATGTCTTTATATTCAATTAGTTGCAATTGTGTTATGGGACTAATGTGTGTGCTAAGATGTTTTCAAGGCTTGGTCCCGGAGTTTGAATGATGACATGAAAAGAAAATGCAAAGATAATAAAAGATCGACATGGCTCAAGAGAAAGGAGTCATGCATTGCATTTCGAAAAGCTTCTAAAAGAATTTCAATGGAAATCGGTATGACCGTATTTGGTAAGCAGTAGTACCAGAGTTTATGTGGCGGAACTACCCGCGTAGCGGTATGATCGCAAATTCTTTAGCGGAACTACCGTGGAACATTCGGACCGTCCGAATGTATGATCCGATCGTGCGGTCATAACGAGTGGTCTGAACATTCAAACAAATATGAGCGGACTATGTGGTCAGTCCGATTGGGTGAGCTGGTCGGGTCGGACCAAGTGATCCTGTCGCACTTGTGAAGTAGTATTACCGGAGTTCTTTTTGCAGAACTACCGCAGCACGGTATGACCGCATTTCCTTGGTGAAACTACCGTAGCCCGGTCTTTCCGTTTATTTGTTGGCGGTATGTTATTTCCAGTCAAGACTTGTTTTGGACCCCAATGGGAAGCGGTCGTACCGCCCTTGTGATCGGAAGTATATGTAAGATTGGCTCTAGATCACCAACAGTTTCCTCGACCCACACTTAGTCTCATTGCAATGCATCAAGGAGAATGCAAAATTTGTCGAGGATTACATTTTGAAGTCATTGCTGGCTCACCGCGACAAGGAATTCATACTTTTGCCCTACAATCAGGAGTAAGTGCTGCACTAGTGGATATACTTGTTGATTTGTACTTTATAAGCAACACAAACTTAGGTTTAATGACCATGGTGACATACCTGTGTAGGTTCCACTGGATTCTAATTGTGATTATACCAAAACAGAATAAGGTAATATACCTTGATTCCCTAAAGAATGCCAAATACGACTTCACAATTATCCGACAACTAATCGACAGGTAAACACATTTTCTCTATAGATAACTCTATTGTAGTCTTTCCTTCATTTGCAATAGTTAAGGCTAACTTTTTGGAATCACGTAGTTCGTTCGTCGTGTACTATGCTTCTAGAGGGAAATGCAAGGGAGGTACCTTGCAACACGATCTAAATTTCGTGGTATTCGCTGGTACATATTAATCATATATAACACTTCGTAGTAAATACCTCTCGAACTAACCAATTCTATTTTTGTAGTGCCACCAGCAGCCGGGTAATATCTGTGGATACTATGTTGTGGAACTACTCGTTGGTTCCGTGATGACCAATGATCCTCAGGTTTGTCAATCTTGCAATAATTATTTCATACTTATCAATTTATATATGCACGAATTTGATCTTCCTAACGACAGGTTGTGACCACCGCTACAACTTCGTTGGGACAGGGCAAGCTCACAAGCATTCGAGGACAGTTTGCGTCCTTCTTGTTGCGTAAGGTTATAAACCCAGATAGGAAGTTCCACAATGTAGATTGAACTTGATTGAGATAATTAAGATTGAACTTAATGGTACATGTGTGTAAATATTCATGAATGATTAATTTTAGTTCATTTGAGTTATTTGATTTGTGAAATGGATGTACTTGTTTCTGAAATGAATGTGAATTGGATGTATACATGTACTTGTTGTATTTCAACTTGTTTTCGATGGTATGGCTAGCATTTCCTAAGGCTAGCCAATAAACAGATATAGATTTAGCAATACAAAAGAATATCACAAACGGTTCCTTAGGACAAACCGTTTGTGGAACAGTCTGTGATACATTAGCTGTCACAGACGGTTTCATCCATAAATCATCTGTGATAGCTGATGTATCACAGACGGTTTCATCTACAAACCGTCTGTGATAGTCAACTATTACATACGGTTCTCAGTTAATAACCGTTTGTGATAGTCTGCTTTATAGACGGTTCTGAGTTAATAACCGTCTGTGATAGTCTGCATTACAGATGGTTCGAAAACCGTCTGTGATGACCTCATGTCATTACTGACTTATAAACTCAGACGGCTCACGAAACTATCTGTGATGGCATTTTTAAACCGTCTGTGAAGATATTTTCTGTAGTAGTGATTAATGCAACAAAAACAATATACATGTGTGGACGATTCAAGATCTTCAACACGAGAATGAGGATTAATTGGTGTCAAGTGCTAATCAAACCACTTATCCTATCCTATCCTAGCTTCTATTGAGCGTAGTAAATAATACTCCCTCCAATTCACAAAACAAGTCGTTTTGGATATCAACGTGGTCTTTAAAATGCAACTTTGACTACCAATTAGTATTATAATATATTTGTAAAACCCAATAAAATTATGATATTTTGAAAGTATTTTTTGAGACAAATCTACACATATGATTTTCATATATCTAATCTAAATATTTTAAAAAAATATCAATAGCTAAAGTTTTTAACGTTTGAGTGCACGTATTCCAAAACAATTTGTTCTGTGAACCGAATTCCAAAAAGACTTGTTCCGTGAACCAAATGGAGTACTGCTACTAGCTAAGGTGTGTAGTAATAAGCATGGAAACTTTCCGTAAGTTATCTTGTGCCTGGACGTAATGGCGCACATCATTTGTGCCATTTGAAACTTTGACCGGCACAACACCTGCTAATAATTATTGCAACGTTGTAGAAAGCAACGCACAACATCCTTCACTCTGGATCCGAATCCCCGGACATAAACGCGGAGGACATTGTGCGAGCAGGTTTCATGTTACGCAAATAGCGACAATGCATAGTACTGTAGCAAAATACTATAGCAACAGTGAATAAAAGTGCCGTAGCGAGCAAACACTGCATCGTCTGTTCCCGCCTTTTATTTTTGGATAGGGTAGTGAAGATGCTCCTTATACCTGTACACTGTAGCACCTCTGCTTCACAGCAGCAATGCAGAGGATCCTCTCCTTCACTCTCCTTGCCTGGCTTCCCATGTCTCCATTTCCCGCAGTGCAATACATCTGTTGGACCCGGATTCCAAGAATCCAAATCCTCTGTGAAAATACTGTGCTATTCCCTGGATCAGTAGATAGCACTCATAGATACATCACTGAATCAAATTATACATGGTGTAGATTAAACCATACCATTCATTAATTAACACAACAGAGTTTACATCGACCGCATCAGGTCGGGTTTTACAAAAGGGCCGAACAATGCCAAAGATTACATTACAAAAGCGGAAGCGACAATGGAAGCAAAAGGGGTAGAGCACATCTCTCCACAAGCAAGCGACTGGGAAAACCCGTGTGCATCCAATATTACCCAAAGACTCAAATAATATAGGATGCACACAAGTACCAACAGAGTCAACTAGACTGGGACGAGACTAGAATGGCTAAAGACTAAACTACGCTTCATCATCTCCTGGGCCTCCAACTTTTGGATTCTCATAGTAGGTGTAGTCTTCGGGATTTCCTACTTCTGAGGGTTTTTGGGAGAAGAGCGAGAATGAGCACAACTTCCGTGCTCGCGAGCCAACACACAATGCAATAATATACATGCAAGACTAAACAAGGATGGTTCGGGTTCTTTTATTTGCTAAAGCAATATTCTCAATTACTCATAGTTACAAATTCCTATCACTTAGCATTTTAACAAATTGCATTTTATTAAAGAGAGTAATTGTGCAATATTTGTAACAGTAGAGGCTACCTCTGCCTTATGCTTATTTTGATTGGAGTTACCTCCATTATTACCACTGCTGAGCTCGAAGGCTCAAGTAAAATCCAAACTCAGGGCTAGGTGAGCCCTTCACATTTTTATACCACCCACAAAGGTTTTTGAAATAGAATTAACTCAAGTAAAGTTCCCATGTCCGCCTTTAACCGTAGGCGTGGCTATTTAAACATTTTAGACTCTGCAGCGGTTGTACACTGTACCCACAAGAGATAGTTATACTCGTTACCCCACACGATTCCTTAGTCATATAGTTGAGCGACCGTCACAGTAACTTTTCAAATTATCTCGCCCCTTCCGTCATCTTACCCGTATGGGCCGCGCTTGCGGTGAGTCCCGTAAGTTTGTGCGGGATGTCACCCCTACGACTAGTCGTAGCAGGCACCTCACCCTTCCTTAGTGTCCCATTCAAGCTGGACCGCGTCCACACTTGCACATTTCATTAGTGAGACGACTTTCAGAGTCCAATAAATTTACTAGGCCAAGTTGTAGTTTGCAGACTTATGGTTGTACTTGTTTTACACAGGAGGTTATGACAAGATTAAGTCCTTAGGGGTTATCTGGGTGGTTTATTACATACATCAACTCTTTGGGCTACATTAGTACCCATCCACATTATACCGTTCACAACCAACATTCTTTGGGCTATATTAGCACCCACGAATATACCATTCATCACATCATCCGCCCAGATAGGAACAACAATTAGGGTTTTTGAGGAGTAAAATACATCAATTCATCCATCTCAGTCATTCCCCCACAATGACTGCCCAAATCCATTTTCATGTTTAAATGATGATGATTGGGACATTTAATGTCTCGGTACTTAAGCAAGACTAGCATGTCGCTTAAGTACAACCTATAACTAGTATTACCATATAGTTACCAGGGTAATATGGAATAATGGATTCAAATATCAATGGATGACATATTAATTAATTAATCATCAAATGAGTATTTAACTACCTTAAGCTTTAACATACATTTCAGTAAAGAATTAAAGCATGCAATTTTAGTAATTTAAATGAATATAATTTGCATAAAATGTAGGCTCAATATGTTCAAAGTATTGACTCGCCTTGGATATAGGTAAGAGGATCTTGATATTCTTGTGCTTGATCAACTTGGAGGTCCTCCGCGTCCTCGAATCCTAATCAGACGATCGTACCGGAAAAAGGCACAAACAAGCAAAGAGAGCAAATAAATAATAAAGAACAATAAATGAACTCCAAATTGAACAAGACCTATGCCATTAGCAAGATCTTGAATTTACAAAATTTTAGAAACAAGTTTCATAATTTTTGGAGTTATAACGGAGGAGAACGGGATTTACGAAGATTGAAAGGGGATTAAAAGAAAGAGAGAGGGGGGATGGGTGCATGGCACAGTGTGTGGAACCGGTTCATGCGCACTAGATCGCTGGTCCAAGAGAACAATGGCGCAGGGGCCCACTGGTCAGTGAAATGAAGGGAGGGGGATCGGGTGATTCACTTAAATGGCCACCATTACTATGCGTGGGGTCTAGTGGCAGTGAGCCAATGGGGGAGGGGTTAAGACATCATTTAAGGTCAATTCAAGCTTAGGGTTTTAAGACCGGTTATTAATGCTTAATCATGAGGGAACAGGGGACGGTCCGAAGGTGACACGCTGGTGCTCCTTGGTGTCTTGGTCATTGAGCTCTCGCCAGCGGAGAGGGAGGCGACGCCGGCACCTGTAGGGTGGGAGTCCTCGGCAAGGCTGACCCGGTGACGGCGAAGGCGGCGCCGGAGGGGAGTTGTGGCCGGCGGCGGGTGGTGCTAAGCGGCGACGGCGGCTCGACCACGACGAGAAGGGTGCTCCAGTGGTGGTTCAGGCCGGGGGAGGTGAGCATGGTGTAGCCCTCGACGAGGTGGTGCTAGTGGGCTCAACGAGGAGGCCGGAGAGGGGGTGTGGACGGCGGCGGGTGCTGGGGAATGGTGGCGGCCGGAAGCGAGGAAGATGGCCAATACGGCGGCGGCGGTGGACGAAAGCCATGGGAGTTTGGGGGGAAAGCTTCGTCGTCCCTAGGCGTAGGTGGTGACGGGGGTGGCACGGCAAGGAGGTCGCCGGGGCGGCTAGACGGCGGTGGGGGCGGCGGCGGTTTGAAAAGAAAAATGGGGAGTTCTCACGGTGGGCTTACCAGGAGCAATTGGAGCGGCGTGAGGGAAGCAAAGGGGGCATAGGAGAGCTTAAATAGTGGAAGGGGGAGGGTTGTGGCTGCGACACATGCATGCGCTGCACCTGGCTTGGACCGACCAAGGACGGGCGTGGGGGCGGCGGTACGAGGCAAAGACCTTGGGCATCCGCACAAGGCGTGAGTCTTGTGCGTCTTGTGCAATACAAGCATTTACTTGGTCCCAGAGCTCCTGTGCGGCGAGGACGGCGAGGACAAGCGTGACGCGGGTGCATAGCTTGGACCGGGCAAACGAGTGCGACTGATGACTTGCAGCACACCATGGCGCGAGCGCGGTGCTTGGACCGGTCGGTCGTGGGCAGCAAGGACGGGCGCGACGTGGTCGTGCTCGGCGAAGAGGACAGGGCGAGGCGGTGGGCTCCATGGTCGCGGGGTGGGGGCGGCGGCTCAAAGAGCTCACAGAGGAGGGCGGCGCTGTCAGGGAGCTCATGGCGGCAGAGGAGGCCGGTGGCAAGCGGCGAAGAGAGCCGGTGGCGGTGGCGACGTGCGCAAGGGAGAAGGAGGCAGCCTGGTGCGGCTTGACCCGAGGTAGGGGATGACCGAGCTACACTGCCAAAAGAAAAGGAGGTCGATTTGGGAGAAAAGGCCAGCTACTGCATTACTGGCCGAGAGGGAGGATGGGCCGAGTGGGCCGGGAGATGGCAGGCCGAGGCAGGCCAAGGAAAGAAAGAAATGGGCCCCAAAGGAGGTGGGCTGGCCCAAGAAAGAAAGGAAACAAAATGAGAAAAGGGCCCAAAACCGAAAACGGGAAAAATTCAAACTTGGATTTGAATTTCAGAATTTGAGAAGGTTTGAAACACAAATCCGAGCTTAACGAAGCTAGAAGGTTTCTAGAACATAGTTGGTTAATTTGAATTACGAACAAAAATCAAACTTCAAAAGGTAATTACTATTTCTGTCCGAAAAACCGTTCTTCGGTCAAAAAGATTATTTCTGATTTACACGTCCAAACCGAACCAACCGACGAGAGTCACGTGAATTAATGGCCACCACCCCACTCAACACTGAGTTGTGACTTCCCCTTAGCTGATTTCCCATGCACCTACTGGCCACTACTACTGCCTTGGACTTGGATGACCATGGCACCACCCCCGACTCGGCAACTTCCTTTCCCACCCTATAAAACGAACCCAAACTTGGCACACTCCACTGCACCACGTACATTTTACAACTTGCATTCCAATCCTTGCACCGTCGTCAAGCTCTCTTTCTCCCAGGGAGGAGAGGGGGAGCACAGCTCAACCTCTTCTTCCTCCTCGCACGCCTACCTCAGAACCGTCATCTTTGATGCTGACGATGCAGTAATAGCATTGGAATACTCTCTGAGTTTTTCTTGCTCCAATCACGCCATCCTGCTATCCTGGTAGAGTAGTAGTCTCCCTCCCTGCCCCTGTCTCGCCATTCATCCTCTTCCCTCGATTTGCCCCGCCCATTGCGTCAAGAACCCATACGATTGGCGCCAAGATTCCACTTTTCGAGGGGCCCCGTGCTCTAGCGCCGCGCGCTTCCCGGGGCTCGTGGGTTGGGGGCAATGGGCGCGGTTGTGCTGCTGGTTCTGTGCCTGGCGCTCGGGGCGGCGGGGGCGGGGGCGCGGCCGAGCGCGGTGGCCGTGGGGGCGCTCTTCACGTACGAGTCGACCATTGGCCGCGCGGCGCGGCTCGCCATCGAGCTCGCCGTCGACGACGTCAACGCGGACCGCACGGTGCTCGCGGGGACCAAGCTGAATTTGATCACCCAGGACACCAACTGCAGTGGCTTTCTTGGAACTATCGAAGGTTAGTTGGTTCTTGATTTTTTGTCAGTTATTCATGCCCATGTGTCAAGAACTAGAATGGGTTTGCTAGCTAGTGGAAAGGTAGAGCTTAGAAGAGTGGAATTCTTCGCAAATGTAATGGTTTTGATCGGAGCTCAGCTTTCATGGACTTAAAATTTGAGTGATTTGGTGACTTTTCAGCTAACCGTAACTGTAATTTCTGATTAGCTTTATCTGGTGCTTTATTCCAACTAGTTAGAAAAGTGGAGTGCTGATGAAGAAAGAAAAATTCCTGCTTTAGTAGTTGCAAATGAAAAAAAGGAGAGGGGGTGATTTGCCATGACCCAAAAATAATAATCTGGGAAGTGGTTTGTTATCTAATTTCTGGAATAGTTAACTGTTTTGGATCTTTACCCTCTGGCAACTTCAGCATAAGCTTTATTGATAGTGGTGGAGATGAGGGAAGCAAAATCTGACCAGCATATCTGTTCTTGGTATGTTGGGCCTTGTAAATAATTTGCATCTGCAATCTGCAAACCCTTTTAAAAATCAAAAGTAGTTGCTACCTGCTACAAAATGTTAGAACTTACACTTGGAATTAATTAGTAGCCTTGCTTAGTTGCGTTGATATCTCTTGCACGGTACTGGGCTTTTTGGCACATATGGGTGGCAGTTCAGTAATAGGATTTGTATTTAATTTTTAGAACTGGCTTGTTCCTTCTCCTGACCTGATTTGTGAGGCTTTCGGACGTTGGTTGTATTAAGTTATTTTTGGTCACATCTTTTGATGCTGATCAGCCATATACATTCTGTTGTGCAGAGGCTGAAATAAAAAATATTCCTTTTTCTAAAAAAATAGGAAGATAACTTTTCCCTTCATTTTTTAAATAAAATCCCAGCGATTCGTTCACTATAGTTTCTTTAGTATATTATTGTTGTCTATCTGTTTGAGATTCACTTGTTGGGTTAGGTACCACAAATTTAGGGGAGCTAGTTGTTGACTAGCAATAAAGAATTCAACTCCTCTGTAATATTAGTACTTTGGTGTCTTAGTCTGAACTAGGTCAACGTTTCTTTGATAGTATGTCTATTATTTTTAATGAGGTGCTCCATTTTTTCTATATACTTTTTAGTTCAATACAATAACTTCCTGACTCGTGTTTCATGAGATGCTTCAATAATGTCTTGATTGGAAATGGAGAAAACAATTGTGCTTAATAAAAACTGTTTCGCTAGACTTATGATGACAGTATCCTTTCTTAAGAATTCTGCTAACCGGATTATCCTGGCAGTAGAAGAGAAACAGACAAAAAGCATACAGGTACAATGGCATCACAAGGGAACGAGCGCTTGCTCGTTTGGTAGAGCGCGACGCCACCCGGGCTCGAGCCCGGTGTCCACCTCCTTCTTAATCAGTATTCCCGGGTAGCTGGCCCGGTGTTGTTAAAAAAAATGGCATCACGAATGGCATAACTTATTAAACTGCTTACGATATTCCTTAAGGTGCAATAAACATGTATTACAAGAGCATCCAATTATTCACTTTCTTCTCATGCAAGATTCCTTTTTCTCTTTGTGGCATGTGTGAGCATCAGAATAAACAGATTTATTGGAGACTACTCATCATATGTTTGAACTATAACTATTTTTCTTGTTGTTCAACAATAAACTTTGCTTAACACGAGTCAAGTTTTAGGACAAAAAAATAGTAGGATCGTATAGCCACTTGGAAATTCAGCTTCAATTTGTCAACTATAGCTGGTACTCTCTTGAATATATAGTCCATGAACTGATTCATAAAACCTTACTTTGTTGCAGCATTGCAACTAATGGAGAAAAACGTGGTTGCTGTCATTGGCCCACAATCCTCTGGAATAGGCCATGTCATCTCACAAGTTGTTAATGAGCTACATGTTCCGCTTTTATCATTCGCGGCAACTGATCCAACCCTTTCTGCATCAGAGTATCCTTACTTTTTAAGGAGTACCCTAAGTGACTACTTCCAAATGCATGCTGTTGCTAGCATTGTTGATTATTATCAATGGAAAGAGGTGGCTGCTATATTTGTGGATGATGATTATGGCCGAGGTGGAGTGTCAGCCCTCGGTGATGCACTTGCAGCAAAGCGGGCAAGAATTTCATATAAAGCAGCCATTCCTCCAAATTCAAATACAAGTGTGATTAATGATGTACTGTTTAGAGTAAACATGATGGAATCAAGGGTGTTGGTTGTGCATGTCAATCCTGACGCAGGGATGAGAATATTTTCCATAGCGAACAAGCTCCGGATGATGGCCAGTGGCTATGTCTGGATAGTAACCGATTGGCTAGCTGCTGTCCTGGACTCCTCAGGGTCTGCAGATCTTAAAGACATGAGTTATATACAAGGATTAATTGTTCTTCGTCAGCACACTCCTGATTCGGATGCCAAGAAAAAAATTATATCTAAGTGGAATGATGCGGCTCGTAATAGGAGCATTACTTCTGGCTTGAATTCGTATGGTTTTTATGCTTATGACTCAATTTGGATTATTGCCCGTGCTATCGATCAATTTCTCAGTAGTGGCCACCAGGTCAATTTCTCTGCAGATCCAAGGATTCATGATTCAAATGGAAGCACTTTGCGTCTATCAATATTTGATGGTGGTGAGCAGTTGCTACAACAACTTCTGCTCACAAACTTTACAGGCATAACAGGTTTGGTTCAGTTTGATTCAGACCGCGATTTGGTACACCCGGCATATGATATCCTTAACATTGGTGGTTCTGGGTCCCGTTTGATTGGCTATTGGTCTAATTACTCTGGCCTTTCTGTTGCTGCTCCTGAAATTTTGTATCGGAAACCACCAAATACAAGTGCCCAGCGGTTGTACAATGTGGTATGGCCAGGTGACACTACTACTAAGCCTAGGGGGTGGGTTTTCCCAAACAATGGTCAGCCTCTGAGAGTTGGTGTTCCAAATAAAGCAAGCTTTAAAGAATTAGTATCAGGTGGCAATGGCCCTGATAACGTGACTGGGTATTGCATTGATATATTTAACGCAGCAATTAAACTGCTTCCTTACCCGGTACCTTGCCAATTCATAACAATTGGGGATGGTTTAAAGAACCCAAACTATGACAACATTATTAATATGGTTGCCGCCAATGTATGTCCTCATTCTCTGCCCTACCTTTTTTGATCATTTTGCTGTTAATCCTCTGATTTCTTTCATTTTCTTGTAGTCCCTTGATGCAGCTGTAGGCGACTTTGCTATTGTGAGAAATAGAACAAAGATTGCAGATTTCACACAGCCTTATATTGAGTCGGGGCTTGTGATAGTAGCACCAGTGAAACAAGCAACTTCAAGTGCCTCGGCTTTCCTGAAACCTTTCACATTAGAGATGTGGTGTGTAACAGGTGCTCTTTTTATTTTTGTGGGAATAGTTGTTTGGATTCTCGAACATCGGACTAATGAGGAGTTTCGAGGTTCTCCACGACGTCAAGTCATAACAATATTTTGGTATGCTTTCATTGCTACTCTAAGGATGTGTTTTATCTTAGGTTATCATATCTGGCTTGAATCAGAATTCAGACTGGATTTGTGCTCACCAAATAATTTAACATTTTATCTTGGTGATTTCTCTACATGTTAACTATAAGAAAGTAACAGAATTCTTCATGCTTCTTTCAGGTTCAGCTTCTCAACAATGTTCTTTTCACACAGTAAGTCCACTAGATGCATCACACGATATTATGTTTAACTCTTCCATGATTTTTCTCCCATCTGGATTGGAAACATCTTAATGAGAAACTAACTTCAGGACAGAACACCGAAAGCGCACTCGGGCGGTTCGTGCTGATCATATGGTTGTTTGTTGTGCTTATTATCAATTCAAGTTACACTGCTAGCCTGACGTCAATCCTCACAGTCCAACAGCTCGAAACAGGAATAACTGGGCTCGACAACTTGATTTCAAGTGCTTTACCTATTGGATACCAGGCTGGAAAATTTACTAGAAATTACCTGATTGAAGAGTTCAATATTCCTGAGTCCCGGTTGGTACCGCTAAACACGATCCAGGAGTATGTTGATGCCCTTAATCGTGGACCAAAAGGTGGTGGTGTTGCTGCAATCGTTGATGAGGTGCCGTATGTTGAGATCTTCCTGTCAGACCACTGCAACTTCAGAATAGTGGGACAGGAGTTCACAAAGGAGGGATGGGGATTTGTATGTTCATCACCCTATGTCTCATTATATGTTTTCGTTCCACTTTTCTGAGCATCCACGCCCTTGCATCTCGAGAAAGCAAAAATTACCCATGCCAAGTACCGTAAAGAAACATTTTAATCTGCTTTATTTTTTTTTCCTTTACAGGCATTCCAGAGAGATTCTCCCCTTGCTGCAGACTTATCAACTGCCATCCTTCAGCTTTCAGAGAGTGGCCAGCTTCAGAGAATTCACGACGAGTGGTTCACACGACCAAGTTGCAGCTCTGATGATGACAGTGGAATGGGAGTAACCAGGCTTGGCCTCGGGAGCTTTTGGGGCCTTTTCCTGATGTGTGCTCTCATATGCGTCTTCGCTCTCGTGTTGTTCTTTGTAAGGCTCTGCTGGCAGTATAGCAAGTACTCCAGTTCTGAAGCTGCTGGTGAACCCAGCGAAGCTGATGCTGCCACTACCACTATTGGTGAAATACACCGGACAAAGCCAAAGTCAAAGCGCCTTGGTAGCTTCAAAGATATTATACAATTTGTTGACAAGAAAGAGGAAGATGTTATGAGAGCGCTGAAACGGAGATCAAGTGAAAAAGATAATCAGGCTGCAGGATCTTCAGACGCGCAGTCACTCTCTTCAGCATAGAAGATTCTTTCAGACTTCGGTCGGCCCTTCAGATGACAGAGCTTCGGTTCGTACATTACCAAGATGAAACACTGAAGTAGATAACAGCGGTATACTTTTAGTAGGATCTAGAAATCCTTTTTTTTTCCCAGGATCATTGGAATTCTGTCTGTGATGTGCGGTATGTAATGCAACAACGTTTTCCCAGTTGACAAAGCTTTAAGCTGTGCAAAAGGTTTTTTTCTTCTAATTTCTTGTCCAAAGTACATATATGACTTACTTTACTGTCTGAACTCTGATCTATGATGCTAAGCCATAATGGACACAAATTTGTGGATGACTGAACTGTCCAACAAACATGAGCTATTTGGGCTTAAAATAACTATTTCCCAAGCAATGTACTTCATACAGTTCATATATAGTCCATATGATATAATCATATCACACAGTTCGTATTTTTCCGAATCTTACCAAACAAACCAAAATGCCGTGCGGGCAGTATCACTCTGAGTTCCGACCGGAGCTTCCGAGCGGGAACTTATTAGCTGTAGTGCTCATAGCCAGATCTGGCCAGTTTTGAGTGGGCGCAAGAACCATAATGATTCTTTGACTAAAACCGATTTTTAACACGGAAGCTAATACAAATAAGGTTTTAACAATTAAAACATAAAACAACTAGGTTCAACTAAGTGCACCAACAATACAAATCTATTAACAAATATAACAATTAAGAAAAGACTTGTAAGCTATTCAATTTTATCAATGTAAATAGCACAAAGCTAGGCAAGCATTCATCAACAATGAATAAGCAATTTAATACAACGAATATAAATTGCACAAGTAATCAAACTACAATAACACAATGGTGTTTTACCGTAGTGATCGGAGACTTGCCGGTCTCCCCTAATCCACTTTGAGGTAAACCCAAAATCAATTGGATCGGCTTCACGAATTAAGCCAAACCCTCCGAGGTAAGTCCAACCACTTGGATCGGTTTCAAACCGAACCAACACCTCGCTCCACTAGGGTTGCTCTTTCCTCCACTCCGGAGATGGCGAGCACCACACCACTCACAAACCGCTCGGATCTTCTCACAAGCTTCTTTGAGAAGATCACCGACGCACGACGCCACCACGCCCTTTAGGTGTCGACAAACACCAAGAGTAACAAGTCTAGAACTCTCACTTGAACTAATCAAGTGTCTAAGCTCAAGTGGATACTCAATCCACTATCTAAGGCAACACATGTACTTAGGGTTTGCTCTCTAACCTCACTAAGTGCAACACATGCACAAAAGAGAGTAGAGGGCTTGCTCTTAGCTCAATGGAATGTCTAGGGGAACCAAAGAACTCCCTCACACCCGCCAAGGTGGGTATTTATAGGCCACACACAAAAACTAGCTGTTGGGGTGAAGTTTGTTTGAAAAATCAAGCAGGCTTGGCCCGATCACAGACAAATGGCTTGGTCGAGACACACCCTCCAACGGTCGAAAAATAGCCGTTGAGGACCTCCTGGCTCGACCATCAACTAATGGTTGGCCGACGGCCAAGCCCGCCAAACCAAGACTACACATCATGGTCGATCACATGCATCGAAAACCGTAAATGTCACTCAGAAAAGTTGACTGGCTTGACCCGCAGGTCCGGTTAGTCCGCGCTCATACCACCGGCCGAGTCGGGTCCGGCAGATCGCCGATGAACGCCGGTCGATCAGCTCACGAGAAAATCACAACTTTGCATTTCCTTTTCAATCTCAACTTTGCAGAAACACATTTGCAAAAGGTATGAAATGCAAACAAGGCATGAAGGCAAGATTCTCAACAAGTTGCAAAACACATTTGCCAACTTTTAGAATCATACCACAAGTTGCACTCCGCTTCAACTCAATTTGCAAAACATATTTGCCAAATTGACGCGCGATGCAAACAAGGCTTCAAGTGAGATTCTCAACAAGTTGCAAAACACATTTACCAACTTATAGAATCACACTACAAGGAATATGGTACATGGACTTACTCCATTTGCAAAACACATTCGCAAACTTAAGTCACATGCTACAAGGGTTATCCATGAGCCACAACTATTTGCAAAACACATTCACAAATATTGGCAATGTTGTAAGAATAATTCATCCATCACACTAATGGGGCCCGCCTTGCAGAAGACTCACGTACGGGTCCAAGAAGTGCCGTAACGCTCCTGAAAGACTATTGTACCCCTCACTTGTACTCAAAGGATAGTCATCCCCTAAAGGATATTTTGGTCATTTGTACAGGCTTGGGAGCCTATAAATACCCCATGCATCCCTTATTTTGAAGGGATGGCTCTCTTGAGCAATAAAGAAACATGTTCAAACTGGTGAGCCTCGGGCTCCTCTCCTGAGGTAACCCTCGCTGGCTCAACGACAGAGTAGGGTGGTCCTCTCGCACTTCGAACTCAGATAAATCTCGTGTCATTTTTACCCTCGTGGACGACGGCCATCAAACGGCCGACGCCCACCCTCACTGTGTTTGGTTTTTACACCTACAACATTGGCGCCGTCCGTGGGGACGAGCTAATCGATGAAAGGCTATGTCTCCTACCAAAAATACTCTAAGTCCACGAAACCTCCTCCCATTCCAGGCGGCAATGATCTCATGGATGACCCTTCCGCTTTTGAAGGAGCCCCACCAGCACCCTCGTCGGAAATCGTGGCCATCCACCTCGGGATGGCAACGCCCTACATGCCCCGGGCTCCCACGCGCGCCCTCCTCCCTTGTGCGGTCGACGCGAGGCCCAAACCAAGAGCAAGCGCTTCAAGACACCCTCATAGCCGAAGGCTAAGGATTCGAGGCCAACCATCACCCCGGACGCATGACGCCCATGCGGCGCGAGCGATGAAGGCTCGCCACGAGGGCTACCCCTAACGTGCTATCATGTAGGAACAATTCCGACATATAAATCTCAGATGGGCTCTCAAGACACTTTCCTCAAAGGATTTCACCCTCGTGGTGCATAGGCGCGACGACCTCCGCGGTCTCCCCAGCAAAAGTCCATGGTGGCTTGGGCGCCTGGCGCCTACCATGGCGGCTCGTGGTCCCATCGACCTAGGGCATGAGCGACCACCTCATGGTGTGTAGGGCGACGACCTCCATGGTCTCCCTAACAAAAGTCTGTGGTGGCTTGGGCGTCCGCCGCCTCCACCATGGCGGTTCTTGTCCCATCGCCCTAGGGCATGAGCGACCACCTCGCGGTGTGTAGGGCGACGACCTCCGCGGTCTCCCCTAACAAAAGTCCGTGGTGGCTTGGGCGTCCGTCGCCTCCACCATGGCGGTTCATGTCCTACTGGCCCTAGGGCATGAGCGACCACCCTCGTGTTGCATAGGGCGTACGACCTCCGCGGTCTCCCCTAGCCAAAGTCCATGGTGGCTTGGGCGTCCGTCGCCTCCGCCATGGCGGCTCGTGTCCTACTAGACCTAGGGCATGAGCGACAACTTTGGCCCAGTACCAAGTTGATAGATGTGCTGAGGACTCGTCCCCCTTAGACTCCAGGCCACGCGCCGAATGACCTCCGGGTCCCCGCATGCCTAGCTCCATTGCTTCGCAAGGGTTAACCATTCTCATACATTCCCGATCATCACAAAAAACCCACCAAATGGGTAAAAGGGCTTCATTGCCCTCATAGTTGGGTGCCCCACGACTTAGCCTCGTGGGCGCCACCGGTGTGCCCATGACTTACTATCAAGGGCACACGTCCAAGGTGTCCATGAGTTAGCCTCATGGGCACCTCCAAGTCCACTGGGGGCTACCACCCCTAGTGGCCATTCAGTGCCCTCACGACTTAGCCTCGTGGACGGTACAGATGTGCCCGTGACTTACTGTCAGGGGCACACGTCTAAGGTGCCCATGAGTTAGCCTCATGGGCACCTCTAAGTCCACTGGGGGGCTACCACCCCTAGTGGTCATTCAGTGCCCCCACGACTTAGCCTCGTGGATCTAAGATGATGTGCCCGTGACTTCACCGTCAGGGTACACGTCTAAGGTGCCCATGAGTTAGCCTCATGGGCACCTCCAAGTCCACTGGGGGGCTACCATCCCTAGTGGCTATTCGATGCCCCACGACTTAGTCTCGTGGATGCCCCTCCAATGTGCCTATGATTTGGTGTTGTGGGCACACCTTCAAGATACACATGAGTTAGCCTCATGGGTGCCTCCAAGTCCACAGGGGCTACCACCCCTATGGGCCTTTTCGGTGCCCCACGACTTAGTCTCGTACACCCCTTTGATATGTCCATGACTCACCTCATTGGCACTCGAATCATATATCCGTCGACTTGGCTCAATATTGATCAAGGACCATTATGCTCGCATAAGGCTATCACCCTGAGATCTTAGTATTGAAAGTGATGGGACTCTACTAGTCCCTCAAGAACACTTCGATCAATGTTCATGTCAAACGAATGTTATCTTGCTACAAGAAATAAGTGTTGACCATTCTCTTTTTCCCGCAGAGACGCTCGTGTTATCTACTTGTCACTGCAACGTTTCTAGCTCGAACCGCGACCATTCTGAGGAGTTCTACTTCGACAACTCTCATCAAGCCACGGAGCAAGAGGAGGACAACTTCGCCTACTTAGGCTCCACTTCGACGCACCCCGGCCTCAAAGGCTATGCCTCGGCCCGGCGGCCTCGTGTCCAAGACTTCGCCTACTTAGGCTTCGCCTGACGCATCGCGCCTCGGGCTATGCCTCACTCACCGGCCTCAAGATCTAAGACTTCGCCTACATAGCTTTAAACCCGCGGCTGGCCACCTCGGCTATGCCTCGGCTCGGCGGCCTCAAGGCCTAAGACTTCGCCACTTAGGCTTTGCTTGGACGCACCGCCGGCCTCAAGGCTATGCCTCGCTCGGCTGCTCAAGGCCCAAGACTTCGCCAGATAGGCTTCCTTCGACGCACCGGCTCTCGAAACCTCGGCTCGGCTGCCTCGCGTTTAAGACTTCGCTTAGTTAGGCTTCCTTCGACGCACCGCCGGCCTCGGCTATGCTCGGCTCGGCTGCCTCGGCCCAAGACTTCGCCTACATAGGCTTCGCTCGACGCGACCGTCGGCCTCGGTTAGGTTATGCTCGACTTCGGCTGCCTTATGCTCAAGAACTTCGCCTACATAGGCTTTCACTTCGACGCACCGCCCACCTCAAAGGTTATGCCTCGCTCGACGGCTCAAGGCCCACGACTGGTTTACACAAGCCATTGCCGATGCGCCGCCCGCCTAGAAGGTCAGGTTTGGGCGGTCTTATGGCCCATGACTTTGCTCGCACATGCTTCATTCGGATGCACCCCGCCTCGAGGGTTGTGCCTCGGTGGGTGCCTCAAAGATTCGCTTCTTCATCTTCGTGGATGGAGCAACAAAACCACCCCACACGAAGGGCCAACGAGAAGGCCAATTTAGTACTGCCTCATGTGGAGCACTCACACGATATGGAGTACAAAATAAGCTTAAGTCTTTGGGCACCCACGCATCTACCAAGCCAAAATTGGCTAAGTCACGGTGCCCTTTAAGATATTCTCACCTCGGCTCACACAGACCGAAGTCGAATTTGGCAAAGTCTCGAGTGCTCAGATTCCTCATTGTCGAATTTGGCCAAGTCTTTGGCCAAGCATATTCATCAACAAGATACAAGACCTCAAGATTTTTGCCCCCAAGGCCCTTGCAGCACCCAAGGGGCGGCTAGTGTTGAGTAATCCTACCACTCGCCAAGACGAGCCCCGCCTCGGCACTTACGCGACGACTTTGTGTAATCGCCGAGGGTCCGCCAGCATTGCCGACGTCGGCCATCGCAAGATGCCCTCATGCTCGGCCTCACAAGACTCAAGGCCTTCACGCTGCCCTCACGCCGCTGGCAAAGAAACACCGAGACGATAGATTACATGGAATATAACATCTTGCCGATAGATTCGACATGAAAGACATCATGCACGCCGTATGACTCGCACCACGCGCCTCGTGGCGCTCGCTGCCTCCTGCGCCCTCGTGATCGAGGCCTTCGCAAAACCTCGCGATCAAGGCCTTTGCAAAACCTCGTGTCCGGCCTTTGTAAACCTCGCGATCGAGGCCTCAGAAACCCTCGTGCCCGAGGCTCGCAAAAACCTCGCTACCGAGGACTTCGCAAAACCTCGTGTCCGGCCTTTGCAAAACCCTCGCGATCGAGGCCGTCGCAAAACCCTTGCGCCTGAGGCCTTTGCCAAATCCTCACGCCCGAGGCCTTCGCAAAACCCTCGCGCCTGAGGACTTCGCAAAACCCTCGTGCCCGAGGCCTTTGCAAAACTCTCGTACGTACCCTCGCACCTGAGGTCCTCACATGACCTCACGCCCGAAACCCTCACGTGCCCTCGCACGCGAAGCCCTCACGCACCCTCACATGCCCTCGCATGCCTTCGCGCGTGAGGTGCGAAGCCCTCGAGTGCCTTCGCGCGTGACCTCACGCTCGAAGCCCTCGCGCACACACCCGAAGCCCTCGCGGTGGCCTCACGCCCAAGGTGCCCTCGCCCCTCACGGCGGCCTCGTGCCCGTGGTGCCCTCGCCCCTCGCGATGGCCTCGTGACCAAGGTGCCCTCGCGTCACTGAGCCCGAGTGCGGGGTTGCCCTGCCAACACAAGTACAAAGCGCCTTCGCAGTTTTTGTTGCAAGTCCAACTGAAGACAAACGATCGCATACACACAAGGGGAAAACATTCGGAAAATGAATGAAGTTAACTAACACCCCGGTTTCGCACGCCGCTACCGCACCCCAAGACATGGGCTTGCCATTGCCGAGCGCTTTGTTTGCGCTTGTTCCTAGCCGCATGGGTGGTCGCGATTATGTTCGATCCTCCGCCGGCGGCGCCACATCCTCGCCTTTCCCGAGGTGTCCGCGACTCCCATGACACGACGATCGCCACGACGCCAACGGTACTGGTGGTGTGCACATTCGACATCCGCCGAGATCTACGCTGCCGGCGAAGCGACAAGGGCGCGAGGTGCTCGCTTCGCGCCGCCGCTGCGGTTGCAGCCGGCGCCGCCGCCGCGGCCGAGATCTTCGAAGATTTGCCGGCTCGCCATTGTCCTCACGCTGACGCCGCCGCACCACCCGCCAGATCGCGCCACTTCTGCCTCCGACCGACGCTCTGGCAGCTTGGTGTCGCGCCAACACCTCTCGGCCGCCGTTTACATCGGAGACGCTTGAGTCAGACGGACTCGCCGGAGGTGACGAGCGGAGGTCGCTTCACGGCTTCACGCCATCTTCGCCTCCCTATGGACGGTGGGTGGGGGACGGCGCCCACGATCACCAAGGCTCGAGAGCGATCACCATGAGGACTTGTCACAAGACGCAAGGCTGGCAGAGCAAGACGGGCCGAGGGGAGCCACGCAGGAGAGGGCACACCGCCACGGCAATGGTGGCACAAAGCCGCCAGAGGCGCCAAGGGCAAGGGGGAAGCGGCGCCATGAACTGCAAGGCGGCGCCATGAGAGATTTCGCCGGCTGCCCGGCAGCCCAAGACTGCTCTCCTCCACACACCCCAAATCCTTCAGAGTCGCCACCTTGGCCTCCCTTCAGACCACCGAGTGCTTTTGCTCCTCTCCACGATGGTGTTTCCCCTCTGCTGGTTGTGAAGATTAAGAGGAAGGCAAGTCAGGAAGAAAGGAAATAAGGCACTTTATTCTTTTGGCACATGGTGTGGTCTCCAAAAACAGCTGCTACTTTAATTGGTCTTTGCCAACCATTCGGGTCAGCAGCCGGCTGGGACCCTGACCACACAAGATGCTCCATTCGGTTGAAAAGATGAAGAGAAGCTCATAGAGATAAGAAGGAACCGTATGATGCTACACCCTTTTTAACTTCCTCGTGAATGACAAAGATGGGTAGCATGGTCAAAAGTCGGTGGAGAAAAGAAAAGAGGCACATGCGCCCCTACCATTTGTGTTGAGATGGTGGCCAAAGGAGAAGTGCCCCACATGAAAAAGCAAGTGGCGCTTGCATCAAGTCGAAGGATACCATGCGTTCCCTTGCTCACGGCGGCCTCACGCCTGCATGCATTCCCTCGTGCCTTCGGGCGTCCGACGCCGCCCTCAAGATGGCCTCGCGCCATGCCTCGCCTCGCTCGCCCTCGCCTCAAGATGGCTCGCGCCATGCAGCCTCGCCCTCGCGACAACAACGACGCTCACGGTGCCCTCGCCTCAAGAGGGCCTTTGCGTCATGGTGCCCTTGCCCTCGCGGCGGCCTCACGCCATGTACCTCGCGCCCCATTGCCTTGCGTGGTCTCGCGGCCCTCGTCGACCCGCCAGGCGCGCCCGCCACCAAACACATCCTACGATTGTGCTCGGAGCCAAATTTCATGACCACATCGAATCTACATGCTCACAAAGAATCAAGAACAGGGAGGAGAAGCAAGACTAAAAGCCGCAGTGATTTCCTCGGAGGAGAAAGCGCCGATCTTCTTCGCCCGGACTTGTGTCGCTTTCTTCGGCCAACATCGACTCCCTCAATTCGGTCAAAAGCCAAGCCAGCCCATAACAAAGTGGAGCGACTCAAGACTACCCCTTTCGACGTTTCCCCTAAAACGCCAAGGGGCAGGGGGGCTAGTGTTGTAAGAATAATTCATCCATCACACTAATGGGGCCCGCCTTGCAGAAGACTCGCGTACGGGTCCAAAAAGTGCCGTAACGCTCCTGAAAGACTATTGTACCCCTCACTTGTACTCAAATTATAGTCATCCCCTAAAGGATATTTTGGTCATTTGTACAGGCTTGGGAGCCTATAAATACCCCATGTATCCCTTATTTTGAAGGGATGGCTCTCTTGAGCAATAAAGAAACATGTTCAAACTGGTGAGCCCTCAGGGGCTCCCTCTCCGGAGGTAACCCCCCGTTGGCTCACCGACAGGAGTAGGGTGGTCCTCAGACCCCCGAACCTGTATAAATCCTCGTGTCATTTTTTACCCTCGTGGACGACGGCCCGTGAGACGGCCGACGTCCACCCCCTCACTCGTGTTTGGTTTTTACACCTACAACAGGCAACATGTTAAGATGAGCTAGAGCAAACACAATGAGCTATCAACACATGACTAACTCAAGCTACTAGTAAAAAACCCCTCTTAATAGTACGACAACTTATACTAGCAATCCGGTCTTCCAACCAAACACCAAGACCGGTAAAAGACTAGGAACAAATCCTTAGCCCTAGCTAGTCATACCTTTGCCTTGCGCAACCACTTTAAGCTTGATGACGCACATCTTCGCTTCAAGTCCGAGTCATTGACTTGATATGCATCAACTCATGATGCATCCTTCACTTGACTTCTATCAACACATGATGGGCCTTCTTTTGACTTGATGATCAACTAATGATCATCTCCTCTTCTTGAACTTAATACACATCAACATATGATGCATCCTTTACTCCAAGCTCTTGACTTCAATATCATCAACACATGATGATCTTCTAAAGTCTCCAACTATAGAACTCAACCTATTCATCCAACTCATGGAAAGTGTTAGTTCTATAATATGATTATCATTAATTACCATGACATACCATTAACTCATAATGGTGGGACAAGATACCACAATCTTTTCCTCTTTGGTAATTGATGATAATCACTTCAATTGCAAGTAATTGAATATAGAATGGTATGAGTATATGAGAACTACACAAGTTATATATACTCAAATGAATATATTAACTACACAAGTTATATATTCAAGGATATGTTTCAAAGTAAAGATCCTTTATATTTGTGGAAAAGGAATATGGATCAATACTAATGAAACCACAAAACATAGAGTGAACTCCACTTAAATGTGTGCATACACAAATGTGTAATAGAAACATATGCACATATTCGAGTTAGACTTTTTGGTGAAGTTCAACCTATATTTTGGATCCGAGGATTGCAACAATATATAAGAATATGATGTCGAAAGCATACCTCTTTGATTTTCACCTTTATATCCAATTGAGACTAAAACAATAAGTATATCAATAAACATGTTAGTCTCACAAATGGATTTGTCATTAATCACCAAAACACCCCATTAACATATAATGGCGGGTCTAGATTCTTCAGTGTCGACTACATGGTTCAGGTGGAACCGATAGGTGTGCCTCTATCTCATCATGAAGGGAGACTGGAGGGTATCGGGACCATCAGAAGGAAAGCAATCACTCTCGATCTAGATACGTACGCTCAAGCCCATTTCACGGTCTTGCAAAACATAACCCAAGTGTCCCCGTACATCGACGAGCACAAAGACATGGTACGCCAATAGAATCCAGACCTGATGGTGGTTTGAATCACGAGAGAGCACAACTGTCGGTTCAACGAATGGTTAAAGGTGCGATTCACTAAGAGGTCATCAAGTGATGATACACTGCTATGGTTGGCAAAAGGGCTAAAATTTACAATTGTGACAGGCAAGGATATGACATAAATGGGTACACGTTTTATACGACAGCTCAAGATAGGAAGAGCACAGTCCAGAACAGCGGTGTTCACATAGATGCGTTTCACGAGCAGTTCAATACCGCCGAGCCACATGGGTTGAACTCCTACTATGGGTTCGTAGAGGAGATTTGGGAGCTTGACTACGTACTTTTCAAGATCCCCCTGTTTCGATGCTATTGGGTTAAACTTCCGCAGGGTGTGAAGGTCGACAAGTACAGCGTCACTACTGTGGACCTCAAACGTGTCGGATACAAGAATGAACCATTCGTACTCGCTAAGAAAGTTGTTCAAATTTTTTATGTAATGGACCCGGCAAATAAGAACCGCCACGTAGTTTTTCATGAAAAAAGAAGGATTGTCAGAGTTGAGAATGTCATGGATGAGGAAGAGTACAATCAATTCGAGGAGTTGCCTCCTTTTGGAGACGACATCAGGCTCGAGGAAGAACCCAGTGAAGAAGCTTGCTATATGCGCGTCGATCATCATGAAGGGCTATATTTTAATTAAGAATTTCTTCCATTGTAATTTCTTCCATAACATGAGACATGATCTGTGTTTTCTACTCTTTGTTATTATTTCGCTGTCAATGTGGACTTGCCATGTGTTATGGACTTGTAATATCTTATTTTGATGTCAATGTGGAATTATCATGTGTTAATGTGTTATGGGTTTGTCATATCAGATTTTGCTGTCAATGTGGACTTCATTGTAATGTGGAATGGTAATATTATACACTTGTACAACCTATTTGTCTCATATCCTAATATGTCAAATATGACGGACTTAATGTCTCCTTGCTCTTGTATGGCTTATAAAGGTTTATGTGCTCTCATACCAAATTATGGATTTCTATTGTTATGAACTAGTATGTTATGGAATACGTGTTGCACATAGTAGCTATAGAATGAACTATCAGGGTGGCATATCACAGACGGTTCTATTATAGAACCGTCTGTGATTACTATTATGGAGCATATCACAGACGGTTCCATAATCGAATTGTCTATGATATCCCTTTATTAGTATGGTACCGCAGGGGTTTGCACCCTTATTCGTCACTTCCCCTCCCCAGCGCCTTACTCCTCACTCGCCCGTTAGCCTCCCCACCTGAGCACACCAGACCTCGACGCCATTGCCGCTCGAAGCCTCCTCCCCGACGGTCGCCCCCGACATCGACGACGCCACACCTCGCTTGCCGCCACCCGGCCACTTCGCTTCATCGCCACTCGACCGCCTCGCTACATCACCACCGATCCCTTCTCCTGCCGCTAACGCCTGTTGTTCTGAGCGACTCACCTTCAACGCCACCGCTTCAAATGAGCATGGCCTCCTTCTTCCCTTGTCGCCCTCTTCCCCACCGCCACCCGGCCCCAAGGTACATCTCCACTCCCATTGTCGCCCTTTTCTTAGTAGTGCTTCAAAGATTTGTGGTCGTTGCTTCTTGTATGTCTGCAGATAAGGTCACTAACCCTAATGAAATGTGTAGAACAAACAATGTTTAGGTGTAGTCCTCTAATTTGGTACTCTCAAATCGAGATACCACTTAAGCATGTGAATTATACTTCTTTATCACATTTGATAGTTTGTATATGATGGATGCCAGATTTGTTGAAAATAATCTTGACTCGTTAAGATTGTATTTGCACTAAGTACTTTGAGCATGTGTGCATGCATAGATGTGCTAGTAGAGCATGTCTCGGGAGTAATTTGCATGTTAGAATTTGTTAGTTGTGAGCTACGCATGTAGATGCATGCCCAAGTAGTTGCCTCCTGCATGTTGTTTTGTAGTCTTACGCACGTGTCGCATTTAATGCTGCATGTAGCTTAACGCTTTGAATATGTAGTCTGATGCTTTGTATAAGAGGAAAGAAAGCCCTAAAAGAAGTTGGCGCTTCTGTACTTAAAAACGCTTGTGTCCTCTATCCTCATCCCATGAGTGAATTCACTGAGCATCGCGTGTGTACACTGTGAAATGAGTACGTGAGTTATAGTCTGGGCCATCAAGATTATTCATATTTTATGGATATAAAACTGTACCAGCAAATGTAAGAACATTTAAATTATATGGTTCATGAAAGTACGCGACCATTTAAGTTTCTATGTTTGAAGTTTGAACTTGGCTACTTGTTAATTTTTATCGCTTATCAATTATCAATTGTTGTTGCTTTATTGCTTTGATTGATCAAGAATCAAGTATATATCTTTATAGTCTTGCAACTTCTATTTTTTCTGTATAAAATATGTTTTCAAGGGAAATTATCTTCGAAAATACCTAGTGGATATCAACTTGCAATCCATTTTATTTAAACTCTCAGCATTTTGAATTCTGAAATTTTAGTTCATTGCGTATGTAACTTATATAGATAGCAAGTAAGCGAGACAGCGTCCGCGCCGTCTTCGTCGCCGTCATCGACATAGCCGAATGCGTCTAGATCTCTGAGAAAAGTGGTACGTAAGCGAGATGGGAGAGGAATATCGAAATTGCCTGTGGGCTGAATGACTATCATGGATGTCAGTGCCGTTGGGGCCCCTCTGAGTCCCAAGAAAGCAGCGGCAAGATTCCGGACCATCTGTGGCCTCAACTCCCTGTCATCTTCCTCTCGTTGGGAGCCCATGCTGAGCCATGTCCGCGTTGTGTCACAGTCGCTGAAAAAGTCCTCATCCCTGACTCGTTTTCCTTTCCTCTCTTCCCTTCCCGACACACGCATTAAATGTCGTCACCTCCGCTGCGCCAGTTGCCTCCCTTTTCTATGCCTCACCCGCCCCTTCCCACCGGAGCGTGATGCCTATGCCGAGCTCCCGTCAGCGTCGCCGCACGCCCTTGCCACGAAGCTTCTCCCCTACTCCTCCCCGTGCCCTATAAATAGGAGCACTGGGAACCCTCCGCCCTCCTCTCTCTTTTCCCCCATTTCTCCCTGTCTCTCTCGCCTTCGTTCGCTGGATTTTTGAGCTCCAAGTGCTTCGGCCGAAGCCCTCGCCGCTGGTGATTGTGCTACCTACGGTGAAGCCCCGCCACCATCAACCACATCCCTGGCTTCGTCTTGCGACTCCGCGTTCTACGTGGTGCCCCCCTTCCCTCGCCCCTACCATCGGGCCTGAAGAGCCATGTTGCTAGACTTCGCCGCACTACCGCTTCAGGCTGTGGTCGAAACCTCCTTCCGACTAGGTGGTTGAAACCTCCTTCCGACCACGTGTAGTTGAACCTCCTTCCGACCTTGTGTAGTCGAAACCCCTTTCGACCAGGTAGTCGAACCTCCTTCCAACCACGTGTAGTCGAACCTCCTTCCAACCACGTGTAGTCGAAACTCCTTTCGACCAAGTAGTCAAAACCTCCTTCCGACCACGTGTAGTCGAACCTCCTTCGACCAAGTAGTCAAAACCTTCCGACCAGTCTAAGCTCCTTCGACCAGGTAGTCAAAACCTTCTAACCATGTATTTTCAACCTTCCGAGAGCTCGTTCTCCTTCGTTCGAACTCCGATTCGAGTAATTCAAATTTCTAAATTTAGATTAAAACAAGATCTAGCTATCTATACTGGAATTATTCAATTTGGAGTTCATTTGAATTTTGTTTGTTTCCGCGTGTAGATTGCAACGACTTCAGAAAGCCAGCTTTCAACGCCGCTTAAGAACAACAACTAAATGAGCAAGGCAAGTTACATCTTTGATCATATTTGAATCCCAGTATTCTAAATTATTTAAATTATATTTTAAATTATTATTGCATGTGTAATTAAATTCTAGTATTTTAAATCCCTGCTTTAACTTCATAGTTATTCCCAACTTCATTGTATAGCCATATTGTCATTCCAAGCATGATATATTTTGGAGTTAGAAATTGAAAAGATGGGATGATAGGGTTACATGAATGATGAATATTAGATAAGTGTTGGAGAATGGATTATCGGATTACCAATTCAGGATGTTGATTTTGGGTGGAATAGGTTGAATCAAGAAGTATGAGATTAATTGGGTATTTTGGTCATGTCGGATTTATTGGACATGATTGAATAGAGAAGTTGGAATTAGAAATAAATCTTGGGTGGAGTATAGAGATAAAACTTGGTTGGAGTATAGAAATATATCTTTATTGGATTATAGAGATAGATTGTTGTTGATATCGAATTGTTGGAGTTAGATTATATAAATAGATAATTATTGGATATTGGATTATAGAGATAGATTGTTGTTGATATCGATTGTTGGAGTTGGATTATATAAATAGATAATTATCGATATTGGATTATAGAAATAGATTGTTGTTGATATTGAATTGTTGGAGTTGGATTATATAAATAGATAATTGTTGGAGATTGGATTATAGGGTTAGATTGTTATTGATAATGGATTATTGGAGATTGGATTATAGAAGTAGATTATTATTGATGTTGGATTCTAGAGCTAGATTATTGTTAGATATCGGATGGTTGGATGTTGGATTCTAGAAATGAATTATTGATGGATGTTGGATTAGAGAAATTGATTATTGGTGGATATTGGATTATTGGATGATCTTGGAATCGACAATTCTTGGATATCGAACCTCTCACCCCATGTTGCTCTAGATGAAACTCTGGTTAATAATACAGTATTAACAAGATGCTTTTGTTTAAAAGACTTTATGCTTAGACAAAAAATGTTCAATTTGGGGAATTTATAGCCAAAAGATCAAATGTTGTCTAAAATTGTATCCATGAATTGGTTTGTCATGAAAGTTTACAAATGATTTTAAAACTAAAATAAAATTAAAAAAATGGTTTAAATTTGGGCAAAATGGATGTTTGGATGGTGCATGTCTATGCACGGGATCGATTCATTTATATGATCGAGGCCTAGGGGTTATTTTGGAAAGTTATCCAAGTCAGTTAAGGACCGGTCTTCGAGCCGCTTCTTGCTAAGCCCCATCTTACTACCACATGTCTTGAATGGGCAGGACTAGTCTAATTAATTTGTAACATTTCACCATGGCTGTGCCATCCGTTTGTGTGGGTGTCTTTATGACCTACTTTTATATATTCCCACATGGCGCAGGAGGGGGCTTAAATCCAACAGATGGTTCAATCCAAAGGAAGCGAAACCTTAACGAGGCTGGACTACAGTGGGATGACGCATTGTAAATACCTTGTGATAATCACTTAGTCGCATACCTTTGCAAGTGTGTTAAACAGACATTATACCTGATTATCTCTTGTGGGTAAAGCTGTACAACCTCTGCAGAGTGTTAAGAACTATTTGAATAGCCGTGTCCATGGTCATTGATACGCTAAGCAAAACTACTCAGAGTTAGACTTTGATTTTGTTTTCAAAAGACTTTATCAAATGGTTTATCCAAATGGGGAATCGGGCGGGTAGCCATGTGATAGAAGGGTATCCTTCACCACTCTTGTGTGAATGTTATCTAACTATAAAACTTGAGAATTTAGAAAATAAATTTTAGTTATAGAATATATGCTTTGGAACTTAGTACAAGTATTTAAAGAAAACACTACTTTATGCAAATTCAACCCTATAAGCCTTCCTTTGAATATCCCTGCATGTATTATAATTCTATTATTGGGTGTAACTTGCGGAGTACATTCATTTGTACTCACCCTTACTTAATAAAATGTTATTAAGAGGAGAAGGACCTTGCAACTGCTGAAGATCTCGACGACTAGGCCGCTACCCCAGTCGATTGCTTGTGGCAGATTAGTTGGGCTCTACTACTGTTCATTCGTCTTCCGCTGTGTTCTTATTTGTTGGATTGTAAGCCTTTCTGGTAATTAAACTCTAACTATTAATAAAGTTTTGCGAAATATGGATGTTAACATATTTGTTTACTGTGTGAGCTAGCTACTAATCATGTGACTAGTTCAATAATACACAGAAGATTTGGGAGTGTTAATTCCGGGTCCTGACAGATACTATCTCAGAACACCACGTCTAAAATCGCTCAATGCCCAAATTTCACCGTATAAAGCGGACCCTTTTACACGAGAACCTCACTTACACTTTCGTTCTAGCTTCGTGTAAAAGGGTTAACCCAGGGGTGCTACGTTTGAACCAACAGGCATTATATACTACTACAACTCACTTTAGACAAGTAATGTGGGACTAATTCTACCACATAACTCCACATGGGCCGCACTACGAGCAAGCCAAGATATTACAAATGTTCACAAAAGATTTTGCTTTGTTTTAGTGAAATGAAATTCAGTTTTAAATTAATGAGAGGTTGCCACCTAAGGGGACACCTAGTTCTTTGGGTAAAATGGTAAAATTACCTCCTATGGCATTTTGGTAAAACACGAGAGGTCAAAGGGTATTTTCAAAAATTCATTGGAGCTCTTCAAAGTTGGGTTTTGGAACTATTTTAAATCTGAACACATTTTGTATGGAGGCCCTTACCTTTTTCTAGAATTTGGTTCTCTTGAGAGAAAAAGACTATTTTGAAAATTGATCGAAGCATAAGGGTTATTTTGTAAAGTGGTTTAGCTGGATTCTTTTATATAAAAATAAATAAATTCTGAAATTATTTTCAGAGGGTCTCAAAATATTTTTACTATTTTCTGAAATGCTCTTTCTACTAAAATTGTGCCCCAATTGGTTAGCGCAGTTCCGATGGTATGTAGGATTCATATAATAGTTATTTTTCAAAATAGTTTAATGTATAGTTCTTGATTTAAGATTAAAACCTCTATGTATTAATTTAAATACATAGAAAGACCATACGCCTCCATGGTCGTAACCCATAAAACTAGCGACCCCAATCGGTCGTAAGTATTTCAGAGGTTACACGATGGGTATCCTGGTCCTGACTAGGTTCACTAGGTGGTCGCTTCTGAAATGCTATGAACAGTACCAATAACCGTATGATGAATGGAACACGTGCTAAACATCCCATAACTTACGATGACATACAAGACTCGACGATAAATCACCTTATGTTAAATGTCTCACAAATACTTAACCGCAAGGCACTTAGCACATTGTTAACTACCTTGAACCTCCAACCGCTTGTAACGCTTTCATCGAGACGCCTTCTCCAGGGTAATCGCCGTTCTTCGGGAGTTATTTAATGGTGAAGCGCAGAAGACGAGGAAGGGGACAACAGAGCAAACAATGAGAGGACAACAAAGAAACAACAGAGAAAAACAAAGAACAATGTAAGGCAACACGTAATCCGGGCAAGAGTATTCAAGACATTCAAGATGTAATTGGAGATAGTCCCTAGTCAAGTCTTATAAACCCAGCTCATATAAATAAAGAGCAGCCCCCATTCTCTTCAAGATACTCTACGCCATTTTCCTCCTTTTATTTTCATAAGATCGGCGATTTGATCGCCGACACCGGGCGCCGTCCGGGGGAAGAAGACGAAGTTTTTCAAGAAACTTTTTGTTTCAGACAAATCCTCACCCAAATTCTAGCAATCGCCAATGCGAGTATGCCCGAGTTTGGGACGAGGAGAATTGTTTCAACTTGGCGGACTACGCCGACCTCGACATGGAAGGATGCATTCGTGCCATGGAGGAAAATGGCGATCATCCTCATCTTCCTCCTCCGCGGCCAGATATCGCCGACGATAGCGAGATCGACAGATGGATGAGGATGCGCCACCGCTACCGATGGCGCATCAGAGGAACCCGCCTTCCGATCGCTCAAATGTCAGATCTTTCAAGCCCGCCTTCCCGACCGCAAAATAGGTGAAGAAATTTCAGCACCTTCACCGAGAATCTCTATACCCTCGGCGAAATTATGGTCGAAAGATACTCTCCTACAACTTCGGCGATTCCAGAGTCAATCGACATCCGTAACGGTGTCGATGAAGCCTCATCGTCATAAACTACGGGGATAATCACGCCAAGATACGGTTGGCAAGACGCCAATCAGCCGAGGAAACCTCGAGGTGCTCATCTCCGACCGCCTCCGTCAGGAAACTTCTCGCGTAAGCCCCGATAAGCTCTCTATTAGTTACGGCGGAAGCTCATCGGAAGATCAATGCCGAGGCACGAGGTCAACACGACGGAGATGAGAATCAAGATGCCTTGCACGGTCCTACACCTCTACCACGCCATCACGTGTTATTAGAGATGATCCGCCGCTACACCAATCGCCAGAGGCCAAGGAACCGACGACGCCCATCAACTAATTTGTTCGCATCGCCCCACCCAGAATAGTTGATAGGCGATCAAACCGAGGGCTCCAGTGAGGGTTCAGTTTGCGACACCTACTACCACCAACCTCCCGAGACCTTCTCAGAATCGTACAAAACTTGCAACGCTGCTCAAGATATATTAAATAATTCTCGATCCTCGCTTAGCGTAAACCTGTGTTTTGTACAAATTATAGGCCGTATCCGAAATTCTCCAGAGACCATGCAAAGGAATCGAGGCATATCGGGAACAAAGGGTTTCGTGGAGTCAAACTATGACTTCATCTCAACGCTCCTCCTCACCGGGGACAACATGGTCCTACTCGGAGCAATCGATGTCAAGGCTTTCTCGGCGATTCCGACCAAGGAGTCATGAGGAGAAGGTTATTTCACGGCCACTCCCCATCACGCCGAGAAGAACCATCGCCGGACCGGCGATCTTCGCATCGCCTCAATCATAAGCGGTCGAGACATCATACCAATGTCCACGAACGGATCGGACACCGGAGTTCCAGCGCTCCAACCTTAGGAACCTATCTCCGACCGACATAATCCGCACCTTCCCGAGAAGGCGCTATGAATCAATCACAGTTGTAGGGCTTTCTCGCAGGCTCCAAGTCAGGCGTTGGCCTAAACCGGCTCGACCGCCAATTTGGACAAGTTTAACTGAACTCAAAATCCGCTGGAATTTCTCCAAATCTATACCACCGCCATCGAGTCTGCCGAGGCGATTTAGAATGTGATGGCCAACTATTTACCCACCGTGCTCAAGGATCTCGCCTTGGCCATGGTTGTTGAACCAACCGGCCGGAATAATCTATACTTGGGAGCAACTCAGGACCTTCGATTGCAATTTCAGGTACGACGATCGCCTCGAAAGGAGGATGATCTCCACCGATTCGCAAGGCTCGATGAGACTCTACGCCAATACATCAAGAGGTTTAGCCAAGTTCGCAACTCTATTCCCGAGGTCGCAGATCTTCGTTATTCAGCCTTCAAAACAGTTCGAGGAATCGACGGTTTACGGAGGACATAGCAATGAACCCCCAAGGACAACCGCTGAGCCTTTTGATATGGCCGACAAGTATGCCACCGCCAAATAAGCAATCGAGTGGTGCGGCCATTGATCGGAAAGACAAGATTCCTCACCTACCGACAAATCGAGAGAAAAGAACAAGAAATCTCTCAAGAAAAAGAAGAACCGCAGATCCGACGACAAGGAAGTCCTAGCTGCTCCTGGATAAATTCATGAAGGGCAAAAGAACTACACCGGTCGGGGCAAAACGAAAGTCTCAATCAAGGATCCTAAAAAGAAGAAGTGGTGTCCACTTCACCAAAGAAAGGTGGCATGATCTACGACCGCCGAGTTTGGCAAAAGAAATTGGAAGATTATTATGCGGTGATGGACCATTTCCGCAATACCGTAACCCGGGAAACGAGCTCCAAAAAGGACAAGGATGGCGATTTAAGAGATGGAGTACTAGGATCCCCAACACACAATCAACATGATTTTTGGAGGATCTTCTTCATACGAATCCAAGCGCCATCTCAAGGCCGTGGAGCGGAGATCAACTCGTCGAATCCTCGAACACTATCAAGCCATCAAGTGGCTCTGACATTGCAATTTCCTTCAAAGAAGATGATTGCCCCATTCCTTCGACTCACCGTAGGTTCCCTATTGTTGTTGAACCAACAATTAATAATTGTAGGGTTAATCGAGTCTTGGTAGATGGAGGTAGTTCTTGAATATATTATTTTCGAGCTTTAAAAGAAATGCAGTCCCTATGTCAAAGGTGAAACTAGTGAAATATGCTTTTCACTAAGATAGTTCCCGGCTCCACCGCTAAGCCGATAGGACAAGTTTCCTTACCGGTTACGTTCGGAAGGCCGGATAACTTCCGAACGGAAAAAATTTCGTTTGATGTAGTAAACTTTGAATCTGCATACAACGGAATTCTTGGTCGACCGGCGTTAGCAAAATTCTTGATAGCCACGCATTACGGTTATCAAAGTTTGAAAATGCCGGGGCCTAAAGGAGTCATCACTGTTAGGGGTGATCGTAAAATGGCTTATGCATGTGATCGAAAATCCTTAGAACTGGTCGATGAACTCCCGACCGAGAGAGGCTAATTCATCCGCCATGCAGCCAAGCACACAAGACCGAAGATGACACCAAAACCCTCCGACTGCATAAAAGAGGTATACCTCGACAAAGGCACTTCTCCTGACAAATAAAGTCGTTACTTCGACCAAGATCCCGCCCACCGCCGCAAGATTCTCGGTCTGAGCAAGGCTCGATCCTAAATAGGAAGAGTCGCTGTTCCTTCCTCCGAGCAAATCAGACGATTCGCTCGGCAAAGCGTCCGATATGCCCGAGTCCCTGAGGTGATCGAGCACAGCTAGCTCTCCACCGATAAAAACCGATCAAGCGTAACTCGCGGCTTTTGCACCGATCGAAGGAGGCAATCAAGTCGAGATTGACAAGCTCCTCAAAGCCGGATTCATTCGTGAAGTCAACCACCCTCGGGCTTGCTAATCCCGTAATGGTTAAAAAGAATAATGGGAAATGGCGAATGTGTATTGACTTTACAGATCTTAATAAAGCTTGTCCGAAGGATTTATTTTCCCTTCCACGCATTGATCGCCTAGTAGATTCTACCTGCAGGTGCGAATTACTAAGTTTTTAGATGCGTATTCGTGGTACCACCAGATTAGTATGTGTAAAAAGGATGAAGAGAAAACTTCCTTCATCACTCCATATGGCACTTATTGTTATGTTAAGATGCCGCTCGGTCTCAAAAACGCCGGTGCAACTTTTCAAAGCTTAATGCAAAAATCTTTAGTCCGCAAATAGGTCGGAATTTAGAAGCTTACGTTGATGATCCGTCAGTAAAGACCACCAACGCTAGCAATCACATCTCGACTTACAAGAAACTTTCAAAGAACCCGAGAAGGCATAACCTCAAGTCAATCCGTAAAAGTGTGTGTTCGGAGTTTCACCGAAAATTGCTTGGTTTCCTAGTCTCGGCTAGAGGTATCGAAGCAAATCCAAGAAAGATAGCAGACCATCGACCGATGCGACCTCCACCACCAAGAGAGAAGTCCAAAACTAACCGGTCAGATGGCGTCATAAGTCGCTTTCATAGCAAGGTTAGGAGAAAAGGGTTACCTTTCTTTAAGCTTCTCCTAAACATGGGAGTTTTGAATGGACTAGAGAGGCAAACGATGCCTTTGAAGAACTGAAAAAGTACCTTACAAGTGCCCTCGGTTTTAGTCTCTCCGAGATCGGAGAAACACTGCTAATGTATGTGGCAAAGAACTCCACAAACAAAGGAGCGTGTATCGTCGTGAAAGAGATAATATTCAACGACTGTGAGCACTCGGGGCTTCAATTCCTTTTCGCCATGATTGACACGCTTACAAAATGGATCGAGGCCGAGCCGTTGTTAAAATAACAACCGAGGCCGTTAAGAGATTCCTAATGAAAAATGTGATCACACGATTTGGTGTACCTAGTCGATAATCACGGATAATGGCGCCCAGCTTCACTAGCAATCAATTTCAAGAATTCGCGATGAACTTGGTGTAAAGTTCATTTTGCTTCATTGCTCATCCACGAGCAACGGGCGCTTGAGCGGCTAATGGTATCATTATGCAAGCGATCAAACGCCGAGTATTCGACCGCTTAATCAAACGGTCGAGCTTGGGTTCAAAACTCCCGCTCAGATTATGGGCCGTTCGAACCACGACCCACCGTATGGCCGTGAAACACCATTCTTTTTGGTTTACGGGTCAAGCCATGCTTCCTCCGTAACTCAAAATTGGCTTTGCTCGAATTGATCGCTTTAACGAAAACGATCGAATGAACGAAGACTCGACGACGCCAATTTCCTTGAAGAACGATTTAAACCAAGCCCTTATACGATCGCTAGCCTACCAACAAGCCATGCGAAGGTACCATAGTCGTAAGGTGCAACCTCGTAGCCTTGTCAGTAGGTGATCCGTTCTCGAAAAATTCAGAGCTGTGCAAATCGCAATAAACTTTCCCCAAACGGGAAGGTCCTTACACCGTGGTCGGTTACCCGACCAGTTCCGTATGATCGGCTATGTCCGATGGGCAAATTTTGTCAAATTCTTGGAACGTTGATCAATTGCGAAGTTCTATGTTTAATTATTGCTTTCATTTCTTTCAATTTCAATAAATTCATTTACTTTCTACAAATAATAATAAGTAACATTGCTTATATATATATATATATACCTATAGGTCGGTCGATATGGTTGTCAATTTAAACCGTTAGAGAAGACAATTTTTTCTCTAATATCCTTTCTAAAGGATCTCTATTACTCTCTGCAACGATTTCTAAGTCGACGCAGATTTGTCCTAGACGTGAGCATTTTACCACGCACGACAACATTCTTTTCTTCAAGAAATATATGAGTAATCGAGCATTGTACAAATAACTTTCCATATCGAACGATATGTTTAAAGATTTTGGAGGTTATATTTCACTATTTCAAGATTCTCGCTCGCTCATATCCTGCCATCGGTCGACACTAAAGCCTCCTAGTCAAGTCTCTCCTTTTTCAAGACGTGGTCCTCGCCTAATCGGAAGGAGCTTCCTAGCGACAGATCCTTTTCTTACGATCCTCGCTACTATGGATAGAGAGTCCGAACATGTTTCGCGAAATATGATATATGAATTCAGATCTAAAGCATTCCTTCCCACTGCACTTTAGGATAATAGATATGAACAAAGTTCACTTATAATATTTGTCATTCATTTTTGCATTTCTCTTTATGTCGCAATACAAGGTCTTTTATCCAACCATATATAACTTTTTGCTTGGTATTTCGATCATGGCAAACAAGGATCTCTAACTAAGCGAAGTCATAAGTCGGTTCCACCACAATGATTTCCTAATGTTGGTACGATCGCTTTTGACTTCATATCGGACATACCTTCAAAATTATGGTTTCAACTTTTTATTCTCTTTCTTGGCTACCGCTTGCATAGTAATGTTCTTCTACTATGAAGCGTTCGGGGCTAGGAGGTATGTGAGAATTTATAAAATAGTCAAACAGATAAAACAAAGGCATTGTTAATCGACATAAAAGGTAAGTCTTACACATATTCAATATTTTTACACCCTTTTGCAGAATCTACTCTAGAAATATTCCTGCACTAATTATCGCTTGATGGAGATCCGATTTCCATTTCTCTACTACTTTATCTCCAAGTGGCTTGAGTTCTTCCATGAACTTGGTTGCCTCCTCAGAGGCGCTTGAAGTCATCTTCGACGACTTGGAAATCAATAGAGGGTTTGAAGCTTTCAGTTTTGCCAAAGCAAAACTAACTCCATTAGCAACGCCTGTTTTCATGGCCTGGGCATAGTTCTTCCGAGTAGTCTTGAGCAGGTTGTTAAGATCCTCTAGAAGTTGACCAAAATAGTTCATTTTCTCTACTGGATCTCTTAAGGTAGGAAGGCTTGATCCTGATCTCATATCAAAAATCATCTTGTTCAAAAATATAGTCTTTTCATCTAGACTTTGAATGAGAGTCGCCTCTTTGTCTTGCTCAAATTTCGAGTTTTCTACTCTCGACCAAAATTTGTTTTTGCTCGCAAGAGTAAAATGGGTGATAAGCAAAAATAATTGGCGGAAAATAATAAGTCAAGTCTACGACCTATTACCTTCAATTCTTTTGTTAAGATTTTCCTTCTCGATCGTAGCCTCGGCGATCGAATCGTCCTTAGCTTTGATTTCTTCTTCAAGCGAGGCGATCTTGGCTCTCTCACCAAGATCTCTTCTTTATTTTCTCCAAATCTATCAAATACGATAAGGAGAATAATTAACAAAGGACGAAGCATTGGAGAAAGAAAAAAGGCTAAGGAAAATTCTTACTTTCTAATTCGGAGTGTTTCGCTCCAAATCTTTAATCCATTGGTCATCCTCCGACCACAAAGAAAGTTCTCGACCATATGTCGCTCAAATAGCATTTTCCTCTTTAAAAAAATCACGCCTAAAAGACTTTTAGGAGAGATTATGAACCGGTCGAGAGACTTACCCGATTGCCAAATCATTGTATCCACCAAAAATGGAGTCGATGCATTTTGATTTGATGGTCCGATATCTTTCCCCACGCCTCGTCAAGCTCCTTATCCTCAATGAATCAAGGGCTAAAAGGAACTTGTCGTTGAGGAGAGTTACCAACAATGGTCGGAACTCGCTGAGGGCCTTTAGAGGCATCTACCTCCGAGAAGGACTTAGGACCACCAATGGATCCAACTCAACTGCTGGCCTTGACGCCGCCGGGGGGCTTTTCCGACCACCTTTTCTCAGAACTTTTTTCCGGGAAGTGGTCCGCTTCATGGACCTCTTGGTATTGGGTCCTCAAAAGGAACCTGGTCGGAAACAACCTGAACTCCAGAGGACCTATACCAAGCAAATAAGGGAAGTAAAAAGAGAAGAGAGAGATGCATCAAATCAAAGAAATTATTAAAGGTATGTTCTTATATGACCACTTTCATTTGGGCGTACCTAGTTAATTTCTGGGATTTAACTTTGAAACGCGCGAGTAAAATCTGCACTCTCCCTTCCTTTTCTTTTCGACCTGCTGGTTCTAAACCGCAGATTGTCCAAGTCTGTTGTATTATCCAACGTAATATCGATGCGATGTTTTCGATCATCTCGTCAAAAGCAACGCCCTTGATGACCTGGTCGGACGGAGTAGTTTGACTCGCCTCCATATCGCTTGTTCCAAAGAATAAGCGCTCGGTCGTTAATGACCAGTCTGGGGTCGGCAACCTCCGTGGTCGCGTGCTGGTGGCCTTCAGCCTTCTCCACCTAAACCAACAAATGAATTTGGTTAAGTGATGAAATCTTTTATCTAAACTATATGTATATCTCTTTGAAATGTTCTCACATTCCTCGGAGATCCATCCTCTTCCAAAGGCTCGGGCACGAGTCGGTTGGAACAACGGATGTTTATCCTCACCAAGTGTGCAATTCGCAACCCGACCAGATACAAAAACAGAGCATGATCAAAAACCCGATCGGAGAATATATATATATGTGTGTGCATGATAAAAGATTTGTTACCTTAAGCCTTGTTATTCTCTCTTCAACAGAGACTATGGCCAAGATCTCAGAAATCCACCTTTTCTCCGTGCTCTCTGCGTAGATCACCGATCCTTTCTAACTTCCTGAGGAAAGGACTTCAAAAGAAGAGAGAAAATAAGACAAGAACATGTTTTAAGGTAATACATTAATCCAATAAAAATACTAGTTGGAGTTATCTCAAAGACTTACCACCTCCTGAGATAGCTTCATCATGACCAATGGACCAGATCAGGGAGTGAGTCCGAAACTTTAATGCGCTTATTTGACGTTTGGTGAAATCCCTCACCACATGCCAAGAGGTCAAGCCCTTGACTCGTAGGTCGTAGATGGCATCCACCCATCGCCCGACCACTCCTATCTTCTCCACGGTCTTTCTCCATTTGGGATTTTTCGTTGCTCTCATTCCGGCGAAATAGAGGTCGTCGTCCCTCAGAATCATATATAGAACCAGCTTTTTCTTCCATGACGACCACGAGGATTTTGAGTACATATGAATGTACTCATCGGCCTTTCCGTCGTGAAGACGCAATGTTTATTCCCCGGGAGTCTCCATAGATCTTCCCATCACCATTCGGTAAAAATACCTGAAGAGCCTCAAACTTGGAGGCAATCCCAGGTATGCTTCACACAAATATGTGAAGATACTGATATTGGCGATGGAGTTTGGGACCAAATTCACTAATTCCACTCCATAGAATTCAAGAACACGGAGAAGGAATTTGTGTCAAGCAATCTCAAATTTCACATTCGATGTAGGCGAGGAAAACGGGAATTTCCTCATCTTCGCGACTTGGGAAAGGCTCTTCAAAAGCTGATCTCCATCTGATCAAATTCTTGTCCGGAAGCATTCCGATCTTCTCCAAAGCTTCAAGCTTTTTCTTGCTCAACTCCGACGGCAACCACTTTGTGATTTGTCTCGACATGATGAAAATCCTTGAGGATGAGCGAGAACTCGCAGGAGATTTTTGTGGTCGAAAGAACAAGAAAAGGAAGGACGAAGATTTTTGTCTGGATGAAAGAGATCAGAAAAGGGGATCTGGAAGCATAAGGAATCCAAAAAGTCTAGCGATGGGGATTTTATAGCCTCGGGTCTTTCGAATTACGATCGGAGTTTATCCATAAAAGTCTGAACGGCAAAAAGCTTCTTTTTTGCCCAACGGACAAAGAAATTCTTCGGTTCCCAAGGCAAGTTCTCAACTTTAAAATGAACACAAAATCACCTCGGATGTCACGACATTAATTGGTGGTCTGCCCGATATGAATTCATCGGGGGAAGGCGCTCACACGACTGCTCATTTAAAGTTCGGGGCTAGGCGACGAGGATTAAAACCTCTATGTATTAATTTAAATACATAGAAAGACCATACGTCTCCATGGTCGTAACCCATAAAACTAGCGACCCCATCGGGTCGTAAGTATTTCGAGAGGTTACACGATGGGTATCCCGGTCGGACTAGGTTCGACCGGTGGTCGCTTCGAAATGCTATGAACAGTACCAATAACCGTATGATGAATGGAACACGTGCTAAACATCCCATAACTTACGATGACATACAAGACTCTGACAATAAATCACCTTGCGGTTAAATGTCTCACAAATACTTAACCGCAAGGCACTTAGCACATTGTTAACTACCTTGAACCTCCAACCAGTTGTAACGTTTCATCAGAGACGTCTTCTCCAAGGGTAACTGCCGTCCCTTCGGGAGTTATTTAATGGTGAAGCGCAGAAGACGAGGAAGGGGGACAACAGAGCAAACAACAGAGAGGACAACAACAAACAACAGGAGAAAAACAGCAAACAACAGAAGGCAACATAGAAGCCGAAGCAGTAGTATTCAGTACATTCAGTGTAATTGGAGATAGTCCCTAGTCAAGTCTTGTAAACCCAGTTCATATAAATAAAGAGCAGCCCCCATTCTCTTCGAAGATACTCTACGTCATTTTCCTCCTTTTATTTTCATAAGATCGACGATTTGATCGTCGACAGTTCTTTTAATAAAAAAAAAAGTTTATTTGACATGCTACAGCAAAATGGTGTGTTCACATAGCACACAGACAGCTCTTATATAAAATTGTTGTTGATGCCTAGAGCCTAGAGGTAAGAAACTTCTCTCTAGAGTCTTCGGTTCTAGGAATTATAACTACTAGCACAGACTCCATGAGCGCACCACTGTATAAGAGCATGTATATTGGTATGATGTCAGCTGTCTATAAGCCTTGCCATGTAGGACACAAAATGATATGGAGGAGAGAGAGGAAGTATAGAGAATTGGGCCGTTTTTCATGTAATAGTCGACTATACCACGAGAAACAATACATATTGTACATAGAGGAGTTGTCTATATATAGAGACATGTAAGAGACAATTCATTGTAGAAGCGGTCTTTAGTGCTGTCTATAGATAACATGGAAGAATATTATAGACAGCAGTCGTCTATACCATTGTACATGCCCTAAACAAACGACTAATGGACGATTGACTGCTCGAACGAACAAATGAACGACTAACGACATCTACGATGCAATGCACATAAAAAAAAAGTGACTTAGAACATATTAAGGTTTTTGCCGGTACCATGGCTCGATCAACACCGCTCCATGGCTGGTGTGACTTAGCCAGCAGCGTGCCTAAACCTTGGCGAAAATAAGGGTTTTTTACACTTAGCTAGCTTGAGCTGAACTTATTCAATACCGCTGCACGTTTCCTTCCTGCTTTTGTCTAAGGGAACAAATTTTTTTCTAGCTAGTTAGTATATGTATTCCGAAAATAAAAGAAGAAAATAGCTGCTATCATCTCCTTTTGGTAATAAGTAGTTCGTGGATAAATTGAAGGGCTCAATTAGTTATGCAAAAATTTCAGGAATTTTTTAAATAAACATTTTTAATAAAAATTATAGAAATAAATGTCTACTTAATAAAATTACAAAAATGACGACAGGGCCATTTCACCATTTCAAATGATGACAGAAAACCATTTTTTAATTTTATTAAACAGACATTTATTTCTGTAATTATATTAAAAATGTATTTTTTTAAAAAAAAACCAAATTTCGGTTCGTGCTAGCTTGCCGTGGAACTGCAGCTAGATTGAATGATTGAAAATGCGCTTGATCGAATCAGACTCTGTCTAGATCGACCGAGATCACGACATTCAATGATTTCTCTAGTACTCACATGAGAAGTAGCACTCCGCAGCAAATAAAATGGCGTCAATGTATTACTTTGCATATAAAATGCTAGCTAGCATAGCAGTGAGGCAAGCAAAAATTAAACCAAATCTTTTTTAGAGGGTTGTGGGATCAATTAATTGACTAGCAAATTAACATGGGAACGCACATAAAAGCACAAGATATTAGGCAAAATTTGATATATGTCATTGAGAATGTTGCCACTCTGAGATTTGCCACTCAGTTTCTTAAAATTGGAAACTTGCCACTCCAGTTTCTTGCTCTTTTGAAATCTGCCATTATCACTCATTTTATCTTATTTTATTTTCTATTCTATGATTTATCATATATTCCAATTGTAAACTTCCGGTTCTGCCCCTCTCTATTCTGAATGAATCCATCCCCTCCCTTTGCTCTTTGCTCTGCCCGTGAGTATCTCCATTAGTGAACAAAGATCTGAGCCATGCTCAAGGGTTCGGCCGAGGCTGCACCGCCGTCGTCGGTCACTGCACGCACTCGCCGACCTCATCAAGGTCCGCGTGCACCACTGAGGAACTCGCTTGTTATTGCGCCTCATATTGGTGTTCCCTGACCTTTGCAGCCGCCACCGCCGCCATGGTCACAGTTCGGCCGATCGCCATGGTAGCTAGATCCTCGCACGGAGGGCCTCATGGGCTTGCTCTTCGGGTGTCGGCACCGTCTTTGCGATTCACTCTACTCCACCACAAACATGGGGTTTGACGACGTGCTCAAGAAGAGGTGGGATCGGGATCGGGCATGGCGCTGCCATCTGCCTGCCGAAGATCGTGGCCGACCTCATCGCCGGCGGCGTTAAGCGCTGGCCGTGAACAAAGATCATTCTTTGTTCACTAATGGAGATACTCACGGGCAGAGCAAAGAGCAAAGGGAGGGGATGGATTCATTCAGAATAGAGAGGGGCAGAACCGGAAGTTTACAATTGAAATATATGGTAAATCATAGAATAGAAAATAAAATAGGAGAAAATGAGTAATAATGGCAGATTTCAAAAGAGCAAGAAACTGGAGTGGTAAATTTTCAATTTCAAGAAACTGAGTGGTAAATCTCGAAGCGGCAACATTTTCAGTGACATATATCAAATTTTGCCAAGATATTAAATGAAGAAATTTATCCCAAACGCCATATAGACGTTTGGTAATTAAGCCCGATTCTCAAGCAAAGAACTGTGGCTTGCTACAGGCATATCACACAAATCCCTTCCCACGCTTTCGTTCAAAAAAGAAAAAGAAACAAAAGAAACAAAGATATATAGATAGACTAACTTGTAACGAATTTCCTCCATACATATTTACAGGATCGACACAAATATATGTCTACAAAAAATATAGTCTTCGAATTTCCCTAATCAGTTACATGAATAAAACACACAATTAACTAAGAGTAATCGTTGGGCAGATATCGAGCTAGGTAGTTGTCTTACCAAGTTTTTCTCGAAATGGATATAGTTTGATTTAATATTATTTTATTTATAGTTTGAAAGCATTTTTAGAACCGAGCTAACGAGTCAAGCCAGAATAAAATTGACTCATTTCAATGGTTAACCAAATACCGAGTCTAATTAGAGTAATTTTGAACCGAGCCAATAAACCCTAGTAACGAGCTTTTTTCCACCTCTAACTGGGCTGCAGCGAGTATGGTGGGCTTAAGCCTAATCGATTCAGAAACAGGCAGGGCACGAGTTGGCCCCAACCTGGAAAAATTGGTGTCAGGACCAGTCAATTTGATCGTGGGCCAATGTTGGCCTTGTGCTACTAGTGGGCTTTGTCGGCTGCATGCGTGGCATTCTCCTCTAGAAATGAAAGCCCAGCAGTAGTTTCGGAATCTCTACTACTTAAAAATTGTAGTTGGTAGTCATCCGTCCTCCTCACTCTCCCACTCATGTCCCTCTTTACTAACATGTGGGCCACGTTAACAGCAAACTATCATCTCGCATCGTGTGCTCCCTACTCCTCCTCTCCCGGCATTGCCTACGACACCGCTTGCGCTTCCTCCTCCTCTCCGCTCTCGCCTCCACCCCTGCTCTTCTGCTCTACTCCACATGCCTCCTCCCCCTCTCTTGTCACCGCTTCCATCGTCCGGATCTAGATGGGCCTCACTTCCTCCTGTCCACCTCTACTTTTCTGTTCTGCTCCGCGCGCCTTGACGAATTGTGGTATATTACATCTACTTTAATTGATAAACTATTATACTCATAAGATATTTCGTAGCAATGCATAGTAATCATGAATCGAATCGAATCGAGTCTCTCGTGGTGTACTCGCAAGCCCTACTCATAGTTTTCCTTTCCTTTTCTTTTTTTAGACCGCCCTACTCGTAGTTTGGATTAGGTAAATTTAAGTTAAAAAGTACTGCTAGTCAGGGACGGAGACAACAGGGGCTAGTAGGAGCCATGGCTCCCCCTATACTTCAAAAAAAAAATCAGACCCCCTTGATTTTGTGTGGATCAAAAATTCTAAAAACACATACATGGTCCTTCCCATAGCTTACATGTAAAAATCTTATAGGCTATGGGTTAGTTATCTATATGTGCATATGCACAAACGATCGGTCCATCTTCTTTTATTCCCAAGTAGCTAGTAGCTGTATCCTTTTTTTTACCATTGCTCATCTCTCACAATCCTAAATACTCAGGGCATGAGAAGAGGAGCACCTCAAGGTGCACAACCCTTCTTATTCTCTCTCCCTTTTAATTTCTGCAATGTAAACACTAAAATATATTAGCTTCACTTTTATTTTGTGCGCTCACTCTCATGCAACTGCTTGACATAAAGTAATATAGAGCTTATTTTGGTAGATCACTAGGTAGATGAATGTCAAACAATGTATTGCTAACATTAGGTCTTTAGAACCTTGCCTTGAAACTAAATGAAAATACTGGTTTTTTTTGGAGGAGTCTCCCGGATTAGTTGGAATGCTGTTTTGCTCTGAATATAGTGACAGCCAACTTCATTTTGGTATTGATAAGCAGCTTCCGGCCACTCCGTTGTTTTTATTTGACATTCTAGAATCCGTGTCCACCAATATGTATAAAACTATATAAATTGGCTACTTGAAAATTATATTGCTAGTTTTGTCGTTAAAATACTTTTACAATATTATAAATTTTAGTGTAAATTAATTGAAAACTATAAAAAGTAATGGGCAAAGCCACGTCTCGGAGACCGTGAAAAAGTCAAAAACGTCAAATAAAAAAAAGAACAGAGTGAATAGTGGACAACAAGTAATACAGTACCTCCTTTTGACTTGCTCTGACAGCCATGCCACTTCCAGTTCTATCAAAACTTTGTTTGAAGAATTTTGAGACGGTCAGAGCTTACAAAGTTTTAGATGGTGAGCCACGATCAACTGTCAATTTGAATAAGACAAGCATTGTGTTTCCTTCCTATCAAATGTTAATACATCTTTTATATATTTACCATATATGACAAAATTCCAATGCCAGTAATGAATTACAGTCTGTCTTCTTCATCTCTCCCTTTCGTTCAGTTCTTTGGTGGATGAACAAACCTGTCAAAGCATGTTACTGTTGTGGTCTCTATTGTAGCATCTTCCTCTCAAGAACTTATCCGACAACCACCTATGCAACATCTCTCTCCATCCGGCGCTACCAGTGATCTTTTCCATCTCTTTGGATGAGCAACTCAATTTAACGGATTTACAAGCATTTTGGAGCTCACGTCTTCAGAAGGTGATGCTTTTCCCCATGCTTTTTATGAACACTTCCGGGCAAGCTGAATCAAAGAATTCGCCTTCCTCTGCGCTCTACTTGTACCACTCTTTGCAACCTCAGATAGATGCTCATGCAGACCAAATCCAAGTGCGTGCACCATGAGGGCGTTGTTGTTCAAGCCTAGCTCAAGGAGAACAGACAGTGCACACTCCTTGTTCTTGGGAGTCCCTTCCTTTATGATCTCAACGAGTACCTCGACAAAAGGCGTCGTCCCTATTTCGCTGCGGCACGCAGGATGAGATGCCAGGAGGAGGAAAATTGAGAGGGCTTCATCAACCATGCCGAGCTTCTTGTCATCGAGTATTTTCAGCAATGCCGTCACAATGCCCGCTTCGATGGCTCTGAATTTGTTCTGATTGTTCAGTATTAGATTGAAGATTGCTGTAGCAGCATCCTTCTTACCTCTGATTGTCCCATTCTGTAGGAGGTCCACCAGGGGAGCTATACCGCCCAAACTTCCTATAGCCACCTTGTTTTCATCAATCATGGACAGACTAAACAAGGCTGCTGCTGAGTTCTCCTGACCCTCAACACTGCCATTCCTAAGGACTTCGATGATGAAAGGAATGGCTCCTCCTTTAGCTATCAGAACCTTGTTGGCCTCATCGATCGACAAGTTCAGCAGCGCAGTCACCGTGTTCTCCTGGATCTTCTTGTCGGGATAGGGCAGCAAGCCGATGAGAACAGGGATCCCACCGTTGTCCGTGATGAGCACTCTATTCTCCGGGTTTTCTTTGGAAAGTGTCCGGATCTTCTTCACGGCCTTCCGCTGCACGTCGAGGTGAACCGATGACAGATCTTTCACCAACGACGGGATGTCTTCTTTACGCTCTTCCTGTTCGGCCACGGGCTCTGGCTCCCCCATCTGAATCTCAACTCTGTTCTTCTCACACCACTGCAGAATCAAGTTTTTGAGGGCAAAGTTTGGCGCCAGCGACAGATGGGCCAACGTCTGCTGCGTCTTGGGGCAGGTTCGCTGGCCGGCATCTAACCACTTCTGGATGGTCCTCCTTTCATAAGTCTGCAGATCAATTGGAACATAGACAATGAGATGTGACATGATCGATCATCCTTCCATATATATTTGCAAGCAGGAAACAAATAAGCATATGGAAGTACCCGGCCGCTCGCGATGATGACAGGGTCAGTCATGATCTCCAACGATATTGGGCACAGGAAGTCATTCGGGATCATCAAAGATGGGCACTTTTCCAGGTACTTGGGGATGGAGACCTCACCGAGGATGTTCTTCTCGTCGATGCCAGCAATCTCCTTGAACTTGTTGAGGAGCTCAATGATGTGCTTGGTGCTCTCCTCGTGCTGGCCATTCCTCTCGTTGATGAGCTTCTTGATGGCCATGGTCTCCGCTCTCAGATCCGCCAGGCTTTGCAGCTCGAGTTTCTTGGCTAGCCTCTTCAGGATGGCTCGGTCCGCGTTCCTGTCCTCCTTGTTCTGGAGGATGACCATGTAATCCATGGCGAGCTCCATGTCCTGGGTGTCCGTTCTCTTCTTGCTTCTCTTGAGCTGCGCGTTGATGAGCTCGACCTGAAAATTTTGCCACCGGATCGGAGGCAAATTCCAATCAATTTCGATCTGCAAGGGATTCGAGAGGGCGATCGAGCAGGGGGCCTATACCTGCTCCTTGACTTCGTCGGAGATGCCCATCTCCGAGTAGGGCATCCCATCCAATGCGAGGTTGATCTTCTCGTACGCCGGAACCTCCCCAAAGCCTGACCTCGCTCTCCAAATGATCGCGACTTGTTCGTCACATGCAATGCAATCAGCAAGGAATTAAAATCCAAAAACACAAACACAAACAAGCGTTTTTTTTTGGCTTTGAGTTTATATATGATTGAAAATTTGTACAATATATTAATACCTATTGTACGTAGTGAATGCATGCATGGTAGCAAATTAAGTGAATGCATGCATGGTACGTGTGCTTAATTAGTCGTTACGTACCAGGAAGATCTTGCTGCCGTCGTGGCAGCAGCGTAGGAGGCGTCGGGCGGCGTGGAAGGCACGGGCGAGGAGGGCGAGGCGGCGGTAGGCGTCGTCGGTGAGGGGCGAGGCGGCCTCGCGGAGCTCCTGGATGAGGGGGAGCACGAGCTGGAGCCAGCGCAGGAGGTTGAAGCACTCCTTGCGCTGCGATCACGAACTCTGGAACGCCTGCTGAGCTCACGGTGGCGAGCTCCTCCACCAGTCCCCGTCGGGCAAAGCCGCCGACGCCAGCGCCTCGACGGCAACGGCCGGCCATGCCGACTGACGACGGCGTCAGCGACATCGGCCGCTTCGATCTGTGCGTTACTGATCGATCAGGCGTGGGAAGGGAGAGGAGAGAGCCTAGGAATTGGCGCGCGATGGCAATGACATTAATGGGCAGTGATGGTGGTGGTGGTGGTGGAGAGATGATGACATGAGCAAGCCCAAGGAGGAACAAGGAATGCTTTTCGCGGGCTGAGCTGAATTCCAGGGATCGAGGCTAGCTTCTCTTCAAAAATAGAAAATGGGATAGCTTCTCTTCAAAAATAGAAAATTGGATCGATCCGGCAAGCCCTCGACCACCTGAATTAGTATTGGTGAGTCAAGACGTTGGCACAAAGCGAGCGAAATGGATCATCTGCATTTAAGGTATCAATGCAGAGAATCTATAATATCGTTCATTAGCACGCAGTCTCCACCATCCAATAAGAAAAGTCTATATCTGTACAGTAACTATTTCGCTGTTGCTGCAGTGTCACCGCTGAGTATTGTTCACACAGACACGGTAGTCCTCTATATTATAGCAGAGGATCCGGATCCCAAAATAAGACGATGCATGGCTTTTGTTTTGTTGTATGGCTTTTGTTTTGTTGTAGGTAAGGCCTAGCTTTTGTATGAATCAAATGGGACAAGTGGCGCACACACATTTCATGGATGGTGTTTCACTTGCTGATTCTAAAGCTGCGGACATCATTTTGCAAAGAAAATTGTCTCCACAGGTTGCCAAATATTTTCGTGACGGTTGCGTATTTGCTTGGCCATTGTAATATTTTGTTATACTTCAAACATGTTTGGTTATGGTGTGTCACACTTTCTTACTATTGTGTCCAGGCCATTTCTGCATCACGGAGATATTACGCAAATGTGAGCCATTAATGTGTGTCTCGCATTAAAAAAACACTATCTCACAAGTGTGGCTTGGCGTGGTTACTGAAATCTAGGTTTTTAGTGAACTAAAAGGAAGCAAGTTGGGCTGGATTTGAAAATCGGGCTGGCAGAAAACCATTTTATTCCAGGCCGAAATTCAGTCAAGCCCGTTACTTTACACTGAAAGATAAAAAGAATAAATTAATGCCATGCTGCCATACAAAATTATAGCCATTTTTCCACTCCATCCCCCACGTGGCTTACAAAATAGTTGTATAGGAAACATTTTAAAAAAAAGAGTTATGTAGGAAATGTCACCATGATTTTTTCAACGAAAATTTCACAAAGGAAATAGGCATGCATGATCAAAGTTTCAAAACAAGACATAGTTGGAAATATGTTGAACTACAGACACAAAAGATGTAAACAAATGCACCCAACCCATCCATTAATTTCATTGTTAGCTATCTAGATTGCAAAACATGCTTATCCATCACACATTCATTACTGCCCCCCATGAAATTCAATTCTACTGCAATTCCATAATTTCAATCTGTACATCACCCAGCCTTTTTTTAACCATATTTTCACAATTACATATGAAGAAATTGTTGTATGTCCCCAGCATGCACATGTATATAGCCTTAATCTCTAGGGGGAAGAAAGAAGAGCATAACGTTATGCATGGGTCTAGACAGTGTGTTAGCCTAATAGTTTGAAGATGACAAGGCAAAGCAAGGTGGTGCCAAATGACCGTCCATGCTAGTGGCGGAGCCAGCATTTCTAGAATGGGTGCTCGGACTTTAGATCTAGATTGCCCGTCTACGCCGATATTGCGACATGCCATTTCCCCCAAAACATTGATACCACACACACACATATAACAATAGTAGTAGTAGTACCAAAAATATAGAAATTAATTATTTCTTATGAGAAAAAATGGATGACATAAGGCAAGCATAATGCATGAATTAAACAACAAATTATAGATATCAATGATAGTTGCATACCTTGTTGATCTTGCCTTTTTTTTTCTCTTTTTCCTGTCAACAAGAACCTCTGATCTAAGAGGAAGCTATATGTTCCTTCCATGGAGCAAAAACTTGCATGTAAACATATGTAACAAGAGCCCATCTAAATGCCCATTACCCAAGCCAAATATTGTATTTTTATACGACATCCATTAGAAAGAACGAAGAAAGCAGATGCTAGACTCCAAAAAGAACTAGAGTCGGAACATAGCAGAGCTAGGAAGAAGAAGTGGACTGGGCGGAGCACATAGATCTAGGGAGAGGACGACGAAAATGAATTGGAGACACTGGTCCTTCCCGTCGTTGCGCTGCTCCCTTCCAACCACCCGCTCCCTACCCCCCTGTTCGTCTCGTCGCCGCCCGCTCGCCTGCGTCATCTCTCTCCTCACCCATGCAGATGCGCTTCCGCACGCTCTCCCTACGCCCCACGCTACATCCGGCTTGCTTGCCGTCACATTGCGCCACTACGCCCACCGATTATCACTCGCCTCTATAGCTTGTGCCTCCACCCGTTCACAACCCAGAGGCCGGAGCCGCATATGTGTGTGTGGGCACGCGCACGTGTGTGAGATTTTGGCCCAACTAGATGTTAGGGTTTGGTGGGCTGAGGTGGGAAGAAAAATGGTCTAATGTGTTACATGGGTTGCACGCGAGGTGTGGGGAGTGCGAGATGAATTTATTTGTTGGCACAAAAATATAATTTTGGCCCAACTAACTATATATACACTTAATATACCTATTATATACCATATATTTTGCAAAAAAAAAGGGTGTTTAGCTTACATGATAATACAATACAATGAGACTGCATGGCTTTTGTTTGTTGCAGGTTAGGCCTGGCTTTTGTAGGATTCAAATGGGACAAGTGGCGCACACACATTTCATGGATGGCGTTCACTTGCTGATTCTAAAGCTGTGGACACCATTTTGCAAAGAAAATTGTCTCCACATATTGCCAAATATTTTTTTTGTGACGGTTGCGTATTTGCTTGGCCATTGTAATATTTTGTTATACTTCAAACGTGTTTGGTTGTGGTGTGTCACACTTTTTGATTATCGTGCCCCGACCATTTCTGCATCATGGAGATATTACGCAAATGTGAACGATTAATGTGTGTCTGACATTAAAAAAACTATCCCACAAGTGTGGCGTGGCGTGGTTACCGAAATCTTGGTTTTTGTTGAACTAAAAGGAAGCAAGTTGGGCTGGATTTGAAAATCGGGCTAGCAGAAAACCATTTCATTCCAGGTCGAAATTCACCCAAGCCAGTTACTTTACACTGAAAAATGAAAAATATATAAGTGTGTCCAACTTCAAAAACAATAAAGAGCCAAATGAAAAGAACATAGGAGGAACTGGAGATACAAAAGCTAGATGTAAACAAGTGCGTCCATCCAACCATTAGTCCCATCATTAATTAGCCACTTGATTGAATTGCAAGATATGCTTGTCTATGGTACATTCATTCCCTGCCCATAAAATCAGTTCCACCTCAATTCCATAATTTCACTTTCGCCAGATCCAAACCCTTCACAATTCGCAACCAGGCCTTAATTCCATAAGAAAGATGAAATTGCTACCAGCCCCAACCATTCATGCATTATTATCACTTCAGCAACCAGAGGCTTCACTCTCTAGGAAAACCCAAAAAGAAAAAAGGAAAAAGAGGATGGGATTGGACCAATGTGGGTCCCACAGGTAATAGGCTGACCATCAGCATGGAAAAGCCAAAGCTCATGAGCACACCCTAGGAAAATGACTGCCCATGATTGAACTTCATGATACTGTAAGGCTCTGCATCCTTTTCCTCGTTTCCTGATATTTACAAAGAATGTTGTGCACCCACTGTTTTGTACGTATCACACCAATACCATGACAATATTCCTATTTTCCAATGTGAGCTATGGAGAAGAACCACATTATACCAAACCTATATCATTCTTTGATTCCATGCAAATTTTCTAGCAAATGTAGATAGCAGTGACTATAAATGGCACGCCAACTTTTACTTTCGTTTGCACGTCCCTTTCTCGTAGATGTAATTCGCTTAGTTAGCATAGAGCCGTTGGTCACTTCACAGCAAGTAAATTACACATATAGAAACCATCGTTAGACTCGGGACGACATTCTCTTTCGAATGTCGCAACTATAATTTAAAAAATCTGGTTAGCTAGTTCAATTATTTTACGCATAGAACCGTTAGTTATCCTGTGGCAACATACCACACATAACATTATTATGGTTTGAACAATCATCTAGTGGGTACATATCTGGTATTGAAAGCAACCTAATCTACATATTTGGTAGTTGGTACATGTAGAGATTTCGCCAGATGGAGCTCACTAAAAATAGTGGAGACTTAAAGCGGACGCCTCATCCCTCTTAAAGTCTTGGCGTCAAGAAGAGAGAAAAAAAACAAGTGTTGGTATTTTTGAAAGCAAGCACATGTGGAATCCAGGGTACGGGTAGCCGTTAAGGCCGTCCCCAGCACTCCCCCGCCGGCCGATCGCCATCCGACGGCCTCCATCCCACGACCGTTGCGTTTAAACGCTTCAGACAGAGGCCCAGCCCTCGGCCGTGCCTTGCCTCCCTCCCCTCCTATTTTATCTCTCCCTTGCCTCTCCTCCTCCGCTCCTCCTATCCTAGCACTAGCAGCAGCAGCAGCAGCGACCAGCCAGAGAGAGCAAGAGGAGAGAGAGGGGGGAGGCCGTCTTCTTCTCTCTCGTCGCGGCAGGAAGAGCTAGTGACAAGGTTTGTGAATCGCCAGTGGCGCTTCTCCTCCGTGGGTTTTCTGGTTCTTGGATGCGTTCTTGAACGGGGTTGGGCCGGGCGTGAGATTTGTGCAGGAACGCTGTTCTTTAGGGGGCGTCCTTTTTGGAGGGGCTGAGTCGTTTCTTGATGCGGGTTCGCGTTGGATTTGGTCTCTCGAGCTGGGTTTTCCTTGGATCTCCGGTGAGAATGGAGTAATTCAGGGGGGGGGGGGGGAAGGTCAGCTAAAAGCGATTACACCGTCTGGTAGGACTCGTTCAGGTTGTTGGGGTGGATCTTTGGGGGTCTTGATGGGTTCCATGGCCTGGGTAGATCTGAGGAAACGAGGAATTCGAGGAAAGATTGACAAGAAATTAGCTTCTTGTTTGTAAGGCATGTTCTGGAAATGCTTGCCAGCTTCTTGGTCCAAGTTTCCTCCTTTTTCATGTGTGGGATTTCTTGGATATCAAAGCGAAACTAGTTTAGTAGGATTTCTTTGCTGCTTTGATTTCGAATTCTCAAGGTTTTCATCGGTTTCTTGACCTGGGTATGCGTCAAAATTGAAGTTTTTGGGTCGTTCCTGACGTGTGATGAGATATCAGGAGCGATTCAAACCAAAAGGTCTTGCCTTTTTGCAGATCCGTGTGAATCTTAGCATTGTGTGTGCTACCAAATATAATGGATCCTTGTTTCTTCCATTTCTAAAATATAGTCTCTGCTTGCCTTGTTGCTGCAGGAGTTCATCGACAATGGAGAACCGGGTGCACGACGTGAGATCCGATAACTACCAGAAAGGTAGCAAGCTTCTGCATTTGTGTGAAATTTAGGCCATTCTGTGTATCTAGCTTGTTGTTCTAAGAATCATCTTGGGTGAATTTCATGAAGGTGTTACCATGGAGGGCGTCAAGTTTGCGCCCGAGATGGCAAACACGAACAGGAGGGCTCTACGGGACATCAAGAACATCTTAGGAGCTCCTCACCAGCACATGGCTGTCAGCAAGAGGGGTTTGCTAGAGTAATCCACTGAGCTATGTCGAATTTTGAATTTTGATTTGCATGTACTGGATCTCTAATTGCTTTGAATTTCTTTCCATGATTCAGAAAACAAGTTCCTGTGGATCCTAAGAACCAAGCTGGCTCTGGCGGACACCGTCCGGTTACAAGGTTTGCGCGCTGTTCTTACTTTTACTTACCATTCAGAGTGGAATGTAGTGGAAGGTTAATAGAGCTTTTGTGTTACTATTTTGGCAGGAAATTTGCTGCAACGCTTGCAAACCAACCCACAAGTGCTCCCCTGGTAATCGTCATGAAAGTGATTGAAATTGTTGTCATTTTGCTCCATGCACTGCTGTTCTGTTAACTTCCGTGTAGTATGAATTAGTACATGGAAGCTTGCATTGTATCTTCTGATTGAATTGAGTGCTCTTATATTCTAATTCAGTTTGAATGGGTAGCTGTAGAATTTGAATATTCTGGATTTTTCTCCTTTTATGCACAATGATGCACGATTTGTAGTCGGTTTACGGCCACAAAATTATTATACATAGTATTGTACATCAAATAGCAATGGCATATGTGACCTTGTTTGAACAAATAACAGTAGTCAAGTGTCAACTAAAGAATTTGTGGTCAGTTTACAGCCGCAAAATTATTATACATGGTATTTGTACACCAAATAGAAATGGCATCTCTGACCTTGTTTGAAAAAATAACAGTAATCAAGATTGACTGTGTGAACTAAATAATTTGAAATTATTGTGCCAGGCACCCATTGGAAGTGAGAGGCAGAAAAGAAATGCAGATGCTGCATTTCATGCTCCTGCAGATATGGAATTGACAAAGGTATCTGATGAGTTGCCATTGCCGATGCTGTCTGAGATGGACGAACTGGTAAATGATATATTCATAACACATTATTTAGCATTTGGTAGTTTCGTGACTCACTAGCTGTTATTTCAGATGAGTTCTGAGCTGAAAGAGATAGAGATGGAAGACATTGAGGAGGCGGCACCTGATATTGACAGCTGTGATGCAAGTAACTCCCTTGCAGTAGTTGACTATGTGGATGAAATTTACAGCTTCTACAGAAGGAGTGAGGTAAATTCTTGGAACCCTGGTGAAGTTGTTTGCTGTTACCAAGTTGTGAATATGGGTGATCTCATTGCAAAATTCTGTATGCGCAGGATTTGAGCTGTGTCTCTCCTAATTACATGTCAACCCAAACTGATATAAATGAGAAGATGCGTGGCATTCTCATTGATTGGCTGATAGAGGTAAGAATTATGTCCGATGCTTGGTGAATTCAGTGTAATATTCTTCATATGGTTTGGAGATTCTTAGCTTACACACTTCTGTGTCCAATGCAGGTGCACTATAAATTAGAGCTGTTGGATGAGACCCTGTTCCTTACTGTGAATGTCATAGACAGATTCTTGGCTTGTAAAAATGTGGTGCGAAAGAAGCTTCAGTTGGTTGGTGTGACTGCTATGTTGCTCGCGTGCAAGTATGAAGAAGTGAGCGTTCCTGCCGTGGAGGATCTGATCCTAATCTGCGATCGAGCCTACACTAGGGCAGATATTCTGGAAATGGTAACAATGCTCCACCTTTTGATTTCAATGCAAACAACATCTTGCCATGAACACACTATCTTCAGAGAAATGACACTGAACTTTCTGCAGGAGAGGATGATTGTCAACACACTTAAGTTCAATATGTCGGTGCCGACACCATACTGTTTCATGAGAAGGTTCCTTAAGGCAGCACAATCTGACAAGAAGGTAAGATACGCACTGGTACATGGATCTTGTATGCTATAGCATTGTTGTATATGAGTGCATTGCCTCTCTGACACACATGCTTACCATCTATTGAATCAGCTCGAGCTCCTATCTTTCTTCATAATTGAGCTGAGCCTTGTCGATTATGAGATGCTCAAATTCCGGCCGTCAATGCTGGCGGTGGCTGCCATCTACACTGCTCAGTGCACCATGAATGGGTTCAAGTCCTGGAACAAATGCTGTGAGCTGCACACAAAATATTCTGAAGAACAGCTGATGTATGAAAACTGCCTCCCTAATCTTGCATTCCAGTATCATATCAACTTAGATTGTGTTCTTATATTCACAGTTATTTGGCTCATTTTGCCTTGCAGGGACTGCTCCAAGATGATGGTTGAACTCCACCAGAGAGCAGGTCATGGGAAGCTTACTGGGGTTCATAGAAAGTACAGCACATTTAAGTATGGCTGTGCTGCAAAATCGGAGCCCGCCATCTTCTTGCTGGATGCATAGCACTGCAACTGATTGGTTGGTTATACACACTCTAACTACTTCCATGGAGAACGAAATTACAAAGAGGGGATCTGCATATATGCAACAGCTGTTGCAGCAACTATTTGATGGGTCGGGTTGGTGTATTGTGTGTGTTTACTTTCACTAACATAACATCGACTGAACATTGATCTGAGTTCATGGTTTTAGGTTGCTTCCAATTTAATCTGTTGGAATTTGATTTTATGATGTATTTAGGGGAATCCTTCATTTATTCTGTGACACCTGCAATTTGCAAATAAACATTAATTGAATTTCCCGTTCAGTGTGCGGCAATGATCTTGCGTTCCCCTGAAATGGTACTTTGTACTGTAGCATTCATACTGTTGCAATTATGCAGTATTTGTTATGAATTATCACTGCGTATTGATCACAATAGCCAATTTTCTGGATGGTGCTTTTTTCTGTATTTATCTTCACATCAAAAGCTCCATTTTATTCTACTTCTGCTCTGATTTGCATCAAAATGGCTTGGATAACTTGTTTAGATTCGTGGTGTTAGTTGATCTCGTCTGAACATTTTCCTATGCTTTTTTATGTCTACATGGAGAGAACGGTAGCATAACCTGGAAACATCATCATCATCATCTAGACAATTGAAACATCAAATGCAATGTGTCGTGTACTTACTGAATCTTTTAAAGAGTCTTCTCTATTCGAAAAGTCAGGAAAACATATATGACTATCAGGTATGGTAGAAACTAGAAACACTTCCTAATCATGCTTCTTGCTTAAGCTGGCATTAGTTTTGGATCAGTACACTGTTGGTCCTGTTGGTCCTAGGCTAGCAATGTTCATCAGCTCATGTCTTGTAAAGCTGCTGCTCCTGCAGTGTTTTCTCAAAATGTGTTCTTCTATATACCAAATGCGTATAAAAGGTAGCGATGCTACGAAGAAGCTCATGATGGCATGGAGAAGCTGCAGCATTTATCATTAGCCTGCTGGAATGAAAAGGAGACTGATTCTGGTTCAAACAGAAAGCTGAAGGCATAAAAAGCCTGAAGTACCCACAGTAGTCTGCAAATTCCTGCTTCTGAGCATTATATTTGTAAATGCAATGAGCACCTTGCATTATGATACTATATGCCTAAATACAAAAGTCTGAACTTGTAGAATATGTACTCTGAACTTGATCATGCAGTAGAGCTAACCAACCCTATTTCTGAACTTGGCATGCGAAATATGCATTCCCTTGTGTCGTAGAACTGAAAAGACAGGACAAATTAACTTCATAATAACCAACCCCACGAGAAAGAAGAGGCAGGCTTCTAGGAGCCTCACTTGCTTACAAGGTACAAAGAACAGTTGATGGTGATGGTGAGACATTTCAGAAGGTAAGACTGCTTGCTCGGCATACTATATGCCTAAATACAAAAGTCTGAACTTGTAGAATATGTACTCTGAACTTGATCATGCAGTAGAGCTAACCAACCCTATTTCTGAACTTGGCATGCGAAATATGCATTCCCTTGTGTCGTAGAACTGAAAAGACAGGACAAATTAACTTCATAATAACCAACCCCACGAGAAAGAAGAGGCAGGCTTCTAGGAGCCTCACTTGCTTACAAGGTACAAAGAACAGTTGATGGTGATGGTGAGACATTTCAGAAGGTAAGACTGCTTGCTCGGCATACATAACTTGAGAGAGTTTTCGGCTAAAATGGTATATTTTTGAAGTATGCGTAATAGTAAAAATGGCTCTCGCACGAACGAAATGTCAAAAGTAACACCCCTACCGTGCACCCAGAGCTCGACATGCCACGTGCCTCGATCTAGGTGCGCGGTGGGACACGTGGCAAGCACACAGCCAGTGGCAGACGGCCTGCCGTGCACCCATACCACGGCAGGAACGTGCGCTGGCCACCTGCCACAAGCCGGGTTGGTTAGCGGCAGGCCGTCTGCCGCTGGCTGTGCACTCGCCATGTGTCCTACCGTGCATCCAAATCGTGACATGTGGTATGCCGCGATCCGCGTGCGTAGTAGGGATGCCATTTCGTTTGAGAAGGAGCTATTTTTGCTATAGCATTCCAAAAAAGGGCTAAATCAGCCAAAAAAAACTCCCCTGGAACATGCTAGATTTCACAAAGAAAGTACTAGCAAATTTTCTACTTGATAGTAGTACTATGCTAATCAGTACCCTAAATTGGAAGCTCTGTAGACTAAAATGAAAGCAACCAGGCAGAGGCGCAGAGCACAGTGGTGACTTCTCTCGTCGCACTGGTGACGTATCAGAAGGGGAGTGACATCTCTACTCGTTCCAAGCGTTTGGACCAGCTTTCAGCCGACGTGGCACACGGGTTAGATACGGATGGCGCCGTGCAGAACTGTTTTTTATATATTTGTATAGAAAGTTCGTGTAATTGGATGTAGGGTTTCCTACCAATTTCAATGCTCCAAATCTTCAATAGAAGCACTCAACCCAAATGACGATGAATCTGGCAAATTTATCAGATTTTTTTTTAATAATCTATTTTTATTTCGAATTACAATAATAATCTATTGTCGCTCCACAGTTGAGCGATTTGGGCTAGTCGTCCTATGGTTGCGCACCAAGTGTCTGAGTTGCTCAACCGTTGGGTGACTAGACCCTTCGGCTCCTAGTCGTTCAACGGTTTAATGACTTGGTGTAACGTCCCGTTTTTCGGACGGCAAATAGTGATTACTATTTTGGTTCTGGTTTTTGTTTTCCACCGTATTTCAAATTATCAAACTAATTGCGAAAACCTCCCTTCTTCTTTTTAGCTCGAGTTTGTGTTTCAAATGTCCTTAACACTTGAAATTCAAATTCCGATTTGAATTTCCAGGCCTTTTTCGCTTTGGCCTCTTTTCTTTCTGGGCTCAGCCTATTCCCTTTTTTTTTTGGGCCGGCCCCTTTCTTTCTCTCCCTCCGGCCCAACACCCCTGGCCCCCTTCCTCCTTTCCCGGCCCGCGTGGCCCAAGCCATCTCCGGCCTTCTTCTTTCTTTTGGCCCGTGGCCCAGCCACCTTGCCCCTTGGCCTTCGGCCATTTCCTCTCTGGCCCAGCTCCCACACCCGGGTCTTCTTATCCCCCTGGTCAAGCCATGGCAGCGCCTCCCTCTCTCTCCCGTGATGCCACCGCCTACGCCAAGCCCGCCTGCTCCCTCTGCGCCACCAGCTCCTGCCTACTCCCTGCGACGCCCATGAGCTCCTCAGTCTTGCGCACTAACGCCTGACCACCACCAATTGCCTTGCTCGCCCCGCTCTGCGCTTGTCCTCTCTCCGTGCGCGCCATGGCGTCACACTCGCCCTCGCCAGACCACCGCCTGCCCGAGCTCAGTCGCTTGCCAAGCCTGCCTTGATGCGCCATCGTCATCGACGACTCAACGTCCCGCCTCGCCTGTCCCTCCGCGCTCAGCGCCCATGCCGACGCCTCGGGACCTCAGACAGCCACCACTTCCCTCCAACGGCTCTCCAAACTCCCCTTCGGCTATAAATGAGCCCTTGTGCTTCCCCGCATCTCCCCACTTCGCCCCCTTGGAGCCTGGTAAGCCCACCAAAGAAAGTCCCCTTTTCTTCCTTTGGTCTAGCCGCCTCCTGGCGTAAATCGGGCCAGGGTGTCGCCACCGGCACGCCAGCCCGCCCCCCACACCGTGAGCCCCTGGCCACCAGGAAACTTTTCCCCAAAGTCCCATTGGGAATCGCCCACTCCAACCGCCGCAATCGCTCACCTTCCTCGCCTCCGGCCACCGCCTTCCTCACCACGCGCCGCCGACTACGTTCCCTTTCCAGCCTCCTTGTCAAGCCCAATGGCTCCGCCTCAACGAGATTCGCCCCGTGCTCACTCTCCCCTAACCCAAGCAGCAACCAGACCCTCCCCGCCACCATCACCGAGCCGCCGCTGCCGCCTAACTCCACCCGCTGCCGGCCACCGCCCTCCTCCCGCCGCCACCCCGACTCTCCATCCCGTGCTTTCATGCCATGCCATTCTTCACCCGCCGACGACGAAGTCGGACCAAGACACGCCACCGGCGCGCCGTCGTGTGCATCGCTCGATCGCCGGATTCTCCCCATCATTAGGCATTAATGACGGTGTTTAAAACCCTAATTAATCATTAAGACTTAATGATGTCCAAATTCCCCCTTTTTACTTTCACTGACCCGTGGGGCCCTATGCATAGCAAACCGCCCGGTTTCCCTTTGCTCTCACCGCCTAGTGGGCCTCATTGCGATCTGTGTGCGTGAGCCAACCCTGTGCATCGTGGGCCGGCCTATGGCACTATGCTGTGGACCTTCTCTCTCTCTCTCTCTCTCTTTTTCAATTCCATTTAATCTTCGTAAATTCTGTTCTCCTCCGTTATAGCTCCAAAAATCATGAAATTTGTTTCTAAAATTTTGTAAATTCAAGATCTTGCTAATGGCATAGGTCTTGTTCAATTTGGAGTTTATTTGTGTATTCTTGTGTATTTATTTGCTCTCTTTGACGTTGTGCCTTTTTCCAGTATTTTCACCCGAATAGAATTTGAAGACGCAGGAGACCTTCAAGTTGATCAAGTCCAAGAATATCAAGACTCTCCTACCTATAACTAAGGCGAGTCAATGCTTTGATCATATTGATCCTACATTTTATGCAAATTATATTCATTTAAATTAACCAAAATTGCATGCTTTAATTATTTAATCAAATGTATGTTAAAGCTTAAGGTAGTTAAACACCCGTTTGATGATTAGTTAATTAATATGCTATCCATGACAATTTGAATCCATTATTCCTTTGTCACCCTAGTAATCTATATGGTAATACTAGTTATAGGTTGTACTTAAGCGACATGCTAGTCTTGCTTAAGTACCTGGATATTAAATGTCCCAATCATCATCCTTTAAACATGAAAATGGTTTTGGGCAGTCATTGTAGGGAAATGACTGAGATGGTTGAATTGGTGTATTTTACTCCTCAAAAACCCAAATTGCTAATACCACATCTGGGCGGATGGAAAGGCGGTGGGTGCTCAAGGAGCACGAGAATGGTTGGTATGAGGAAAGAACCGCCCGAATGGATTAAGAACTTAATCTTGTCACGACCTCCCGTATTAAAAAAGTACAACCACAAGTCTGCAAAGTGCAACTTGGCTTAGTAAAATTATTAAACCCTGAAAGTGTCTCACGGGATGGAGAAAGGAAAAATGCGCAAGCTTGCGGTACATCCAGCTTGAATGGGTGAGGTTGCCAGTAGTTGTGGGTAGTCCAAAACTACACCCAACGCTGCAGTACAATGATCCCGCGCAACGTATGGGCGCAACCCCATATGGGTGAGATGACGGAAAGGGCAAGGTAGTTTGAAAGGTTACTGTGACGGTCGCTCAACTACATGACTAAGGAATCGTGTAGGGTAACGAGTATGACTATCTTTTGTGGGTACAGTGTACAACCTCTGCAGAGTCTAAAACTGTTTAAACAGTCGCGCCTACGGTCAAAGGCAGACATGGGATCTTAACTTGAGTTAGTTCTATTTCAAAAACTTTGTGGGTGATATGAAAATGTGATAGGCTCACCTAGCCTTGTGTTGGATTTTACCTGAGTCTTCGAGCTCAGCGGTGGTAGTAATTGGAGGTAGCTCCAATCAAAAAGATGCATAAGGTAGAGTTTCCAACGGATGGAACCTCTACTGAAATAAATATTGCACAATTACTCTCTTTAATAAAATGCAATTTGTTAAAATATTAAGTGATAGGAATTTGTAATTATGATAATTCAAAACATTTCTTTAGCAAATAAAAGAACCTAAGCCATCTTTGTTAAGTCTTGCATGTATATTATTGCATTGAGTGTTGGCTCGCGAGCACGGAAGTTGTGCTCATTCTCGCTCTTTCCCCAAAAAACCCTCAGAAGCAGGAATCCCTGAAGACTACGCATTCTGCAAGGATCCAAAAGCTGGAGGCCCAAGAGATAATAAAGCGTAGTTTAGTCTTTAGTTGTTCTAGTCCCGCCCCAGTCTAGTTGACTCCGTTGGTGCTTGCGTGCATCCTATATTATCTGAGTCTTTGGGTAATATCGTACGCACACGGGTTTCCCCAGTCGCTTGTCTGTGGAGAGATATGCTCTACCTCTTTTGCTTCCGTTGTCGCTTCCACTTTTGTAATGTAATCCTTAGCCTGTTCGGCCTCTTTTGTAAAACCCGACCCGACGCGGTCTATGTAAACTCTGATGTGTTAATTAATGAATGGTATGGTTTTATCTACGCCATGTATGAATTGATTCAGTGATGTATCTGTGAGTGCTATCTACTGATCCAGAGAATAGCACAGTGTCTTTCACAGAGGATTTGGATTCTCGGAATCCGGGTCCGATAGATCTGACACCTGTCGCTCAACCCGTGACCCTACGGGCGCTTATATGCCGCGCACACGCGCCGCCCGAGCCATTTCGCCATTTCTTCACAGAGAGCAGAGGGCGAGCATGCGCGAGAAGAAGAGAGGAAGGAAAGAGGAGAAGAGGGAAGGGAAAGAGATGAGGGGGAGAGAAAGAGAAGAGAGAGAGGGGGAAAGAGAGGATCATTCCTCGTGGGAGAGAACAAGAGCAGCCCGGGAGAGGAGAAAATGGGAGGGAGAGAAGGAGAGGGGAAGTGAAGAGGGGGGAGAAAGTAGGGAGAGGGAGAAGCAGAGGAGCTCGGGAGAGGGAGAGAAGGGAAGGAGAGGAGCTCGAGAGAGGTAGCGGGAGAAAAGGGGAGGATAGGAGCTCGGGAGAGGGAGAAAAGGGGAGCAGAAGAGCTCGGGAGGTAAGAAAGAAAGAAGAATGAAGCTCGTTAATAAGAAGAGAAGGTCTTTGCTTGAAGGTAATAGTCTTGTCCGTTCTTGTTCTCGTCCGAATGTAGGCAACATGTAGCTACTTGTTGGTTTAGCACGTATTTGATGAATGTATATTGAGAAATCGTTGGTTGCAATGTTTGAAATATTTGCAATGATAACTCAGTCATGTCGGAGCCCACAAGATTAAAAGTGCATTACGGTGTTGGTACGGTTCGTGAAGGTTCATACGGTGTTGATCTGAGTGGTTTCCCGTAAGTCAGTATGGTATATCCGAACGTGAAGAATGCTCGAATCGGAGATGTCCTGCGCTGGCTCACCGGCAGCCTCTCCTTGGACCCAGAGGTGTGCAGTGTCGTCCTACATGGCCTTTGGAGTCAGTCAGACATGCACATTCGGTGGGAGTTGACTAGATTGATGCGCACGGTTGCATGGAAGACATTTCTGCAAGGCTGCCGGCGTCGTGGCTACGAGTGCGTGCTACTCGTGTAAGCATACCCAAAGGGAGTCGTCGGAGGCCCTACCGACGGCTATCGTTAGGTTGCTAGGAGTAGCCCGGGCACACATCGCGTGGTTCATGAAGAGGACGTGGTGACCGATGTTACAGAGGTAGAAGAGGACACGACAGCCAATGTTGGGGAGGCAGAAGAGGAAGATCGCACATCGCACGCTGAGCCCACTACACAGGCGGATGTAGGGGAGCATGTGGACAGCAGCTGACTTGATAGCCTGGACGGCGGGGGAAGCTTTAGAAGAGGATGGCGATGAATCTTCCGATGAGGACGAACGTCCCATCCCGCAGGAATAGAAAATGGTGGACGTTGAGGGTCTTGCAGTGCACGAAAAGCACGAATCACCATAGGAGTTCCATGGTACGGAGGTTCGGCTTCATGCAATATTTGCTGACAAGAGGTCACTGAAGGATGTCATTAAGCTGTGGGCCTTGTCCATGCAGCGGACGTTTCGGGTCCTCAAATCTAGCCAGGAGCAGTACACTGTGATCTGCGAGCAGGTTGGTTGTCCTTGGCGTGTGCACTCACATAGACACACTCTTGCGTACTCAGTAGTGTTTTGTTGAAGCATCGCAACCTAACATCCACCTTCATAGCCAATCAAGGAGAAGGAATGGGAGAACATCCGCGAGCTTTTGAAGGACTAGGTATCTCCCCAGGAAACCGTCGCTCGCCACAGGGTGTTTAGTCAGCAGCCTTAGACTCACCACCCACCTCCGGAGGTCATCGATCTAAGGAGGCTGCCTCACAGTACGCTCAATGATTCGGGGTCAAGCCACGCACCACCTTCTATACCCGCTGAACGCCCTTCGGAAGGGCCTCTAACGGGGGTGGAGCCACCCCTTTGCTGGTGCCGGGACGCCTGCAAGTGCATCAAAAATCAACCGATGAGTGGACCATTGGGCAGTGCTATTGGTGCTGCCAACTACTGCGCGGACTACCCCAACCGCAGGTTTGACATGCCAAGCCATAGGCAGTAGGTAATGAAATCGCATTCAAGTGCACACCACTTTTTTACTTCCCGTTACGCTGTAACCACCTCTCTCTTCCCACCGCAGTCTCCGCCACGCCTATGCAATTTCAGCCAGTGGATTGACGACAAGATTCACCCCTACGATATGTGGATGCTGCTAACACGGAAGAGCTAGGCTAGGGAGGATTGCGAGGGCCGTGAAAGACGCCTCGAAGAGCTGTAGGCTGAGATGGAGGAAAAGAAGAGGCGGGAGAGGCTGCACGAGGAGCAGGAGCGCGAGCTTGCCAGGCGACGCAAGGTAGAGAGGGCGTGGAAGAGGGCCATCGCGGCGAAAGCTAAGGAGCAAGGCGAGGAGTACAACGCCGAGCTGGGCCGCAAGGGCAAATGGCCACGTTCCACGCAGTAGTCCGACCCTCTATGTGCATATGTCCTATGTATTTCTTATCCCCTAAAGGCATACGTGTACCGTCCTTGGTTCGTTAGCCTACATGCCATGTAACCCCTTTGTTGGATCAACTATCATATTGTTATTGTTCCCCCTTTTATCCAAAGTTTTCCATCGAGTATGAATTCTCTTGCGCATCGTAATATCACTTACCTTCCTACTTACGAATCATTATTACCTCAAACGTCATTGCAAAATTGTTCAGAAATTTACCGCACTACAAGTCTACAACAATATACGACGATAAAAAAAAGGTTATTGCGAGTCTAACCGATTTCGTACCTTTCAGAATCTACAAAAATCACAAACAGACCAACCAACCTTGTTTGCTCTTTTCTTTCAAAAAAAAAACTACAAAAAAGATTTGCTAAATCTATTACCTACAAAAATTGCCATTTATTCCCTCACAATTATTTCCATCAGATAATAATAATAATAATAATAATAATAATAATAATAATAATTCGAATCGTCCAACGGTTGAGCGACTTGGACTAGTCGCCCTACGATTCTTGGCGCCAGTGTCCAATCGCTACTGGTTGGGCGATTAGGTTCAGTCGCTCAGCGGTTGAGCGACTTAAACACTTAGCGATAAATAGGGGCGATTAGCCCAAGTCGCTCAACCGTGGAGCGACAATGAATTATCACTGTAAAAAAATGAGTATTATTTCTATAATTCGGAATAAAAAATAGATTATTTAAATAAATTCAATTTATCACAGAGATAAATATAAACCTACCAACTTAATACTGCTTCTATATTCAGACATCCATAGGCGCCTAGGGGGTATAGCGGGGTCGATGAGGTATTTCTAATTTTCACACCTAATTTCGCAACAAATTTCTTTTTTCCCCTATATTTGCTCCGAGGCCTTGTTTGTAACGCGGAAATTGCAAAGACTTTCTACGTCAATATATTGTTTCTTGTATCTTTAGTATATTGAATCGACATCGATTCAAAATCATGTTATTCCCTCAGCGTCGCCGCTGGTCTACGCGTCCCCCCTCCGCCCTTCTCCCTCCGCACCGTGGAGAAGACAAGATCTGGCTAGCTGGTTGGTGACGGTGCCGGCGAGTTGCGGGCGACAAGTTGTAGACGACGGCGTCGAGGACGAGACGACGGTGGCAAGACGAGCAGAGATGGCATCCTCTCCCTCCATCGTCCTCGATTCAAGACCGGTACGTGGTCATGCGAATTTTTTATTGCGTTGGAATCGAATCATGTTTAGATTGGAGTTCGGTTCCATGATTTTTTTTTGTTCAAATCGACACGTCTGTCATATTTAATCGATTCAACTACTTTTCTTTTCTTATTTCGAATCGGCTAAAATACAATATTGGAGGTGGCCTTACTATGTCCCGTTCCAGAGAGAAAGAAAGAAGGGAAAGAAGCTAGAAAGGAAAGAAAGGAGGATGCGAAGAAGTAGAGGGCCGAGAAAGCGACAGGGACTCCAAAACGTTGAGAGCATGTGAGAAAGAGTATCAAAATCGACGCACCGTTCTCATGTATGTCTGATAGCTACGATTCCACCACCTACCCTTGTCTTATCTAATCCCAAATCTCAATCCAGACGCAACTGGTAGGCAGGCAAAGCTCGCATTATTTCATACGTTAATTGGATTCTTGGATTGCAAAGGCTAACCTTTCAATCTCGTGCTGTTCTTCTTCGATCCCTTCTGCATTGGCTCTCCTGTGGGGCAGATCCGATTCCTGAGGTTTTTTTTGTTTCGTCCTGTCCTGTTCATCTCTGATTCATGGGTAATAGCGTGGTTCCTGTGGGATTAGGGAGTAAAAAAATCGATCTTTGATGGGACTTTGGCCGAAATTTGCGGCCTTTCGTTTCCGATTCATGGAGGTTTACGTGATTCTTTCTAGTTCCTTAATTACGTAGCCGTCTTCTTCAATCCTTGATGGGAATTGGGTGGAGAGCTACGGACTTTGTTTCGTTTCATTTATGAGCTTAGGGTTTTCCGATTTAAATTCTGCTGTCCCTTTTGATGAAGGATTTGTCATTGCTACCTTTTTTGGTGCTTGCAGGTGAATACCACCGACTATTTCGGTGGAAGAACAGAAAGCTACTACCTTTGGCTGCCTGCTCAAAAAGGACTTCAGTACCAGTTGGGAGTTGTGAATTATGATGCTTTATGAACCATACTGTGGAACAGAAGAAGGTTGTGAATGTATCGGCGGCTCCAAAGGGGGTATAATTTGAGTAGAATTGAGCAGTGGGGGGACAGAGAGGAGATGGCAATGGAATTGGCCGACCAATTGTTCTTGGTGCTCAGGAGCTATGCACTGCCTGTTTGGGCTACAATCATCGCAGGCATTTTTGTCGTCATCTCGCTCTCGCTGTCCTTGTTCTTGCTGTTCAATCATCTGTCAGCCTACAAGAACCCAGAGGTTGTGATCAGTACTTTTTATTTGAAACAGCGCAGTAAATTGTTGGAGCTGTGTTTGACTTGCCGTTTTGACTCTTTGGTGCTGCATTGGTGTTTTTTCAGGAGCAGAAGTTCCTCGTTGGTGTCATTCTCATGGTGCCATGCTATGCAGTCGAGTCGGTAAGGTGCTATGTTGTGTCTTGTTGGAGTTTACAATCACAGTGTTGGCTGAGATCAGTTTAGCTGTTATTTTTTTGCATTACCCTACTGTTAACATTTTATGAGCACTGTTGCAGTACATATCATTGGTGGATCCATCGATTAGTGTTGATATCGAGATTCTGCGAGACGGCTATGAGGCGTTTGCTATGTACTGTTTTGGGCGGTATCTAGTTGCTTGCTTAGGTACTCCTTTGTCTAGTAATTTCCATTTTAATGCTATCATCCATGCCTTTGCCCTTCTATTTAATCTTGTTGATGCTAGGTGGGGAAGATAGGACAATTGAATTTCTGAAGAAGGAGGGTGGTTCAGGTTCTGATGCACCACTTTTAGGCCATGCATCTGAACAACGATATGTGAACCATCCTTTTCCAATGAATTACATGCTGAAACCATGGCCTCTAGGCGAATGGTTCTACTTGATCATTAAGTTTGGGCTTGTTCAATATGTATGTGGTTCTTTATCTCCCACCCCTTTTGATTTTACAGCATGTGATGGAAATTCAAACCATAGTTACCATAAACGTGATTCGCCCGAGTCGCGGTACGGGATTCGGGTTTGTAGTTCGCCACTTTTTCTTCCAATTTCCACTGCGAACACAAACCCCGTACCCTAAACCGGTTTGGGTTCAACGAATCCGATTCGCGGGGTTTTATAGCGAATCTGGTAAATATGATTCAAACTAATTCATTCTCCTGTTCCTGGAACAGATGATAACAAAGACCATCTGTGCTATTCTTGTGGTGATTCTTGAATCCTTTGGAGTGTATTGTGAAGGAGAGTTTAAATGGAACTGTGGGTAAGAGACACATACACATGAAGAGCATCGATTTCTTTCACTCAACATTCCTTGCATAAACTTTTCTCAATTATGCTACAATGGCCACTGTACTACTATTTTGTTCACAATTCTTTATTCCAATTGCATTTATGGTATTTTTCTTTTAAATTGTCAGTATGCATGTATAGATCATATTGGTATATCACTTCCTGTATCCTAGATTCAGTCGCGATTTGCAACATCCAATTACCATATATTTGTCAAATTATTCTGCTAGTATTCACGTCATATTATATTATTGCCTTGAATAACCTGATTTCTGGCATTAACCTTTCCTCCCTAGACTCTTGGTAGATGATTCTCACAAGCTGCATACATGAATTTGACACCACTGGATTCAATTACAACTTGTGTCCAACTGTCCATCTAATGCATGGTCGGTGCTCACCTTCCTTGTGTGTGTGCCCCCTCCTGTAGTTCTTTTTTTCCTGGAAATGCCCCCTCCTGTATTGGAATACATGTATGCACAACTCAGGTTTGTGTACAAAACTACAAAATTTTGAAACTAAAAACTTATTATTTCCTTTCCCCCTCTCCTTTTCTGTGTACAACTAATTTGTTGTGTGGACATGTGCTAGCATCGGTGAAGTTGCTCATGCATTTGATGATGTATTAGTTAAAACACATTGGCTTACTACTGATGAACTAATGACTTGTTTACCAGGTACTCTTACACGGCTGTGGTTCTCAATTTCAGTCAGTCATGGGCCTTATACTGTCTCGTTCAGTTTTATGCTGCCATAAAGGATGAGCTAGCCCATATAAAGCCTCTTGCAAAGTTTCTTACATTCAAGTCTATTGTCTTTTTAACATGGTGGCAAGGTGTGGCGATTGCATTGCTCTACAGTTGGGGCTTGTTGAGAGGCCCTATAGCTCAAGAGTTGCAGTTTAAGTCCAGTATTCAAGACTTTATTATCTGCATAGAGGTGGTAAAAAATTCCTGTTTTGCCATTTTAGTTCCTTCTGTGACACTGAAGAATCCTTGTTATGCGTGTTTGCATCTTTAAGGTTCATTTGAAATGAACCGTAACAAAGTCTTTTGTCTTCCAATACAGATGGGTGTTGCGGCTGTTGTCCATCTGTATGTCTTCCCTGCCAAGACATATGAGCTAATGGATGATCGTTTTGTCGGAGGGGTTTCAGTTCTTGGAGACTATGCTTCAGTTGACTGCCCTCTAGATCCAGATGAAGTTAAGGATAGCGAGCGCCCAACCAAGATTAGGCTTCCCCAGCCAGATGATCATGTCAGATGTTCCACTGCCATAAAAGAAAGCGTTCGTGATGTTGTACTTGGAGGAGGTGAATATGTAAGAATAAGATGCTATTTCTTTATTACCCCCTTCATCAATTTTACTTGAATAATTTTTTTTAATGTATTGTAGCAAAATTGAAACATCGTATTTGACTGAAACTTGCAGATTGTGAATGACTTGAAGTTCACTGTCAACCATGCAGTGGAACCCATCAATGAAAAACTTCACAGGATATCCCAGAACATAAAAAAACATGAGAAAGAAAAGAAGAAAACAAATGATGATAGCTGCATTAATTCGCCACCATCCTTGAACAGGGTAATCAGCGGAATTGATGATCCACTCCTGAATGGGAGCTTCAGTGACAACAGTGGTCCCAAGAAAGCACGGAGGCATCGCAGGAAATCAGGGTACACAAGTGCAGAAAGTGGCGGAGAGAGCAGCGATCGCGGCTTAGGTGGGTATGAAATCCGAGGACACAGATGGATTACTAAGGAGTAAGGATTAAAGCTCAATAATCTCCAATATTAATTTCTTTGAGAAGTTGGCTGCGTTGAATCTTCCTTGGTTGGTAAAAGGCGGTAATCTACGAAAGCGATGATGAGGCTCGAGTGGATTCAGATGTAACATCTGTCATGGCACCGCAGGCCGGGAATTGAGCTAGCAATCAGTGTTGATTTTTTTCAGCTGCCATGTCAGCTGCTAAGGTCTTGATATGTACATGTTTTCATCTTATGGAGCATGGCAAGTACCCACATGCCACAACATCCATTCCTGCACAACCTGTAAAGTACAGGCTAGATGTGGCTATGAAAGAATATAGATGTTTCTAGGTTGAGGAAGAAATGTTTTGCCAGTTTTCTTGCTATTGCTTTGATGCTAGTTACGACCTGCCACTGCATTGCTCAACCTTGAATTGTGTAATTTAGAGCAAGGCATCCCAGTACCGCCGTGACACTGAATGAATGAATGGTTTGAACCGTAGGTTTGTACTAGATGTCAGAAGCCAATCATTGGAATGTGGCATGATGCAGCTGCGCAGAGGCAGATCATGACAAGATGGGGGCATCCACGTCGATGCTCCACTGTGGTCGGAGATCTCGTATTGGAGCCGAGCCACGGTGGAGGAGAGAGGGAGAAAAGGAGAGAGAGTGTCGTCGGCCTGCAATGCTGCTCTAAACCTGCAATTGCAGTAACATCAGCGTTGGCTCGACAGTTTGTTTGTTGGAAGGGACATGAAGCACTTTAGCTGACGGCACTAGCATTCGACAGCATCGGTTTGCTACGTGCTTATCCTGCTCCTATATGGCTATACATGTATGAGATTATTGGATTAAAGGCCTGAAGCTAAACAGATGGCCGGTTGGAGTCAGAATTCAGATACCAAACACGACCACATGGCACACCGTAGTGCTGCTGATGGATCATGGATGGATGATCTAAAGGGCAACACGTACAAATGCGTGATTAACAAACAGTCCTACATCCTAAGCAATACGGTTTGAACTGTAGAAAAGCTGTAGTACATTTTAAACACGATCGACCGTGACGACGTCTTGGCCAACTAGAGGCGAAAACACAATAGTAGAAAGCACCTTTTAATTTTGATGATAAAGTGTTAAAACAACAGCAGCTAATCCGGCCATGTGTGTGTTTGCTTCCACTGCGGCAGATCCGAGAGAGAGAGAGAGAGAGAGGAGCACGGGGCACGCCCTCCGTGCGTGTCTCCGGCTGACTCCCTCCGGTGTTGCCGCCTATAAATCGCGAGGGAATTCCAAGCCTGCGGAGATGCGACGACTCACCACCGATCATCCTGACAGGAGGAGCGCCATGTCATGATTCCGAATAAGAAATCCGAACCCAACAATGTTCAGACAAGCAACTAGAACTCAGAAATTCAGAAATAGCAGTAAAGAGTAGCCTTCATAGAAAACAGAGGAAGCGTATTACAAAACATGGAAAATAACTAGGGTTTTCAATGGATGCCTTTCCAAATAGGTCTCAAAGTCATTATAGATCACGCAGGCTTATACAAAGGTGGAGTTTTCTCTTAACAAGAACGACAAGAAAAGGATGGATTACTGTATGATAATTACAAAAACATAAGTCCGCCACACGATTCGGTTTGAAGAGGTAACATTGTGTGCTAGCCATCGATCTTCATTAAAGGACTTCTTGCTATCTCGCCATTGGATGCTCTTAAGTGAACCGCCATCGCCTCATCTCACCTGTTCAAGTGTTTTTCTTCTCACGAGAGGAGTCCTTCCTCGCTAGCAATTCGAACGACAATCCGCCATGTGTGTGTTTGCTTCCATTCGGCAGATCCGAGAGAGAGAGAGAGAGAGAGAGAGAGAGAGAGCACGCCACGCCCGTGCGTCTTGGAGAGAGAGAGAGGAGCACGCCCTCGTGCGTGTCTCGGCCGACTCCTCGTATTGCCTATAAATCGCGAGGGAATTCCAAGCCTGCGGAGATGAGACGACTCACCACCGATCATCTGACAGAGGAGCACCATGTCATGATTCGAATAAGAAACCAACCCAACAATGTTCGGACAAGCAACTAGAACTCGAAATTCAAAATAGCAAGAAAGAGTAGCCTTCATAGAAAACAGAGGAAGTGTATTACAAAACATGGAAAATAACTAGGGTTTTCAATGGATGCCTTTCGGCCGGTCTCAAGGTCGCTTATAGATCACGCAATTATGCAGTAGGTGGAGTTTTCTCTTTAACAAGAACGACAAGAAAAGGATGGATTACTGTAATGAAATTACAAAAACATAAGTCGCCACACGATTCGGTTTGAAGAGGTAACATTGTGTGCTAGCCATCGATCTTCATTAAAGGACTTCTTGCTATCCGCCATTGGATGCTCTTAAGTGAACCGTCATCGCCTCATCTCACCGTTCAAGTGTTTTTCTTCTCACGAGAGGAGTCTGCTTCCTGCTAGCAATTCCAAACGACAATGCCCCCCTCTTGAACATCCTTGTCCTCAAGGATGGAAATTGGGAATACCTTTGAGATGAAGCTTGCATCTTCCCAGGTAGTAGCTCCGGTAGGAAGATTCACCCACTGGACTCTCCATTGCACCACAGGTTCATTGTTTCTAGGGATCACTCTTCTCTCCACAACAGCCAAAGGTTCAGTCAAGATATTGCCTTCAGGATCTACCAATTGTAATTGTGAGCTGGGAATTGCCTTAGGTCCCACATGCCTTTCCAACTGGCTTACATGGAATGTATGATGTATCAAGCACCCTTCAGGTAACAGCAGTTTGTATGCCACTTGCCCCACCTTTTCCATGACCCTAAAAGGTCCATAATATTTGGAATGTAATTTCAGCGAATTGTGCAATCCAAGTGCATTATGGCGATACGGTTGCATTTTCAAGTAGACCATATCTCCTACATTGAACCTCCTTTCAGTTCTTCCTTTGTCAGCAAAAAATTTCATTCGGGCTTGAGCTTTCTGCAGGGAGTTCTTGATTGCTTCAAAGACTACCATCCTTTGCTGAGGTGTATTTTGGTCACCAACTGCTGCTGCATCTGGAATAATAGCTTCTGTCACCTGTGGAGGCTTCACTCCATACAAGGCTTGATAAGGGGTCATGCCCAAGGAAGTATGAAAGGATGTGTTATACCACCACTCCGCTTGTGATAACCAAAATCTCCATCTCTTAGGACTTGCAAATACCATGCATCTGAGATAATTTTCTAAGCATTGGTTGACCCTCTCAGTTTGGCCGTCGGTCTATGGATGATAGGCACTACTGAATCGAAGTTTCACTCCTAGAGCCTTGAATAACTCTTGCCATAATGTACTAGTAAAGATCCTATCCCTATCAGATATAATCACGGTGGGCAGTCCATGTAACTTGTATATGTTGTCAATGAACAAATCTACAATGTTCTGCACTGTATAAGGATGTTTCAAGGATATGAAGTGGGCATATTTTGTAAACCGGTCTACTACTACCAATATCACATCATGATCTCTTGATTTAGGCAATCCTTCAATAAAATCCAAAGTTATATGAGCCCATGCCATATCTGGAACCGGCAGCGGTTGTAACAATCCTGGGTAGTGAACATTCTCAGATTTGTTCTTCTGACATGTAGGGCAACTCTTCACAAAGTTGTTAACTTCAGCTTTCATTCTAGGCCAATAGAAAACCAGTCTGAGTCTTTGATATGTAGCCCGTTCGCCCGAGTGACCTCCCAAGGCTGAAGCATGAAAGGAATCTAATAGTTGTTTCCTGAGGTTCCCTTCACTTCCTACATACACTCTTCCCTCATATCTGATTATACCATTCTGTAATGTATAAGGTGGCTGCGCTTGACTGTCTACACTGATTTTAGTGATCAACTCTTGGCATTTCTCATCACCTTGATAACTAATTTGCACTTCTTCTATCCAGCTTGGAATAGCCGCAGTGAGTGCCATCACCTGTTGGAGGGTGGGAATTCTTGACAAAGCATCTGCTGCCCTATTCTCCCTCCCTTTCTTGTACTCAATCTTGTAGTTATACCCCATGAGCTTAGCCATTAGTTTGTACTGAACCCCTTCCACCAATCTCTGTTCATTGATGAACCTTAGACTTTGCTGATCAGTCCGAATAACCAATTCTGCCCCTACCAAGTAATGTCTCCACTTCTTCAATGCTTCTAGGATTGCTAGGGCCTCCTTGTCATAGGTGGACAATGCAGCGTCTCTTGGACCTAAGGCCTTGCTGAGGTATGATATTGGCCTCCCCTCTTGCATCAATACCGCACCCAATCCGAACCCACTTGCATCTGTCTCTAGGACAAATGGCTGCTTGAAATCTGGGAGTTTGAGAACCGGTGCTGTAGACAATAAGGTCTTGATCTTATCAAAGGCTTCTTGCTGCTCAATTTCCCATTGGAATGCATTTTTCTTGAGCATGTTGAATAATGGTCTACATGTGACCCCAAAGTCTTTAACAAACCTTCTATAGTATCCTGCGAGCCCGAAGAAACCCCTTAACTCTGTCACATTTCTTGGATTGGGCCATTCCTGAACTGCTATCACCTTCTGGCGGTCAGTAGCAACCCCTTCAATACTAATGATGTGCCCCAAATATTCAACCTTCTGTTGCCTAAAAACACATTTGCTACCTTTAGCAAATAACTGGTTCTCTCTCAATATCTTTAGCACAATCTCCTAGTGTTTCTTGTGTTCTTCCAGTGAGGCACTATAAATTAGTATGTCATCAAAGAAGACTAATACAAACTTCCTCAAATGTGGGGCCAACTCAAATGTGGGGCCAGAATTTTGTTCATTAGGGCTTGAAAGGTGGCTGGAGCATTTGTGAGGCCGAATGGCATGACCATGAATTCAAAATGCCCTACATGAGTACTAAATGCAGTTTTGGGAATGTCCTCATTATCCATTCTAATCTGATGGTACCCAGATCTTAAATCTATCTTTGAAAAATATTTGGCTCCATGCAATTCATCCAATAGATCTTCAATCACTGGAATAGGATATCTATTCTTTACAGTATTGGTATTCAATTGTCTATAATCTATACACATACGCCATGTTACATCCTTCTTTTTCACAAGTATTGCAGGAGAGGAATACTGACTTACACTGGGTCTTATGATTTGTGATCGGAGCAACTGATCAATCAATCCTTCCATCGCATCCTTTTTATGGTGAGGAAGCCTATATGGCCTAATGTTCACAGGGTTTGCCCCTTGTATGAGTGGAATACTATGATCTTGCTCTCTTCTTGGTGGTAACTCTTGTGGTTCCTCAAAGAGGTCGGGAAATTGATTTACAATTTTCTGAATGTCCTCGGGTATAGTATCGGGCCTCTCCTGAATAGATGATGCCGGTTTTGAATATACCAATGCCCCTGATACTCCTTTACCCAGCAGTTTCTGTAGCTTATGCACATTCACAATGCAATCTTCTCTAGGCAATGTTTCATCCTTAAAGAATACTATCCTTTCACCATTTTTGCATATAGAGAACTCCCGGGTTTTTAAATTCAGGCTTACCGGGCTGTGGGAGTATATCCAATCGCTTCCCAAAATCATATCATATCCTTTCAGACTCAGCACCCTGAAATCAGAATTAAAGGTTTCACCTTGTATAATGTAGCTGCAGTCCTAACTTACTGCTTCACTCAATATCACACCTCCATTAGCCACTGACACTTTTACCGGTTCATGATTTATCAACTTGCAGTTTGCTTTCACTGCCAACAATGGTGTTATGAAGGTAGTGGTGCTCCCTGTATCCACTAGTGCAACTGCTGAAACACTGCCCATTTTCACATTTAGGATAAAGGTTGAAGCCGCAGTGCTAGTACCAGATATGGCATGCATAGAAACTTACATATCAGTCTTCTCATCCTCCTTGTGTTCAGGACTCGATGGTGGGGTGATAAATAATGGTGATTCTTCATCCTCTTCGTTATCTTCAATTGTTATAAGATGAAAGCTCTTTTTGAATTTACATACATTGCTATCTCCTGGAACCCAAGGTTCTTGACACTTGAAGCACTTCCCTCCATTCCACTTATCTGTTCCTATGGCTGCTAATTTCCCCCCTTTGGTATAGTTTTCTTTGGTGTTTACAGCATGGTTTCCTTTAGTCAAGTTACTACTTGAATAGCTCCCTTTTGAACTCCCCCCTCCTGACCAAAATGCTGGTTTATTGTATAAGGGCGTGTTCTCATAGTTCCTAGCATGTACATAAGCATCCACCAAGTTCTTTGGATCCAGCGATTTCAAGGGAATTTTAATGTAGTCCTTCAATCCTGATAAAAAGAAATCTAAAAAGTACCCTTCCCTTAGTGTTGTATTGTTTCTTTTAACTAGTGCCATAACTTCCTCAAACTTGTCAATGTAATTGTCCACTGCCCCAGTTTGCTGCAAGCCTCTAAAGGTATCTGCAATATCAATCTTGTTGTCTGCAGCAAATCTCTTGCAAATCAGGTTACAGAATTGAAGCCAAGTCAAACTATTAGTGTCCACATTGTTACTAGTGATCCACTGGTCAGCTCTTCCTGTGAGGTGCACTTCAACCATTGAGACTTTCTGTTCAGGTGGAATTCTGGATAGTTCAAAACATCTTTCAAACTTTCTAATCCATGCCTCCGGATTTGCACCATCAAACTTTGGAAACTCCAATTTGGGTCCAGTAAATGACTGGCCATTCTGATTTCTGTTTTGGTTTGCCATCCAAGGTGGTTGAAACCCATTTCCATATTCTGCGGGTCTAGCCTAGTTTTGCTCCGGTCTGACAAAGGAATAATACCCAGGATAAGGGCAGTGTGCATATCCTTGAGAGGGAAACATGTTGGATGTGGTATTTATATCTTTACAAGCAACATAACCCCGTGAGGAATCGAGTAACTCCTCCAGCTTGATGGTATCTTGGTGGTGGTGGTGGTAAACCGGCATTGACGATTGTGGAAGGAATAGAAAATGTGGAATTGCGGTGATTGGGTGTTTGTGGCGATAAAATCTTGGATATTCACTCATACCTAAGCACATGGTCAAAGATCAAGAATACCCACTCCCTGGTGTTCCTCTGAACGGATCTGCAAGGCACTGCAAGCCTCCATAATTCATACCCACCTGGCTTCCAGGGTTATCTGGTGTGGTTGGTGTAGCAGCCGCCGCCTGATGTTCATTCGGCCCAGCCTTGGCCAAAATAGCCTTCATAAGATTCTCCATTTGACTCTGCACTTGAGCAGTGTTTTCTTGCATCTGGATCTGCATTTGCTTGATATTTTCCCCCATCTGCAGATTCTGCTGACCCATTTCGGCCATCTTAATCTTGATCTCCTCCACTTCCCCAACCAGATTGGAGCTGGTCTCCTCCTCAACCACACCCAGTCTCCCTTTGGGCATGGCTATTGAAGTAGATCTGGATTTACCGAGAGAAGCAACAGATCCTCACACCTTTCTTACTCCTACTAGCCCAACCTCAGCCAAGGATCTAATGCTCTGATACCATTTTGTCATGATTCCGAATAAGAAATCCGAACCCAACAATGTTCAGACAAGCAACTAGAACTCAGAAATTCAGAAATAGCAGTAAAGAGTAGCCTTCATAGAAAATAGAGGAAGTGATACAAAACATGGAAAATAACTAGGGTTTTCAATGGATGCCTTTCGGTAGGTCTCAAGGTCGCTTATAGATCACGCAGCCTTATGCGGTAGGTGGAGTTTTCTTTAACAAGAACGACAAGAAAAGGATGGATTACGGTAGCAAGAATTACAAAAACATAAGTCGCCACACGATTCGGTTTGAAGAGGTAACATTGTGTGCTAGCCATCGATCTTCATTAAAGGACTTCTTGCTATCCGCCATTGGATGCTCTTAAGTGAACCGTCATCGCCTCATCTCACTGCTCAAGTGTTTTTCTTCTCACGAGAGAGTCTCGCTTCCCTACTAGCAATTCCAGAACCTGACACACCACCACCCGCCCCCGCGATGATGCTCTACCTCGCGTCGTCTTCCTCGCCGACTCATAGTGGTAATATAATTTCCTGTTAGTATGGCCACCCTGAATGGATTGACTTCCCAAGAGAAGGCAACAACTGGAGTTACGATACAAGGTCAACTTATGCCTATGCATATTCATATATTTTCTGTTCTAGTGGCATTTTTAGGTTCTCATCCATCATTACCTTCCCTTTATCTCTGATTCTAGCTATTTACAATAGGTTCCAACTCACTTTTACATTGAGCTCAAATGTTCCTGACTCCCTTTTGACACTATATTAAGCCCTTCCTACTATCGTAAATTGTATGTACCACTTGTTTTTCAATACAATGATAAAATCTCGCTTGTGGTAAATTTTATCAATTCTTACACATTACTAATGTGGAGCACGTACATTTTCTGTTCATAAATTGTAAAATTGGCATGGTGTTTTCCAAAATTAATTCTAAAGATGAATAAACACATTTTCCAAGGCCAAGGGTGGGCTACCTAGTTGAAAGGAAGCTATTTTTCTCTGCGTATGATAAAGAATATATGCTTTAAAAAAAATTGTCATATTTTGTCCAGCTTTTCTGAACCGTCCAGCTTTTCTGAACCAAGCTTGCAATTTGTTTCACCTAACATATTGAATTTTATAATTGCACCAATGTTCAGTACATGAGCGCATTTGATCAAGCAATGAATGCACTCGACGAGAAATTTTCCTTCCTATCATCATCAGACCAGATTGTCAGCGACATGAATGAGGAGGAAAAGGTAATTAGCTATATAATCTTTAGTAATGGGCCCTTGTTGCATCATTTGTTTCTTACTTTCTTTCTTAGGAAGAATAGTTACTCTGACTTGCTTGTGCGTTCTATGTGACCAAACAAGGTGAAACTCTAGCCATTTGATGTGAACCATTGTTTCACTAAAATGCACTATGCAATTAATTCCAACTTCTTTTCCAGGTTATTATCTTTGAACGTGGAGATTTGGTTTTTGTTTACAATTTGGGTAATGATATGACTCAGACGTCGGATGCAAATGGCAGCCTCGGACGCTTCATACACTAATATAAGGTGGAATGCCTATATTGTTCTAAGTTGTTCTCTCGACCAGAAGCTTCACTAGAAAGAGCAACCCCAAAGTAGAGGTAAAGAAATGTTGTAAGAATAATTCATCCATCGCACTAATGGGGCCCGCCTTGCAGAAGACACGCATACTGGTCCAATTGATGCAGCTATACTCATAGAAGACTGTAATACCCCTCACTTGTACTCATAGCATAGCCATCCCTAAGGGGTATTTTGGTCATTTGTACAGCCGAGGAGCCTATAAATACCCCCGTGTATCCCTCCTTTCGAGGATGGCTCTCTTGAGCAATAAAGAAACATAAATCAAACTGGTGAGCCCTGGGGCTCCCTCTCAGAGGTAACCCCGCTGGCTCACCGACAGAGTAGGGCGGTCCTCTCGGACCCCGACTCAGATAAATCCTCGTGTCATTTTTTACCCTCGTGGACGATGGCCTGTCAGACGGCCGACGTCTACCCCCTCACCCGTGTTTGGTTTTTACACCTACAACATTGGCGCCGACCGTGGGGACTCAGCTAATTGATGAAAGGCTATGTCTCCTACCAAAAAATACTCTAAGTCCACAAAACCTCCTCCGGCTCCGGAGGGCATTGATCTCGTGGACGACCCATCCGCTCTTTGAAGGAGCCCCAGCTGAGCACTCTTGTCAGAGATCAGGGCCATCCACCTCGGGATGGCAATATCCTACATGCCCTGGGGTTCCCATGCACGTCCTCCTCCCTTGTGCGGGTCGATGCGAGGCCCACCCAAGGCGGCGATTCAAGGCACCCTTGCGCCTGTAGGCTAAGGATTCAGGGCCAACCATCACCCCGGACACATGACGCCCATGCAACATGAGCGATGAAGGCTCGCTCTGAGGCTCGCTTCTAACGCTGCATCTTGTTAGGGGCAGTCCCACATATAAATCTCGTATGGGCTCTCAAGACACTTTCCTCCAAGGATTTCACCCCGTGGTGCATAGGGCGACGACCTCCGCGGTCTCCCCTAGCAAAGTCCATGGTGACACAGGCGCCCATCGCCTCCACTATGGCGGCTCATGTCCCATCGACCTAAGGCATGAGCGACCACCCCTGGTGCATAGGGCGACGACCTCCGCGGTCTCCCTAGCAAAGTCCATGGTGGCTCAGGCGCCCATCGCCTCCACCATGGCGGCTCAGGTCTCATCGCCCTAGGGCATGAGCGACCACCCTCGTGGTGCGAGGGCGTCACGACCTCCGCGGTCTCCCTAACAAAGTCCATAGTGGCTTGGGCGTCTGCCGCCTCCACCATGGCGGTTCGTGGTCTCATCGGCCCTAGGGCATGAGCGACCACCTGCGTGGTGCGTGGGCGTCGACCTCCGCGGTCTCCCTAACAAAAGTCCATAGTGGCTTGGGCGTCTGCCGCCCACCATGGCGGTTCGTGTCCCATCGCCCTAGGGCATGAGCGACCACCCGCGTGGTGCGAGGGCGACGACCTCCGTGGTCTCCCCAACAAAGTCCATGGTGGCTTGGGCGTCCGTCGCCTCCACCATGGCGGCTCATGTCCTACTAGACTTAAGGCATGAGCGACAAATTTGGTCCAAGCACAAGTTGATGGATGTGTTGAGGACTCGTCCCCTTAGACTCCAGTGCCAGCGCCAACCACCTCTGGGTCCCCAAGACACCTAGCTTCATTGCTTCAAGGGTTAACCACTCTCATGCATTCCCGATCATAACAAAAACCCCACATACAGGTAAAAGGGCTTCATTGCCCTCATAGTTCTAAGTGCCCCACGACTTAGCCTCGTGGGCGCCACCGTGTGCCCGTGACTTACTGTCAGGGGCACACATCTAAGGTGCCCATTAGTTAGCCTCATGGGCACCTCCAAGTCCACCGGGGCTACCATCCCGATGGCCATTCAGTGCCCCACGACCTAGCCTCGTGGATTCAAGACAGATGTGCCCGTGACTTCTTGTCAGAGCACATGTCTAAGGTGCCCATGAGTTAGCCTCATGGGCACCTCCAAGTCCACTGGGGCCACCACCCTATGGGCCTTTTCGGTGCCCCACCACTTAGTCTCGTGGCCACCCCTTTGATATGTCCATGACTCGCCTCATTGGCATTTCGAATCATGTACCGTCGACTTGGCTCGAATATTGATCAAGGACCATCATGCTCGCATAAGGCTATCACCTCGGAGATCTTAGTATCGAAAGTGATGGGACTCTACTAGTCCCTCGGCAACACTTCAATCAATGCTCATGTCAAACGAATGTTATCTTGCTACAAGAAATAAGTGTTGATCATTCTTTCTTTCCTGCAGAGACGCTCGTGTTATCTACCTGTCACTGCAACGTTTCTAGCTCGAACTGCAGCGATCCTGAGGAGTTCTACTTCGATAACTATCATCAAGCCGCAGAGCAAGAGGAGGGCAACTTCACCTACACGAGCTTCTCTCCAACGCACCGCCGGCCTCGAAGGCTATGCCTCGGCTCGGCGGCCTCGCGTCCAAAACTTCACCTACACGAGCTTCTCTCCAACGCACCGCCGGCCTCGAAGGCTATGCCTCGACTCGGCGGCCTCGCGTTCAAGACTTCACCTACATAGGCTTCGCTTCGACGCACCATCGGCCTCGAAGGCTATGCCTCGGCTCGGCGGCCTCGCGTTCAGGACTTCGCCTACACAGGCTTCGCTTCGACGCACCGCCGACCTCGAAGGCTATGCCTCGGCTCGGCGGCCTCGCGTCTAAGGCTTCGCCTACTTAGGCTTCGAAGTCTATGCCTCGGCTGGGCGGGCTCGCGTCCAAGGCTTCGCCTACATAGGCTTCGCTTCGACGCACCGCAGGTCTCGAAGGCTATGCCTCGGCCCGGTGGCCTCGAAGGCACGCGAAGGCACACGCGAGGGTACGCGAGGACACGCAAAGGCGCACGCGAGGGAACACGGAGCCCTCGCGTTCCCTCACGCGTACCCTCACACCCGAAAGATTATTTGCCCTTGGGCGCCTCCTACAAGCGCCCAAGGGACAGGGGCTACACTATCGAGGAATCCACCACCTCCCGATGAAAATGATCTATAATTCAACAAGTTCGCACAAGGGGCGGCGTGAGCCCTTGCCTCGGGCGCTATTACTAACCCACTAGAAGTGGTTTGAGGCCTACTACTTGCGCTACACGCGTGTGTTACATGACATCCTTGACTATACCCGTCAGGCGCTGGGCCTCAAGACTACTGCGCCCAAATACCGCAGCCTGAGATGTCCGAGTGCTCTGGCGATGTGCACAAGGGTTCTCCGGCCAAGTCGCCGATCAGACGCTTTTCTCCGGCCGAGTCCTCGAGAAAAGAGAACATAGAAAGTTGGAGTTTTCATTTTGATCTTTGCATTTTGCAGACATAAGCTCAACCAAGACAAACGATCACATACACTGGCCCTCATGGTGCCCCTGCCTGTCAGGCGCCAAGACTCTCGCCAGGCCCTCGTGGTCTCGGGACCTGGAAGCTTCATGCCTCAGTGCCTCAGCCCTGGGCCTCGAGACCCTCGGCCTCGCACCCTCGACCCCTGGGCCTCCCGAACCCTCAAGGCCTTAGGCCCTTGAGGCCTCGAGGGGTCTCGAGGCCCAGGCTCGTGCCCTCGTGCCCCGGGGTCTCGGGACCTGAAGCCTCATGCCTTCATGCCCTCAGGGCCTCGGGGCCTCGGGACCTCGAAGTCTCAGACCTCGTGCCCTCGGGACCTCGGTCTCGCACCATGCCCCTGGGCCTCGAGACCTCGGCCTCAGACCTCGAGGCCTCGTGCCCCTGGGCCTCGGGACCTCGAGGCCTCGGCCCTGGGCCTCGAGACCTCGGCCTCATGCCTCAGGCCCTCGGGTCTCGGACCTCGAAGCCTCATGCCTTCATGCCCTTAGGGCCTCGGGGCCTCGGGGCCTGGGACCTCGAAGTCTCACCCTCGTGCCCTCGGGGCCTCAAGATCCTCGGCCTCAGACCAGACTCGAGGCCTCAGGCCTCGGGGCCTCGGGACCTCGAGGCCTCGTGCCCTCGGGCCTCGGGACCCTTGAAGCCTCGCGCCCTCGTGCCCTCTGGACCTTGAGACCCTCGGCCTCGCAGACTCGGGGCCTCGTGCCCTCGGGGCCTCAGACCCTCGGCTCATGCCCTCGGGGCCTCGTGCCCTCGGGGCCTCAGGAGCTTCATGCCCTCGCACCCTCGCGCGCCCTCGCGCATACCCTCGCGCCCAAGCCTTATTATTCACCAACAACAAGCAAACACTTACACATAGGCAAAACACATCCGCGATCACTGTTCATACACAAGAGAAAGAAATATGCGTCAATAGAGGCGGCGACATTTCGTCAAACAAGTGGCGGTAACGCCAAACAGAATAAAATACCGAGGCCGCTAATGCCGCCTAACGCCTCTCCTCGGGACAGATGGGGCTCGCCCCAAGAACAGCCCAGATGGTGGTGCTTGCCCCAGATGTCGTCGGCGGTAGCGCCGAGCGGCTCGGCGCGGCAAGGCGCGAACCGCCAGGTTTGCGTGTACAGCCGAGCCGACGGCAATGGAGACCCGGAGGCGCCACGGCCGCCGAGGAAGATCTGCGGCTGCCATTCGCCTATGAGCGCTTCGCACCGGCCGCCGGGTGCCTTTTGCGCTTACCACCACGCCCTCCGGTGGCGCCTTTATGCGCCCTACGCAGTGCGGCCGCCATCGCGCCTGAGCGCCCTTGCAAAACTCGACGCTTTGCGGCCCACGCGCTTCTACGACTTTGGGTCGCCCCAAGACTCAACGGCCGCCGCCACGGCGCGATACACCTTGCACGCGCCGCAGCCAGAGCCGCCATGGCGGTCCAAGATTCGCTATTCGCACTCGCAGCCACCCATGCGAACCCACCGAGCCGCCACGGCCGAAGCCATGGCGGCTGCCTTCGGCAAGAAGCGCGCGGCGCTAAGGCACAGGGGCCGGAGGTGCAGCGCGCGAAGCCGTGCAAGGCGCGCGAGTGGTCAGAGGTCGGGCGAGACGCGCCGGAGCCGAGAGCCGGCCGAGCCGAGGCGTGGCCGGACCGATCAAGCCGGGCGACCAGCGCAGGAGGCTCGAGCCGGCTGGAGATGAGCTTGACGCCAGCAGAAGGCCGGACCGCCATGGAGGGCCAAGAGGGAGCCTGACGCGGCGCAGGGAGATGCCGGCGGCGGTGGCCCCAGGAAGGGGCGAAGGGCTGAGCTGGGTGCGCAGGGAGCCATGGCGGTGCTGGGAGGAACAGGCGCCATGGGGAGGTTTTCGGTGGAGTGCAAGCCCCATGGGGAAGAAGACCCGAGAGAGAGAGAAAAGAAGAAAATGGTTGCATTGGATTCCCACGGGCTGTCATCTTAGCATCCCTCCATTGCATTAAATAACCGCCATTGTTTCACGTGAAGACACACAACCACATATTCGCATGGAGAAAAGCAAAACTGCAGACACTGCAAAAGCAAAAGAAGATAGTACAGTGGACCCGCGCCTAAAAGAACCAGGCACTCCACTAGAACGTGCAACCCAACTCGCCATACGCCCTGCACAAATCTCCAAGACACAATATCAACATGCATGCAGATGCTGTGGCCTCATCCCGGTTGAGCATCGCCAGGCGCTCACAGGTCTCACACAAGACTACGCCTGTCGCCCGGCACTCCAAGGCGCCTCATGGCCTCGCAAAGATCGCGCTTGCGGCGCCCTCACGGCCTCGCAGTCACGCGCTCAGAGCCATCCTCGTGCCTCCGGAGTTCTCCACGCACCACCGGAGCGTCCGCCGCCTCACGCGGCCCACTCGGCATCTCCACTGCCATGCCCTCGCCGCCACCTCGCGCCTCCGGGCGTTCGCCGCCAAGACAAATTTCCACATAGCTCCTCGCCGTGGGGAGTCCTCCACTCAAGAGCAACGAAAGCAAGGCATTGTGGAAGAAGCTGATGGCTAAAGACAAAGATGGATGTGACGTTTTCGCCACACATTTTCGGACACAATCACCGTTCAAAGCCATTATAACTCTTCTGGGATATCAACCCCCGCATGAAAGGCACAATTCAAGATTGCCCCTTTGGCGTTTCCCCTAAAACGCCAAGGGGCAGGGGGGCTAGTGTTGTAAGAATAATTCATCCATCGCACTAATGGGGCCCGCCTTGCAGAAGACACGCATACTGGTCCAATTGATGCAGCTATACTCATAGAAGACTGTAATACCCCTCACTTGTACTCATAGCATAGCCATCCCCTAAGGGGTATTTTGGTCATTTGTACAGCCGAGGAGCCTATAAATACCCCGTATCCCTCCTTTCGAGGATGGCTCTCTTGAGCAATAAAGAAACATAGCCTCAACTGGTGAGCCCTCGGGGCTCCTCTCGAGGTAACCCCGCTGGCTCACCGACAGAGTAGGGCGGTCCTCTCGACCTCGAACTCAGATAAATCCTCGTGTCATTTTTTACCCTCGTGGACGATGGCCCGTCAGACGGCCGACGTCTACCCCCTCACTCGTGTTTGGTTTTTACACCTACAACAAGAAATATTAATTTATCACAGTTGCATAGTATTAATATCATCTAAGCTCATAGTATAGTACAGTTTACTACAGTATAATTCTGACATAATATCATCTAGGCGTTCACACCGAGCCATCTCCCCCAGCGTCCAACTCTTTGCCTCTGTCGCCTTCTTGCCCACACGCCCAACAATCTCTTCCACTCTACCGTCTCCCTGTGCAAGCTAGTAGCCCAGTCAACCTGTGTTGCTCACACGACACCATTGGCCCCGTCCTCTACAATCTCCTGGACTCCGTGAGAGCTATCGTGGCCAGTCGAGCTCGCCATTGTGGGCTCCTTGCCGGAGGCGCCACAACCCCTTGCCCCAACGATTTTTTTGCTTGGGCTCCTACGTCCGATAAGACGACTCGCGTCGGACGGCCCATCAACCGCCTCCTCAATCCAACGATATCTATTTGGTGCGACTAGTGCTTGGACGTACGATCTGAGCGCTAGCACCGTACGCCCGAGCGCAACATCGTTGTGTGCTAGACGCAACAAAACTCAGAACGTGCGCAACATATCAAAAATTCATATGCATCATTTCAAAGAACATCACCATAAGCGTTAACATCATCTCAAAAACATCACCGTGAACATCAATGTTGCATCTGTAGAAAAAAAATTATTGCATAAGGTTCACGGCGATGTTGTAATTTTTTCTAACGCGTTTTTTCCAGATGCTTTGTTTTGATTTGTGATGTTGCAACCATTGTCTGGAGATGTTGCAACCGTTGTCTGATAATGTTGCAACCATTGTCCAGAGATGTTACAACCGTGTCTGGGGATATTGCAACCGTTGTCTTAGGATGTTGCAACCGTTGTCTTAGGATGTTGCAACCATTGTCCGGGGATGTTGCAACCATGTCTAGGGGATGTTACATGCAGCGGCGTACTTCTGCCCCTTTTGCGTGGTGTGTGTTGCTCCATGCGTCTTCTCTAACATTGGGGACTCGCACATCATGGCGACATGGCCAGCCGATGAGCCGTGGCGAAAGTGAAAAATGAGTGGTTGGCGAGGCGCGACTTACTCACTCGTAGAACGCGATGATACGCCAGACGATGTACAATGTCATTACCCTTAAAAAAGTAGAGAAGAAATTTGGTTTTGTTTTGTCCAAGAGCAAACTGGTAAATGCCCTCTTTTGGAGTAACGACGAAGTAACGTTGAAGCATAGTCAGAAAGTCAATGTAGTATTAGCTGTAATCAAGGGCTAATGACATTACAACACGTTTTCTCCGCGTGTTCCCCTGCGATGACATCAGCTAATCGATGGCGTGGTAGGCTAACGCTGCAGAACCCGAGCGTCCGATCCTAGCACCTAAATCGGACGTCCGGGTGCTAGTTGTTAGAGATATATTAGAGATAGAAATATCTTTGTATTCCTTATCAGTGTTTTGTATTGTCTTATCTGTATATGGCATGCACCCCTGTACACCCTATATATATTGCCCATTGGGCCTCTGAATACATACACATAATATTCATATCATGGTATCAGAGCCAAGATTAGGGTTTACTGTGGCAGCCGCCGCCTCCTAGCCTCTACCTGTTCCACGCTGCTGCTGCCCCCGGGAGGACCGATCTTTGCTCCCGGGGGCGGCCTCTCGTCGGCGCTCTGCCCCGGATCCGCACCACCTCTGCTCCCGGCTGCTCATGCCTCTCGTCGGTGCTCTGCTCTCGACCGCTCGTCCTCCACTACGCGCTGCCACCAGGAGGAGCTTTCTCCGATCCTGGGGGCGGCCTCTCGTCGCTGTCGATCCAATCGCAGATGGTGGCATGATCTCCGGCACTTCGTCTCCGGCGGGAGCGCAAACAGCTCTGTTGGGTGCTCGACGAGGTGATGGTCGAGTTGTCGTACACCAACGGCAGAGCGTTCAGCGCCAACCTCGCCCTTCCCTCCGCCGACACGCCGACAGGATTCGCCTCAGAGTCTCGGGGCCCGCCAGGCTCACAGATTCGCTGCGGCCTCTGTTTTGGTGACTCCACCTGAGCTCACCCTGCAGCTGCAACTCCCGCCCAGATCCTTTCTTGGATTGCCTGCTACTGCTCCTTTCTTGGATTCCTTTCAAGAATCCTCCTGCCAGCGTACTACAAAGGGCTCCAAGCTCTCCCTCGCACCAGAACCCTGACTGCTGTTCATGAAGGGTAAGGAAAAGCTTGAGGGTTATGCACTAATGAGTGCATCTGAGCTGTATGGGATGAAGAGGCCAAACTCGGCAGAACAACGAAAGGGAAAGGGCATTGGTGGCAGGGTGTGTGACAGGGATCTAGCAAGTATGCGGGTGATGGGGCTGGAGGATATGATGATGGTATCTTTGGAGGATGTTGTCTACCCATCTGAGATTGTGGGGAAGCATGTCAGATATCGTTTGGATGCTGCTATCGGTAGAGATGCATTGGTTCTTCCTGGTTGGAGGAGGAGATGGGTCTTTTGCTGCTGCCAGTATCTACTGTTGGCTATCGCTGGAGTCTTTTCTTTTTTTGCGTCATTTCTTCTATTGCGTCCATCCAATTCCTATCACTCTATCCTTAGAGTTCGTTTATGTCATGCGAGTCCATAAATTTATTGTAAATCATAGAAGCATAGGAATTTCTTTTGCATGACAGCAGCCGCTGTTCTTTTCTTCAAGCCGCTGCAGATCCGTCGCCCCAAGCTTTTAAGACTGCTACGCTTGTTGTGCACTGCGTCTCTATTGCGCTTCTAGTGTACTGCGTCTTTATTACGTTTCTTGTGCACCGCGTCTCTATTGCGCTTCTTGTGTACTGTGTCGTCGCTGTCTTGGGCTTCGATCTGCGCTGTCATGCTTCTGTCTATTCCTATCCGGTTTGATTTGATAGATTTATCTATTTGTCGGTTTCATCATCTTATTCGTCATATTGCCGCGGTCGACTTTGCTCTCGCACCTTGTGTTTTATGGGGTGTCACATGTCCCCAGATGGGAGGAGATCTTTTATCGATATATTTTTCAAGAGCTGCATGTTACGACGACATTATCAAGACTCAGACTTTGGATTTTTCATATTTTAGTGTCAACCCATTCCAAATGTAATGCTATTGCATATGCATTGCATTTGTGGAGGGATGTTAGAGATATATTAGAGATAGGAATATCTTTGTATTTTTTATCTGTCTTTTGTATTGTTTTATCTGTATATGGCATGCACCCCTTGTACACCCTATATATAGTGGCCATTGGGCCTCTAAATACATACACACAATATTCATAACACTAGTATCACCCTTACAATTTTCATCCCACTTAACTTATGAGGGGTAACTGATTTATTGCAAGCTTTGCCTTTTGAAGTTTTTTTTCCTGCATGTCTAATGTGCTTAATCTCATCCCCACTTGCAAAATTTGCAGTTACAAAGTCGGATGCGACTTGCCTGGGAAGTACAGAGTAGCGCTGGACTCCGATGCTTTGGTGTTCGGTGGACATGGAAGAGTAAGTAACCACAATAAATTCTCCAAATCTATTTTGCGCATTTTTTTTGTCCCATAATAGGTGCCACCAAAGGTGCATCAGATAATCTTGTCTGCAATATTGATCTTTGTTGAATCACAGATTGGCCATGATGTGGATCACTTCACGTCACCTGAAGGAGTACCAGGAGCATCCGAAACAAACTTCAACAACCGCCCTAACTCATTCAAAGTTCTTTCTCCGCCCCGCACTTGTGTGGTAATGTTGCTTCTCTGAAGTTTCAATGACTAATGAACAACAACGAACCACAGTACAACCTCACAAAATGCTTTGGTATCAGGCTTACTATCGCGTTGACGAAAAAGATCAAGGGCGCAAGAGGGAACGAGAAGCTGCTTCCGGGAAGATTGCTCTGGATCCGGAGTATATCGTTGTTAACGCTACTCACATGAAAACGCATACTACCAAAGAGTCTGAAGAAACAACAGGTGGGGAGGCAACTTGTGGTGGAGGGAGGGGTTCCAGTCTTCCAGAAAGGCATCAACTGAGGATGATTGTGGCAAGAAGGGAATGAAGTTCAAGTTTGTGTTTCGGTCTTCTGACGAAGACAGCAAATGAAGCACCAGATCCTTGCTTGATCAGTACTGGCTGCTGGTTGTGCCCTTGTAATAATACTTGTGCTATAGCTAATAGCAGTGGTCGTATTGAGCTGTGCAAACTTCAGATTCTGGCTTGTCTTGGAATTGGTTATTGTTCTTTAGCTGAGGTTACCTATGATATGAACCGCATGTACAGTTCAGAAATAAAAGAATAAGCAGTGTTGGTGTGGGCTGAGACCTTGGCTTCAGTCCATGGTTAACTCTAGCTATTTGTGCCCAATATGTCCGAGCCCAGGCATTCTGGTGTAAAATAAAGTTTCCGCCTTTCGGCCCAGAATAAAAACTGCTGTTTGTATGCAATTTCTATTGCCTTCATGATGAAGATGGATATATTGAAATACACAACTTTCTAATGTCATATAAGCATGGATTGTATTTGTATCTCTATCTCGTGCTACTAACGAAGGCTCACTCCCTGTTCCCTTTGTTCAGATCAAAGAGCAGACTTGCTATCGTCTTTAACCGCACACATGACACACTCATGCTCAGGTGTCATGGTGTGTCACACTGACACACAGACAGGCACCTTTTCATGTCTGATTTTTTTGAAAAAACCAATTCATGTCTGATTTGTTTTCTCCAATTAAAAGAGGAATATCTATCACTATCACTAATGACCTCATCATGACTCATGACACTGCAGGCCGGGAAAATGAGGTAGCAATCAGTGTTTTTTTTTTAATTATTATTTTCAGCTGGCATTTCAGCCGCTAAGGTCTTGATCTTTGATTAACATTGTGCCTCTTCATGTTTTCATCTTATGCCAGGTACTCACAACATCCATCCCTTCATCACTTGTAAAGGTGATAGCTGCTCTGAACTTGCAATTGCAGTAACATCAGTGTTCACTCGACAATTCGTTTCTGGCGGCTATTTAATATATATATATATTTTTTAGAAAAGAAGAAGACGGCGATTCGTTTCGGGCGGACTAGCATCACAGGATAAACAAGATACGAGTTAAAAGACGTTGCTTCTTTCCCCCTCACACACAACAGTGCAGCACACATTATTCATGGCTCTCATCCAGTATTCACCCTTTAATGGTCTAACCTAATCAACACCCAAAGTTGAGAGAGAAGAGACTGGACTCGATGATGTGGCAGTACCTTTAATTTAGCTTGCGACATACTAGCTCCAATCTTTTTTCTAGCTTGTTTCCATTGTTGGAAGGGACATGACCACTTTAGCTGATGACACGGGCATTCAACAGCGTCAGTTTGCTACGTGCTTATCCTCCTCCTCCTCTACACGCATGAGATTAAACGTACGGATGGCAGCTTGGGGTCAGAATTCAGAAACCCAACACCATCACATGGCACACCGCTGATGAATTGTTTGTTTGATTAACTAACTTAACGAAACGCCCCTACATCTTTGATTAGCAATACGTTTCAAGCACTAGATACTTTTAGAAAAGCTACAACAATTTTTTTAACTCCCACACGCACACGCATAAGCGAAAGCACCATTTCTTTTTCCTTTTTTTCATTTTAAAAAGGGGAATGCAGTTTCGTCGATACGAGATCGGACAACGAACTTATAGGCATCCCTGGTCAAATGTTTGGACAGCCGTGGGTGCAAAGGAGACCTCAACGATAATTAAGCACAACGAGTCGTACTCATGTATTATATGTGTGGTAGAAGTTACAAAATGGTCTCCACTCTCCCATTTACATGGATCCTATTTATAGAAAGGAAGGGGTAGGCATGTGAAATTACACCGTGGCCTTTGGTACCTAATTCATCTCGATGGTACTCGTTTGTTTCGCCAAACGGACCCAGCCACCTTCGGGTGGGTCCGCCGATGCCTCGTACCTCAGCGAGATTAGCTCCGGACCCCGTCCGGGTTTGGTCTCGGACCCCATCCAAGGTTGATTTATTCGGAGCGTCATGTCTTCACGAGATTACCGTCGGCTCGAAGTAGCGCGGGACCCTCCCCAACACGTAGAAAGTACCTTTCAATTATTGTGCTAAGAGTTAAAACAACAACCGCTAATCTCTAATCTGGCCAGGCCACAAAAGAAGATCAATGCACTAATCATGCACACAAACTTAATTTGGATTCTTGTAAGCCCTTTTTCTTTCTCTTTTTTTTTTGGGGGAGGGGGGTTGTCCTCTCAACACACTAGTCAGAGCCACGTGAAGGCCCAAGCCCCGTTTGGGCCAAAGCGCATGGGCTCTCCCTGGCCGTCCACGTGGCACGCCCGGCCCACTCGGACCCACAGATCTGTCACTCATGCCATGCGTCCCCCTCTCTGCCGCTTGCGTCCATTCCACTGCGTCACAGTCACACGCACGAGAGGGAGCGGGAGAGGGAGAGAGAGGAGAGAGAGGAGGAAGGGGCCAAGAAAATTTCACGCCGTGTTTGCTCCCGGGGTTGGGAGGAAACGCCACTCCTCCGTCTCCGGCGCTATAAATCGCCAGGCCCGCCTCACGAAATGGTACTCACCACCGATCCTGACAGGAGGAACACCGCCCGTCGCAATGCTGTGCCTCACGTCGTCTTCCTCGCCGACTCCTCTCCTGCCGCTGCGCCCGCCCTTCGCCCCCGCTGACCACCTGGGTCCAGGCATCGCGGTGAGCCGTGATTTCTTTTGTTTCTTTCTCCTTTCTGCTCGTGGTTGCTTTCTTGAATCTTGACGGTTTTGTTGTGGTGGTTCGCTGCAGGGTGGCGGCGGCGGCAATGTGCGCCTGAGTGTGGTGTCCGTCCCGTGTTCGGCTCGCCGGTCGTGGCCAGGCAAGGTATAAATCATTTTTTAAAAAAACTCAGATTCGCAAATATGAGGCTTTGTTGTTGCAGGGCAAATCGAATTTGATAATAACTGTGGGCAAAGTTCTGATTTCTCACCTGAAAAGAAGTTTTGATTTTGTGGGTTGGATACTGTTTTGGGTCTGGGTGAGGCTAGTCTATACTTTGGTTGTAACCTGTTTTATCAAGTGACTGAGATTTCAATTAAGGAAATTCCTCTAGTTTTTTTGTGATTGATCTTTTTCTACCACAGTAATTTGACCGTGTTAATTGCAATATACAACCTTATTGTCGTAGCAAGAAAGGCTAAACAGTAAAGAGTTGTGGACCCCTAGTGTCCAAGCTAGTGACCGAAGGGTCCTCAAAGAGGGGATTAGCTGTCGGGAAGTGACTGTGTACTGCTTGCTCAAACAAACTCCAGTCTAGTCTTATTACATGGGGAGGTGACTATTTATAGCCTATCCAACAGGTACACGAGATTACAGATCTACCCTCACAAGGTCCTATGCTAGTAGGGGCTTTTCCTACCCCTATGTGTAGCCTTCGGCTCATAGTAGACCATCTTGGTCTTGGTCCATCTAACTGGTGCATCTGATCTAGTGGTCCAGTGGTTCTTCGAAGGGCACGGATGCCCCCAATCCGAAGGGCCTTGATCACCCCAGAAGTTGTACCCCTTCGGCCCTTCGGACCCCTTTGAACCGGACCTCTGGTGTTCGAGACCCTTCGGCGCCTTCGGAGGGGGGGGTGCTGTGGTGTTCGCTGGTGCGTGGTCAGGGGTGGGCGCCACTCGACAAGCCCTCGCGGTCAAGGTCTTACTTCGTCATAGTTGAAACACGCCTCTTTTCCCGGAGGGTACAGGTACACCGTCCCCCTCGGACTGGCGAAACGTATGCCCCCCATTATTGCGCTGCCATTGGGGTCATCGTGGCAGGCTTTGATGTCACGCCCCGTCGTTTCCTGCGCGCTGCCGTTGGGGCTTGTGTCGAGCCGCTGGGCCGGTTTGGTTTGAATGGGGCCCCTTTGGGGGCCGTGTGCAGTGATTTGATATCACACGCCATAACCGCTTGTTCTTGCCACCGTCGTGGTGTGGTGATTGGTCCGCGACTCGACATTCTCCGGTTTTGGTGTGGTTTGGGTTCTATAAATAGGGGGTCCTCCCTGGGTGCGGTTCACTCTTGCGCTATTTGTGAAAAGCTCGTTGCCTTGCCTCCGATTGCGCTTCGTTTCTTTGGTTCGAGTGATACGGTTTGGTCTAGGTATGACGAAGTGAAGCAAGGAGGGCGGGGGAGAGATGCAATACACGAGTGATCTCGGCATATCGATCGTGACAGAGCTTGTTCTCCGACCCTCGTTGACGAGGGGAAGCTGGAGAGCCCCGTGATGGTGAGGGCTCCGGGCCAGGAGACAGTGCCGGCGCCGAGGCTGGATGAGGCGGTGGTTTTTGTCGCTTTTTATGACGCCGGGCTTCGAATTCCATGCGTTGAGTTGGTGTCCGAAGTGCTCCAATTATATGGTGTGGAGTTGGCACAGCTTATGCCAAACTCCATCGTGAAGTTGGGTGTGTTCGAGTGGATTCTTCGGTCTGCTGGTACCAGCGCTGAAGGATGGCTCTTTGCTTACCTTCACGATGGGCGGTGCCTGCCGAAGAAGAAGAAGAACTTGGGGGAGACGCTGAATTTGAATAGTCAATTTTCAAATAAGGCGCGATGCAGATGTGTTTGCATCGCTTCGCCATACGCTAATCGCCGATACCGATCGACACGCTTGGTGGTTCTACCATACCGCCAAATAAGGCCTGTCTCCACTCGAGGGGTCCGATTGAGTGGATCGTCTCACCGGAGATTGCCCTGACCTCGCGGGAGGAGGCACTCCACCTGCTGCTAAACGCGACGAAACGTCTTTCAACTCGCGACCTTGTGGAGGAGTTCTGTGCCTTCCGAGTCTGGCCCTTGGCCCTCGGGTGGCGTGTTGAGCTGGGTGCTCCAAGGTTTGATCTTCTGACCCTAATCGTGTCGGGTCCGGAGGGCATGCCGTGCGAAGGTACTCAACCGATGTGCCATATGTATCTTTTTTTTTGTTTGTTTTTTTTTTGTCGTTGACCTGTCTTGTTTGTTCGCTGGCAGTTGCGGCTATCGATGAAGCAGCCCGGACCTAGGAGGCACTCTTGGGTCCCTACACAGGCGAGGAGCACGCTAGGCGCGGGGTTGTAGTGAGGGATGCCCGGTTGAATCGGGCGTATGACACGTCGGTCCGGCTCGCAGAGCGTTCGGACCCGGACTAGGGGAAGAAGAAACGCGCCCGCGCGGCCGAAGTAGACGTCCGCGGGCCAATCGTGGTGGTGCCACTGTGCACCGCTGGCCCTCGCGAGGTGGTCGGCTCTTCCCGGAGCAGGGGGGATGCGGCGGGACCCGCGGCGAAGAGGGCTCTGTTAGTGCCCTTGGAGCAGGTGGAGCGCGTCAGAGTCCAACAGCCTCTCTTTGGGTGTACACGCTGTTTCCCCTTAGCACCGTGCGGGCGAGGCTTTTGAGCTCGGTGTGCCAGTGAGGTCGGGGGGACGCGCGGCGACGAAGGCCGCTAGCGTAGGGGGCTTGTTCGGCTTGGCGAGGCTGTCGTTGGACATATCCTCGTGCAGCGGTACCTCCTCGCCCATTTATGAGAGGGGTGCTGAGGGCACGGAGGCTGCGCCTGTGACCCCGCAGGTGCCAACTGGTATGATCATCGTCATATTATATATATATGACCCTCACCCTTTTTTTTTGGCGCTAGCGTGCAATTATGACCCTTGCGCATGGTGCACCTGTTAGTGACCAAGGCGATGGTCACGGTGCCGGTGGTTCGGCGTCGGCAAACTCCGAGGCGGAGCCGTCATCTACTGCTCCGGCTGTCGTGGGTTCGGCGAACCTGGGACCGCTCCGCCCTGCGGATTTTAAGGTCCGCCCGGGCGCTGCCGAGGTCTACGAGGAGATTGCTCGGTTCGGCGCCCCGCCCCTCGTGCAGGAGCTTTTCCGGAAGATGTCCCTGACGGATATGCTACGGGGCGTCGAGGCGAACGCTACAAAGGTTGTTTTTTCATGTTGCTTTGCCGAGTGGGTGCGCATGTGTGTTTTATTGATGAATTGATGCGTGTGCAGACCTTGATGCTATCCCGGGCGATCGACCTCGACGTGTCACGAGGTCTCGCTGAGATCCAGAGGCAGGTCGAGGTGGAGCATGGCTGGAGCGAGGACCTCCGCGCCGAACGCGATGCTCTTGCCGGGAGGGTGGTTGCGCTGGAGGCTCGGGTGATGGAGCTCGAGGAGGAGCGCACCGCCCTCCAAGGCGATGTAAATGCTTTGCGAGGTATCCGGACGGTACTAGAGGAGATCCAGGCGGAGCAGGACCTTTCAAACACTGTGACCCGCACAACTTGGGACGCGATGGACGTCCTCGAGGGGGTCGTGACGGACCTTGGTGTTGTGCCCCCTCGGACCCATACCTTGGCGGAGATGGATGCCACCCATGGGGATAAGGTGTGACCCTCCGCGCGCTAGTTGTCTAGGTTTTTAGCTTAGTAGGGATTGTTGTCTGCTCCACTTTTGCCTATTGTCTTGGGAGTGGATTTTTGGGCGGGGCCCTCATTTTTTTTTGTAATGGCCCTTTTTGGAATGAATCATTTCGGCACTGTTCGCAATGGTTTGTTGTGTCTGCCTTTGGTTGTTTATACATGGGCCTCACGATATCTGTAGATTAACCGGCGACTATTTAAATGCGCCGCCTGATGGGCCCCCCGCTGAGGCACTGAGGACTAAGTCTTGCGCTCCTCTGCGAGGGCCGAAGGATGTGCGCAGCCTGCTGTCTATTTGGCCTCTGCGAGTGTGCTATCGAGGCGTTGTATGCCACGACGCTAAGTGGCAGCGTTGGAAGAAGGTGAACCAGGAAGGGTCGATGAAGAGGTTTTCCATCTCCGCGCGCGGAAGGCTGCGAGGGAACGCGAAGAGATATGTGCTTTCTGGGAGTGCCGGGGGGTTGCGACTGCGCCCGAGGGGCCTCTGCCCCCGCTCGCCTTGCCTGAGCTTTCGTCGAGTTCTTCCGATGCATCGGACAATTGTGCTGCGGAGAGGGAATATTTGAAGTTCATGGCTACCGGGCCATCCGACGAGGAGCTGCTTGCTTCGGTGCTACGCACGGAGCCATGTGATTTTGTGCCGTAGACGCTTGATGTGGCCATGTTGTACCTCGTGCGCTGCCGGGCTGTGTATTTGTAACGTATTTGTATTGTATGGGTCGCGTTGTTTGGCCCTTGTATGTTGTGTATGTTTGGGGTTCTAAAGAATAATAGGTAATTGTTGCTCGTTCTGGGCTTTTGTTCATGCTGTTTTTGGGGGGCGAAGCCTTCTTGCCTTCCTATTTTTTAGATAGGGCTTCGGGGATGCGCAGAGACAATGCTGGTGGCGACCATGGCGCGGCGCGGTGCGCTTCTTGGCTGGTTGGGGTTTTGGTGCATTTCTCACTCTATTCTGGGTGGGTGCTGGACTGTTGTGGTGTGGTGTGTGCTTGCTTGGTTTTGTCCTGGTTACCTGGTATGGTCCTGGATCACAAGGACAAAAGCGAGGTAGAGCCAAAGGAGGATATGTGAGTTTTAACCTTGGAGGAGCCCGATTTCTTTACAACCTTCCTCTTTTCTTTTTTTTGCGAGGGGAAAGCGAAGCCTCGCACCGTCCTCCCTACTTTTTTAGACAGGGCGCTAGGGAGCCCTAATCTAGGATTTTGCGAAAGGGGGAGGCGGAGCCTCGCACCATCCCCCTACTTTTTTAGATAGGGCTCCGGAGAGCCCTAATCTAGGATTTCGCGAAGGGGAAGGCGGAGCCTTGCGCCGTCCCTCATACTTTTTAAGTAGGGTTCCAGGGAGCCCTATTCTCTTCTCTTTTTTTTTCTTTTGCGAGGGGGAGGCGAAGCCTCACGCTGGCCCCCATATTTTTTTAGATAGGGCTTCGGGGAGCCCTAATCTAGGATTTTGCGAAGGGGGAGGGACGGCTTTGTCCCCCATACTTTTTTAGATAGAGCTCCGGGAAGACCTAATCTCTTCCTTTTTTTTGCGAGGGGGAGGCGAAGCCTCGCGCTGCCCCCCATATATTTTTTTTGATAGGGCTCCGGGGAGCCATAATCTAGGATTTTGCTTAGGGGGAGGAGGAGCCTCGCGTCGTCCCCCATATTTTTTTAGACAGGGCTCCGGGGAGGCGAAGATTGACGCTGTTCACTCCCCCTGCTGTGGGTGGAGTCGTGGGTCTTTGGGGTTAGCATTGTGTGGCGTCTTTGTCTATTCATGGTGCGACTGAGGGCATCGGTGTGCACCGGGGCCGAAGGCCATATGCGGTGAGTATACTCATGCCTGCGGAGGGCATCGGTGTACACCGGGGCCGAAGGCCATGCGTGGTGCCTGTTTATACACTCGTGCCTGCGGAGGGCATCGATGTGCACTGGGGCCGAAGGCCATGCGCGGTACCTTTGTTTATATACTCATGTATGCGGAGGGTATTGGTGTGCACCGGGGCCGAATGCCATGCGCGGTGTGTACTAATGCCTGCAGAGGGCATCGGTGTGCACCGCGGCCGAAGGCCATGCGCGGTGCCTGTTTATACACATGCCTGCGGAGGGCATCGGTGTGCACCGGGGCCGAAGGTCATGCGCGCTGTCTTTGTTTATACACTCATGCTTGTGGAGGGCATCGGTGTGCACCGTGGCCGAAGGCCATGCGCGGTGTGTTTATACACATGCCTGCGGAGGGCATTGGTGTGCACCGGGGCTGAAGGCTATGCGCGGTGCCTATTTATACACTCATGCCTGTGAAAGGCATCGGTGTGCACCGGAGCCGAAGGTCATGCTGCGGTTCTTTGTTTATACACTCATGCCTGCGGAGGGAACGGTGTGCACCGGGGCCGAAGGCCATGCGTGGTGTGTTTATACACTCATACCCGCGGAGGGCATCGGTGTGCACCGGGGCCGAAGGCCATGCGTGGTGTGTTTATACACTCATGCCTGCGGAGGGCATCGGTGTGCACCGGGGCCGAAGGCCATGCGTGGTGTGTTTATACACTTATGCCTGCGGAGGGCATCGGTGTGCACCGGAGCCGAAGGCCATGCGCGGTGCCTATTTATACACTCATGCCTGCGAAGGGCATCAGGTGTGCACCAGGGCTGAAGGACATACACGGTGTCTTTGTTTATACACTCATGCCTGTGGAGGGCATCAGTGTGCACCAGGGCCGAAGCCATGAGCAATGTCTGTTTATACACATGCGTGCGGAGGGCATCAGTGTGCACTGGGGCCGAAGGCTATGCGCGGTGCCTATTTATACACATTCCTGCGGAGGGCATCGGTGTGCATCGGGGCTGAAGGCCATGCGTTGTGTCTTTGTTTATACACATGCCTGTGGAGGGCATCGGTGTGCACGGGGGCCGAAGGCCATGCGCGGTGCCTGTTTATACACTAATGCTTGCGGAGGGCATCGGTGTGCAGCGGGGCCAAAGGCCATGTGCGGTGTGTTTATACACCTATGCCTGTGGAGGGCATCGGTTTGCACTGAGGTCGAAGGCCATGCACGGTGTCTGTGTTGCCACGGTGGTAGGCTTATTTATGCCAACCTTGTGGGCTTGTTGCTGCTTGTTCATTAAACGGGGTCTAAATACCACAGGGTACACTTGTTCTTGTACATTCCCACGCCATATAAAGGCGACGGGGCGAGTTCCTGAGTGCAGCCGGTTGTACATGCCCACGCCGTATAAAGGCGACGAGGTGAGTTCCCGGGCACAGCCAGTTTTTACACAGGCCTCAAGGATAGAACTTTCAGAGGGCCATGTGTGGTCCAATTGATGTCCCTCCGGTGTTGCGATGTAGAAGGAACCGGCCTGAGTGCCGCAGTTGATGATGTACGGCCCCTCCCATTTGGACTCCAGCTTGCCCATGGTCGCGGGATTTGCAACTCGCTTGAGAACCATGTCGCCTGGTGCCAGGGGGCGAATCTTGACTTTTGGGTTGTATGCTCGTGCGACACCTTCGCTGTACTTGGACATTGTTCATATGGCTGTCAGACAAGTCTTCTGAGGAGGTCGAGGAGGTCTCCGGCCTGTCTTGCCTACCATGGATGTTGCTCGGAGAGACTTGGCCGTGAATTCCCCCGGGGTCATGGCTTCGTCGCTGAAGAGGAGCTTGAACGGAGAGAAGCCCATAGCTCTTGTTGGCGATGTGTGGAGTGCCCATAGGGCTTTGTGGAGCTCCTCAGTCCAGAGTCCCTTTGGAGTCCCACAAGGCGTTTCTTCAAGCCCTCTAGTAAGCTGCCGTTGGCCCACTCGACTGCCCTGTTGGAGTCGGGGTGTCCCACAGATGCGAAGCATACTGTTATGCCCAAGTTTTGGCAAAATGCTCAGAACGCCACCGAGTCGAACTGGGTGCCGTTGTCGGTGATGATGTCACGTGGTACCCCATACTGGCAAATTATGCTTTTCCACACGAACCGCTGTGCTGCCGCGGCTATGATTTTGGCGACTGGCTCGGCTTCGACCCATCTGGAGAAGTATTTGATGGCGACGAACGCGAAGCGGAGGCTGCCCTTGGCCGTTGGGTACGGTCCGATGATATCGAGTCCCCATCATGCGCGGGCGATGACAGGAGGCGAGGATGCAGATGGGACCGAGGGTGCTTTTGTGTCTTGGTGCCCACCGGCACCGACAGGTTGAACGAGATCTTGCGCGTCTCGGAGTGCGGTTAGCCAGAGAAGCCTTGGCGGAAGGCTTTCCCTACGAGGCCCTGGGGCGCTTGGTGCGCGCTGCAGAGGCCCTCATGGATTTCCTTCAGAAGGGATTGGCCCTCTTCTCGGGACACACACCGTAGGAAGGGGGTGCAGACGCTCCCCTTGTAGAGTTCCCCGCTGATGATGTGATAATTTCTGGCCCTATGCCGGAGGCGCCTTGCTTTGGCCGCGTCTTCGGGTTCGTCGCCTGCGAGGTATTTGACGATGATGTCTCGCCACCGCTTCGCCTCGGCAATAAGAAGCATCGCAATTTCCTTGTGTAGCCGAGTGCGCCAGAAGACGTCGGGCGGGGGCATTGGAATCGCCATTTTGGCCAGCTTGTCTGCTAATTCGTTGTCGGCCCGAGGTATTGCTTGGATGGTGATGCCGAGGAAGTGTGTTGATGCTGCCTGCACCGCGGCCAAGTAACTGGCCATTTCAGGGTCTCCTGCGGTGAATGATCTGTCGAAGTGGTCTGCCACAAGGCGTGACTCGCTTTTGATGATTACCCTCTTTGCTCCCAGCGCTTTCGCTTTGCGGAGGCCTAATAATAGTGCCTCATACTCCGAGGCGTTATTTGTTGTTGGGAAGTCAAGGCGAGCGGCATGGGACACGCTCCGTCCGTCTAGGGCGACCAAGATGGCCGTCGCCTCGGCTCCGGCGGCGCACCAAGATCCATCGGTGTACATTGTCCACGGGGCCTCGATTTTGGCTGGCTGCTGGTCTTCGGTGCGCGGTGTCCACTCGGCCATGAAGTCTGCTAGGGCTCGCGATTTGATAGCTGTCCACGCAATGAAGTTGATGTCGAAGGGCGCCAGCTCAGCCGCCCATTTTCCTATTCGGCCCGAGGCGTCTTTGTTCTGCAGCAACAATGCTAGTGGGTAAGACGTTGGAACCGTGATGGAGTGCACCAAGAAGTAATACCGGAGCTTGCGCGAGTCCATGAGCAGGGCATACACCAGTTTTTCGAGTTCTGTGTATCGGATTTTGGCCCCCTAGAGGACCTCCGAGACATAGTATATTGGTGCCGTTGCTTTTTGACGAGGATCGTGACTCACACCGAGGTAGAGGCGGCGAGGTACAAGAGGAGGTCCGCCTCTTGCTTTGGGTCAAGGTTAAATTTGGGCGAGATATTGTTTAAGCTCTTGAAATGCCTTCTGGCAGTCGTCCATCCATTGGAACGGCTCCGTCCCTCAGTGTTTTGAAAAATGGCAGAGCTCTTTCCGTTGAGCGGGACAGAAATCGGTTGAGAGCTGCGAGGCGTTCGGTCAGCTTTTGCACCTCGCGAGTGCTGTGAGGGGGCTTCATTTCCTGGATGGCCCTAATTTTTTCGGGGTTGGCCTCGATACCCCTCTCGGATGCGAGGAACGCTAAGAGCTTGCCCGCCTTGACGCCGAAGGCGCATTTCTCATGGTCGAGCTTGATTTCCTCCGCCCGGAGGCTTGCGAAGGTTTCTTGCAGGTCCTTCGTGTGCTCGCCTGCGAACTTGCTCTTGACTACTATGTCGTCTACGTATGCTTCTACATTGCGGCCTAGCTGGCCGGCTAACTCCTTTGTGACGAGGCGAGTGAAGGTCGCGCCCGCATTCTTCGGGCCGAAGGGCATGCAAGTGTAGCAATATGTGCCTATGGGGGTGATGAACGCAGTCCTCGGCTCGTCTTCTTTGGCCATGAGCACTTGATGGTACTCGGAGTAGACGTCTAGGAAGCTCATCAGCTCGCAGCCCGCAGTGGCGTCCATCAGCTGGTCGATAAGGGGTAGGGGGAAATTGTCCTTGGGGCATGCCTTGTTGAAGTTGGTGAAATCAACGCACATACGCCATTTGGCCGCTTCTTTTTGTACGAGGACGGGGTTGGCCAACCACTCCGTGTGTTTAATCTCACGAATGACCCCCGCATTCAGCAACCTTCCAACCGGTCCACCGACATGCGCCGTAGTTTCTGTTTCTTGGGTGTTGCGTCGCTTCGGATGGCTAGGCGGTGCTCAATTGTTCCCCTTGTCACGCTGGGGATGTCCTCTGGGCCCCAGACAAAGACATCCGCGTTGCTACGGAGTACTTCGAGGATGTCGTCGTGTGCTTCCGCCTGGAGCTCCGCCCCGAGGGCCATTGTCCTCTCTGGGGAGTCGTCACTTAGGGGTACTCTCTGAAGCTGTCCCTGTGGCTTTGGCTTCGGCGCCCATTTTGCTGATGTTGGGCTTGCTTGGTCCTTTTGGTTCGGCCCTACGGTGTGGACGCATCGGGCTGGTGAGAGGGCTTCTAGCTCAATGTGCCTTGTGAGGTTCTGGTCCCCACGCACCGTGACTATGCCCTCTGGCGCGGGGATCTTCATGCACAGGTAATTGTGGTGGGCTATGGCACCGAAGGAGTTGAGCATGGCTTGGCCGAGGATGGCATTGTATTGATAGTGCATTTGAACGACGTCAAATGCGACGATCTCGGTCCGGGATGCGAAGTCATCACTGAATGTGACGGCCAGGTCAATTTGGCCTAGGGCCGTCACTGGCCTTCCCCCGAAGCCTATCAGGGGTATGCCTGGGGTGATAGGCGATCTCGGAGGATCATCATCTCGTCGAAGGCGTCTGTGAACAGGAGGTCCGTCGAGCTCCCTCCGTCGACGAGGACGCGTCTGACCTCGAAGTCTGCGATGTTGGCGGAGATGACGAGGGGGTCTTGGTGTGGGAAATATACACCCTGGGCATCCTCGGGGCCGAAAGAGATTGGTATCTCGGCGTAACGAGGTGGGCTGGACATAGAGTATGTCGCGAGGTGGTGAATCTGTTGGGCGTACGCGCAGCGCTGCCTTTTCGAGGGCATGCCGAGCGAGGATCCTCCGGCGATCATATTTATGATCCTTTGCTGGCGCTCCCCGTGGCCTCCTTGTATGCAAGGTCTCTGTGGTGGGGCGGGCAGTTGTTTGTTGGCCCCTCCTCTGTCATCATGTTCGGCCGGCTGTCGGTGGCAGTTCATATAGTCCCGCATAGCCGCAATGGTGTGACGCTCACTGGTTGTGTGCGACCCATCGCCGTGGAGATCACAAAATGGCGAGGGCCTCGGCCGGCGTGGCCGTCGGGCTGCCGGCCGTCGTGTTGCCTGCACCCTCTGCCGCGGCCACGGTCTTCGTGGCCTCCCCGCCTTCCCCTCGGGGGGGGGGGGGCACCATCTACGTGATAGATGTTTCGCCCTTTTAGTTTGTGAGTCGCTGGGTCTGTGGCTTAGTGGGTGCCGGTCCGCTACATACGGATCCTTTCGCGGGTGGCGTGCTCAAGGTGGATGTTGAGGCAGCGGGGGTTGCGCCTCTCTGAGTACTATCTTTCTTGGCCCGGGCGTACTCTTCCATCTTGTCGAAGAGCTCTGTTACCGCGCAGGCAGGTTGGCGAGCCAGTTTCTCTGACAGGGGGCCCTTCTGGAGCCCGCACGTGGCTGCGTTTATGATGGTGGTTTTGTTGACGCCCTTCACTTGACATTTTACCTCTGCGAACTTCTTGAAGAAGCTACAGAGGGATTTGCCGGGGGCCTGTTTTATGGCGAACAGGTGCCCCGCGTCCTTCGATTCCGTGTAGTTTCGTTGGAAATTGTTGCGAAGGAGGTCTCGCAGCTACTCCCAGGCATATATGGAGCAGGGGGGGGATGGTGAAGAACCATGTTAGCGCCACGCCCTTCAGGGCGAGGGTGACGCTCTTTGCCTTCGTGGTGTCGCCTCCTCCGATCGCCTCGATAGTAGTCTTGTACACCCAGAGGAATTTTGAAGAGTCCGTGCATCCCTCGAAGGGCGTGACCTCCGACATTTTGAAGCCTTGTGGCCAGCGGGCTGTCTCCAGCCCGACGCTCAACGGGAAGTTAGGGTCCCCCCTAGAGCAGCGGGGCTAGAGCCGAGGGGGCGACCTCCGCTTTGGTGGTTGTCGTGGGCCGGAGCGGGGCCGCGAAGGCTGTCTCCGGTGGACGTCGGAGGTCAGCCATTTCTCGACGAAGGTCCGCCAGTTCCCGCTGGAGTGTTTCGTACGACCCTTGGTTTACGCCCGCTACCCCGGGCGACGGGCTAGCTCGGCGGCTTGCCGGGAAGGGTGCCTCGACAGGACGAGTGTCGCTTCCGACGATATCTCCATGCGTGGAGTTGTTCGCCTCCTCCTCCGCAGCTTGGGCAGGGGGCGCCGCTGCAGTGGAGGTTCTGTTTCGCTTGGCCCTCGGGGTACTTGAAGCCGCGGCCTCTGCGGCTGCTTTAGCTGTTGAGACCTTGGGCTTGGCTCTCCTCTGAGGGGCCATGCTGGTGTTTCGGGGTTGGGCTTCGTAGCTTTTCTGCCGATCCTCACGGACGGCGCCAACTGTCGTAGTAAGAAAGGCTAAACAGTAGAAAGAGGGGACCCCTAGTGTCCACGCTAGTGACCGAAGGGTCCTCGAAGAGGGGATTAGTCGTCAGGTAGTGAATGTGTATTGCTTGCTCAAACAAACTCCAGTCTAGTCTTATTACATGGGGGGAGGTGGCTATTTATAGCCTTTCTAACATGTACACGAGATTACAGATCTACCCCTCACAGGGCCCTATGCTAATAGGGGCTGCAGGGGCTTTTCCTACCCCTATGTGTAGCATTCGGCTCATGGTGGATCCTCCTGTTCCTAGTCCATCTAACTGGTGCGCCTGGTCCAGTGGTCCTATGGTTCTTCGAAGGGAACGGGATGCCCCCAATCCGAAGGGCCTTGATCGCCCCAGAAATTGTACCCCTTCGGGTCACTTCGGGGCCTTCGGGCCTTCCGACCCCTCCAGGCCCCTTCGGACCTTCGGGACTTTCGGACCCCTTCGGCGGCCTTCGGAGGGGTGGGGGTGCTTGTGGTGTTCGCCTGGTCGTGGGGGCCGGTGGGCCGCCCCTATGACACTTATAAACAAAGTAACATATACTCTTGGGTCTACGATGAATGTAGTAACAAATTGCTACATCCACCTCGAGTGATGTATTTTTCTTTTGCTCGTGTAGTTCCAAATCTGCCAGTTACTCTAACTACTGTTCATAATTGTCAGGTCAAGAGCAAATTTTCTGTTCCAGTGATTGTGCAAGAAAACAAAACTATGGCAACTACTGAAGAGAATGTCGACCAACTTCCTATATATGACCTGGACCCGAAGTTGGCGGAATTAAAGGATCACTTCAGTTATAGGATGAAAAGATACCTCGACCAGAAATGTTTGATTGAAAAACATGAGGGAAGCCTTGAAGATTTTTCTAAAGGTTAATTTTACTTCAGGCAATTCAAAACTATAGCGCTGATAGCATCTGCGGCGCAAAGTACCTATTCATACAAGAACCAGCATGCTACTTTATTTGCATAATCTAACTCCTATATGTTTCTGGCCTTGCATGTGTTGTAGGCTATTTGAAGTTTGGGATCAATACAGATGGTGATGCAATTGTATATCGTGAATGGGCGCCTGCTGCCCGGTGAGTTCTAATGTTGTTATGCAGCTACCTGTTGATGGTCTTGTGTTAACTTATGGAATGCTGATGAAGCCGTTTACGACCTATTTTTCATTGTTGTTTTCAATGAGACGCTTTGGCTGGTAGCAGCCAGCCAAAAAAAAAATGATACCGCACTAGATAGTTAATCAATATCGGGGAACAGAAACTGTTTCGAGTTTTCACTCACAGAATGTCTTGGCTGTTAAGGTAAGCATCACTGGTAGATCATGATGGATTGAAGAGAGAGAAATGGTTTCCCTTTTCTGGCTGTGGTCGGTTGTGATTAATTTATGACAACACTTAATTTCTGCTATTTTTAATAGATTGATGCATTAACTTGGAAGCTTTTACTTTATGGATGTAGGGAAGCACAGCTTGTTGGCGACTTCAACAAATGGAATGGTGCGAACAACAAGATGGAGAAGGATAAATTTGGCGTTTGGTCAATTAAGATTCCTCATGTCAATGGGAAACCTGCCATCCCTCACAATTCCAAGGTTAAATTTCGCTTTAGGTGTCAGGATGGAGTCTGGGTTGATCGGATCCCTGCATGGATTCGTTATGCAACTTTTGATGCCTCTAAATTTGGAGCTCCTTACGATGGTGTTCACTGGGATCCTCCAACTTCTGAAAGGTCTACTACTAGTGCCTTGAACTACAGTATAAACATAAGCAATTAATCTGAGCAAAAAACACACAACAGCGAAGTATGTGGCAACATGATGCATTGATGCCTGCTACTGTTTGTCTTGCAGGTATGTGTTTAAGCATCCTCGGCCTCCAAAGCCTGATGCTCCACGTATCTACGAGGCTCATGTGGGGATGAGTGGTGAAAAGCCAAAAGTAAGCACATACAGAGAATTTGCAGACAATGTGTTACCTCGCATACGGGCAAATAACTACAACACAGTTCAGTTGATGGCAATTATGGAACATTCCTACTATGCTTGTTTTGGGTATCATGTGACAAATTTCTTCGCAGTTAGCAGCAGATCAGGCACGCCAGAGGACCTCAAATATCTGGTTGACAAGGCACATAGTTTAGGATTGCGAGTTCTAATGGATGTTGTCCATAGCCATGCGAGTAATAATGTGACAGATGGTCTAAATGGCTATGATGTTGGACAAAATACTCAGGAGTCGTACTTCCACACAGGAGATAGGGGCTATCATAAACTCTGGGATAGTCGTCTATTCAACTATGCCAATTGGGAGGTCTTGAGATTTCTTCTTTCTAATTTGAGATATTGGATGGACGAATTCATGTTCGATGGCTTCCGATTTGATGGGGCTACATCAATGCTATACCATCACCATGGTACCAATACGGCGTTTACTGGAGATTATAAGGAATATTTCAGTTTGGATACTGATGTAGATGCAGTTGTTTACATGATGCTGGCAAACCATTTAATACACAAACTCTTGCCAGAAGCAACTGTTGTTGCCGAAGATGTTTCAGGCATGCCAGCGCTTTGTCTGCCAGTTGATGAAGGTGGAGTAGGGTTTGACTATCGCCTGGCTATGGCTATTCCTGATAGATGGATTGACTACTTGAAGAACAAAGATGACCACGAATGGTCAATGGGTGAAATAGTGCATACTTTGACTAACAGGAGATATACTGAAAAGTGCATTGCATATGCTGAGAGCCATGATCAGGTACTTTTCTTATGTTCTAAGGACATATCGTTACAAAGTAAAAGCTAAGCACTTTCTTTTCTTAGTAGACAAATTAGACAAATAAACATTTGGGGTGATGGATTTTAGTTACTGTACATCAGATAATAGCATAGGTATCTGATTGCTATTCTGATAGCTAGTGATAGTAACCAGCTTCGAGGGCCATGTAAGCATGTCCAAGAATTTACAGCCGCATATCGTTGGCTGTATGTTCTTCTATTGGAACAACCGAACAACTACTGACTAGTTAATTTCACACAATATTTCAGTCTATCGTTGGTGACAAGACTATAGCATTTCTCTTGATGGACAAGGAAATGTATACTGGCATGTCAGACTTGCAGCCTGCTTCACCTACAATTGACCGTGGCATTGCGCTCCAAAAGGTTCCATTTCTCCTTAAGTATTGGTGAATTTGATGGTTCCAGTTCTAGTCTTCTAGATGATTCTTGTAATCTCCATAGGTTTACTAAGAGTTCTGGTTAGCCCTTGATGACAATGTGTTCCAGTCCCTTCTGATATATTGGCTAATTGTGTTCCAAATATTTTAGATGATTCACTTCATTACGATGGCCCTTGGAGGTGATGGCTACTTAAACTTTATGGGAAACGAGGTAATATCTGAGCGATATGTTAAAACTTGTTTCCCATTAATGTGTCTCATGATTCCTTCATTTCTTTTCCTTTGTGGGTGATGGTTGGGGTGCATAAAGGGTTAACCCTCTGTTTTCTAAGATACCCAAGTACATAACAGCTATTTTCATGATAGGAATTGTCATTTAGTTGTTCTGGTAATTAATCTTAGTTGTTAACAATTTGTTGGCTTTGTGCATGATTCATCTTCTTTTTATTGCTGGCCATCCTCTTGTCCAATTTATATGTACGCAGTACGCCAAAATCACATACATATGATATGAACATTCACTATTTGAAATATTTATTTTATACTGATATTTTCTCATAAATGATGCAAACATTATACAGAGATATTGTCTAGTCTTCTTATGCCATTTATGTTTTACATATAAGACCAATTCCTTGCGCAAAATGGGCAGTATATAGCACATTGTTGCTACTCTGCAACTCTTATAAGTTATATCTCTTTTCTGACTCATAGTGATGATTAATTTCCTTTTAGTTTGGCCACCCTGAATGGATTGACTTTCCAAGAGAAGGCAACGATTGGAGTTATGATAAATGCAGACGTCAGTGGAGCCTTGTCGACACTGACCACCTACGATACAAGGTTATGCCTATGCATATTCATATATTTTCTGTTCTGGTAGCTTTTTTTTGGTTCTGTTCCAAAATTACATTCCCTTTACCTCTGATTCTATCTATTTACAGTGGGTGGGTTCCAACTCATGTTTAATTGGATTCAAATGTCCCTTCTAACACTTCATATTAAGCCTTTCCTTTTAGCATAAACTGCGCCAATCTACTAGTTGATCAGTACCATGATCAAATCTTCCATGTGGTAACCTACGAATTTTACTGATTCTTAAACATTACTGATGTGGAGCACATACATTTTCCATGCATAAATTGGCATGGCCTTTTCCAAAATGTATTCTAAAGATGAAGGAATACATTTCCCAAGGCCATGGGTGGGTTGTTTTATTGAGTTATTTTTCTCTGCATATGATAAACAATATATTCTTTCACCGAATTTGTCATATTTTGTCCAGCTTTTCTGCAGCTAAGCTTGCAATTTGTCTCGCCTAACATATCAAAAAAATTTAATTGCATCAATGTTGAACAGTACATGAACGCGTTTGATCAAGCAATGAATGCGCTTGACGAGAAATTTTCCTTCCTATCATCATCAAAGCAGATTGTCAGCGACATGAATGAGGAGGAGAAGGTAATAACTTTAGAATCTTTAGCGTGGGCACTTGTTGCGTCATTTATTTCTTTCTTAGGAAGAACAGTAACTCTGACTTGCTTGCGTGTTCTACGCAACCTAACAAGGTGAGTTATTCCTCACAAAAGCATGGTGTGATACTCTAGCAATTCAATGTGAAACATTGTTTTCTTAAAATGCACTGTGCAGTTAATTCCAATTTCCTTTTCAGGTTATAGTCTTTGAACGTGGAGATTTGGTTTTGGTTTTCAATTTCCATCCCACTAAAACTTATGAGGGGTAACTGCTTTCTTGCGAGCTTTGCCTTTTGAACAAAATGAGACTGCTTGTGCCCAATGTCTAATGTGCTTGTGTCATCTACGCTTGCAAAAAATACACAGTTACAAAGTCGGATGTGACTTGCCCGGGAAGTACAGAGTAGCGCTGGACTCTGATGCTTTAGTGTTCGGTGGACATGGAAGAGTAAGTAATCACAATAAATTCTCAAAATCTATTTTGCACACTTGTTGTCCCATAATGGGTGCCACCGAAGTTGCATCAAATTATCTTGTCTGCATTATTGATCTTTGTTGAATCACAGGTTGGCCATGATGTGGATCACTTCACATCACCTGAAGGAGTACCAGGAGCTCCCGAAACAAACTTCAACAACCGCCCTAACTCATTCGAAGTCCTTTCTCCGCCCCGCACTTGTGTGGTAATGTTGCTTCTATGAAGTTTCAATGACTAATGAACTACAACCAACCACAATACGAACTCACAAAATTCTTTGCTACAAGGCTTACTATCGCGTTGACGAAAAAGGTGAAGGGCTTAAGAGGGAAGGAGCAGCTGCTTCTGGGAAGATTGGTTTGGAGTGTGTCGATGTTGATGCTACTCCCTTCAATACGCCAACTACCAAAGATTCTGATGAAACAACAGATGGGGAGGCAACTTCAGGTGGCGGAAGGGGTGCGAGAAAGACATCAACCAAGGATGATTCTGGCAAGAAGGGAATGAAGTTTGTGGTTCGGTCTCCTGAAGAAGACTGCAAATGAAGCACCAGATCCTTGTTTCGTCAGGACCGGCTGCTGGTTCCTTTGCAATAGTTCTGCTACAGCTAGTAGTGCTAGTAGTATTGAGCTGTGCAAACTTCAGACTCTGGATTGTGCCTTGGAATTAGTTATGGCTCTTTAGCAGTGTGGTTACCTATGATATGATGAAAAGAATAAGCTGTGATGGTGTGGGCGGAGACCTGGGCTGTACAGTACATGGTAGGAGTTGGATATCGGCCGACTCTAGCTGTGTAAAATAAAGTTGTGAATAAAAACTGTTGTTTGTTTGTAATTTCTATTTGCCTTTCGTGATGATGGATATTTATATTGAAACGCAGAACTTTCTAGTGGCATAAGAATGGGTTGTATTTGTATCTACTGCTGCTAACTGAAGAAGGAAGGCTCACTCCCCGTTCCCTTCGTTCAGATCACAGAGCAGATTTGCTTTCAGGTGTCATGATCACACTGACACACATAAGCAGGCATCTTTTCATGTCTGAATTTTTCTCCAATTAAAAGAATGTGTATCACCAACGACCTCTTCTTCAAGGTCTTCCTCCACAGACAAAGGCCACCATCATCATTCACAGCACTGACCACTGAGGGTGACTTACTGTACTGACTCACCAGCAGAAGTCAGAGGCCACAGCCTCTCTCCCTCTCCACAAATTAAGACAGCCACAGGTAGTGTTGCATCTATCAAGACTTGGACCGTTTCAAAGTTGTTCGTAGGATTTCGAGACTATTGCGTGTGCCTGTAGAATCAGACGGTCTTTATTTATAATGCTGAATATTACAATTCGATTTAGACTCTTAGACTTGCTATAAGACTTGAACTTTTATCTAAACTCTAATATCTCTAACACTCTTCATTAATATGGGCATAAGATAACAGTAATGTCCATCTTGTTACATATTGCAATATCATTACTAGAATTTACCAAAATCATAGCCAATACTATTACAAAGATAAAAAACCGCTCACCATCAATACTACCAGGGATGTCACCAAATCCATTTTCACCATCTATCAGCTGCTCCGACGTCAATCTCATCTTCCTCTATCCACACGCCCCCAGTCACCCCCCGGCCTCCACCATCTCTACCCACACGACCTCAGTCTCGGCCCCCATGTAACATCCTGATTTTCTAAATCCTTTTTAAATATGTAAAATAAATTAAAACTATTTTATTTTAATGAGAATTCAAAGTTTGGTTCTGTTGGAAGGGTTTGAGTTGTTTATACCTCCTTGCTGGTAAGCTCGGCAATCCTCCTTTAACCTGTCTCTTTTGGGTTGTGTAGGTTTAGGCCTTCTCTGTGGCCTAGACCTCCCTAGTGGTTCATGAGGTTAGACCTCCCTTGAGGCTTGGACCTTTTCTCACCCGGACAAACCCTTATGTCCAGGCCTTTTTCCTTTGAGTTTGGTCACTTGGACCTCTTTGTTGGTTCGAATCTCTTGGGCTCAGACCTCTTTTCTGTTCAGACTTCTCTTAAGTCAAGACCCCTTGTTGCCTGGGCACTTTCCTTATGCCCAGTCCTCTTTTCAGCCAGGACATCATGGTAGTTCATCGGGTCTTTTGTATGCCTTTGAACCACCTCGATATTTCTCCCTGACCGAAAGGACTTTCTGTGGGTTCATCCTGACATCACCTCATCGGATTGAAGATCTCCCTTGAGTTACCTTGACCTTGGCGACTCCATCTGGAACTACTATGGGTGGAACTCCTTTGTGAGATCCCTCTTCTTGGAACCCCTCCGCATGGACCTCTCTTTCATTTGGATCTGGTGGTTCAGACCTCTTCCCATCTACAATCCAAAGGTCCAGACCTCCCCGTGCGTTATGTCCCTCTATGGACCTCCCCATTGTTTTGAATCTAACGGTTGGACCTCTCCTCACTTCCGATCCAAAGGCCCAGACCTCCCCTGATGAGATCCTAACCGTCAGGACCTCCTTTTGCTGATCCTGACCGTCGGGACCTCCGCATGTCCAGACCTCCTCTCAGATGTCCGGACCTCCTCAACCTTTAGACCTCCCGGTCCTTGTGCCTAGGACCTCCTAAGCCTCTCGACCTCCTCAAAGACCTCTCTGCAGGGGCAAGACCTCCCTCTTGACTCGACTGTTTCTAAGTTGACTGGCCCCACTTGCCAGACTTAGTCATTCTCATTTCCTCCGCCACGTTAATATCTTGGGCATTTAATGCATGTCATGTCACATTAAATACGCTCATATACGTGGCGTTTACTCAATTGGGTCACTTAGTGACTCGACATCCTTCTTTGTTCCTTCCCATAGCAACATACGTTGTCCTTCCTCGTACCTTTTACCCAGGGTGGTGGTGACACTTGTCCTGCCACTCACCTACCTTTTGACCCATTTCTATACTTATCCTTGACACGATATTTCTAGTTTTCTTCACCACCTTGACTACAATTAGACCAAGAAATTCTACCACATCACCTTTCTCCACACTCTGTTATCTTGGCTCTCGCTCGCTGGCTCCCAGGGAAGACCTTGCTGCTCATGACCTCCCCTCCATCCATTGTTCCTTCTTGTCCCTGGTAAGTCCCTTGGTGATCCGCTCCACTCTTGTTTTCACCATCGATCGAATGGTCGTGTCCATCTCAGACCTCCCTGGTGGACTTCTTTTCGGATTTCTATGGCCTTTGTGTGAGGACCTCCTCTCTGGACTTTACGCAAGAATCAATTCTCAGGGCCTCTCTGTTGTATTACTTAAATCACTCCTTTGGGGTCTTTTGCTAAAGACCACCTCTTCCTGGTAAGCTTAGACCTCTTCCATAAGAACCTATTCTAAAATATAGACCTCTCCTATTGGTTAAGTTTTGGACTCCCTATGGGGTTCATTTGGTTTTCTTGTTGATTTCAGTTGGATCTTTATTTGAGTCTTCTTTGAATTTGCTCTTTTACACGTGTAGATTGCGAAGACTCCAGGGAGTCTGAGAGTTCTGAAGAGGAGGATTCTCAGGATAGTGAGCAAGGCAAGTTACACTCTTGATCATATTGCACCCAATAATTCAATTTATTTATGTTCAGTTTCAAAGTATTATGCATGCCTATTTCTACCAAGTTATTTCAATACCTGTTTTAAATTCATAGTTATGCCTACTTCCTTTGTATGGCCACTGTTGACTTTGGACTGAACTTGTTGTCACCTTTAGATCAAACTTGGGTCATGCAGTAGTGTGAGCCAAGACCATTTGAAAAACTTATGCTTAGTTAAGCTTAGACCAAAAATATTGGTTTGGGGAAATCTTTACCAATATGACCAAATATTGCTTAAAATGTTTTGACCATGACATTGGGTTGTCATGCGAATATGAAAGTGTTGCTGGGGAAGCAAAGAAAATGAAATTGGATTTGGACTGGGGCGAAATGGTTTGCTTGGTTGGTGCAATGTTTGTGCACGGACTCTATCCTGGCTAAGGTGGAGGTCCAAGGGTTTGTGAAAGCCGCCCTAGTCATTTGAGGACCGGTCTTTGAGCGACCAATACCATGCCTATAATGGGCTATGCTACAATCGTGCAACCACATGTCTCTAGAATGGGGCTTGGGACCTGGCTGAGTAATTTGCAAAACTCCACCATATGCTGCTCCATTGGAGGTGTGGGAGGTCTTGTAGGGCTAATGGTCTTTTATGACCCATCGCTCCCATCGGTGCAAGAGGGGGCTTTCCGCCGGATTGCGATCCATAGGAAAGTGAGACCTTAGCAAGGAAAGGCTGTGGTGGGGCAATGCATTGTAAAGGCCTTGTCATGAGCTCTAGACCTCTTACCTTTGGTAGTGAGAGATGGCATTAACGGATGCCGGACAAACTAGAGGACTCATGTCGTGTGGGTAAAGTGCACAACCTCTGCAGAGTTAAATCTATTCGAATAGCCGTGTCCACGGTCATGGACGTGCTGACAAAGGCTACTCAGAGTTAGATGTTGGGTTTGGGTTTCCGGAAATGTTTTCAAGTCTGTTTTGGGATTTCTATCCCATGGGTTTGGGCAGGGAACCTGGTGTCAGGAGGGTATCCTTCACCAACTTGTCGATGAATGTTATCCAACTGAAAAATTGCTTTGCTAAAATGAATTTTAGTTATTAAAGACCTGCTTTGGAACTTAGTAATGGTATTTGAAAGAAAATTGGCTTTGTGCAAATTAACCATATTATGCCATCCTTTGATTATCCATATATGCATGTCATTTTGCTAACCCACGGGTGTAACTTGCGAGCACGGTTGTGTGCTCACTCTTGCTCATTGCAAATTTTGCCAGGAGAGGACCTTGGCAGTGAAGAAGACCCAAGCGAATAGGTTGTGCCTTCCAGTCAGTTGCCTGTGGCGTGCTGATGGACCTTTTGTTCTTTTGCTCTTTTGTATATATATGCTTGGCCTAAGGCCACCTTGTAAACAACTCTGTTGATATTTTGCTATAATAAAGATGCGTTCTGGATGTTGCCACCATTGTATTATTGCTGTGAAGAGCTAGCCATGATCCTTGGGACTAGCTCGGTTTCACAGGGAACCTTGGAGCATGTCCAGTCCTCCACGTCCACTCAAGGGCTGGGTCGCGTGTGGCTCTGTGGCGGCCTCAGTCCTCCACGACCTCCTCTGGTGGTCGCGGGTGGATTTGAGATGCCCACGGACCCCCCACGATCTCCCCTGGTTTGGCCGTGGCAGGTCTTCGGGTGTTCCCTGGCTCCAAGACCCTCTCGGATTATGTTCTCCTGGACTTCCAGGAGGTCTTGTTGGACCTCCTGGGAGGTCTTGGTGGACTGTCCGAGAGGTCCTTTGTGGACCTCCTGGGAGGTCCTGATGGACTTTCCAGGAGTTCTTGGAGGACCTCCCGGGAGCCCTAGAGTTGGGTCGTTACACCCCACCACCTCTACCATAGCCCATCACGCTTGACTCCGGTCCCAATCCTCTTTCCAACCCTCTTCTCTCTTCTGCAACTTCTCTGACTGTGCAGTCTTCTCCTCTGTCATGGCCACATTGGCCCTGGAGCCATCTCTTCCTCTTCCCTTACCTCCACCTTGACCTCCTCAGCAGATCTATTATTCCCACCACCACCTCTACTAGGGCAAGATGCCCCACACTTGTAACACTCGGTCCTCCTTGCAAAGTTCGAGTTGTTGCATCACGACAAATCCAATCACCCTCGCGACCTCCAGTTCGTGGGAGAGGACACACCCAACTCAGGTGTCTTGTTTGCCTACAGTTGTAACACTTCCTGTCATCAGCTATGTCGTACGCTGACCTTATAAGGTTGCTACCCACCATCACTCTGTCGAGTTTCCTCGACAACCATAGCTGAAATAGACTTATCCATAGTTGGCAATATCACCTGATGACGTATTGAAGCCCTCCTACTCTCAAACTCAGGGTTCAAACCTTTCAAGAAGTGAGTGACCTTTCTACATTGTAGCCACACCTTACCAAATTCAATATCACCAGCACACGTCAGCTGCAGTAGATCATATTGACCCAAATCTGCCCACAGCTGCTGCAGCTCACTAGCATATTCTTGAACGTTCTTCTCCCCTTATTTCAAAGCATCTACCTTGCCCTGAACCTCAACCATCATCATTACATTGCCAGCCCCGGAGTACATGTTCCCTAGCGTCTTCCACATCACCGTTGCACTTGGGATCGCCTCCACCATCCTAGCAATGGACGGGGACACTAAAGTCAACAACCATGCCACCACCACAGAGTTGGTGGTGTTCCACACCCTCCAATCAGTACTCCCCTATCCGCAGGCTCAACACAGGTCTCTTGCAAATAGTCATCTACGCCCTTCGTCTTCAGAATTAACTAAGCCCTTCAGGACCAACTCAGGTAATTCTCGCTCCCTTCTAGCTTCACATCAGTTGGCATCAACTCTAGCTTCAACTCTGACGATCTCGTTTCAGCCTTAGGACCTATCAAACCTAGTGCGATGAGGTCCTGCAATATACCTCTCATATCACCTTTTGTGACCAAAGAGGATTCTCCACTTCCCCCATCTATGGTCACAATACTTTTCTCCGCATCTTTTCGTGCAGTTTCTTCCTCAGCCTTTCTTGCAGCTTCAATCTCCTCAGGATTCATCTTCTACTTTCAACACCGGTTACACACCTTTCGCCAAAACATCCTTCTCCTGTCTATTGCCGCGCGTATTAACGATCACGACAACATCCTCACGTATCAATAGATCACGACTCCACGGTCACAAACACAGTTGCCAACACCTCTTAAACCATCCTTGGAACTAGCAGCCACATCAAGAAAAATCCACACCATATTGCAACACCAGTTCAAGACCCTGCCATTGTGCCACACCAGATCAATCCGCAACCACAAAGTATCAACCGAGCCGCGTCTCTCTCTCTTGGACTTCCTCCTCCCTGACGAACCGCATCTCTCTCTCCTGGACTTCCTTCTCCCCGAGAGCATGGCGCTCCTCCTTTTCCTCTCTCCCGCAAGATCACCGAGCTCCTCCTCCTTTTCCTCTCTCCCGCAAGATCACTGAGCTCCTCCTTCTTTTCCTCTCTCCCGCAAGATCCTCCTCCCCGAAGCCACGATTTCTTTCCTGCACCGACCCACCCCCCCCCCAAAAAAAATCTTCTCTCCTCCTCCATTGTCGGCTCGAGCGACGGTTTCCCCCTTCATCTCCCCGAGCACTGACGCCGATTCCTCCTTCCTTTCTCCCGAGGCCGAGTGCCTTCCGCCGGATCTACGTCAGCCCAAGCACCTCCGCTCCCTTGAAAGCGTCGAGCCCAAGTGGTGGCAACGGCCCGCATGCCCACCCGCAAGGTGCGGTGGCGGCGCGGGGACAACTTCGAGGACGGTGAACGGCGGCTATAGATCGGATCTGAGGTGAGTTTAGGGATTAGGGTTAGGCTCTGATACCATGTAGGATTTCGAGAATATTGTGTGTGTCTCTTAGGACTCTCACTCCCTTTATTTATAGTGCTAAATATTACAATTCGACTCAGACTCTTAGACTCGCACAAGACTTGAACTCTTATCTAAACTGTAATATCTCTGATAACTCTAGTATCTACAACAAAAATACAGTCATGGCCAGCTTCTTCTTCTCCTTTCCTTTTTGTGGTGATTGGTGAGAGGCTGCGATTGCGTTGCATGCAGAGTTAGAGGAATGCAAGTGCAACCAAGGACTTGACTTAATGAGATCAACAACGACTTGTGCAGGATCGGAGCTGATCGAAGAACAGGTCCAATTGATGTGGATGCATCCATATGGCTCCATTGTTGTATACTGCCACTGCAAAGTATTCCTCTCTTGACTTCTATGCTACAGCTAAGCTCATCTTGTGTCTCCAGTCTCCTAGCACCAGACAAGTCGGTCTATCGGTGCATGTGACCTGTGAGGCTGTGACACCAAAATATACGGTACTCCCTATGTGGTATTTATCCTACGTTTCCTTTTTAAAGCATTACAAAAAAAAAATAGCACTACTGTATATGAGGAACCTTTTGCTTGTAATTCCCAAAGATGGCTGCAACGCACTAGCATCATCTAGCTCTATCACTGACATGTCATCATGTGATGCAACTGATACTGTGAAACTAATCTTGAGGCAAACAAGAACCATTTGGTATACAGATATTACTAATAGGAACATTTGATGTTCTTACTAATACTATCTTACTGTTGCATCTTGGTATTCTTAACTAGCACGATACACGCGCGTAGACATTTACTTGTTCACTTAAAAATTTTAAGAACCTAAAGACTCTTCTTTTTTTTTCTTTTCAGAATCAACTTTAGACTAAATGCATGAATGCAACTTCTATCACAAGCATCACCTATGCTATGAATTTTCGTCATTCACTCTATTTTCCTTCTCTTCTTAAATAGTTTACCTTTTTCGAGTGGAGTTCTAATGTTGCTTCCTATGAAGGTACAAGAGTGTGCAAAAGGCAACTGCTTTAGGCTTTTCTTTCTTATTTCAACATGTACTAGTGTCTAAGGAGGGCCAGAGTTGCGAATGGTAAGAAACCTGAAAAATGAAACCACTTTAGCGAACCATTAGTCTCGTTCTCGTGCGCAGCAGCCGCCAAAACTATGTGCAATGATTTCCCCTTGGAAAGTAATTTCGTCAAAAGAAGAATATTTTCAAGACTTGGAACAATTCAACACGGTTTTTCTGTATTCAGAGAGAGAGAGAGAGAGAGAGACTTGAAAACAATGGAGAAAGAATTGGAGAAATCTGAAGAGAGCATTATCAGGAGGACCTCATCGTGTCCTCTACTTGGAATTTCCTGTGGAAGTCATGACCTCGCACGACTAATGGACACACGAATTGGGCTGTCATCACGTCCAACCATACGTGCTCTTGCAATCTTGTTGAAAATATATATACGGATCATACAGGAAATCAATGTTTTTTCCTCTGTTCATGAGGCTTCCTGGACCTAACCATGGTAGCTGAATGGTCCAGCCATTCTTCAAAGGGATACTGATGGCCTTTTACCAGTTCAAAGTATCTTGTCAAAGTAAAGCCGTCAATATCAAAGGAATCCAATCCTACCAGGCAACGACGAGCGTGGCTACAATTAAACTAGCTCTACATATATAGTTAAGAGTGCAGAGCAAGGCCTCTCTAATTCTTGTGAAATTCCAAATAAGGGTCTGGTTCCGTAAACAAAAGGTCTGGTTATGTTTAGAGGCCAAAAAATATCTAGTACTTAGATCGAAAAGGGTGCCCCTTAACAACAAATATTTAGTTCCCAGAGATTAACAAGAGGTGATGATTAAGTGTCTTTCTTTTTTTTATATAAAAAAAGTTGCAACTAGTAAAAAAAATGTGTGCTCGGCCATTTATTTTTATCTAAACTGTAAAAAATTAAGAAATGTTGATGAAATGATTGCATAAGAATTAACGTAGGGTCAAGAATGGCTTCGTAAATTACACTTAACGAGTCAGAGACGATCCATTCAAAAGCTACATCGACCCAATCTGATTGCTACACACATCTAATTATCTACTGACTGCAAACACACTTAATTTTATCAGCGTTCACCAGTGGACCAAGTCTTCTCGTCGCTCTGCAGGCTTGCAGCCACTCGCTTCTCTTCTCCCTCACATTCTCTCTATCTGCAGGATCTTTTGTGCAACCTCCAGTACTGGTAATTAAAGCTGTCCAAGATGTGTGTGTGGAGCATCTAAGAGGAGAGAGAGTACTCAATCGAGTAAAAAGAAATAATTGTTTCTTGAACTTATGTCTAAGACTTTAATTACTGTAAGTGTGCATGATTTTTGATGATTAATAATGAAGTACAACTTTGTGGCCTACATATTTTAGCTCATTTATCATATCAATAATGAAGTCGGACTGCACAAATGATCTAGTAGATATTTTGCTTTAAGACAGAGGGATCCACAAAACGCGTTTTTAGGTAACAAGTAATTCTTCAATAGAGTATTTGGTTGTTTCTTGTGTCTTGGTATTAACAATTTGCTGGTTTCTTCATCTAGAAACAACCCCACCTTCTCTCCTCACCTTCTCTCTTTCACATCACCTAAATGCTAATGTGGCAACCCTTTAGTAACAGCTGACGTGGACTGTTGTAGATGCTCTTGCAAGCACTAGGATTGAGTTCTGCTCAACTGTATTACTACCCCGCATCGGGGGTATCCGTTTCATTGTATTTAAAGTGTAGTTATTGTATTTATATGCTTTGGAAGAGGTTAAGTGGCTGTGGTATATAATTTAATAGGGGTATGTAGATCATTTCTCATTAACTATCTCTTAGATTTTGTGCTTTTTTGGTCTGTACGAATGGTGAATTATGGACAGATATTATGAAACGGAGGGAGTAATTAGCTAATTTGATTGTACATTGGTAGAAATTTCCAGTTGATATACAGTGCATGATCACTAAGTTTAACATCTTAAAGTATTATGAAACAGAGCAACATGCATCATCAACTCATGAGTAGTGAAGTATGCATGAGCTTAATGCGTTTCCATATCAAGGAAACTTCTGTTACCTGAAGTTCGGTGTGCTTGATGTTGGAAAGCTAAATCTATTTATAAATACGTAATATTTGCTACGTACTTTCTTTGTTGACATATATTTCGATCTAAGAATATTTTTCCTTGTCACTTTAGGGAAATCTTAGATTCTTCCACTATCTTTAGCTAGGGGAGACTCCATTCTGCGAAACCAAGTGGATTTTAACAGGGAAACATGCACTACCACAAAGACACAACCTAACCCTACCGATTTCCTTTTGCTAAAAGCCTCAGCATGCATCAACTTGAGATTACAGACACACAGGGTATCATTAGTCCTCATCCATCAGTACACTACACCCGGTCAGTATGGCCTCTCTTTACACAAATTAATACACAGTTAGTACTTAATTCAGCAGGCTATCCACACTCTGATCAGGTAAGAGATGACACAACCCTCAACTCTGACTGACATGCCCAAAATATGTACTACTCTAGTTGAACTAGTACTGCTTGTTGGTAAGCAAATCACTCTTGCCCAAATTAACAATTAGCCACTAGGAAGCCAACTCCCCGGTTGCCTAAATTAATCAGCACAAATTAATTAAGTATCAATTAAGAATTCCAAACCCCTTCACACACAGTCCACACACACTCCAGCTACTGGGGCAGTAAAAGTCAGCTGTGACGACGGGGAGGACTTGGAAAGAGAGCATAACGCAGCGCCCACACCACACAAACACAGAGGCTTTCCCTCTCATGCATCGTATCACTCCACCCAACACCGGCTGACCGGCCTATATATGGTGTACAAAACCCGGCCATTCTCTTCCCAACTCATCCATCAGACAGACAAGAAGAGCAGAAACATCAACACACTAATATCTAGTACCCAGCAGTTAGCCTCAGTTAATTAACTAGAGTTTAAGCATAACATGGACCGGCGAGGTGCAGGAGGAGGAGGTGCGCCGGAGCTGGAGCTGGAGCTGCCGGGGTTCCGGTTCCACCCGACGGAGGAGGAGCTGCTGGAGTTCTACCTGAAGCAGGTGGTGCACGGCAAGAAGCTCAAGTTCGACATCATCCCCACCGTCCATCTCTACCGGCACGACCCATGGGAGCTACCCGGTGCGTACATGAGTGCATGCCCTCAGTTGAATCGGGATTTTTGCATGATTAGTAGCACTAATAATATACATACTAGTAATGGAGAATTAATAGTACGCATGTGCAGGGCTGGCTCGGATCGGTGAGCGGGAGTGGTACTTCTTCGTGCCGCGTGACCGGAAGCAGGCGGGGGGCTGCGGCGGCGGCCGGCCGAGCCGGACGACGGAGCGGGGGTTCTGGAAGGCCACCGGGTCGGACCGCTCGGTGCGGTGCGCCGCCGACCCGAAGCGGCTCATCGGGCTGAAGAAGACGCTGGTCTACTACGAGGGCCGGGCGCCACGCGGCACCAAGACCGACTGGGTCATGAACGAGTACCGACTCCCCGACGCCACCTGCAATGCCGCCGCCGCCGGCGACTCGCCTACCAGAAACAGCCAGCCCAAGGTACATACTACATGCGTACTGTATAACGTCCCAAGATTATTAATTACAGTGTCAGTAACTGATTTGTCTTAGTTTTCAAGCCTTATGAATCTAAAGGAGATGTATGTAACAAGGCTTGAAAACTGGTCTATCGCGCGCGCGTGCTGTGAAAAGTAGAGAGATTAATTTCGCATTTCTGGCTAGCTTGGACGACTAGGATCGATCGAAAGCGATGCTTTTTACTGCACGCGTGCGTTTTGAACAAACATAGTTAATTCTGGTTCGATGCAATGCAGGAGGGCATGGTGCTGTGCAAGATCTACCGGAAGGCGGTGTCGCTCAAGGAGCTGGAGCAGAGGGTGGCCATGGAGGAGCTCGCGCGCTCCACCACGCCGTCCGCCTCCCACAACGACACGGGCTCGCCCGTCGACTCCATCGCCTCGTCGGACCACGAGGCAGCTGTGCATCATGATCAGCAGCTCGGGGTCATGCCCACCGAGGAGACGCTCATGGCCGGCGCCAGCGCCGTTGTTGGCAGACCAAGCGGCGGCATGAAGAAAGAGGCCGCGGATGATGCGGCGGCGGCGGTGGTGAGGCCGGCGACGCTGAGCCTGCCGCAGCTGGACGGCGGGGGCAGGCTGGAGTGGATGCAGGACCCGTTCTTGACGCAGCTGAGGAGCCCCTGGATGGAGAGCTGGTCTCCGTACTACGCCAGCGTGCTCAACTTCTAGAAGAAAATACCTACCTAAAAGAAACTTGTGGAGGAAAAAAATCAATTAGGAACTAAGATGATTTTACACACATAGACAATTAGTGGACTCTATATACAGATATCGATCCCATGTAAAATTAGCGCGTGTATGTTTTTCTTCTTCTTCTTTTTTTCTACAAGTTTTGAGTTTAGCTGGCTAGCGACCAAGCAGTACTTACATGAGTACAACGAATGAATTGAGTATTATTTTTATTTTCTTGTGACTTTTATTAGGAAGAAATCCACTTTACACCCTCGAGTATCGCTATTCGGGCAAATCCACTTTACACCCTCGAGTATCGCTATTCGGGCACCTAACCTCTGTACTAAAAATTTGGATCTTTGACACCCCGAAGTTGCAAAACCGGACAACTTAACCTGTGAGGCTATTGTGCTCAGTGGTATTGCTTACGTGGCATTAGGTTCAGCCGGTTTCGCCACCGTGACGATTACCTGGCTATGACGTGGCGATGAACCAGAGAGAAGGAAATAGAGCACTGAAATAGGGTAGTGGCTAAGCTCGAGTGGCGAACGGCCGAACACGGCGCATGCGGGGGAGGCGCATATGACGGCCGATGACGTAGAAAATGGGTTCCTGAGGGGGAAGGCGAGCTAGGGGTCTTGGTGTCTCGGACGGTAGCGCACGGGCGTGAGCTCACGGCGGTGCGCAGCGGCCGAAAACAGGGAAGATGACCGTGGCGCGAGCTCCCGTGGACGAAAACTAAAATTGGTTGGGGGGTTTTGATCGTGGTGAATTGCGAACATGTCGTGACGCTCGGATTGGACTGGTATGGCACGAACAGTCTACTACCTGCTGGAGTCATCGTGCTGGCTCGTCAGCAAGGGAAGGATGTAGGAGGTCGGGGCCGTGCTCCAGATGCTCAAGGGCTACGACGACGTCTCGACCGAGATGACGCTTCTCGTCGAGGGGCTAGGGATCGACGGCGGAACGGCCATCGAGGAGTACATCGTCAACCCGGTGGTCAACGACGATCAGGACGTCGAGGCCTAGGTGACGCTCTATGGGCCGGAGTGCGGGATGTCGTGGGTGGCCCAGCCATTGGCGCTGGGCAGTCAGGGCAGCATGCTTGACCACCTCAAGGACCCCGTCGTCGCCCTCCTCGGCAAACTACACGACATGAAGCTCCCTGCCAACTCCATCACGGGGAGCATGCGCGCTAGCAACACGCTCTCCCCCAACCTTGGCAGCATGCTCAGCGTCCACGAGTGGCCGCCAATCAACTAGTATTTTGCGCCAAAAAAACTCATAAAAAAAACCCCTGCTAGCTCATCTAGCCAGCACGGTGGCCGACCTGGCGAAACCGGACCGAACGAACGCCATATGCACAATATCACCGCACGAAACAGCCTTAGAGGGTAAGTTGTCCGGTTTTGCAACTTTGAGGTGTCAAATGTCCGATTTTTTAGTTTAAGAAATTAGATATTTGTATATCGATACTTGAAGAAATAAAATGGACTTCTTCCTTTTTATTAACCTGGAGATGAGAGCTCCATATCTCACTCGGCATTCTGGGTGGGCAAAACTCTCGACCCATCCACGAAAATAGGCTTAGATTTTGGACCATCACCTTAATACAGGGCTATATATATATACGCGCAAATCGAGGCATTTGTGATAATCACCGTACGTAGGAGTAGGTGATGGTCCGCGCGCACAAGCAAGTGTGCACGACAGAATTAATTTCCAACTAGCTTAGCTGTAGGCATGCATGCTGAGATACAGTCAACAGTAGATGCATATGGGGTCAGCTAGCCAGCCATCATACATTGTCTATCTATCTGTAATCAAACAAACACTGAACATGTGCAGCAAAAAAAAATTCTGAAGGGATAATTCTCGTCAAATTTTGCATGACGAGCAACAAAGCCATGCAGGATTGTAAGTCCAAACTAATGTGATTTTGTCCCAAGGGAGAAAGTGAAGAACACTGAACACAGCTGAAGTTGCATGATGATGAAATCCCCCATGGCGCTAGTTCTAAAACCCCTTTCCAGTCCAATCTCCATAAACATAGGCAGGGCCATCAAAAGAATAGACTGAGATCCTATAGCAGCCTGAAGAATTAACACGGTTCCCTCTCATCCGTGCTTGCTTCATAATTGCAAACTCAAGACCACTTAACGCTAAGTAAAGTCTTCCATGCACACAGACTCTTGTGACAACTATCTGCACCGCATTAAGACAAGAGCTAGCCTCAGAAAACAATTGCAACGCATGAAAGAGTCCCACGTACACACTTAACTAGGTGAATGTAAATTACAATTGGGCTGGCATTAAATCCAACAGTTGTGAAATAAGACGGCAGCATTTGGATGATGTCAAATCGATGACCCAAGCGGTAGATATCTCTGTTGAGTAGTGCCATGGAGTGAATTTGGATTACAAAAGACCGTTAGTTAGATGTATATTCGATATGCTTATCTCATGACCTATGAGCGCCACCTCTCTATTTTTGTCTTGGCTTGGTCACTGTCTGCAACTGCTTTATATCCTTCCAATATCTCTGCAAGCAAGACAGGGCATCGAATCATCAGTAAACTATTTATAAAGGTACTAAATTTCATTTCATGATTTGGAAGCTGAAGAAGCTTGCCAGATTCAGAAGCCATGTCAAGGAATACTTGAAGCTTCAAAGCTCTCCGGTAATACACGAGCGAGCCCAGGCCTGAAACCAACGAGTAGAGAGTGGACAGAATCTTGAGGTAAATCTAATGGGCCAGATCTCACATAAATTCGGCCCATATTCTCCAGACTGGGCCTGCTGCCTATCCCCTCGGGCCGGCCGGCGCCGCAGCGAGCCGAACCCACCGGAGCATTGCATATGCAGTGGCATGGCATTGGAGACGAAGGAAAGGAAGCGGATTCCGTCCAACGGCGGGCCCACTGGTCAGCGCTGCCAATCGCCTGCCTCTGGCCCACCATGTCAGGGACACATTTCGGTCTTCAAATACTCTGACGCTTTGGCGCCCGAGCATAACCACCTCAACCAGCTCTCGCTTCTCCCTCCTCCATCTCATCCCGCAACAAATCAAGAACCCGACCAGTTCTTGGAGCCCACCGCTCTATTTTCGATCGGCAATGGAGGTGTTCCGTGTTCCAGGGCGCGCACTTCGTGCGGCTACGGTCCCGTGTCCGCCGCAGCATGTCCCTCATCGGCGAGGACGACGGCTGGGACATCGTCCTGTCCGGCCAGCGCGCGGCGCACAACACGGTCTGGGCAGTCAAGGACGTCACGGACCTCAACGGCGGGCCCTTCCTCCTCCTCCTCGGCTCCTACGGCAGCTACGTCCTTCTCATCGACCTCGAGGCCACCACCGGGCCCTCCCACGGCGTCTCCGCCATGCAGCACAGCCGCGTCCACCACCCGACGCCGCCAGGAATGCTGTGGCAGGCCATTCGCGACACCACGGGGCGCTACCTACGCGCCAACGGCAGGAACCTCAGGTGGCGCGCGCCCGTCACCGTCGCCGGAGACAACACCAGCTCGATGATGCAGTGGGCGATCGAGGTCGTCCCCCGCAGGTTGGGGCACCCGACCCTTGTCGATCCACCGGCTCAGGTAATTTCTTGGGTTCTTGACGACAGCATCCGCGCAATTCTTGAATCTTAATTTCTTGGGACATTCTTGCATCGGTTCTGCTACTAAACTGTTTCTTTGAACCTTTCTTGGCACGTTCTTGCATTGGTAATTGGTTCTGTGAATCGATTCTGAGAATTGAAAGGAGGTCCCTTTGAAGCGGTGAATTCTGCAAACTATTTTAAATTTCTCGGGTTCTTGGCAAGATCATGCGACTTTCTTGCATTAATTGGTTAATCTGTGAAGCGATCGTTCGAATTGAATTGCAAACCGTGTCAAATTAATGAAAATGCATGATCATTCGTGGCCAATTAGTTAACTTTCTTTATCCCTGCACTGGTATGTTCTGTCAGATGTGTCAATTTGGTCGCGACTGTTAATTACACGTAGTAAAGAATGAACAAATGATGTAAATGGGTCACCTTGGCCAACCGCCCGGCTCCAAAACAGGGACGCGCTCCACAGCAGCCCCTGTATCGGCACCGACAGCATCGACACCGTCGTGATCTCGCACGGGACAGCAGGTGAGGAGCTTAGGGCCTCAAGGTCGTTTCTTCATTAATTGTTGTTCCCAATGCTTTCAGCTGTCATGTTGTGTAGGAGAACTTAACAAATTGTGGGCTAATTAGGTTGTAAGAGTTACTAATTGTTCTTACCAACCACTCGTAAAATACTGACGACTGTTCAAGTTAATTTTCACTAGTCTATCCAAAAAAATGCAAGCCAAATGTTCACAAAGTCGGTTCTTGCAAAAGCGAGGAGGGGCAGATCGAGAGCCGGAGCCTCGTGTCGAAAGCAACATCAGTGGAGGCTACGCAAGAAGATCGACGAGGGGCGGGCGGCTAGTGCTGCACACCCTGTGACCTCTGTATTCTGTGCGATATGCTCGTCGGTTGGGTCGTCTCATGTGCTGGTCGGCGACGGCGACCACCGCTCGAGTGAAGCTGGCTCGAAGTGATGGGAGCACTCATCGTCCAGCCCGAACCAGGAGTTAGAAAGACCCGGGGCGACTCAGAAGTGTAAAAATACCGAGACATAATGTGATTCAATAGTCAATATAATTAATGATGTCAAATGCATTCAAATTGTCAAGATCTAACCGATACAACCAGACAAACATAGATCTAACTGATATAACCAAGCAAGCATAGAATACAATATTAAGAGCTCATATAAATATTAAGATCATAGAGATTACGGGTTAACTATCGACACGACGGTGTCACATGGTGTCTCTCCTACTCCTCGAACGCCCAAGTTGATCGGTTCGTCTACTTCAAGTATAGATCCTTGGAGCTTTTCGAACTAGGTTCGTCGCATAAGCTCTACACATCACATTTATATTCACAACATTGCAAGAAGAGGAAAGAGGAAGACATAAATGTGTCCATACAGGACTGAAAAGCCCGGTGAACAAGGAGAGCTTCGAGAACGTGCTGTACAAGATGGACATCGGCCACAATGATGTGGCTGGTGTGATGCACACACCATTTGATCAGTGGGACAAGAAGTTCAGAGAGATTGTTGGTGAGATCAGAGATGCGATTCGGGTAAATTACATGCGCAGTGTGCCATCCGAAATGTTCAGTCTCAAGTGTAGTAACTAGTGAGTAGTTACACTGACAGAAGCTTTTCTTGGCAACGTTCAGATTTTGTACGACAACAGCGCAAGGAAGTTCTGGATACACGGCACTGACATGCTCGACGATGGGCGATGTTAGCTTGGTGGGGGCGCTTGCCCCCAAGAGTTTCCTCGGGGCTTGCCCCAAGCCCCCCCTCCCCCGTTAGTTCCGCTAGTGAGCCCGATGACGGTAAGAACATGTTAATTTGAGCATGTATATACATCGTACAAATGACTGTCTACAATGAATGACTTTAATCGTGCGCGCGTCTAGCTTCTGAATCAATTACTGGTTAAATTGCACGCAGGGAGCTGCACCATCTCATCATGCACTATGTGCATCGAGGCGCAGCACCGCCTGGCGTTCGAGAGGTTGCACGGCAAGGGCACTTTCACCTTCAAAGCCAAGTCTCCAGGGGATTTCAAGGCCACCTGCCGCAAAAGAAACGCATGGAGCCTAGAGTTGGGCGCGTCGATAGAGGACGTTCTGGATATCATCACTCAAGGAAGGGGCATACCGACATAGAGGGTGCCCAACAGCATCTACCTCCCCATCAAAGGGCACCAAACCTTCCGGGGTGCACGAAGGCTGGAATCCATGGCGGCTGCGCGGCTCCTCTTCTCGTAGGGCCCTACGGTGGGAGCCCTCTTTATGGATGAGGAAGGCGATTACCTCTGCTGCAACGGCGACAATGAGTACGTCTACCGGGGACCTAGGCCTGGCAGCGTTGAGAGGGGCCCGGCTAACCACGCAGTGGTCTGTTTTGCATACCGTTTCATGGGCGGCTACAATGGTGGTGAGCTGCAGTTCTGCATTATGGACAACCACGAGGACGCCGACCCGATGAGGTGGGTGCTGTACGACACCATTGAGTATGCGCACCTTCCTTTGATAGAGAAGCCACTGGATTGTTCTCTGCTCCGCCGTAGCAAGAAGAGGCAGGAGACCGACATCCTGTCGCTCTTCAGCCAGAGGTCCTCCGAATTAGTTAAGGAGATACAGTCCTGGCTAATTCGGGAAGAGATGTCGAGATACCTGTAGATAGAGAGACATACACGAGGTTTATCATACTGGTCATTGCATGTACAGTCAGTGGTTAGAAGACTAGGCTAAAGTCTTTGTTGGGCAAGTTACTTCCTAATCAGAGTCTTGTCAGTATTTTAGAACCGAACTTATGTAAAGATTGTTTGATTCGGGGGTTCCTCTAGGCTCGAAATCACACAGAGATGGAGACACGGGGATTTTTATACAGGTTCGGGCCTTCTCCTGGGAGAATAACAACCCTACTCCTATGTGTATGTATTGAGTATGCTTGACTACAAGATGGAATCAAAGACTAGAGTATCGTGCTTCTAATCTTCTGTTGCGTGTCCTAATGTTCTGTGTCTCGTCCCCTTTGCTCTGTTGATCCTTGCCTTTTATATCATCTCCGGAGTGCACCGTTGGATCTTCGGAATAAAAGTCTCCTTAACGTGCCAGATCGTGGAGCTGTTACCGAGAGTTATTACGGGGGTTTTAATGTCCCCACGTCGCTAGGCAATTATCATCATAACAGGGGGTTAAGTCGTGCTGTTATTTCAGGGAATAACAGCGTAATTGATTACTCATATCCTGGGATACGGCACATGATATTCCTTTATCGACTAGGCCCACATGTCTCGTGAATCTTGTCGATCGAGGATCGGTCGAGAAAGTCTTACGACCGGTTGGTGGTCGAGGAGAGCCTCGACCATGGATCAATCGTAGTAGAGCTTACGATTACGGATAGTCGAGGAGGGCTTACGACTATAGGGTAGTCGAGGAAAACCCACGACTACTGTGGTGGTCGTAGGAGGACTTATGACCTCCAAATTTCTCCCTTAAGAATATTAAGGGTATGCACAAGAGTTATATGACGCCATTAATACCTATAATACTAATTATAGATATATAATAAAATAAGGATTGTTATATCCTCGCCATCTAGCCCCCAGCTTAGCGAAAAGTAACTTGCTTGGAAAAGGAGTCATAGATGGTCTTACGACCAAAGAGGTGGTCGAGAAAGATGGTCGAAGGAAAGACTCTTCGATCGGTGTTTCATTTGACCGTAAAATAACTTAGTCAAGAAGGTTGTAAATAATCTTACGACTTGCAAGGTAATCGTAAAAGATCTTACGATTACCAAGTCGTCAGAAGATTAAGGTCGGAAGTAAAATCTTTCCGATTGTCTATTGCATTTGACCGTAAAAGACTTGGTCAAGAAGGTAATTTCGCTTGAGGTGTGAAACCGACTCGCTTCCTCGAAAGCGCATAAATTTAAGAATGCAAATCGGCTCTTACAGATCTGTTCATGGAGTAGTTCCCGAGGCATCGGCAACCGTTGAGTAGCCATGTCACTTCATCTTCAGGGGAGCGGTTATAAATATTCACCGCGGGTGAGCATAAGGTCTTTTACCTTCCCCCAAATCGCTCTTGCTGTTCAAACTTTCAAGTTCTCCGTCGCCGACCAAATCGAGCCTTCTTCCCTAATCTTCCCAAATCTCGACCTTTATTTTTCGGGAGAAATGGCTGGAGTCGCTTCCCAGTGGATCGAATCGGAGATGGATGTGGCCAAAATCCAATCTTTGGTCGACTCCGAGAAGATCCCGAAGGAGGAGTTCGTGAAGTGGATCAAGGCCGCTAGGCAATGACGTCCCGCCGTAAGATGGGGCAACCGCCTTTCAGCGTTTCAGGAGTGCGCCTCCGCCTCGCCTGCCATCCTTTCGTCACACTCGTACTCGAATACTACGGCGTGGAGTTGGTGAACCTTGTTCCCAACTCCATTACGATGTTGAGTGTATTCGTGTGAGGCCTACCTGGGGATTCCGGTCGACCTGGAGTTGTTCCGGTACTATTACGGAATGACTCGATTGGCCGGAGTCGTTGGTAGCTGCAGTCTAAAGCTCCACTGGGCAGTCAACATTTGACTGTGTCCTTGGGCAAGGAAGTCTCCGTAGCATTTAATGCATGCTGTATCACATTAAATGCCCTCACCTTTGCAGTACTCAGGTCATACCGAATGTCACATTCCTTGCCCACTCCCTTGTCCTATTTACCAACTCATGTTGACTCTATCCTGAGTCGTGTGCAATGCCTTCCCCTATATATAGTTTGGGAGAGCCCTCCTTTATCACTTTCTTCCTCATTTCTACTCTCTGTCTCAACCGAGCCACCATAGACCGTCTCTCTCTAGTCTCTGGACCTCCTTCAACAGGTCTTTGGACATCCTCTCTGGAGCTCCAGGACCTCTCCACCAAGCCCCTTGGACCTCCTCTTGACCTCCCAGCTTCTCTGTTGGTCTTGTCTTTAAGTTTATTTGGAGTTCTTTGGATATTGCTTGAGCTTTGTTTGAATATTTGGTTCTTCACGTGTAGATTGCCTAGACCGTGGGGAGCCTGAGTTCAGTGAGGGAGAGGAAGTAGCTCGAGATCTTGAGCAAGGCAAGTTACACTCTTGAACATGTTGCACCCAATACTTCAAATTATTTATGCTGTTTTCAAAGATGTATGCATGCCTACTTTACTAAGTATTTCAATGACTATCTTTCAATCCCTAGTTAAACCTACTGCTTGGTATGACCTCTATCCATGATTGAATCAACCTCATTGTCACCTTAGATAAAAACTGGTTCTTGCAATAGTGAGGACCCGAAGCTCTTGAAAAATGAAATGCTTAGTAATGCTTAGACCAAGATCTTGATTTGGGGAGTTTTGACCAAAAATACCAATTAATCAAATTCTTTGAGCCGTGGCATTGGTGTGCCATGGAGATTTCGGCCATAACATTGGTGTGTCATGGATGTTTTACTCATGCCCATGGCATTGGTGTGCCATGGGGGAATTGTAAAGCAAAGTAACTGGAAAAATGGTTTTGACTTGGGCGAAGCTGGTTGTATGGTTGGTGCATGTCTATGCACGGGGGTTGTGTGATCCGATGCCCCAGGGTTGAGGTTTGTCGCCCAAGTCGGTTAAGGACCGGTCTTTGAGACACCACTTGCTAAGCCTATAATGGGCTATGCCAAACTTGTGCAACCACATGTCTCTGCATGGGCGTGGACCAGCTAATTAATTTGCAAAGCTCTACCATAGTTTGCCTCATGGACGCGTGGGTTTGTCATGTTATGACTAGTTGTAGTCCCACCCGGCCAAGAGGGGCTTAAACCCATGGATGGAAAGTCCAATGGGAGCGAAACCTTAGAGTGGGTGGACTATGGTGGAGTAATGCATTGTAAAGGCCTTGTTATGTGCTCTAGACCTCTCACCAAAGGAAGTGTGAGGTGGCATCGACGGATGCCAAGCAAACTAGAGAATTCATGTCATGTAGGTAAAGTGTGCAACCTCTGCAGAGTGTAAATCTATTCGAATAGCCGTGTCCACGGTCAGGGACATGCTAGCAATGTCACTCAAAGTTAGCTTTTGGTTTGGTTTTCAAAAGGTTATGAAAATGGTTTTGGTGGCTTAACCAAAATTGGGTTTGGGCGGGAAGCCTTGTGCAGGAGGGTATCCTTCACCATTTCAATGATGAATGTATCCAACTGAAAATGGATTTGTAAAACTGAATTTTAATTATTGTAACCTGCCTTGAAATTTAATACTTGTAATTGAAATAAAATTGGCTTTATGCAAATCAACCCTACTATGTTGTCCTTTGATATACCCTTATGCATATCATTCTGTTAATTGACGGGTGTAACTTGCGAGCACGGTTGTTGTGCTCACTCTTGCTTTATTCATATATTGAGCAGATGAAGACTTCTTTGATGATGAAGATGACCAGCTCAATTAGGTCGCGCCCTCCAGCCAATCACCTGTGGAGTAATGGGTGGACATTGTCTTTTGTTCTCCGCTGCGTTTGTGTGCTCCCTGTTGTTGGAGTTGTAAGCAACCCTTGTAATCAAACCTCCTTTTGCTGTTAATAAAGTCTTGTGAATGTTGATATTATCACTTGTTTGCTGTGAGAATCAGTCGATGATCTCTGGGGGCTGGTTTGGATCACAGAGGACTTTAGGCTTGCCCTAAGCCCCACGACCTCCTCGGGGTGGTTCCCTTCGGACCTCCCTCAAGTGGAGACGTGAGTTTTGGGAGGTCTCGAGGTCCAACGACTCTGGGTCAGACCTCCCGCACCTCCGAGTGGTCCTCTCGGACCTCTCGGAGGTCTGTCTTGTTCTCGGGATGTCCTCCGGACGCCCCGGGAAGTCCTTGCAGACCTCCCAGAGGTCCTAAGGGACCTCTCGGACATCCTGGGGCTCGTTGACCTCCCAGAGGTCTGAGGACCTCCAGTGTGCCTGGCCGGGTTGTTACAGGTGGTATCAGAGCATCCTAACTGCAAGACGCAGCCTATTAGAATGGCTGTTAGAAAGAGTTCAAAATATGTTTTATTAAACAAGAGAAATGAAATTGTTCTCTCCTTACCTGAGTCATTTATCTATTCTTACCCCTCTCCTGTATCTTGTCTCACCTTATCTCCTCCTTATCTTTTTGCTTGCCTCAACGTTTTATAAAGTCAAATGGAATTCTTTCCTTGGGATATCTATAGGGCTGAATTAAGGTTGTGGTGGTAGTGTTAAGGACCTCCCTGTTGTGGCATGAGTGGCGGCTCTTTTGTGAAGGTTACCTCTGGGGCTACTTTACAAAAGACCTCCCCTCCATGTCATGACCACTTTACTTGCAGCCCTGAGGGCAGCAAGCTTCGTATAGAAAGTGATGAGTTGGATTGTTGAAGTATTGACTTTTGAGGTTATATTGGGGTTAGTTGCTTTAAGTCTTAAGCCTTACCTCCTAGATCTCTTACCTTTTCTTACCTCTTGGACCCTAGCAGATGGTGACCACAAGGGTAGTGGCGGCCAAGGATGGCCAGAAGAGCCCCCGAAGTGATCTAGAGACTCCAAAGTCAAAGCCCACCTCCTCCTCCAAACCAAGGACCAGATCGAACCAAATGATGGCCAATCAAGCACAATTGATCAACCTACTAGCTCACCCATCACCAATACTCGAACCTCCAAGCCGCAGCAGCAGAAATTTCAACCTCCCAGACATGTTCCACCTCCTCCTAGAGCTAAAATTTCCGAGTTTATGAGGATGAGGCCACCTACGTTCTCCAGCACCACTGAACCTCTTGAAGCTGATGATTGGCTCAGAGTTGTGAGTAGAAAATTGGACATGATCCAATGTACCGACAGAGAGAAAGTTCTGTTTGCCTCCCATCAACTCCAAGGACCAGCTTCGGATTGGTGGGAAAACTTTACTCAATCCCACCCCGACGCTCAAGAAATCACCTGGGAGGAATTCACTCAAGCTTTTAGACGTGCACATATTCTTCATGGAATGATGATATTAAAGAAGAATGAGTTTAGAGCCTTGCGCCATGGGAACTACACAGTCAGCGAATACCTACACAAGTTCAACCAATTGGCAAGGTATGCACCTGAGGATGTGGCCACCGATGAGTCCAAGCAAGAACGGTTTTTGAATGGACTTAATGATGATCTCTCACCCAGCTCCTTGCTCATGATTACCCAGATTTTCAGATCGGTGAGCAAGACCATTCGCAAGAAGCCAAACATGTTGAGATGGAAAACCGTAAAAGAGGAAGGCACCAAATAGCCTCAGTCGAGGGATTCTCGGGCCAAAGACCTCCCAATTTCAGCCTATGAGGTCTGCGACCTCCTTCCCCATCAGGACCTCAATGCAGGTCAAGAGGTCTGGCACCTCCAGCTCTCCTAGGACCTCCTCAGGAGGTCAATCTCAGGCAAGACCAGTCGCAAATTCTGCAGCAGGGGTGACGTGCTTCAATTGTCATGAAGTTGGACATTATGCAAACAAGTGCCCGAAGAAACTTCAAGCTCCAGCTCCAACTCCCACCCGATCAGCTCAAGGGTCCTCAGCCCATGGCAGTCACACCCATTCAAGACCTCCAGTGCAATTCAACAAAGGGCGAGTGAACCACCTCATCGCTGAGGAAGCTCAACAAGCTTCAGATGTGGTCCTTGGTATGTTCCTTGTTAATACCATTCCAGCCTCAGTTCTTTTTGACTCCGGAGCTTCTCATTCATTTATCTCTTCGAAGTTTGTGGGTAGCAATGTGTTAGCTATTACTCCTTTATTAAACCCTATGCTCATCCATTCCCCGGGCTTGGAAATGAGAATCAACTCCTTGTGCCCAAATTTTTCCTTGGAAATCTTGGGAGTACCCTTCTATGCAGACTTGATAGTCTTGCACTCCCAAGGATTAGATGTGATTTTAGGAATGGACTGGTTATCTAAGAACCAGGCCAAATAGATTGTGCCAACAAGTCCATTGTGCTCACCAATGAGCAAGGGTGCAAGTGAAATTCAGCCCCGAGACCTCTCCTAAGCGCAGTCCTAGGTTGTCCCGCTTAAGAGAAGTGAGACTTGAAGACCTCCTGTGGTAAGGAGTACCGATGTGTTTCCCAAAGAGCTACCCGAATGCCTCCTGCAGATATTTGGAATTTATCATTAACTTAGTCCCTGGGACAGCACCTATTTCCAAAAGGCCATATAGATTGCCTGTGAATGACCTAGTTGAGTTAAAACAACAAATTGAAGAAATGCAAGGTAAATATTTTATAAGGCCGAGTTCCTCTCCTTGGGGAGCCCCTGTGATCTTTGTGGCAAAAAAGGATGGTACACAGCGCATGTGTGTGGATTATAGAGCTCTCAATTATGTTACTATCAAGAATAAGTATCCCTTGCCCAGGATCGATGACCTATTTGATCAACTCAAAGGAGCTGCAGTTTTCTCTAAGATTGACCTAAGGTCAGGTTATCATCAATTGAAGATTCGACAAGAGGACATTCGAAAAACAGCCTTCTCAACTCGGTATGGACTTTATGAGTTCACAGTCATGTCCTTTGGACTAACTAATGCTCCTGCCTACTTTATGAACTTAATGAACAAAGTGTTTATGGAGTACTTAGATAAGTTTGTCATTGTTTAGGAAAGGTTGCCTCCAAGCTAAAGGCCAGATTTGGCACTAGAAGGTATGCAAAAGAAACAAAAGTGTAAGAACAACATTTACCTTTTGCTTTTTACTACCTGATAGTAATTTCCCTTTTTTGTGTTTTTAGTCCGACCTCTCTCTCCATCAAGGATGTTCCTGCCAAGGATTCCACCGTGGTTTCTTCGGCAGGTAGAGGAACATCAGTGGCGGTGGTCGAAGAACCGTCCACTACCCAAGCGGCGGGAGATGCCATTGTTGCTGGCTTGGCTACGACCATTGGAGAGGTCGTAGGGTCAGAAATGGCTACGACCACCGGGGAGGTCGTAGAAACAAGGGCGAAGACGATAGCGGGGGAGTCATCCAGCCATGGGGGTGAAACATCCAGTCACCGTGCTGGGAAGGAAGTCGCCACGGATGATCCTCCCAGCCTCCAAGGCCAAGCTGTTGATGCCGCTATCCCCGGAGAAGAAGAAGAGTTCGAACTCTTCGACTGTACCTTCGGGTTCTTTGCTCTTGCCACCGTTGTGGGCTCCCGTGCGTTCAGATCTCGTGACCGTGTTCCTCACCCTAAGGACATTCCCAACAGAGGGGACATTTTCGACGATGAATGCCTCGAAGGGGTGTGGTGGAACCTGGTCGATGGGATCGACGAACTAAAGGACCCCACGAAAGTGGTATCTTCGTTTGCTCGGACTGTCATGGATGAAAGTGCCTGAGGCTTAGCATTTTCATTCGTTCCTTTTCACGCCTCTTACTATCTTTCTTTATGCAGAATGCGCTGGGACAAATGGTCACTGTCGCTGAATACCATAGGCAGCTTGTCCAACTGCGACAAGACAAAGCACAACTCTGCGAGCAAGCGGAGAGGTGGTAAGTAACTATTTTTCATGTTTTAGCCACTTACACAGTACTTGCGGAGGTTTGTCGTAGAAGATCTTACGAATAGATACCGGTCGTAGAAATACTTGCGACTAGGATTATTGTCGTAGAAATACTTACGACAAGGAGTTGGTCGTATAAGAACTTACGACCAGGATGTTGTCGTAGAAAGACTTACGACAAAGAACTGGTCATAGAAGAGCTTACGACCAAGATGTTGTCGTAGAAAGACTTACGACAAAGAACTGGTTATAGAAGAGCTTACGACCAGGATGTTGTCGTAGAAGGACTTACGATAAAGGACTGGTCATAGAAGAGCTTACGGCCAGGATATTGTCGTAGAAAGACTTACGAAAAAGAACTGGTCATAGAAGAACTTACGACCAGGAACTATGGTGACGTCTACCCTTTCCCTTTGCAGGTTTAAGAGCAACGAGAAGACCTTAGCTGATTCTCTCGACTTTGAGAGAGCCGAGAAGAATCAGCTAAGTGAGAAGGTTGAAGACCTCCAGAAGAAGCTTCTAGAGGCAAACTCCGCAATCCAGAAGTTGCAGGGACGATTGATCGGTAAGTGCTGAACTTAAGACCGCTTTCGATCTTCTTTTCTTTCTCTGATCCTCATTCCTCTTCAGAGAAAGATCAGGAGGTCCAGACGTGGGAGCAGCGCCATATAAAGGATGCTGCTTCTCACACTGAAGAAGTTAAGAAGTTGGACTCCCAACTAGTTGGTAAGCAAATCTTTACCTGTGATTGATCGTGTTTTCCTTCTCGTGGTCATTTCTTTTTTTGACTAGTCTTATTCTTTTCAGAACAAATGGTGCAAACGAAGTGACTCCGCGAGGCTTCGACTCGCAGTCAGAAGGAAATGAAGGCTTTAAAGATCAATCTTCAAGGCAACATTTCACTCTTGAATAATGTACTCGGTGGGCTTCATGCTGAGGGAATTGCTCCTCGTGACGACACACTGTCTGCCCATTCGAGTGCCATTGGCGAGCAAGCCAGAATTTTGCAAGAGTTGGTGACTACTCTGAAGGCCAACCAATCTGAGTCTATAAAGGATGTGATGCAAGAGGGAGTAAGATTTGTCTTGGCAAAACTTAATGCCCATGATCCCAACCTTAATCTGCAACCCGTCGTAGATGACTTCGACTGTTCTGAAGTAGAGGCGGAGCAATTGATGACAAACATGCAGTCGATTGCTGAGTCAGTTACAGAGTTTGCGCAAATAGGATCCCCTTAGTCTGCACCAGAGTCCTGTAAAGACAAATTTTTGTTGATGTAATATATATAATCCTTCATTTTTCCTGAAAATCATCTTTGTCGAGTAGTTAGTAACCCAAAAGATAATAAATGGAAAAAAGAGCAAGACTAAGAATTGAAGTCAAGTTAATAACTTTATCCTAGCCCCCGACTATTTGCTTGGTTTATTTAGATAAACCGAGTAAATAGTGTTCAATGGGTTTTCTAAAAAAAGAGAGGTTTAACTAACTCACAGCGTTTTGATCACGATTATCATGCACTGGTCGAAAGAGTAGGAACGAATCGACACTAGGAAGTTCCTTCTAGTGGGCAGGACTACGTGCAGAGAGGAGAGGCTTCGACTAGGTGATGTTACCATCTCTGACCAGATTAATCAAGTAAAGAACGGTTAACCCGAGTTAGATAAACGTCTGGAGTTCCTTAAAAAAATTGTTCAACTTATTTCAACGTACTTAGTAGGTTCGCTCTGGTAGTAAGAGTTAGAAACAGGACGACGCTAGGAAGTTCCTTCTAGTGGGCAGGACCACATGCAGAGAGGAAAGCCTTCGACTAGGTGTTACAACTTTCTCCGACCAGTTAAAACAAACCAAGTTTGTCGAAAGTAGTCGAGCAGATTCGGAAAGTATACTCGGCTTAATTTATTTATCAAAAAGATGTATGAAGAAATAAACTAAGGTACTAAGAGTTGGTTTGACATTATTTCAACCATGTTTTGGACCCAAGCTCTTTGTGTTGGTAGAAAATGGAGGAACAAGTCGACTCTAGAAAGTTCCTTCTAGTGGGCGGGACCACATGCAGAAAGGAGAGGCTTCGACTAGGTGATGTTACCATCCTTTTGACCAGTGTAAAGATGAAGTGGGTACTGGTCGTAGAATGTCTTACGACCAGTGTATTGTCGTAGAAGAGTGTACGACTAGGAACTAGTCGAGGACGGACCTTCGACCAGGGTATGGTTGAAAGAATTGTCAAAGCGCTACTCGAAGTAAGGCAATAAAGATAGAAAGAACCTGATGCTTTATTGAATGGTTGGTCGTTTACATGTAGAATTTGCGTAGCTGGTCGATATTCCAAGAATTGGAGAGAATTCGGCCGTCTTCCATTGCTAGTCGTACCGAACCTGGTCGCATAACTTCGACCACTGTGTAAGGACCTTCCCACTTGGGGGAAAGCTTGTTCCGATTAGACTGAGATTGAATTTTCCTCAATACCAAGTCACCTACAAAGAAGATCGCGAGGTTGGACCTTCGATCGTAGTATTTGGCGCATGGCTTGCCGGTAGATATTTGAACGGATTAAGGCTGATTCCTCTTTTCTTCGAAAGGTTAATGTCGCCCACTCGAAGTTGTTCTTGGGCTGAGTCATTGAAACTCTCGACCCTCGTAGACCTGATCTTTAGTTCTGGTGGAAGCATGGCTTCGGCACCAAAACTAGGAAAAAGGTGTTTACTTTGTTGCGGATTAGCGGTCGTGCGAACTGCCCATAATACTGTGGGTAATTCTTGTACCCAAGCCCCCGAGCGCTTGACAAGCTGGTCGAAGACTCGACTTTTAATTCCTTGTATTATTTGGTCGTTCGCTCGTTCGACTGCCCCATTGCTTTGGGGATGGGCGACAGAGGCGTAACAGAGCTTGGTACCCAACTCGTCGCAGAATTCTTGAAATTTTGTGCTCGAAAATTGTTTACCATTATCTGTGATTATTCGACTTGGGACACTAAACCGAGTAATCACGCTTCTCATCATGAACCGTTTTGCGGATTCCGTTGTTATCTCAGTCACAGGTTCAGCTTCAATCTATTTTGTGAACGTATTAATAGCCACAAAAAGGAACTTGAAGCCTCCTGGAGCCCTTGGGAACGGTCCTAGGATATCGAGACCCCAGGTCGCAAAAGGCCAAGATAAAGGGATTGTTTGTAATGCCCGAATTTGGTTGGTGTATTTGCTCGCTATGAAACTGGCATTGTACACATTTCTTAACCAATTCTTTGGCATTGTAGAGGGCTGTTGGCCAGTAAAATCCTTGTCGAAAGGCTTTTTCGACCAATGTTCTGTAGGAAGCATGAGTTCCACAGATGCCCCCGTGAATATCGTGAAGGAGGGTTAGTCCTTCTCTCTGTGGTATGCATCGCATAAGTACCCCTTGAGTACCTCGTTTATAGAGGACTCCTTCGACCAAAGTATACATTTTGGCCTTTCGGGATAAACGATCTGCTTCGAGATCGTCATCGGGTACGGAACCCGTTTGAAGATACTTGTAGATGGGATCCATCCAAGTGTCCTCGTAATCTAGAGAGGTTGTCTCAATAGGAGGTGTCTCTGGTGTGTCCACCAGAGACGGTTTTTGGAGTTGCTCAAAGAAAACCCCTTTTGGTACTTGTGATCGGGAAGAAGCTATCTGAGCAAGCTGGTCTGCGAGGAAATTTTCCTTTCGAGGGATAAATTGTGCCTCGAAACCGAAAAAATGCTTTTCAAACTTTCGAACTTCCGATAAGTACCGAGACATGGTCGGGTTAGAGCACTAGTACTCTTTTCCGACCTGATTCACGACTAGTTGAGAGTCTCCTCTCACGAGTAGTCGTTGAACCGTGAGCGCTTTCGCGGCTCATATGCCGGCTAGTAAACCTTCGTATTCTGCCACGTTGTTAGTGGCCTGAAGGTTTAACTGTATGGTATACTTTAAGGTCTCTCCGTTAGGAGATTCCAGGACCACCCCAGCCCCTGAGCCACCTAAAGTAAGTGACCCATCAAAGTACATCGTCCACTTGTCATGGGTATTGTACTGGGGATCCTGAACAGGTTCAGGATTTGTCCATTCGGCGGCAAAGTCTGCCAAGGTCCGGGATTTAATGGCCGTTTGGGACACGAAATGGAGGTCGAACTCCCCAAGTTCTACTGACCATTTAGACATGCGTCCCGCTGCTTCCCTATTTTGGAGGATTACTCCCAAGGGAAACTCAGATGGCACAATTATCTTGTGCGCTTGGAAATAATGCCGCAGTTTCCTCGAAGACATGGGGAGGGCATAGAGAAGCTTTTTGACCTGAGGGTAACGCTCCTTAGGTCCGTGCAAAACTTCACTTACGTAGTACACTGGTCATTGAACGTTTTCACGTTCTACGACTAGTACTGCGCTCACTACCTGTGGCGTGGCAGCTAGATAAATTAAGAGTGTCTCTTCTGGTTTCGGAAAAACCAGAACAGGAGCACTCGTAAGATATCTCTTGACATCCTCGAAGGCAACGTTTGCCTCTTCCGACCACTCGAAACCCTCATGTTTCCTTAGAAGTTTGAAGAAAGGTAGTCCTTTTTCCCCCAGGCGTGCTATGAAATGACTTAAAGCCGCCATACACCCTGTGAGCTTTTGGACTTCTTTCTTTGTGGTTGGAGAGCGCATTTGAATAATAGCTTTTATCTTTTCAGGATTTGCTTCGACTCCTCGTACGGATACTAGGAATCCAAGCAATTTTCTCGAAGACACTCCAAACACACACTTCTCAGGATTGAGTTTCAAGCGGTGTTTTCCGAGGTTGTAGAACGTCTCTTGCAAGTCTGAAACATGATCAAGCCGTTTGATGCTTTTTATGACTAGATCGTCAACATAGGCTTCCAAATTTCGGCCTAGTTGAGGTGAAAAAGTCGATTGCATCAAACGTTGAAAAGTAGCACCAGCGTTTTTTAGACCAAATGGCATTTTGACATAGCAAAATATACCAAATGGAGAAATAAATGCGGTCTTCTCTTCATCTTCTAGACACATATTTATCTGGTGGTAACCAGAATATGCATCTAAAAACCTTAATGTTTCGCAACCAGCAGTAGAGTCAACCAACTGATCAATACGAGGTAAAGAGAAATCATCTTTTAGACAAGCTTTATTAAGATCAGTGAAGTCTACGCACATTCGCCACTTGCTGTTAGACTTCGTAACCATTACAGGGTTGGCCAACCACTCTGGGTGATCGACTTCTCTTATAAAGCCTGCTTTAAATAGCTTGTCCAATTCTGACCTTATAGCATCTCGTCGATCAGGGGCAAATCTCCGTAATTTTTGTTTTACGAGTACTTTGTTAGGCCGTAAAGCTAGCCTGTGCTCAATCACTTCCCTGGGGACTCCGGGCATGTCGGATGCTTGACATGCAAAGCCATCTGCGTTTGCTAGGAGGAAAGTGATGAGATCGTCTTCCTACTTGGGGTCGGAAGTATCCCCGATGCGAATGGTCTTCGAAGGTTCCTCCTGATCCAGGGGAACCTCTTTGACTTGGTCGTTCGGCTTGGGAGCAGTTTTAGGCTTCGAGTTCTTGGTCGAAGGCTGCCCTTTTTCTTCCCGAGCTGGTATCTGACCAAACATCTCGAGGGATCAACGGTCACACGAGTGCGCCATCTTCTTATCACAGTTAATTGTGATTACTCCTTTGGGACCTGGCATCTCAAGACATTAATACCCATAATGAGTTGCCATTAAGAATTTTGCCAAAGCTGGTCGTCCGAGTATGGCGTTATATGCCGTATCGAAATCGACCACATCAAAGGAGGTCTTCTCCATCCTGAAATTACTTGGTGAACCAAATGTTAAAGGAAGGGAAACTTGACCAATGGGTTTGGCCGAAGACCCAGGTACAATACCATGAAATGAATATCTTACCGGTCTTACCTTTGTCCTGGGTACTTGCATTTCATCTAGGGCACTCGTAAACAGAATGTTTAACGAGTTACCACCATCAATCAACACTCGATTCACTCGAGAGTTATTGATGGTGGGTTCGACCACGATCGGAAAACGACCTGGTCGGGTCGAAGGGATCGGGTAGTCACCCTTCTCGAAAGAGATGGTGACTTTCGACCACTTCGGTACTTTATTGACAAGAGGGGAGTCAATGGAGTTTACCTCGTGTTCGACCGCCTTAAACTGTTGTCTTGACTCGTACGCCGATGATCCCCCAAAGATGTGCTCGATGGTGTGTTCGGGATCTTGAAACGGCATGTCCTCGTTGTCGTCCGACCGGTATTTACCATCGCTTGCCCCACTTCTTCGAGGGTAGGAAGTGGCCCTTTGCCGTTGTAGTTGTCTTCGAGTTTTTGTTAGAAAACTCGGCAGTTGCGAAGGTCATGTCCTTCCTTTTTGTGGAAAGGGCACCACCTAGGCTTGTCGTTCTTCCGTTCGAGGCGCTTACCTTTGCTTCGATCAGGGTATTATTTGACAATTCGTGGCTCCTTATCACTTACGGCCAGGATCTCCTTAGAAGCATTGGCTTGAGGTTTTTGTCCCTTTGCCTTGTTCTTGGACTTCTTGGCCTTCTTATCCTTCTTTTTGCTACCTTCACCATTCTCCTGAGGGAGCTGATCTTCTCGATCGATGATTTTGGTCCACTCAACTGCTTCGTCAGCAGTAGCATACCGATCAGCCATCTCGAAGAGTTCAGCTACAGTAGCGGGAGGGTTAAAAGCGATGTCCTCCGTGATCCTTCTGCTGCGGACTCCCTGTTTGAAGGCTCGATAATGAATCGTCGAAACTTCGTGAATAGAATTGCAAACTGGTAAACGCTGATGAATTGACGTAGTGTTTCGTGGTCGTTTTATCGCATCCTGTGTAGGTCGTCCTCTTTTCCAGAGCGATGGTAGGTGCCCTGGAAATTGGCCAGCAACAGATCACAGAGGTGTTGCCACGAGTAGATCGACTCGACTGGTTGGTTTAATAACCATGATCGAGTAGACCCTTCGAGCTCAATCAGAAGGTAATTCACCATGACGCGCTTTCCTCCTCCTGCTGCTCGGATAGCGGTTGTGTAGATCTGAAGGAATTCAATGGGATTTTGGGACCCATCAAATTTCTCCATGTTCCCTGGTCGAAATCGCGGTGGCCAGTGAACTGCTCGGAGGTCAGGCATGAATGCCCGACATTCGGTAATCACGTCGTAACGCCTCCTTTGTAGAAAAGAGGGGTTGACGTCGCCAGGTGATCGTACTCGACGATACCCAGCAAGGGGTGAATCTGACTTATAGTAAGTCTCGATCCTACGAGAGTAATACTCCTCGTACCTTGTCTGCTGTTGCAGACCTCTCGGTTGGAGTGGTGAGTGATCACCTCTCCTAGGAGTTTTATGGTCATCAGGCATTCGGGGAACTCTTTTCTGAATTGGGAAGCGATGCACCTTGCGGTGATCTCCATGCGGCGAGTTATTCGATTGACTGGAAGCTGATGGAGTCGTACTGCCACGACTTTCAGAATGTTGTCGGCGGGATCGTTCGAGCTTGTTCATTGTACTCCGTAGCCTTCGTGCGATCTCTTCGGCGAAGAGGTCATAGCAGGTGCTCGGGCAAGTTCTTGAGTAGGTCATTGATATGGTGAAGTTCCTGAGCTTCTTCCGACTGGTATTGAGCACGCCTAGGCAAGTTTCTCTGAGCCGCGACTCATTTTCGTCGGTTTGTTTCAGTAACATTCATACCTGATACTTGTGCTTGCCCTAGGCAAGTTTCTCTGAGCCGCGACTCATTTTCGTCGGTTTGTTTCAGTAACATTCATACCTGATACTTGTGCTTGCCTTAATGGAGTGCGATGATCTCGAGAATTTTCCTCATGTTCATCAGAGTATTGGCTCTGGTCGTCGTCGGAGGTGTCTTTGTCATTGCCACGAGCGGTCATAGGGAGTGATCTTCGGGGAGCATCTGCAGCCTTGTCTCTGGGAATGTTATGGCTACCTGAGGGCAGGACGAAGACCTCCCATTGATGATCTCCACTTGCGCTAGAGGCCTCGTCGCTTGAGGAGTCGTCGAATGACACCATCTGGCGACTTGGAGCAAACCCCTCTAGGAATGGGAATTTCGAGTTATTACTGTCTCCGTCAGCAAGCGGGTCCTGCGTTGGGATGGTCGAACTCGCAGGAAGAGCATGTTCGATTGCATCCTTCGCTGGGCTAACCGGAGAGAGAGAATCACCCGATGCTGATGAAGATTCGGAATTGTGACTTCCAGGAGTTGTTGTGCTAGGTCGGACTGTCTTAGGCGGACTTGGACATTTGGAGAGGGAGCCCTCGCCGTGCCCTGAGTCTGCCTTGGGATAGCCCTCATTGTGGTCAGATTGACCCTTGTCCTATGAGGAAACTGGTTCCCCATCTGGACGTACAGTTGTGGGGGATAAGGATCCCTCCTCAACTCCATCGATGGTAAGGTCTCCTGGAGAAAGATCTCCGGAGGCGACATCACCATCGGATGATGCATCACTCGGCTCGTGAGTCGGCGGCATCCATGTCGATATCTCAGATAATCGGCTAAGTCGAACCAGTTCTCCTCGTTCCACTCTCCTGCCATGAGAGCATGAGAATTGGAAAGACAAAGGAAAGCTGATGACTTGAAGATCCCCACGGTCGGCGCCAACTGTCGGTGTTTTAGAACCGAACTTACGTAAAGATTGTTTGATTCGGGGGTTCCTCTAGGCTCGAAATCACACAGAGATGGAGACACAGGGATTTTTATACAGGATCGGGCCTTCTCCTGGGATAATAACAACCCTACTCTTGTGCGTATGTATTGAGTATGCTGGACTACAAGATGGAATCAAAGACTAGAGTATCGTGCTTCTAATCTTCTGTTGCGTGTCCTAATGTTCTGTGTCTCGTCCCCTTTGCTCTGTTGATCCTTGCCTTTTATATCATCTCTGGAGTGCACCGTTGGATCTTCGGAATGAAAGTCTCCTTAACGCGCCAGATCGTGGAGCTGTTACCGGGAGTTATTACGGGGGTTTTAATGTCCCCACATCGCCAGGCAATTATCATCATAACAGGTGGTTAAGTCGTCTTTGTTATTTCGAGGAATAACAACAGAATTGATTACTCATATCTGGGATACGGCACATGATATTCCTTTATCGACTAGGCCCACATGTCGTGAATCTTGTCGATCGAGGATCGGTCGAGAAAGTCTTACGACCAGTTGGTGGTCGTAGGAGAGCCTACGACCATGGATCAATCGCAGTAGAGCTTACGATTATGGGATAGTCGTAGGAGGGCTTACGACTGTGGGGGTAGTCGTAGGAAGACCCACGACTACAGGGTGGACGTAGGAGGACTTACGACCTCCACCTTCTCCCTTAAGAATATTAAGGGGTATGCACAAGAGTTATATGACGTCATTAATACCTATAATACGAGATATATAATAAAATAAGGATTGTTATATCCTCGTCACGTCTGTAATAGCTATTTTGGTTGTTCAACTTTTTGTTTTGTTTGGTCCCTCTTCTGTAAGCTGGGAGAAGCTTGACTGTGAGCAAAGATCTGGATGGTTGGATCTTAATCCAACGGTCCACTGTTTTTTTTAAGAAAATGCGGACAGCCGCTAGCTCGGACGTATTCTGTGGTTTCCAAAAAAAAAGACGGCTGTAATTGGATTCAGATTCCAAGGAAAGGAAAGATTAGGATTAGGATTAGCCGATTAGGGATCAGTTGGCCTCGACCTCGGATTCGGTTGTCGCTTCTCCGCTACATATATCCTACGAGTTATAGAATCAATCAACAAGACTCGTGCAGTCGAGCACTGATCCTAGAAGGAATAACTAGATTATATACAGAGACCGGAGGGATCTTAAGAAGATCGAAGATGGGATCTCTGCTCTCTTGCGCCGCCGCCGCCGCCGCGTTGGACAAGATGATTCTTGCTGCGTTGAACAAGATGTGTGATGGGTTGGAGAAGATGGTGAAAGCGTTGGAGAAGGCACGGCTCAGGAGGGAGATAAGGATGATGATTGAGGACGAGGCCGATCCCAACCGAGCGCCCTTCCCGCACGAGCTGCCCTACGAGGAGTAGATGCGGGAATGGTAGCGCTGGATGGACGAGGTCGACCGTGAGTCTCCCGGCGAGACTGTGCTCTACCCACAAGCCATAAGAGCACGTCAATGGTTACGTCACGTCACGCGCCGGCGCCGCCGCTTCTTCTGATCTGCTGCATGCTTGCCTTCCTTCTTGTTTCTTTCAAATTGGAATTGGTTGAAAGATGAGTTAGAATTTAATGAAAGATGAGTTAGAATTTAAAGGTGTTTTTTTCAATAGCATTTAATAAACGGATTTGCTATTTCTAAGTGATCATTGGATTTGTATAGAGAATAACATGCTATATATGATTGGATGTTGATCCAATAGATATTTGCCCACCTTTCGTTGACCTCTTAAGCTTTGGGTAAACTGCTTGACGCATTAAATTGTCGTAGCTACAAACTAGACAGTAGTGAGAGGGGGACCTCGGGTTCGTGTTATGCGAAGGGGGGAACCCGAAGGTCCTCAGAGGTGGGAAACGATATCTAAGCGTGTTCAAGGTGTGTCTTCATCGCTCAAAAAACTCTCAGCCACATTACATAGGGGAAATGACTTATTTATAATGTTACATCCAAGGCATAGGATATTACAATCCTACCCCTACAAAGGTCATATATTTGTAGGGGCTGCAGGGTCTTTTCACCTTCCTAGGCGTACGTAGTAGCCTCCGGTGCATGATAGACCCTCATAGGCTAGATCTACCACGCATGTACTACTAGTCTGTAAAATGGCATTGGACTTCCTTTGCTCCATGCGAGGCGGCCCGGAGCGGAGGCTCCTTGACCCATCTCAATTTAATTTAATCTAATTGTTGCCATTAATTCAAATGAGAAACTAAAAAGAAAAAAAAGAGGCTTCACTCTAATAGGGCTCAAGAAGCCTTGTGTGTGTGTGTGTGTGTTAGAGGCCCAAAGTGGGTTTCACTGTTCAAGTGTTATTTGCTTAAACTATATTCAAACCTAGCTTAAGCTGTTGAATAGAGGTTGAATTTTGTGTGGGTTGAATAGAGTTCCAAAAATTTGGAAAAAATTATATTTCATCATGATAAATATTATAGTATTCACCTAAATTCATCTAAAATTATCATCTAGCTACTATAGAAAATTCATCATCTAGCTTCAACATATAAGATAGTAACTTCACCTCCAAACTAGATTTTTTGTATTTTGGAATTTTCATATGGTCAGTCGCTTCTTACAAAGATTAAAAAAGTAGAAACCTAAATAAACAAAGTTTTTCTAGTGGCGAAGGTAGGCTGCTATCTCCGTCTTCAAAACTTCGTAGGCGGCGGCATCAGCATCGGACGGTAACTGATCATCAGCGAATGAAGCCCAAAATGCGTTGACCCACTGACGCGCTCGTTCAAGTGTCTCCCGAAGACCCTCGGATTGTTGAATCAAGAAGAATTGAGCCCATAGGCTCTCTTCCCTTGCTTGAGGGGTCTCGGCATGGTCGACCCAATCGCCCGCCGCCTCGATTAAGCAGTCCAAGTGACGGCAAACCTCCTGGAGACATGTAACATCGTTGTGGAGGATGATGTCAATGACGCGGTAAACTCGTCGAAAGTGAGAGATCACCTGGAAGACGCGGCAGAGGAGGACGTCAAGACGGCGAAAGGTGGTCGTTACCTACTCCGGCAAATCCTCAGACAGAGTGAAGACAATGTTAAATTACAGTGTTCTTTCACAGCATCCGCCAACGTACGGCCAGAGAGACACTCGTACAGTATGGCCAGGTAGGCAATCAATACCGGCGACAAGGAAACAGGCCGAGAGGGAGCCATATTTCTGCTTTAGAAGTATATAGAGTTATATGTGGGGATGATCATCTTCGATGTCGGATGATCCTTTTTATAAAACAAGAAATAAATTGGGCGCGTGAGACAAAGAGACGCATCGGGGAGTCGAAGCGGCATTGATATTGCAACGAAGAGACGCATCGGTGACGAAGAAACTCAACAGAAAGCTGTAGCGATATTATCACATACGGTTATAATTAGAAACCATCTGTAAAGTACAATTATCACAGACGGTTTTTAGCGCAGGCGGTAACATAGACGGTTATCAATATGAACCGTCTGTGATTGCATGTAATACAGACGGTTTTGGTCAACCGTCTATGATGAAGCGTCCGGTATTAGCCTTTTTGTAGTAGTGTGTGTGTATAAGCCCCTATTATTCAAGTGTGTGCGAATATATTGCCCACCTTTCATTGACATCTTAAGCTTTGGATAAACTAGTTGGCGCATTAAATTGTCGTAGTTACAAACTAGACAGTAGTGAGAGGAGGAACTGTGAAGGGGAAACCCGAAGGTCCTTGAAGGTGGGAAACGGTATCTAAATGTGTTCAAGGAGTGTCTTTATCACTCAAAAAAAAGTCTCTGCCACATTACATAGGGAAATGGCTTATTTATAATGTTATATCCAAGGCATAGGATATTACAATCCTACCCCTACAAAGGCCCTACAATTGTAGGGGCTGCAGGGTCTTTTCACCTTTCTAGGCGTACGTAGTAGCCTCTGGTGCACGGTAGACCCTCATAGGCTAGATCTACCACACATGTACTCCTGGTCCATAAATAGCATTGGACTCCCTTCGCTCCATGAGAAGCGGCCTGGAGCGGAGGCTCCCTGACCTTCTCAATTTAATTTAATCTAATCTAATTGTTGCTATTAATTCAAATGAGAAAAAAAAGAAAAAAAAAAGAGAGGCTTCACTCTGATAGGGCTCAAGGAGGCCTTTTTTTTGGTGTGTGTGTTAGAGGCCCAGAGTGGGTTGCGCTTGTGCAAGCGTTGGCCCAACCCAATCAACTAGCCATTAGTCCACTAGCCAGGGTGCGGGTGCGGGTGGCAGAATCGAAGCGGAGGGTTGCTGGGTGGCCCAGAGCGTCACACCTCACACAAGTAGCAAGAAGCAAGCAAATCTATGGCCACCGTCGCCTCCACGTACGACGCCCCGCACAAGCCCCATCACTCTTCTCCTCCGCCCTATAGGCTATATCTCCTCCAATATGTAACAACCACCTTTTAAATAAATGGTAATTATATGCATTTCATGAGCATACATGATGTTTTGAATCATTTGCACAAATTGATGCATTTGAAAATCTCAAATTCAAGACAAATTTAAAACTTGAAAAGAAACTCCAAAAGAAAGATTAAGTTAACGCTTGTAAAGAACTCTGAAAAATAATTTAATCAAATACTAGATTAATTATCATGAATTAATATCATTTTTTCTCAATTTTTAGAGATCGGTTTGACCTTAAGAAAAATCTATGTTCATTAATTAAACCAATTCGATTAAGGATTTTTAATTAAGTATTTAAGACATGAACAGTACATTTTAAAATTTTATATGGGATCTATATCATCCCAGTATCATCCCTAAAATTTTTTAGATTTTTATAAAATTATTGTTATTTTTAACTCACCGGGCAAACTTTTAAAGTTTGAATTTAATCCGGTCAACCAATCCAACTCGGCCCAAACCACTTCGGACCGACCGAAACCCATTCGGACCGACCGACTCAAACCAACTATCTTGGTTGGACCGAACCCGCTCGACGCGCCAGACCAACCGCATCGCTTTGCCAAGCCGCTGACAGCCCGGTCCCACACTTCAATCTCACCCTCTCGTCTTCTCCGCGCCGCCTAATGTCGCGCCAGCGTCGCGCAAGCCGAGAGCGAGCTGGCGATGCATCCGTGTGTTTTGGTACATGCATCGCCACGTAACCTCAACATCGAGCTTGTCATCTAACCTAGTGATGCCACGAATTAACTTTGTGTCGGATGTAGTCGGGGAAGACCATCAAAACCACCTCACCATTCTCTCGGCCGAATAGAAGAACTCGACCATTCTTAGTGTACACTGGGAGTTAACCTCTCGATCTGGTGCCCTTGTTCTTCTATCTCCATACTGTATTCCTTGTGCTAACTTGAGATCTTGGTATTGCTTGTAGCCTGGAAACACAAGCATGTCATTTGGATTGTCCAGAGCGCGCCCTGAACGCCACTCCTGTGTCATCTTCGTGCTCGGTGAGATATTTCCAATCTTGTGCATGTCATATCGTGTTATAGGATATGCTTAGTAAAACCCCTCAAACAATTCATCTTTTGATTCATAGGATGAACGAGAATTTGGATTTTCTCTATTTCAGGTCAATTTCGGTTATTTCGTTCTCATTTTTAATTTGTAAGCCGTTGCTCAATCCCTACTTTTCAAAGCATCAATGAGCTATATTTAAGCCATTCTGACAATTCATTCCACTTGATTTTGTCTAGGTCGTCTTGTCTGCGTAAAGATCTCATCGTTGTCACACGGTCACCATCGTCGGAGCTCCTCCTCGGACCTTTGGTCGTTTTCTTAGCTCAGGTAGTTTCTTTATGTCTCATAGAAGCTTAAGGATGCAATTATTGGCACAATGTACCGTCGAATCGACACATCCACTCGAATTGTATTTGTGCCACCGCACTTCCTTGTCGCGCTGCCGCTAGAACTCGCCGCTGGCCAAATACCGGTCACCACCAGGACCGCAGGACTATTAGGAATCCATTTCATCCCTTAGCTCACGCCGCCGTGGACTACAGCGCTGGCGAATCGCCGGGCAAGCGCACAGAAGAGAAGTGCTATGTTGTTGGATTTTCGACCGACTGTAGCATAGTAATTAACCCTAATCCCTGTTGGTTAGCCCTAAGTAATGATTAGTTCCGATATTGTTTAACGCTCAGAGTCGCTGACTGGTGGGGCCATGTACAGAAATGGAGGAGATTTATTAAAACCAGATTGAGTTAATTTCACTGACCTGCGGGCCCGCCCACTTAAGTGCATAGGAACCTCCGGTCGTGGACCATGGACTGAGTTCATGGATCTCTGATCCATGCACTGTGCCATGAGCCGGGCCTATGACATGTGGACCCCACATGTCAGGCAGGATATTTCAAGTTTAAAATAAAAAGGATAAGTATTGTGCACTGGCCCCTGCTTGTAAGTGACTGGGGTTAGATCCGCGTCAGTATAAAAAGTTTTGAATACGTTTTTAATTCTTGAAATGAATTACTTTTACACTAAAAATTATTTCAACTTCAAAAATTCATAAGTAATTCATTTTAACTGCACTTTAATCTGGAACAACTTTGAAACATGTCTATGTTACATAAAAAGTTAATAATTAAATTAATTGTACATTAAGGACTTTAACCTTATAAAATTCATAGAAAATTCAAATGAACTCCAAATGAAATAAAATTTTCACCTAATTTCACTTGAAAACAGAACCTCACTACTGAGAATTTATCATGCATTTTTCAGTATTTTGGTATTTTGATATTTTTCTCGGCGTTCATTTGTTATCACTCTTTTTAGATTCTAAGTTGCCTGATGCGAGTGATTATATGCCTGAGACTCCTGAGATTGGACAAGTAGAATATCATCAAGGCAAGCATCCTCTTGCATCATTTTGATCCCAGTTTTGGTAATCTAGTTTTTTAAAATGCAATGATAATTTTGTGCATGCTATTTTGGTGTATCTATAATTTGTAAGTCTAGCTAGCTATGTCCTAATCATTGTGGCTTACCCTTAATCATTTCATATACTTATACTTAAGATAGAAATCATGTGATGATATATATAGTCTTTATGTGAATACTTAGCCATGCAAGTCAGTAGATCACTAGTTTGGTTGACAAGGTTATCATGTCAATCATGGGAAACATTGAACCGATTTTAATTTCGTTTCTTTGTTCAGATTTTCGAATCTGAGGTTTGAATCTAAAATTTGTCTATTTAAACATGATTTAGATCTGGACAAGTGATTGATAGTGAGGGTGCCTTCGTGCACGAGAATTGGGTATTGTGGTAGTTCCACACGCGGTGTATGTGCGCCTTTTGATTAAGTAAGGAGAAGGTTTTATTGAGTTGGAAAATAGGTGGTGTGAGGACATATGTGTTTGATCATATGTTCATAAGGATCCGATTGCAATTTAATATGTGTGAGTGAGCACAGTTTTAAATTTTTGTTCATTGGGTCGGTATTCCCAACACAACTTGCGTGGCCCGCTTAGTAGGTTCTATCAGTAGCTTGTACTGATCGAGATCTTGTCTCGCAAGGGTGATTCAACTCAATAAGATCTTCGTGCTGAAAAATACTGAGTCTCGTCTCGTATGGAGCCCTGAGATGGGCACGTCAATAGATGACGTTCTGGATATCATCGCTGAAGGAAGGGGCATACCTACACAGAGGGTGCCTAACAGCGTCTACTTCCCCATCAAAGGGCACCGGACCTTCCGGGGTGCATGAAGGCCGGAATCCATGACAGCGGCGCAGTTCCTCTTCTCGAAGGGCCATGTGGTGGGAGCCCTCTTTAGGGCATCTCTAATAGTGCATTTATTATCGTCTCTTAGCTATGACACATCAACAAAATCCTACGTGGAGGAGAGACGGTGAGGAGAGAGAGCACAGGTCGTCTCTTCCTGAAGAGACTGCCACGCACGCGAAACAAGACATGATACATTAATCTACTCTAGTTGACATATAGGCCCGTTTCAAAGAAAAATATAAAATATAAATGTTAGAGAGTGCACTAGAGACTATCTATTGAAGATGTTGTCTTTAAAGATGATATAGCATATGTTAGAGATAAGATTATCTCTAACTATTGGAGATACCCTTATGGATGAGGAAGGCGATTACCTCTGCTGCAACGGCGATGATGAGTACATCTACCGAGGAGGGACCTAGGCCTAGCAGCGTTGAGAGGGGCCCGGCTAACCACGCAGATGTCTGCTTTACACTTAGTTTCATGGGCGCAATGGTGGTGAGCTGCTAGCTCAAGCATTATGGTGGGTGTTGTATGACACCATTGAGACTGGCATCCTGTCGCTCTTTAGCCAAAGGTCCTCCGAATTAGTTAAGGAGATACGGTCCTGGCTAATTCGGGAAGAGATGTCGAGATACCTATAGATATAGACATACATACACGAGGTTTATCATGCATACTGCTCGGTGCATGTACAGTCGGTGGTTAGAGATCCTTGTTAAGAAACTATGGGCTTGGCCCAGAAGCCGGCCCATGTATGGGCTCCCCATCCCAAACCCTAGTAGGGTCTCTAGCCTATAAATAGGGGGTGCTATTCACTGTAAGTGATTGATCGATGGATGAAGGATTAAAGAGAAGCAAGAAGCCCCCTATATCTCTGTGTTCAATCTACTATTCTGTTCTTATGTTCGTGCATCTTTCTTACGATTCTGAGTTTGTCTGCGAGGTAATCGTTCGGACTGGACACACCAGCGACAGTTCCTTAACACGTTATCAGCACGATCAACTCCAGCCTAACTCGGATCGAAAGGTAACCGTCGATGAATGACACTAGTAGATTGAATCGTTTTATTTCTAGATCGCTTTCAATTATGCAAATTTGCTTTCTAGATTGGTTTTCTACGGTGCAAATCCGCTCTAATCTATCGCAAGCCGACTTGAAGTCGCCGGCACAATGTCGATCGGTAGATTGCACGAAAGATTGGATGTCAATTGTACCGTAGATTAGAAGTTGTAAATCCGTTCAAACCTATCGCGAGCCGACTTGAAGTCGTCGGCCAAGCCGATTGGTGGTTGCATGAAAGAACTGATGTTGATTGCACTGCATTGCATCGCATGATCAGTATTTTTTTTAATGAACAGCAAACTCGAAGAAAAAAATGTCGGCCCTGTAGAGCCACGCACGGCCACGCCCGAAGCTGGCGCCACCGGCCTGGAGCCACATGCACCGCCGCCTCCCGCCACCATGGTTTCAAGCTGCTTGCTGAAGCGGTGCTCGATGGCCGTCGAGCCGCACCACCACCGGCAGAAGACCGTCGCGCGGCGGCTTGACATAGCTCAAGCGAGAAAAGCGAAGCGCCGACCCTGACGAACAAGCCGCCGCCCAACCGCCCGGCCAACTCGTGTCGCGCCCACGCCGCAAGACGGCGTCCCGCCACGCCATCAAGACGCGCCGCCCGCGATGAAGGCCACCGCCACGGCCGACCGCGCCACGGCTACCCGCCGCCGGCCGCCACCGCCGCTTGAGCGCCGCCGACCTGCAGGCTGCCGCTTCAACCCGCACCGCCACGCTTGAACACCCGACGGCCACGTGGAAGCCGCCGCCACACTTGCCTCCCGCCAAGATAAGCGCAGCCTGCCACCCTCGCCGGGGTTGCGCCCAGTAGCCGCCATCGCTCTGCCGCCCGCCACCGGTGGGCTCAGACCACCCCGGCCAGCCGTTTACGGTGCCGCCATTTGAAGCACAGGGGTAGGGGAAACCCTACCCCCCTTTTTTGACCGGGAGTAATGGGCCTTGTGTGCCGAAAAGCAAAAGGAGGCCGGCCCCATTAATCAGGCCAGAAGAAAAAAAATTTGAAAAAAGGGGAAATTCCAAAATATGCAAAAGGGTCCCTCGTGATTCTGAAATTTACGAGGATAATTACGCGGGTGAGTAAATTTTGCAAAAAGGGCCTCGAAAATTTTGAAAATTATGCGCAATTTTTTCTCTGTACTGAAATTGTAGAATTCGCCAAAAAAAATCATTTTCCAGCAGAAAAGGGCCTCGGGAATTCAAATTTTGAATCAATTTTGCATTTGAAGCATGTTTAACTTTGTTATTATTATTTCTATGCAATTTATGTATTGTATTTACTGTTTTGATTATCTGTGATTGTTTATATTGCTTTTAATCAGTGAAAATAGCAGTAAATCATGAAAAATGCATAGAAAAATACGGGATCACGAACTAGGACTTCGAAGAGCATTATAAGAATTTTGCCACTATTTTAGGTAAATTACTAGCATTAATCTTATGAACTCTTTGCATGAATACTGAAATGACTAGCATCACGAACCAGGAGTTCGAAGAACTGACCCAGCATGGCCAGAATTTATACATAATTTGTACAAGTCTTCAACTCCGTGATAATGTAATCACGGATGAGCAGAAGATTGAGAAGACTCTCTATACCTTTCACCCAAATGTGGTGCAATCCGCACGCAACTATCGTCAAGACGGCTACAAGGAGTATGCCGAATTAATTGACACCATGCAAGTTGCGGAAGCTCAAGATGATGTTCTAAGGAAGAACTGTATCTCACAGCTACCTAGTAGCAATGTTGGCCATGAAGCCAATGCTAACAACTACAAGGTGATAAAGCCTCTCACGAAGAAGAGGGGCAAGAAGGGTAAGGTCGTGGGTCACACGATATTGATGTTTTATAGTCTAAGAGAAAGGGCAAAGGACAACATATGGCACACCTTGCCATTGCAGGCACAGAGGAACAACATCCATTAGTTGCACTCATGGATATGGACAGCCAAGTAGTAGCCCCCATTATCCCTCCTTTGGACATCGCAACAGCCCCAGCTGTAGTTGCCCAAGAGGAGAAGATCGCCATGTAGCAGATTGAGGCAGAAGTATTTGAATACTTAGCCGATTCGATCTAGTGCACGCATTGCAATTGGATCTTTTATAGTAACTTGCAGTTTGTAATTGAAGTAGAACATTGAACTATTTTTGAATAATGGTTGCAAGCTCTAGGAGAGCAAAGCATTAAATTCTTATGATGAGTCCTGCAAGACTTATTCCCGTATTTATTATAGCAAGCTACGTTCTGATATCTGAAGTATTTTATTTATGTGTTGCTTGCTTTCTGCTGCATATTAATAAAATACATTATATTAGAATGCGTGTGGCGCCCTATGGAGGAAGTGTGCTTAGCAGGTAGCGGCACAATAAATACCATCTTGAGAGAGACGAAGTTTCTTCAGTCGATCAGCAAGAATGTTGGTAGTCTTACGACAATCGCAGGAAGCGATACCTGTATAATAGGCTCAGAAAAAGCCACAATTATACTCCCAATAGGCACAACATTGATAATTAAGGAAGCCTTGTTGTACCTAGAATCGACTAGAACTCTCAAGGATATTCACGTTGAAGGTCTCCACGTAGAGACTGAAAAAGAGTACGGTAAGGAATACCTATTCATTACAAAGTGTGAAGAAAGTGAAAAATGGTATCAGAACGACTTCCTTCATTTGAAACTGGGCTATACTACACTAATATTAAGGCATCTGCAGCCTATACTGCCCTGAAAACCGTATTTAGAAGCTCTGAACCTTTTCTATCTCTAGCATGATAGATAATGCCACCTAGGTCTTAGAATGATGAGAAATATAATTAACAATTCACAGGGACATGATGTCAATGTAAATAATTTCCCGAATCAGGAATATTTTATGTACTCCGCATGTGCCACCGGGAATTTAATTACTAAACCTTCTGCTCTGAAAGTGAAGGATGAAGTCCCTACATTCCTAGACCGTATCCAGGGAGACTTTTTGCGGTCCTATACAGCCCCTGTAAGGGCCATTTAGGTATTTTATGGGGCTCATCGTTGCTTCCCCGAAATGGTCGCATATATGTTTATTGTCTACGAGAAACTACGCTTTTACAGAGCTAAATCTCGCAGATAATTAAAATTAGAAATAATTTCCCTGATCATCATGTGAAGTCCACCAGAATGGACAACGCCGGAGAATTTACTTCAAAGGCATTTGATGATTATTGTATGGCAATGGGAATTAAAGTTGAGCATTCCATACCGCATGTCCACACCCAAAATGGACTAGCAGAGGCATTAATTACAAGGAGTAAATTTATTGCCCGACCACCTTTGAAGAATTGTAATTTACCAACTGTATGTTGGGGACACGCAGTCCTGCTCGCAGCAGCTCTCATCAAATTTAGACCGTCGGCATATAACATCCATCCACATATGTAACCAGCGCAAGGTGAGGAGCTAGGTCTAATAAAAACCCTTGCTCTGCAAGTCTTCCAACTGCTTCTTCAACTCCACCCGATCATCAACATGCAATCAGAGGGCCTTTTAGAGATGGGGAGGTCCACGGACAAGGTTAATGACAAACTCAAGGTCTCTGCAGGGGCATTCACGGGAGCTCATCGAGGAACACATCCATAAATTCTCTAACAACAGGACATCCTTCAAAACTTGAACTTGAGCGCTGCAAGATAGGGCTCCTTGGAGCTTCTCTGAGGTGGCGAAAACTTCACAAAGGGCACCACTAGGGCTGGTCAAAGAGATACTTTTGCCACTACAATCCAACATGGCATGGTGGTTAGCTAGCCAGTCCATGCCCAAGATCACGTCTAGGGACACGGTGTCCAAAAGGATAAGGTTGGCTAGAAATTCTACTTCTTCTATGACTATTTTCACTTGTGGACAACCCCGGTTCGTACTTAGTTCTGAGTAGGGATTGAACCAACAAGGTAGTCTTAAGAGCAACAACTCAAACCGGTGCTTTGCAAAGAAAACTCCGAGAAATAAACGAATGGGAAGCTCCAGAGTCGAACAAAAGCTGCAATGACCTTCAATTTACTAGGAACATACCTAGTACCACATCCGAGGAGGTCTGAGCTTCTTCCATTGCCACATGGTTCACACGGCCCTTCCAAAAGTTTGGGAGGTCTGGCTTGAGGAGGTCCTACTACTGAGAGGTCTTGGCCGAGGAGGTCTGAAGTAGAGGTCTTCTTGGTGGCTCGGTCTTTAGTGGGCATTAATTGGCAAAATGCCCCACTTGATGACACTTGAACAGTGATCCTCGCCGTGGGGTCATTTGGGAGTTGACTTGGTGTCGCCAAGGTAGGCGGCGCTGGTCAGTAGGCAGGAGGTCTTGACAGAGGTCCCGGGAGGTCCTTGGCGCTTGGGTTGGTCTTGTACAAACGTCTTGACACGCTGGGAGGTCTTTCTTGAGCCTCGGAGGGTGGCACCTTTCTCTTGAAGGACTCGAGAGAGTTCTCTTGGGATTCCTCAATGAGCATTGCCTTGTTCACCATATGCTTTGGAAATCGGGATAATCGTTGCCCACAACTTGAACTTTTAAAGCGGGATGGAGGCCTCGCTGAAGCGCTTCGCAGTGCATCATCCGTAGCCACATCTTCACGAGCATAACGTGACAATTGGGTGAACTTTGTGAGATACTCGCTCCGACATCTTTGCCTTGCTTGAGCTCTCTAAACTCTTCCTTTTTCATCTCTACCTTCCCATCGGGGACATGCGAGTACGAAAAGCAGTGCAGTGCCAAGCGATCCTCCGGGGTCGAGATGTGAGGCACAAATGTGTCCCACCACTCACCGCAGTCCTTCCAGCTTGATGTGAGGCAACAAAACCTTCTCCCTGTCTTCACAATGAGCAATATCCAACTTCTTCTCTGTTGATCTCGGCCAATCATCGGCATCTAAGGGCTCGGGGAGCTCGAAAATGTAGTCATGTGTCTTCATGAACTCGGCGGCTTTGATTGATGGTGAGCCGGGGGTGGAGGGGTGAGCCGCTTGCGCTTGACTACTCGACTCATCATGGCAAGTAAAGCATTGGTGGTCCGCTTTGTTGAGCCATAATCTGTTCATATTCTCGCATCATGGAGCTCATCATTTGGGCTTGTGCCGCCATAAACCGCCTAAAACACGGGTCTCTGTCGCCACCGGAGGAGGTGGAGGTGGAGGCAAGCTGCTGCGGGGCTCACCCCGACTTGTGGATCGCCGAGTCTGCACCATCTCGACAAAACTCTAAAGGCTTAATAGGTAAGATGTAAAGCATAGAGGATAAGAGGGATCAGAGAGAAAGATAGAGCATCAAAAGGGGTAACTTGGTTAAACCCAAGAGAGAACCGAAGGCGAGGAGGCCAAAAGAGGCAACCAAAGCTTCAAAACAGAGGTCTTAAAGACACAAGCTAGGCAAGACTCGAGAATAGGACCACTAACCCTAACCTTACCACAATCGGTCCTATAGAAATTATAAAGGCAAGGAGGTCAAATTAGACTTAAAAATTGAGGTTCCAAAGAAGGGTAAGGTAATGAACTAAAGAGGAGTTAAAATTGAAGTAGAACAGGTAAGGAATGATTTAGACAAGTTAAGTACAAAGATAGAACCGAACAAGGTAAGAACCTCCAAACCGATTTTAAGTTGTTTTGCTTTAGAAAATAACCTTTTGAATCAAAACTAAACCGACCTTTCTACCTAGGGTCACGCCTTACAGCCGACCAGGGCTCTGATACCAACTGTGACGACCCACCCCGTGATGTACCGTAAGAGGTCCGGGAGGACCAATTTTTTTTTTGCGCTGCGAAGTCACCACGGAAAGATGTGGTAGCACCGCATGGAGCTTAACCGAGGTCTGCCAGGACCTCCCAGAGGTCTTATGGACCTCCCGGAGGTCGTGGCCTCCACCCGCCGGTAGCACCTCCAGCACATCACTAAGAGAGGTCCCGGGACCTCGAGCCAAAGTCCCGAAGGACCTCCTGGTGGTCCCGCCTGCAATCGAGCTAGTCCCAGGACAACAGAGCTAGCCCGCACAAGAACACAAGCCAATACCACAACCACGAGGTCAAACAAAGATGAAGCAGACAAATTAAACTTTATATAATAGGACCTTATGGCCAAGCTTGTTAACAAGAGGTCTGCCACTGAGGGCTTACAACACCAATGAGGACTTACAACTGGCAACAAGGAGCTTCTAGGGCTCAAACACCAGAACACGCAAAAGCCATCCAACAAGCACCACAGGCTGTCGGGTGGAGGACGTCCTAGGCAGCTTAGTCATCGAAGAACTCCTCCTCGAAGAGGTCTCAGCCGCTCACACTTGATCATCCTCATAATCTGCTTTGACACAGGGCTTAAGCCATGAGTACTTGGAATGTACTCAGCAAGTCACAGAGAGCAAAGATGCAATAATATTCATGCACGGACTTACCAATGGAGAGTTGTATGGTTAGTTTGCGCACAGCCAGATTTGAACAATAAAAATAGTAATAGATTGAAAAGCAGCAAGGTAAAACCATAGTACATAATACTTTTGATGTTTAAAAAGGTGGGGTGAGCACCAACTCACAGCCACAACCAAAATGAAGGAGTTCCGTCACACCCGTGACTGTGTCCTTACCCAAACCCACTCCAGAGCACCCACTCCAGAGGTCCAAACCAACCCCGACCACTACTCCGAGCCAACCTTGACCCCTCCGAGCCGGCCAAGGTCTCTTGAGGCAAAGCCAAGGCATCTCGCGGAAGTGTCCAGTGGCACAAGCTTTTGAAACAGCTACCCCTTGCACCATTTCACTGAGCATGTCCATGACCAAGGACTTGGCTATTCGAATAGATCTTTACACTCTGCAGAGGTGTACAACTTTATCCACAATCCACGATCTCTCTAGCGGGACGGGTTCCGGTCACCCTTGCTCACTTCCTAAGGTGAGCAGTCTAGAGAGCGCGGCAAGGCCTTTACAAAGCTTTGAACTGACTCGGGCTGCCCGCTAAGGTTTCGCAATCCCCTCCTGTGGTCTAGAAGTCCGCAGTGTTATGGGGTGCCCCTCTTGCGCCAACGAATCACACGCTCAACCACAACAACCCCAAGCCAACCCATTGCTAATTATTCACCCAGCACCATTCCCATAAAATAATCTTGTGGTTGCCTTTGTTTGGCCCAGCTCAATGAGACACAAAGTGAAGTCCTTAATTGTGCCAAGGCAAGACTTCCACAACCAAGTGTGCAAAGCACCCACTACTCACTCCTGCCTTCTTGCCTCAAAGAAACAATTTGTATAAGCCCATGCCAAAAGACCACCCAATCTTGGCACAACAGTTTTTAACCAAGTGATCTCACACCACATCCAACACTGACTTAGGCGTCCCGCCATAGTTGCTCAACAATGGCACCACCACACATTTCATATTTATTAGTCAAGATTATTAGAGATGAAGCATGATACGTTCAACCATGTTTTCTAAGCAAGGTCAGATAAGACCTCACGGCCCCCATGTTGGCAAATAACAAAGAACACCAACTAAATTATCCACCCTAAGGCTCACAAGGTGAACATGACAACATGATGGAGACAAGGTATAAAGGAGGCATAACAAACAAGTAGGCAAGTAACTACAACCCAAACCATTTTCATATAAACATAGCCATGCATGATAAAGTAAAACCAAATACATTTACTGAAACTTGGTTCAAGATGATCAAAGGGGATCTGTGGCTTGCCTTGGTCAAGCGGTGGAGAGCCTTCGCAAAGAAGAAATGGGTCCAAGATCTCCTCGAACTCGTGATCTACACGCTCAAGAAAACCAAATAAGCAAAACCACACTAAGCCGTGAGAACTTCAAAAGAACCAAAAGGAACTCAAACCAACTCGGCCAAAAAGGAAACCAAGAGGCTTAACACGGCCTCAAAGAGCTCTGAGAAAGGTCTTGCACAAGGAAGAACTAAGCGGATGAGGCAGGAAGGAAGAAATGAGCAACAAAGTTACAAAGGTCAGGCCGCCCGAACTTTATATAGCCGAGTTGGTAGTGTGCACCACAAGGAAAAACTCAATGAGGTGTAGGCAATCGGGACAACTAGGGCAAGGCTTGCCCTAAAAGAATTGAAATAAAGTACCTCGAGATGTGACTGCATTTAATGTAACCAGACAATTAAATGCGCATGAGTTCTGAGGCAAGAGCAATAATTACAAGGTGAAGAGGGGTGGCAAGTGGGGCTACCAAAGGGTGCACCACAAGTCAAAGAGGTGGCCCCACCGCAAGGGTCATCCCCGCCAAAGACCACTGTGAGGTCTGGGCAAGAGGTCCAAGACACTCGAGAGGGAGGTCTGGGACAGAGGTCCAAGGACTCAAGAGGAGGTTCGACAAGAGGTCCAGAAGCTCACCACGAGGAGGTCTCGCCGCGAGACACGCACAAGGGAGGTCTAAGGGTCAAGATTTCAAGGGGAGGACCTCAACGGTCCAGATCAAAGGGTGCAGGGGAGGTCCGAGCGGCTAGATCTCAACAAGGGGAGGTCTGAGCGGCTAGATCTCAACAAGGGGAGGTCTGAGCGGCTAGATCTCAACAAGGGGAGGTCCGAGCGGCTAGATCTCAACAAGGGAGGTCTGAGCCGCTAGATCTCAACAAGGGAGGTCTGAGCGGCTAGATCTCAACAAGGGGAGGTCTGAGCGGCTAGATCTCAACAAGGGAGGTCTGGCGGCTAGATCTCAACAAGGGAGGTCCGAACAGAGGGGAGATAAGAGAGAGGTCGGATCTCAAAGAGGTTCAACCCAACAAAGGAAGTTAAGAGAGAAGAGACAAACCGGGGACACACAGAGAGGCTCAAGCGACAAAGAAGGAACACCAACAAAGAACTTAATTAAGGCTTAATTAATTCCAATTGAACTCTCCAGATTTCAAGACGTCGAAGTTAAGCTTTGGATTCTCAATAAAGCCAAATGGTTACTTTTATTTTGAAAACCAGGCAAGAAACTTTAAAGAAAACGGGACGTTACAAACCCCCACTATTATCTATGAAGATAATGCAGCTTGTGTTGCACAAGTGCAGATGGGTTATGTGAAGAATCATCTCATAAAGCATATCAACCCTAAGTTCTTCTATGCTCATGAATTGCAAAGATGGACGAAATTAAAAGTACTGCATACTAAGTCATGTGAAAATCTTGCAGATTTATTCACTAAGTTACTTCCAGCATCTAGCTTTGAAAGATACATACGTGGAATCGTAATGATAAGACTTAGAGAAGTGCAGAATTCAGGGGGAGAATCTTCACGAACTCATTATTGAAACTTGATTATGAAGATCGAGTACCCAAAGAGTAAATCCTGGAGATTAAATAAAATTGGGTGGATTGTACTCTTTTTCCCTTGACGAGTTTTCCTGAAGTTTCCCGACTAAGATTTTTAATGAGGCAATTCGTGCAACGCAGCAGAACTTGTATCATGTGATCTTTCTTCAAAATTTTCCCACTGGGTTTTTATGGAGTTTTGACGAGGCATGAACATGTGAGGATGGGTGCCCAAGAGGGAGTGTTAAGAAACTATGGGCTTGGCCCAGAAGCCGGCCCATGTATAGGCTCCCTATCCCAAACCCTAGCAGGGTCTCTAGCCTATAAATAGGGGGTGCTATTCACTGTAAATGATTGATCGATGGATGAAGGAATAAAGAGAAGCAAGAAGCCCCTATATCTCTGTATTCAATCTACTATTATATTCTTATGTTCTTACATCTTTCTTACGATTATGACTTATGAGTTTGTCTGCGAGGTAATCGTTCGGACTGGACTCACCAACGACGTTTCCTCAACAATCCTGACTACTTTTGAAGATGTACCGGGCTAAAATCTATCTTTGTTGGGCAAGTTACTTCCTAATCAGAGTCTGTCTGTAATAGCTATTTTGGTTGTTCAACTTTTTGTTCTGTAAGCTGGGAGAAGCTCGACTGTGGGCAAAGGTCTGGATGGTTGGATCTTAATCCAACGGTCCACTATTTTTTTAAGAAAATACGGACAGCCGCTAGCTCGGACGTATTCTGCGGGTTCCAAAAAAAAGACGGCTGTAATTGGATTCGGATTCCAAGGAGAGGAAAGGATTAGGATCAAGATTAGGGATCAGCTGGCCTCGACCTCGGATTCGGTTGTCGCTGCTCCGCTATATATATCCCGTGAGTTATAGAATCAAAATCAACAAGACTCGTGCAGTCGAGCATCGATCTTAGAACTACTAGATTAGATACAGAGGCCGGAGGGATCTTACGAAGATCGAAGATGGGATCTATGCTCTCTTGCGCCGCCGCCGCTGCCGCCGCGTTGGACAAGATGATTCTTGTTGCGTTGAACAGGATGTGCGATGAGTTGGAGAAGACGGTGAAAGCGTTGAAGAGGGCGCGGCTTGGGAGGCAGATAAGGATGATGATTGAGGACGAGGCCGATCCCAATTGGGCGCCCATCCCTCACGAGCTGCCCCACAAGGAGCAGATGCGGGAATGGCAGCGCTGGATGGACGAGGTCGACCGCGAGTGTCCCGGCGAGATTGTGCTCCACCCACAAGCCATAAGAGCACGTCGATGGTTACGTCATGTCACGCGCCGCCGCCGCCGCCGCTTCTTCTGATCTGCTGCATGCTGCCTTCCTTGTTGTTTCTTTCAAATTGGAATTGGAATTGAATGATGAGTCAGAGTTTAAAGGTGTTTTTTTCAATAGCATTTAATAAACGGATTTGCTATTTCTAAGTGCCTAGAAATTTCTTTAGTCAATTATTATGACCATTGGATTTGTATAGAGAATAACATGCTATATATGATTGGGTTGTTGATCCAATAGATAAAAAATAGGCTTCCAGTGCTTTGTGTGCTTTGTGTGCCTGTGTACATACATGCATGTCAGCATGTGTATATAAGCCCCTACTATTCAAGTGTGTGCGAATATTTGGCCACCTTTCGTTGACATCTTAAGCTTTGGGTAAACTGATTGACGCATTAAATTGTCGTAGCTACAAACTAGACAGTAGTGAGAGGAGGAACTGCGAAGGGGAAACCCAAAGATCCTTGAAGGCTGCGAAGGGGAAACCCAAAGATCCTTGAAGGTGGGAAATGGTATCTAAGCGTGTTCAAGGAGTGTCTTTATTGCTCAAAAAAGTCTCTGCCACATTACATAGGGGAAATGGCTGATTTATAATGTTACATCCAAGCACCTTCCTAGACGTACGTAGTAGCCTCCGGTGCACGATAGACCCTCATAGGCTAGATCTACCACGCATGCTCTCCTGATCCGTAAATGGCATTGGACTTCTTTCGCTCTATACGAGGTTGGCCGGAGCGGAGGCTCCTGGCCCTTCTCAATTTAATCTAATCTAATCTAATTGTTGCTATTAATTCAAATGAGAAACTGAAAAAAAGAGAGAGAGAGAGAGAGATAGGGCTCAAGCCCCCCCCGCGGGCCTTTTTTGTGTGTGTTAGTGGCCCAAAGTGGGTTGCGCTTGTGCAGGCGTTGGCCCAACCCAACCCAATCAACTAGCGTGGTGCGAGTGCGGTGCGGGTGGCAGAATAGAAGCGGAGGGTTGCTGGGTGGCCCGGAGCGTCACACCTCACACAAGCAGCAAGAAGCAAGCAAATCTATGGCCACCGTCGCCTCCACGTACGACGCGTCGACGCCCCGCACAAGCCCCATCACTCTTCTCCTCTCCCCCCATAGGCTATATCTCCTCTTCCTCCAGCAAGCCCCCACCGCAGCAAACCCCAGCCATGGCGCCCCCCTGCCTCTCCTCCGCCTCCCACCTCCTCATCACCGCCTCCCTCCCCAAGCCCTCCTCCCTCAAGCCGCCCCGCCTCCCACCGCCCAAGCCTCTCCCCGCCCTCCTCCTCGCCCTCGCCGCCTCCCCCGCCCTCGCAGCCGACGCGCCGCCGCCGCCCCCGGCCCCGGAGCTCCAGGTCGAGTCGCCGTCGCCCACCGCCAACCCCTTCGACAACTCCCTCCTCACCGCGCCCCAGCCCTCCGCCGACCTCCCCGATGGCGCCCAGTGGCGCTACAGCGAGTTCCTCAACGCCGTCAAGAAGGGCAAGGTCGAGCGCGTCAGGTTCTCCAAGGACGGCGGCCTGCTCCAGCTCACCGCCATCGACGGCCGCCGCGCCACCGTCGTCGTCCCCAACGACCCTGACCTCATCGACATACTCGCCACAAACGGCGTCGACATCTCCGTCGCCGAGGGCGACGCCGCGGGCCCCGGAGGATTCCTCGCCTTCGTCGGCAACCTCCTCTTCCCGTTCCTCGCCTTCGCGGGGCTCTTCTTCCTCTTCCGCCGCTCCCAGGGCGGGCCGGGCGCGGGCCCTGGCGGGCTCGGCGGGCCCATGGACTTTGGCCGCTCCAAGAGCAAGTTCCAGGAGGTGCCCGACACCGGCGTCTCCTTCGCCGACGTCGCCGGCGCCGACCAGGCCAAGCTCGAGCTGCAGGAGGTCGTCGATTTCCTCAAGAACCCCGACAAGTACACCGCGCTGGGGGCCAAGATCCCCAAGGGGTGCCTGCTCGTCGGCCCGCCCGGGACGGGGAAGACGCTGCTCGCGCGTGCCGTCTCGGGGGAGGCGGGGGTGCCCTTCTTCTCCTGCGCGGCGTCCGAGTTCGTCGAGCTGTTCGTCGGTGTGGGCGCGTCCAGGGTCAGGGACCTCTTCGAGAAGGCCAAGGCCAAGGCGCCGTGCATTGTGTTCATTGATGAGATTGACGCTGTTGGGAGGCAGCGTGGCGCCGGGCTCGGTGGGGGCAATGATGAGAGGGAGCAGACCATTAACCAGCTGTTGACGGAGATGGATGGCTTCTCCGGGAACAGTGGGGTCATTGTGCTTGCTGCGACGAACAGACCGGATGTGCTAGACTCTGCGCTTCTACGGCCGGGGAGGTTTGATCGGCAGGTCATGGTTGACCGGCCAGATGTCGCTGGGCGTGTCAAGATTCTTGGGGTGAGCAGTGGCTGGTGCTTAGCTAATTAGCTTACTTGTGATTACTTTGCTTGTAGTAGATATTATTCTGAATTCTGCTAAACAAATATGCCAACTCGCTTAGCTTCATTAATGACATTGATGACATTTAGCTGACATTGTTGTAGTGGCGAGTCCAGGGAATGGGAATTTAATTTCTTGGAACTTGATAAACTTAGTTAAGAGTTGAAATTTCTGAAACAATTTGTCTGAAATATTTCGTGTCATATTGTAGAATGTATGGAAGGCTGTGGTATAACTCATTTCACAGGCTGAAATGGGGCAGACATTCTGCAGCTGGCTGCCCCTTGTATGATTCATGTCTCATAGTATATGTGGTTATATGGATGATACTAGATGATTTTGTTCTGCATCCTAGTTTTGCCCTTGTGAACTAATTAATATCTATTATAAGATAATTATTAGTTCATTACATGTTGCTTTTCTCTTAGTTCTGTAAATGATAAAATTGCCACCACTTGTCAGTATTGTAACGCCTTTGTGGTTTCAATTGTGTATTTATCATTTTCCTCAAAGTTGATATCGTGAGAACTAGTGAGAAAAACTGTCTAACTCTTCATTTAACAAAATCGGTTACCAACTCAACTGGCAAGGCGAGTAGCAAAGTCACATCGGATATATTTAGCAGTTCAAGAGCATGTTGAAAAAGAGTAGCTCAAGAGATTATGTATTATTTAACGGTAGAATGATCTCGGTTTGGAAGAAATTTTCATTGAATTTTGTGCATATCTATTATCTGGTCAGGACCAGCTATCTTCATTTATTAAACTATCTGTGTTTGTCGTATTTTTAAATATATGCTGGCCCATATGGCCACTGAGCAATTTCTGTTTAAGTGAGTACTTCGTCTTCCTAGTTGATCAATTGATCAAAGGCTTTGCATCTACTAGTTCATCTATCCTTGCTGTTCCCAACTCTAGGGATTTCAATGTATGTCCAGCTCCTCCTGCTAACCTTTGTACAAGCTATGCTCAGATTCATGAAGATTGCCTTCCGGATATATTTTTCCTTGAACTTCCCTGTTTGATGTGTTTCTATTTATATCCGTACACTAGCTTACGAGACATGTTGTTATCTAATAGGTTCATTCCAGAGGAAAAGCATTGGCAAAAGATGTTGACTTTGAGAAAGTTGCTAGAAGAACCCCTGGTTTCACTGGAGCTGATCTTCAAAACTTGATGAACGAGGCTGCCATTCTTGCTGCTCGTCGTGATCTGAAGGAGATAAGCAAGGATGAGATCTCTGATGCTCTAGAGAGGATCATTGCTGGGCCTGAGAAGAAAAATGCAGTTGTTTCAGAAGATAAGAGGAGACTCGTGGCTTACCATGGTAAATTTTGTCACCATAACCTGTAACCTGAAGTTGAAACCATCCTGGAGTGTACAGATTCCTAATCTGTTTTTGAACTAATGGGTTTGCAGAGGCTGGTCATGCCCTTGTTGGTGCCCTCATGCCTGAATATGATCCTGTTGCCAAGATTTCCATCATCCCTCGAGGTCAAGCTGGTGGACTCACATTCTTTGCTCCAAGCGAAGAGAGGCTTGAGTCTGGAATGTACAGCAGAAGCTATCTAGAAAACCAAATGGCTGTAGCCCTTGGTGGCAGGTGCGATTTCATGAAAAGTTTGTTCATTTCGGCACCCGCTAGTTGCTACGGTTGTGCATAGTGATGAACTGTGTGAGCTGGCATGGTTTGCAGGGTAGCCGAGGAGGTGATCTTTGGCCAAGAAAACGTGACAACAGGGGCTTCAAACGACTTTATGCAGGTCTCACGTGTCGCGAGACAAATGGTTGAAAGATTTGGATTCAGCAAGAAGATCGGGCAAGTTGCGATTGGGGGACCTGGTGGAAATCCTTTCTTGGGCCAGCAGGTATGCCACTACAATGCAAGTAGAGATTGTCGCAGGAAAAAAAACTGTAACTTTGAAAGCAGAATCTGTCAAAATTAACAAGGAACTAACTAGACGTGCAAACTTCAACTATAAAATGGATCTGGCCAACGTTGCTTGTCCTCATTTGTTCGGTGTCCTGATTCATGAAGTCTCTACCAGCCTCTAGGAAAGGTCATTTTCTATATATGTTCAGTATTTGTACTCTGTAACTGTCCATTTACCTTGATGACTAGTGCACCCTGGCTTCCATTTTAGTGCATTACTGTAACACGTCACTCATACTGCCGATTTTGTCATGTCCATGTCCCATTTCATAGATGGTCTATTCAAACTTGTAAGCAGTGGCAAAACAAACACTACCAGCTAGGCAAATATCTCATTTGTGTGGCTGCGAGTAGACCCTGGTGGCCCTGCCCAACGTGGAGCTGTGTCTCACCTGGATTAGCTTTGCTTCTTCAGAAATTCAATTACTAGTTCTTAGCAACGGTTTGAAAAGTAGTTTTGACATTGTTTCGTCGCAGATGTCGAGCCAGAAGGACTACTCGATGGCCACCGCGGACGTGGTTGATGCTGAGGTCAGGGAGCTCGTGGAGAAGGCCTACTCGAGAGCAAAGCAGATCACCACCAAGCACATTGACATCCTCCACAAGCTCGCTCAGCTTCTGATTGAGAAGGAGACCGTGGACGGGGAGGAGTTCATGAGCCTGTTCATTGACGGCCAGGCAGAGTTGTTTGTTGCTTGAGGCAGCAAGGCAGCTGTATGTTTCGTCGAGTGATTACACGAGTAAGCAAGGGAAATGGAGGATCCAACTTGTAGGAACCACATTGATTTAGTACAATGGTACATGTATAGTTGCTTGTCTGTTACACCACGACTTTAACCAAGTAGCCCTGTTAAGAAGAGTCTCGACATATAATACTGTCTGAACAAATGAAAACAAGAAGAAACGTCAAGAAACGAAGAATCGAGGCCGAGCTTTGAAAGTGAAAAAGAAAGTTTCACGTCCTAAAACCGTGTGAATGTTTTCCTATCATCATACTAGCTAGATGCCTTGAATTCTCCTATTTTCCATCGCCCAGCTGTTAATCCGATGCAATCCACATGTCTATTACGCATGATGCGCGTGCGGAATTCAAGTTCACCAACCGGTATGCATGTGTCCGTGCTGTTAGCTAGCACCAATTTCTATTTGCTCTTGCTGGTAATGATGGATTCGAGCGATCCAATTAAGCTGCTAGTATCTAAATTTCAGTTGATCAGTTTGCAGCTTAATATCACAGTGGCACGTACAGTGCGTTACAGGCTACAAATTGAACCAAGAGTTTTCTTTATGGGAGCTGCGGGTTATCAAGCCACTAAATGTTCCCTAGCTGCAGAGTGCAGACGAAATACTCCATATAAGTACGAATTAACGGAGCATTGCACTGGTAAAAAACCATGAGCACTTATGAAATATCAGAAAATGTGAGAGATACTGATGCCGACCACTCTTTGCCAAAAATCAAGAATTCCCACTCTTATTAATTGCAGTAATCGAGTATTGTTGTGTATGGCTTGTATATAACAAGGTGAAAGGAAGAGAGGGTGTGTCCGGAAAGCAGGAGCACAGAGCCCTCCACTGTACGGGCTATGAGTCCAAGTCGAACATGTAATTAGGGTATAAATATATATCGCCAACCTTTTATAACCCTAATCAGAAGAAAAGAAAGAAACTCCTCATACGGACGGAGTCGCCGGTTGCCGAACCTCGTAAACAAGTCCTCGTGTCTCCTATGTGCTTACTGTGATTGTTCTCCCGCGTGAAGGGTTGTCGCCGGTTCCAACAATTGGTATCAGAGCACGATTGAGATGGCGACGCTAGGTGCTAGATTTGAAGTTGTGAAGTTCGACGGGACTGATAACTTCAGATTGTGGCAGATGAGGGTGAAGGATCTATTGGCGCAACAGGGTTGTTCTAAAGGGCTACACGAAGCAAAGCCAAAGACGATGGAGGATGACGATTGGGAGGAGTTGAAGGAGCAGACAGCCGCGATCATACAGCTGTGTCTTTCGGATTAGGTTATGTATCATGTGATGGATATAACATCGTCGAAAGAAATCTGGGACAAGCTGCAGACTCAGTTTATGTCCAAATCCCTGACGAACAAGCTTTATCTGAAGCAAAGGTTGTACGGGCTGAAGATGTAGGAGGGTTCTGATCTTGCATAGCATGTGAATGTCTTCAATTAGGTGATCACTGATCTAGAGCATTTGGAGGTGAAGATCGCCGATGAAGACAAGACGATTATTCTGTTGTGTTCATTGCCACCTTTCTATGAGCACTTGGTCACCACTCTCACATACGGGAAAGATACTATCAAAGTTGATGAGATTATCGTGGCCCTGTTGGCGCATAATCAACATAAGCATAACAAAACTTGGTACCCAACTCGTCGCAAAATTTCTGAAATTTTGCGCTCAAAAATTGTTTACCAATATCTGTAATTATTCGACTAGGAACACCAAATCGAGTAATCACACTTCTCATCATGAAACTTTTTGCAGCTTCCGTTGTTATCCCAGTCGCAGGTTCGGCTTCGATCCATTTTGTGAACGTATATGTCGACGATCGAGTCGCCGATCTTATGAAATAAAATAGAGGAAAATAATATAGATTTCTTGGGAGAGAATGTGACTGCTCTTTATTGATATGAACTGACTATTACAGAGGGTGCCTATGACCAGACGGAGGATTAATCCTAGTTACACTGAGTATGATGCTTGCTATGCTATCTTATCAGACTTAAAGCATGAATCTAATGATGATTGTGCTGCTATATTCTGATGCCTGATACGATATCAGATGATCCTTTATTCTCGTCCATGCTTCATCCTTATATAACTTCCGAAGAGGTGGCAGTTGCTCCTGGAGAAGGCGTTCGTTGTGAAGCATTGCGGCTGGTCGGAGCGAGGTGATAGTTAATAAAGTATCAACCGCTTTGCGGTTGAGCGTCTGTGAGACGCTCAACCGTTCGGTGGTTGTTTGTCAGTGTTTTAAGAATATTATATAACGTCGCGTGGTATGGAGTATATAGCTCATGCTATATTCCTCACACGGTAAAGAATATACCTGGAATAGATCCAGATGCAAGTTCATGGTTCTTACGAGCAGTTACCTGGTCGGAGACTAGGTACATGACCTTGTCTGACCAGGGTACCCATTATGTAACCTCTGGAATCCTTATAACCAGTGAGGTCGTTAGCCTTAGGGGTTACGACCGTGAAGACGTATGGTCTTTTATTATGTATTAAAGTAATACATAGAGATTTTAATCCTCGTCGGTATCAATAGCCACAAAACGGAACTCAAAATCTCTTTGTGCTTTTGGGAATGGCCCTAGGATATCGAGACCCCAGGTTGCAAAAGGCCATGAAAGAGGTATAGTTTACAATGCCTTAGCCGGTTGGTGTATTTGCCTGCTATAAAACTGGAATTGTACACACTTTTCAACCAACTCTTTGGCATCATGGAGGGCCGTTGGCCAATAAAAACCTTGCTGGAAGGCTTTATCGACCAGTATTCTATAAGAAGTATGAGTTCCATAGATGCCCCCGTGTATGTCGTGAAGGAGATTTAATCCTTCTTTCTGTGATATACATCACATGAGAACCCCTTGAGTAGCTCTTTTATAGAGGACTCCTTCGACAAAAGTATACATTTTGGCCTTCTGGGATAAATGATCTGCCTCAAGTTCATCATCGGGTAGTGTATCCTTCTGAAGATACTCGTAGATGGGATTCATCCAGGTATCCTCGTACTTTAGAGAAGCTATCTCAATAGGAGTTGTCTCTGGAGGATTCTGACTTGCGGTGGGTATTCAATGAGTCGAACGTCCTTCCGTCTTGCCCTGTTCAACCTGTAACACGCTGTGAGGTAGGAACAGGTGAATTAACTGATCGACGTCCATTAGTTCGTTTGCCTCCGGCAGGTGGTGCTTGAGTGCCCATCCTATTTCCAGCAACAAGTGGTTGCGGGATAAGCCGTGGAGGACTGTGCATGGTATCTTGATCGGTATCTCCGATTGCATTAACCTCGTGGCGCCAACAGCAATCCTCCGACGAGCTCCCATCGTAACTAAGAGATAGCCTTCCATTGCTTCCGCAAAGAGCCTCCACGATGAGGAGCAGTCAGAGATTACCACCTCCGATGGGCTTTGTGGTGGACTTAGCTTGATCCGGCGGATTACCGACCATATGTTGAGTTTGACCATGCCCACTTGGCCTACGATCGGTGATAACTTCATTGATACCTTCACCAGATGTCGGTTGGCCCCCGGAATATGTAGGAGCCATTGGCGAATACTGGTTGTCCATGACAATATCGAGAGTACATGGACTCTCTGATTGCATCGTTAAACCATCGCCAAGATTGCGGTAGGATGGACCAGCTTGTCGCGCCCGGTAGACCACCCACAGGACCTCTCAGGCACAATCGGACCACCACAAGATCAGTAGCTAGTCCGCATAGATTCAACAACGATGTCATCACAACCATACCACAAACGATAGAAGAAGTAGACAAAATAATATTAACAACAAAAGACCTTATGGTCAAGCTTGTTTACAGAGGCTGCCCCGCAGGGCTACAACTCAGCGGAAAACGAAATAACACGTGGAGACCGCCCGACATGCCCACAGGCAATCGGGTGGAGGACGTCCTAGCACGCCTGGTCTTCAAAGACTTGCTCTATAAAGAGGTCGGGGCACCCAGGGAGGTCTTCTTCAGCTGCTGATCAACCAGAGGGCACAAGTCGTGAGTACTTTTGAATGTACTCAGCAAGTCGCAGGGAACAGTATGCAAATAATATTATGCAAGGCTTTGACAAGGAGGACTTTATGGTTAGTTTGCAGAAAGCAAAATTTACTTGAAATATAGTAAGTAGATTGCAAAGCACAAGTTGAAAGATTAATACATAAGTAAACAAGTTTTCTTTGAAACCACTCGTGATCACCCAAATCACTAGCCAGACCACTCACAACCGCCCTGGTCACTAGCCAGACCACTCGGAACCAGCCACGACCAACATTTTGAGAAAAATCTACCCCTTGCGTGAAATCACCAGGCATGTCCTTGACCGCGGACACGGGTATTCGAATAGATTTACACATTGCAGAGGTTGTACAACTTTACCCACAAGAGATAGTCGCCTGATACAACACATGTTTCCTTAGACATGTGAATCAAGGTGAGACTATCACCCGGCTTTTTACAAAGCTCTGTTTTGGCTTGGTCCTGCCCGCTAAGGTTTCACCATGTTGGGGCCCCTCTTGCGCCGGGTGATACCATCCGGTACTCGGAGATCACGCCTTCATGACAGAACCAAACCAAAACATCTGCTAATTAGCCGGCCAGGTCCACCCCATCCTGGACATGTGGTTGCACGGTATGGCCCGGATCAATGGCTTACAAGGTTAAGTCCTTAGTGGTTGCTCAGACGAGACTACCTCATTCCAATGTGCTTTTACACCCACCTTTACCGCACGATCACTCGCCCGAGCAAAAAAAAAATTGAGGTTCAACCCGGCCAATGACCACCCAGTCATGGCACAACAAGTTTTAACAACAGTGGCCACGCTACAATTTCATATTTCATTAAGTCAAGTTTAGCATCATTGAGACATGTGATCAAGAGACGTCGCACGTCTAAAGCAGGTCTAAGCAATATACGCACCCGTGTTGGTTATCACAATAAGAATGTCCAACTAAGATTACCCACCTATGGTGTCCAAAGGTACATGTCAACATGTCGAACACAAGTATTCAAGGAGTCATACTGTCAAGTAGGTGTTTAGCTAATTTCCAAACTATTTTTATACAAATAGCCATTCATGTTGATATAAAACAAAGTAGTTTTGCAAACTGGGTTCGATATGATCAAAGGTCTACGACTTGCCTTCAATGAAGAGCTGGGATTCTTTGGTAGAGGTCGCCGGGTCCAAGAACTCTTCCGCGAAGCCGGAATCTACACGTGCGAGAAGAGCCAAATAAATACAACGAATTCAAATAAGAACCAAATACTACCAAACAAGAACCACAAGAAAAACTCAAGAATAGAAGAACAAAAAAAAAGCCTCCCGGGAGGAGGTCCAACTGAGAGGGAGAGGTCGAAGGAGGTCCCGAGGAAAAGGTCCTGGGGAAAAAGGTCCTGAGCAGAGCAAGAAAATTGGAGAAGGCTAAAGGAGATAAAAGATGGCTACTCAAGCTTTTATAGCCTGGAGAAAACGCACGAGTTCAAGGGTAGGTGAAGGAAGAGATGGGGGCAAGTAGGGGAAATGACAAAAGGGGGATTAGGTACTGCAAAAAGCAGTAGCATTTAATGCGACACAACATCATTTAATGCCCAAGGTCCTTTCCATCAGCAGTGATGCGACGAGAGGAAGGAGAAGGTGAGCAGGACTGACAAAAGGGGCCAGTCAAAAGGAAGGTCATGACCCAAGAGGAGGTCGTGACCATAGAGGAGGTCGCGGCCCAAGGGGTGGTCGCGGACCAAGAGGGTGGTCTTTGCAAAAAGACCAGGAGGGGGTGGTCGTGACCCAAGGAGAGGTCGCGACTAGAGGACAAAAGGGGAGGTCGCGGCCTCAGAGGGAGGTCGCGGTAAAACGACAAAAGGGAAGGTCGCGGCCAAAGGGGAGGTCACGGCAAAACGACAAAAGGAGGAGGTCACGGCCTCAGAGGGAGGTCGCGGCAAAACGACAAAAATGAGGAGGTCGTGGCCTCGGAGGGAGGTCGCGGCCTCAGAGAGAGGTTGTGGCAAAACGACAAAAGGGGAGGTTGCGGCCAAAGGGGAGGTTGCGGTCAAAGGGGAGGTTGCGGCCAAAGGGGTGGTCACGGCAAAACGACAAAAAGGAGGAGGTCGCGGCAAAACGACAAAAAGGAGGAGGTCGCTAGGACAACCCGGAGGTCCAAACGAAAGGGAGATCTGGACCTAAGGGAAAGTCCAAACGGAAGGGGGGATCTAAACCAACAGGGAGGTCTAGACTGAAGGGAGGTCTAAACCAACAGGAAGGTCTAGATGGAGGGGGAGGTCCGGGCCCTCAGATCCAAACGAAGGGAGGTCTGGACTCTTAGATCCAAACGAAGGAAGGTCTGGAGAAGAAGGAGCGGAGCCGAGGAAAACACGGAGCGAACAGAGAAAGAGAAAACAACACTAGAGAACTCCAATGAGCTCCAAAACAAACCAAACTCTTGGATTAGTTGAAGTTTAATTTAGTCATTTTAAACACTCTTAATTCCAAAATCTCATGTTAAGCTTTAGAACTCCAACAAAACCAAATGGTTCTTTTTATTTTAAAAATTTTCAAAAAGGCTCAGAAAATTTGGACATTACAGGGCTTGTAGAGGCATTTGAACGTTCCGAACTGGTCAGAACGACCGGTTCCTCTGGGAGCGCCACAGATAGTGGCGGTGAATTCTCATCCATCCGGTCGATTTCGCTAATATCAGCGAATGGCGAGCCGGCGGAGGAGGAGGATGACAACATCCCATTTTCTTCCATGGCGCAGATGCATGTGTCCATATTGAGGTTGGAGTAGTCCGCCAGGTCAAACCAGTTTTCCTCATCCCAAGTCCCTGTCATGTTCGCATGAGCGACGTTGGAGTGAAGGGAGTGGATGAGGAATGCTTGAGCGAAGTAATCTTCAGGAACTAGACTAGCCCTAATTACACTTGGTGTACTAATTGCTATGCTAATGCTTCAGATGAAATCCAATCGTCTGTTGATCTTCCGAATTAGATTGTCTTTTGTCGTTTGTGTTCTCCTTTAAGTAGTTGACAAAGTGGTGGCAGTTACTTCTGGAAGAAGCACCTGTTGGAAGTGTCACGACTGGTCGGAGGGAGACGGCGGTTGTTGAAGTATGAACTGTTCAGCGGTTGATATCAGAAGGAGACAATAACCATATGATGGTTACTGTCAGTATCTTAGGGTTGTAAATGTCGCGTGGCTTAGAGTAAATAAGACATATGCTCTATTCATCACACGGGAGGAATATGCTTAGAATCTGATCCAAGGCCCAGTTCATTGCTTCTATGAGCAGTCATCTGGTCAAGGATTGGGTATAGGACCTCAACCGACCAGAGTATCCATTATGTAACCTCTGGAATCCTTATGACTACATGGGTCGTTAGCCTTAGGGGTTACAACCACAAAGACATATGGTTTTTTTTATTATGTATAAAAGCAATACATAGAGATTTTAATCCTCATCAGTTATGTTTAATCATTGATGCTTAAAATTGCCGAACAAATTACTATTTGACACAATTAATGCTGCTTGAAAATTATAGATGTAGTTCTATATATATCGTGCAGCGGTGAACCTCTGTCATTTTCGTTCAAGTTCCATCTCTGTATTTAAGTATATTAAAAGTGATATACTAAAAGTATAATACGAAACGGCCATCCTATATAGGATTAAACTGGTTGTGCATGCTAAACAACATAAACTGATGGTTGGCTTATATATGGACTAGTCACTACTACAAAAAGGCTAATACTGGACGCCTCATCACAGACGGTTGCCCAAAACCGTCTGTATTACATGCAATCACAAACGGTTTTGGTTTTGCGACCGTCTGTGTTACTGTCTGCGCTAAAAACCGTATGTGAAGAGATAATATCACAGACGATTCATGCTAAAAACTATATGTGAAGTATCACAGACGGTTCTGAATAAGAACCATCTGTGATATTACTAAGTATCACAGACGGTTTTCAACAAACAACCATCTGTGATACTTCACATACGGTTTTAATAATGAACCGTCTGTGTCATGAGACCATATCATGGATGGTTCCATTGTGGAACCGTCTGTGATAAGTATCACTGGCAGTTCCATAATAGAACCAACTATGATAAGTCTCTTTATTAGTAGGAGTCCGCTAGGGTTTGTGCTTTAACTCGTCACTCCCCAGCGGCCTACTCTCGTCCGTTCCCCTTCCTACCCGAGTGCCACAACTACAGCGACACTGCCTTCCCCTCTTCCTTCTCCCCCCGGCGTGCGCAACCCCGGCTACCTCTCCACCGGCGATGTCGAGGTAAGACAGATCTATCACCTATTGGTTTGTACTGTTAGTATTCATGTGAACCGAGCTCCTTCTCCCTCTCGCCGCCAACTCCCGCACCTCCAGATCAAGCTCCCTTCTCCCTGCGCCGCCGGATCAAGCTCCCAGTCCTCCCTCGCTGCACCGCCGGCCCTGGCTCCTCCTCCCTACGCCGCAACTCCAGCTCCTCCTCCCTCTCGCCGCTGGCTCGTTGCACTACCTCGGACCTCCCTCGCGCCTCCAACCTCTCCGGCTCTCCCACTAACGCGTAAGTCCCCTTCTTGTCTTCTTAATGTTGTCTAGTTGTTGGTTGATGCTGATGGTGATGGCCATTGGCCAGAGCCCAGATGCTAAATGTGTAATACATACATACATGAAGATAAGTGCATCATTGCAGAGAAGTGTAAATGTGTAATACATACATATAGAGAGAAGTAGAGAAATCATAAATATAAATGAATGTTGAATGAGTGAATTCAGAAGTGTAAGTGTTGTCTGCTATTGAAGTATTGGGTTGTTGATATGTATGGGCTGTTGTCTGTTGATATGTTATATTGTTATAGTTATGACTTATTCAGAAGTGTAAAGTGTTGTCTCTTCTATTGATATATATGGGTTGTTGATATGTTATGACTTATTGAGTTGTTAATATGCTATGACTTATTGGGCTGTTGATATGTATGGGCTGTTGATATGTTATATTGTTATGACTTATGACTTATTCAGAAGTGTTAAGTGTTGTCTGCTATTGATAGTGGAAACTTGCTTGGTGAACCATGGACTGTTGATATGTATGATTGATGATTTGCAAAAAATAGATGTATAAAATGTGTGATATGTATGTTATGACTTATTATTGATTTGTCATTTTGTCAAGATGTCATCTGATGCTTCTCACCATTCATTTCACCCTTGTCTGTGTAACTGTGTTTTTGCCGGTCAAGTTCTCCTACCTTGCGTCCCAGGTATGTCCTACCATTCCATTCATAATCTCTTCTCTATAAAGTCTCCAAGCAGTGGTTGCTTGTGCCTTTAAAATCGGCATCAGTCATCACAGACGGTTTCAGCCACAAACCATCTATGATAGTTGTCTATCACAGACGGTTCTCAGTTAATAACCGTCTGTGACAGTATGCATCACAAACGGTTTGAAAACCGTCTGTGATGACCTCATGTCATCACTGACCCATAAACTCAGACGGCTTGCGAAATCGTCTGTGATGACATTTTTGAACCGTCCTGTGAAGATCTTTTATGTAGTAGTGAGTGGCCTAGCATGCAGCTAGCAACATGCATGCAATATTAGTGCAGTAGAAGTTTGCTAGCAAACCAGCCGACGTACTGTAAATTATACGAGCGCATCTTTTTCTTGAGGAAATATTCCATCATTAATCACGAGAGAGATATATAGAGAGAGAGAGAGAGAGAGAGAAATGCATGCATGCATGCATAAGAGCATCTACAACAGTCAACGTCACTTGTTACTAAGGGGCTGCCACATCAGCATTTAGGTGATGTAGAGGAGAGAATGTGAGATTGTTTCTAGATGAAGAAACTAGCAAATTGTTAATACCAAGACACAAGAAACAACCAAATACTCTATTGGAGACTTATTTGTTACTTAAAAACGCGTTTTGTGGGTCCCACTGTCTCCTATCAAAATATCCACCGGATCATGTAGCCCGACTTCATTAGTGATATGATAAATGAGCCAAAACATGTAGGCTACAAAGTTGTACTTCATTATTGATCATCAAGAATTATGCACACTTGTAGCAATTAAAGTCTTAGACACAAGCTCAAAAAACAATCTATTGGAAAACTTGTTTCTTTTTATTAGATTGAGTACTCTCTATCCTCTTAGTAACAAGTTAAGAAACAAATTATTGTTGATGCTCTAAATACAATGCGGCAGTTTGTAAGAACAGTGAACAATTAACTGGGAACAATGAAATAGTATTCTCACCTGGTGTCCCGTGCGAGATGTGGGTTAGTCTGAAAATGAGTTGGATTTGCTAATGTGGGTTGATGTGGATTGCTCTGAAGATGAGTTGGGTTTTAGCCACCCTTACATGCATTCACCTAACCGAGCTATAGGTATCAGTATAAAACTGATGAGGTCTCCAAGGGACATATAGACCCACCGAGGCGAGCGGCAACGAGGATGGATGGCACGCACATGCGATTATCTGTCTCTGTCTGTGCGATTATCTGCTACGTACTCACGCCGACCGGCCGATCCATGCACACCACGCACCGCAAAAATCGGATCCCAAGCGCACGCTACTAGCTATAGTAAGCGTGCCTGTCCCTTACAAGTTGGGAAACATCAGATTCCAAATGTTTCATAGCCCATGCCCATCGCCATCTACGACTATACGTCGTCTGCTCCATGGGTACGTCTACCGAGTTTTTGCCTGAAATGGTGATTTTTTGTTTGGTATTTACAAAAATAGTAGTGTGCAAACCGTATTTACAAAAATAGTAGTGTGCCGCACGGCCGCCGTGCCTCCCGCTACAGCACGACGGCCATGTGGGTGAGTATTTTTCGAGACCTAAAACCCTTAATTTTTGAGACATTTTTAGAAATATAAAATTCTAAAAAACATTACACAATCAAGTCCACTATGTAAAGAGCCTTTAAAAAAATTCATAATGTTTGGACATCATTTTTATATTAAAAATTCCTACAAATAGTATACTTAAATGAATTTTTGAGAAAAATTCACAATGGGAAGAATTTTGAAAAAATTATACAAGCAAGTACACAGTGTCAGGAGGTTCCAAAAATAATTTCATAATTTTTGAAACTCATTTTCTATATTTAAAAATCAATACAAAAGTATATTTAAATATATTTTTTTAAAAAAAAAAAAAAGGAAATGCTACCGTGCGAGTGGGTATATATATATATATATATATATATATATATATATATATATATATATATATATATAACTCTTGGACGTGCTTTTTCTTTAAAAAATAAAAAATACTCACCACATCACTGTGGTAGTCTTGAACGCCATACCGCATGACCGTAGTGTGGCAGGACACTATTTTTGCTAATACGATTTGCACAGTACCATTTCTATAAATACAAAATGAAAAATCGCCATTTCGGCCCAGAACTCTGCCCTACCGTCGTCGTCTACACCAAAGTGCCGACGGGTTAAGTTTCACCGACCTGCATGAATTGAAGATTTTTTTTTAAATTAATATAACAAAAGCAAATACCGATTCAATGGACGACAAATTATTATTTCTGTATTTTTTTTCTCAAGAGTATTTATTCTTGTCATATTAATTAAAAAATAGGTTATTTCAAAAAAAATCATGAATTGAATGGGCTAGTCGCTATTCCTACCAAGCTAGCTGCAGATCGTTGAATATTCGGGTCCGGATTCACCAAGCCGCCCATGAGCTCCAAATTTCATAGCTTTCAGGAAATATAAGATATCTAGCTAGCAGCTATTAGCAGGTAAACTTGCAAATGATTAATCTGGGGATATCTGGTTGTTGCACGTTCTCTCCCGATTTTTTTAAATAATCATTATTTTATTTGGAAATACATTATTATACCTGTCTTTTTTATTTTATAAGAATAATACTGTGTCGCTCCACTATTGGATGTGTACGATAGGAAGCTTTTTATCGTACGCTCTGACGCAACATCTAGACACAATGTTTGTAACAAAAATAATTCATGTGTGCAATAATGCGCAAATGATAAATATAAGGAAGAAGTCTATTTTACAACCTTCAACTATGATGTAAGTCCACATTTCAACCCGCAACTCTAAAACCATTTACTTTTCGCCCTCAAACTCTTAAAACCGGTGAAAAACACCCCCTTGACTTGAAACCATCATGGTTTTGGTTGACATGGCGGCGGTTTTCACTGACATGGACTACTATTATGCGGTATACGCTGATAATACGTTGATGTGGCATCACAATCAGCTATGAACAGTGATCCTAGTCAGCTCATATTGCCATTTATGATGTTTGAGTCAACAAATAACTAAAAAAGGTATGAAGGTATGGGACCCACCCGTTAGCCTGCTCTCTTCTGTGGTGAGGAAGGGAAGGATGGATGAATTGGGAAGGAGGGACAGCAGCGGGCGGCGCGTGCAGTGACACGCTAGGGCACCACGGCAGCCTGGCGGGGATTAAAAATCCCTTTTTATTGTCCTGATGCTGATTAGGATCCACGTCGACGCCATGTCATGTCAAAACCGCCTTGAAATGGGTCAAGGGAGTCAAGTGATCTGGTTTCGTTAGTTCAGGGTTGTGTTCCAGACGGTTTTAGGGTTGGATGTTGAAAATCAGACTCTGGCCATAGTTCAAGGTTGAAAAATGGACTTTTTCCTAAATACAATGCCAAGAATTTTTTTTGGGAAAAATATCAAGTTCTCACCGAAAATACATGAAACCATCGGTATTGAACATAACTATGCTTTTAAAAACTAGTTCAAATATCCCAAAACAAACAAATTTGGATGCTACATCATTGCAACATTTGAAAATAACAGTAGAAACATCTGAAAATAATTGTTGCAACATCAAGAAATTTGCAACATTTAAAACTTACTTATGAAACATTTTGATTTCATATGTGCAACAATCGGTGACAGCAAAATCATTTTCCTACAAAATTTCAGGAAGATGTATTGCAACAAACCAAATCACTTTCTACAACAATTAAATGGTGAAGGGGCTGCAAAAAAAATTGCAACAAATCAAAAACATTGTTGCAATAAAAAAACACTCTACGCAATATTTCGAGTTAACTGTTGCAACAACTTTAGCAAACGTCTGCAACAAAAATCGTACTCGAAGGCCGGAGACTGAGCCTGGGGGGCAATGTGAACACGGCTACCGCCGACGCGGCCCCCGGTGGCGGCGTCGCATCTCCTCGTCTCTGCCTCATGCTGTTGCTAGTGGCATGGCGCATGAGCTCCATCTTCTCCGGTCTTGTTCCTACCAAATCTGGCGAGCTTCGGCCGCGATGAAGACAACTCCGGTGAACAGTGGCAGCTCCGCGGAAAGGGAAACACCAACGAGGAGCCCGCAACGACAGAGCTCAGTTAGTTGGACAGAGGAGTCATCGGGTAGCTCGTCAACACTGGCAGGCTCGCCTGCGACTCCACGGCCGCAGACCGTGTGCTGCCACATTCACCCCCGGCTCCTTGCCAGCCATTACGCCGTGGCCACTGGCCTACTTGTGCGGCACCAAGCTTGTCGGGCCGTTGTAGCTTCTCTAGCTACTACCGCATCGCCGCTCTATGTGCTTGTCTACCACTACAGCTGCGCCAGAATGGAACAGAGGGAGGGTTCTTTGGTGAATGGGGAGAGAGAGGGAGAGAGAGAGAGAGAGAGGAGAGAATTGAAAAAGAAGAGTAGTGGGCCGTGCGAATTGGAGAGACATGCTTTAGCATCCGTGCGGTGGGTTCAATCCAACGTTGAAAAGCAATTATGTCGATTGTGGGTGAATAAGGTGAGGAGTTGAGTTTATTTGGTAGAGTTAGGTACTTGACTACTAGGTGAGCGAGTGGAGATAAGAGGAAGGCATCCGACATGAGAGATGCGTCCGGACGCACGGGGCATACATTGTCCTTAGTTATTTCCTTGATGCTCGCGCATGCAACGGACCGAATGCAAGACTTTGTCTACAGTTTGATGGAAGCGCATAAAAGGAAATAATGGCGACCGCAGTTGTCATTGTGCTTCTCTCGCTACAACCTCACCTGCTGTCCACAACGTTCTGGTCTTGCCATCTTTTGCTCACTCGGGATCGGGACCATTGCACCCCAGGGCGAAAAGGGTGTGACTTCTGCACCATGTCAGTTGCTCATGCCGCCGGTGTCTTCCTCAACGCCATGCTATACTAAGACGCGGGCGCTTCTTTCTTGGGATGCAGAGAACCGAAAAAACGATAGATTTCAACCAAAAGGAGCCTTGCTTGAAAAACTGAGTCACTGTTATTTTTTTTCTCTCTCCCTAAAAGCATATTTACTACCACGTTTTTTATGCTGTCACAGCATATTACGCTCATTGATTTTTTTTTCCCAATCAAAGGTTATCCTTCAATTGTGTAATTTGTTTTTTCCCTTTAAAAATGTATTTTAGCTTCAAACTCTTCTTAGCATTTCCAATGTTCTCCCATCGAAAGATCAGATGCAATTATGTGAGCACCTGCATGATTGTTCATATGACAGTCACAATGTCGCACGAATGGGTTGTCGATCGTCTTCCAATTCTGACTTAATTAGGGCTCTCCTGTCCTACCGGCCGTCTGGTAGCTAGCAGCTAGGTTGAGTTTGTTTCTGCACGCATGCATACGCATGCATGAATATAACTCTAATTTTAAGCTAGGAATTTTAAGCTAAATAATCTAAAACAGACAAGAAAATAATCCATATAAGACGAAGAAAAAAGACTTAATGTATAACCCGTCGTTCCTCTCATGCCATGGAAAGATGCGGGTTAATACCAATGAAGACCTTGAGCTATCTCTGTGTGGCCTACGGGCTTTCTTTCGATCTGGATAGAAGTGGCATGGACGCACTAACGTTCGGATGTACGATGGAAAGTTTTTTATCGTACGTTTCGACGCAACATCCAAACACAACATTTGCAACAAAAATGATCCATGTGTGCAATAATGTGCAAATGATAAATACAATGCCAAGAAAAAAACTTTGGGAAAATATCAAATTCTCACCGAAAATGCATGAAACCATCGGTATAGAACATGACTGTGCTTTTAAAAACTAGTTCAAATATCCCAAAACAAACAAATTTCGGTGTTACATCATTGCAACATTTGAAAATAACAGTGGAAACATCCGAAAATAATTATTGCAACATTTAAAACTTATTTATGAAACATTTTGATTTCATGTGTGCAACAATCGGCGACGACAAAATCATTTTTCTACAAAATTTCAGGAAGATGTATTGCAACAAACCAAATTACTTTCTGCAACAATTAAATGGTGAAGGGGCTGAAAAAATTGTAACAAATCAAAAACCGTTGCAATAAAAACACTCTATGCAACATTTCGAGTCAACTGTTGCAACAACTTTAGCAAATGTCTGCAACAAAAATTGTACCCGAAGGCCGAAGGCTGAGCCTGGGGACACTATGAACACGGCCGCCGCCGACGTGGCCCCTGGTGGCGGTGTCGCATCTCCCCGTCTCTGCCTCATGCTGCTGCTAGTGGCATGGCACACGAGCTCCAGCTTCTCCAGCCTTGTTCCTACCAAATCCGGTGAGTTTCGGCCGCGATGGAGACAATTCCGGTAAACTGTGGCAGCTGCGCTCAAAGGGAAACACCGACGAGAAGCTTGCAACGACGGAGCTCGGTTGGTTGGACAGAGGAGTCATTTGGTAGCTCGTCAACACTGGCAGGCTTGCTTGCAAATGTGCTCGCCTACGGCTCCACGGCCGCGCGCTGTGTGCTGCCACGTTCACCCGCGGTTCCTTGCCAGCCATTACGCCGCGGCCACTGGCCCACTTGTGTGCCACTGAGTTTGTTGGGCCGTTGCAGCTTCTCTACTACCGCATCGCCGCCTCATGTGCTTCTCTACCACTACAACTGTGCCGGAATGGAACGAAGGGATGGTTCTTTGGTGAATGGAGAGAGAGAGAGAGAGAGAGAGAGAGAGAGAGAGAGAGAGAAGAGTAGTGGGTCGAGCGAATTGGAGAGACGTGCTTTAGCATACGTGCGGTGTGTTCAATTCGACGTTGAAAAGCAATTCTGTCGGATTGTGGGTATTTGAGGTGAGGAGTTGAGTTTATTTGGTAGAGTTAGATACTTGACTACTTGGTGAGTGAGTGAAGATAAGAGGAAGGCATCCGACACTAGCGATGTGTCCGGCCGCACGGGGCATAACATTGTCCTTAGTTATTTTCTTGATGCTCGCGCATGCAACGGACCGAATGCAATACTTAGTCTGTCTACAGTTTGATGGAAGCGCATAAAAGGAAATAATGGCGACCGCAGCTGTCATTGTGCTCTCGCTACGACCTCACCTGCTGTCCACAACGTTCTGGTCTTGCCATCTTTTGCACACTCGGGATCGGGACCGTTGCACCCCAGGGCGAAAAGGGTGTGATTTCTGCCCCCATGTCGGTTGCTCATGCTGTCAGTGTCTTCCTCAACGCCACGCTATACTAAGGCGTTTCTTTCTTGGGATGCAAAGAACCGAGAAAAAACGATAGGTTTCGACCAAAAGGAGCCTTGCTTGAAAAACTGAGTCACTGTTTTTTTTTTCTCCCTAAAAGCATATTTACTACCACGTTTTTTATGCTGTCACAGCATATTACGCTCACTGATTTTTTTTCTTCCCAATCAAAGGTTATCCTTCAATTGTGTAATTTGTTTTTCCCTTTAAAAATGTATTTTAGCTTCAAACTCTTCTTAGCATTTCCAATGTTCTCCCATCGAAAGATCAGATGCAATTATGTGAGCACCTGCATGATTGTTCATATGACAGTCACAATGTCGCACGAATGGGTTGTCGATCGTCTTCCAATTCTGACTTAATTAGGGCTCTCCTGTCCTACCGGCCGTCTGGTAGCTAGCAGCTAGGTTGAGTTTGTTTCTGCACGCATGCATACGTTTATCTAGGTTTTCAGCCACCATCCAGATCGATCAAGAGATTTCCTAGAGGCTATAGCATATATATATATAAGAGGTTATGTAGCAGAATTATTGAATCAAATCAATAATGCCGGCCGGCCTACCTGCAGTGCTAATCCAGTCCTAGTGGTTCCTTCAGGTATTAGTCGTCCTTATTTCATACCTAAATGTTGCATTGATCATATCTCCATGTATGGATATATACAATCAGTAGAGCCTTGGAGGGCATCTTAGGTATTGTGTAATCGTGAAGCTGGAGCTAACCCACCATATTCCCGAGAGATTTGATTTAGGACAGTTTTGCACGAACGGATTGTCATTATTCAGTCTCGATATCATATAGTTAGTTGGCTAAAACCCAATTGACAAGGATCTAATAATCATCAATTAATTAAATTATTTATCTGTAATTATTACTATATATAATAATATCTTCGTGTTATTCGTAAAGATACCCTTTATCATTAATAAGGGATAAACTTAGCCGAGTGGTCGTAAACCATTTTATGACCGTCTTATATGGTTGTAAGTTTTTCTACTATCACCTCATGATCGTAAGCCTTACTATGATCACTTCATGGTCGTAAGTTTTACTACGACCACCCTATGGTCAACAAAGTCTGCAGACATGTTGGCCCAATCGACTAAGGACACTTATGCATTGTGTTTAATACACACAGTAGTTAATATACGTTATTATTCTCCGGGATAACTGCACGTATTAAGCCTCTGTCTCTGACATAACTGCAAGACGACGTGGGAGGATTAGTCTATGACAATAACCGTCACTGAACGTGTGTATTTCATCAAACAGTGAGACGCCTCTTGATACAGGACAACTGTCACTCCCTTCACGCGCTATATAAAGAGTAAAACTGGTGGACAGAGGACTACAAGAACAACAACAACGAACATAAGACAAGGAGCGACAGGACCAACAAACATAAGTCATTAAATCCTAATTCTAGTGATTTCTTCCCTGTTATAAAGCATAGTCAATACAGCAACACAGAAGTATGGTTATTATTCCCTCGAGAGAAAACTCGAATCTGTATAGAATCCACGTATCTTTTTCCGTGTGGTTTAAGTCAAGAAGAGTCTCCAACATTTATTCGTAAGATCGATACTAAATCATCGACACCAATCAAGATCTCCTTGCGTTTGGCTTAGTTTGAGCAACACGTAATTTTCACTGGACATTATGGAGGAAACTGCTCGATTAGATAAGGTGGCCCGTGTTTAATTTTTGTCCCAAAAAATGCCGGTACGGGAATACACTGTTGACCCTCTCGAAAAGAAGGAATCGGAACATATCATGTTCATAATCCGAGTTACGAACAGTGTTCAGATATAAACCATCTGCATTGATCGGCCATTTCCCTCAAAATGGGGCGAATATATTAATTGGAGGTTTCTCACTGGAGTAGTGAGGAAGCTAGGGAAGATTGTGATTAATTGGCGAAATTAGATACGTAGAGAGTTTTGCAAACCTTGGTCATGGTTCAGTTTGACAGTATGCGTGGCTAGTACAAAGAGTTCTTTTTTACTGCGAAGAGTTTAATTAATTTGTGAAAATTGGGTCAATGGTCGGTCCTAATCTGAGCCGCACGTAGCTGATCTAATGGACGAGAAATGCGCGCCTGTGTGTGCTGCAAACACGTAGCCTGTTCGGTCACGTACTCACGTCGTAAATTTAAGAATAACCTAGATGAAGTAGCTAGACAATACGATTCACACCTTGTAAGCACAATCAAATTGCTGGATGACTTTTAATTTGTAGATCACGAAACGTGTATATCACAGTGCTCATTTCAAAATGACACGACGATTAAGAGAGAGATAATATGCATGCAGGTAGCTAGCGAAAGGAGAGCGTTTGCTTTAATTCCTTCAATGCGTGCGTATGGTATGTACACAAGGCAGAATAGGGTTTGGACGTCCAGGAAAGGAGGTAGCTAGAGTGGATTCGTAGTGATTCGTTAGCACGTCTGGGTGTGGATGTTGAGGAGTGCGACCCTGGTGTGCAGGATGCTCCTGAACACCTTGTCGCTCCCCGTCTCCATCTCCGCGATGCACTCCTCCAGCTCCTCCAACCTCTCCAATGCCACCATCTCCTTCTCCTCGTCCGAAGCGGCCGACGGCTTGTTCTTCTTGACCAGAGAGATCAGGGATGAGGCTGCAGTCTTCTTGGAGGAGGAAGACGCGGCCGCCGTGGTCGCCGCCGCCGACATGGTCTCGACGGCCGAGAACACGGCCGCGGACGCCGACGCGACGGCGGCCACCGCCTCGGCGAGAACACCGGACACCTCGACCTCCGCCGCGCTGGCCGCGGACCCCACCAGCGTTGGCCACTTGGCGGCCCCGCGCACGGACGCGGCGAGCCTGGCGAGGTCCTTCTCCGCGTGCCGCTGGGACCTCACCGCGGAGGAGAGCCTCGCGGCGTGGCGCCTGCGGAGCGCGGCCTGGAGCTCGGCGAGGTGGCCCTTGAGGTCGAGGACGGCCTCCTGGAAGGCGCCGTGCGCGTCGGCGAGGACGAGGAAGCCGTCGAGGAGGCAGGCGGCGGTGGCGGATCCGCCCTGGAGGGCCGCCCGGGCCTCAGGGAGGAGGAGGAGCTCGGAGAGCGCGGCGTGGAGCGCGTCGAGGTGGGCGAGGCCGGAGGAGGCGGGCGCGGTGGGGTCGGCGACCCAGGAGCGGACGGCCCGGATCTGGGCCTGGAGGTGGGAGAGGAGCGGGTGGGAGCGGCAGGGGAGGCTGATGGAGCGGACGTGGTAGGCCGCCGCCGGAGTGCGGGGCTTGGACCTGGCCGGGCTGAGAGGGAAGGAGATGGAGCGGCCAAAGGTAGGCGCCATTGCTGACTAGGTGCTGGGTCTCTTCTCTTGTAATGTTGAGATGTTTTGCTTGGCTTGCCGTTGTGGTCTGTGGAGACTGTGGTGAGAAACAGAGCAGGGGTGCGTGCGCCATATAAAGAGGAGGGAGGCGCCGTCCCGTCCATGGCGAATGGGAGGTTGAGGCCGGACCGGAGGAGAGCGCATGTGTGGGCGGTTGGTGGCGGGAGACCGGATCCGCGAGGGGTGGGGACGCGTGGATGCATGCAAGTGGCGGGAGCAGGCATGCAGCGGCCTCGTGGTGTCACACGTGGAGTCTGTCTCGCGAAGAGCGCATGCGTGCAGGCGCTGTTGCGGTGGCGCGTGCAGCATGCATGTTTCTCGCTCGCGAGTAGACCAGGGCATTGGTTCGGATCGGCCCAAAAGCACGGCACGACACCACAGGAAAGAGGAGGGCCGGGTCGGCATGGCATGGGAGACATGGCCGTGTTAGGCCTACCGATCAGGCACGATGGACAGCATGACATGAAAGGGGAGGGGGGAGGGGGTGCTGCGACCGTTGTTGTTGTCGTCGTCGGCTGACTTCTTGCCACCCACGCCAATGCCGACACGGTACTCACGGAGAGAGAAGGCGGAGGCAGCGGAGAGTACATGTGCCAGTGCGCGCCGCCATGCCGTGGGAAACCAAGGCCACCGGCATGGGCGTCGTCCCATGCCGCAGCGAGGCCACCACAGCTACCGAGATCTGGCTTGGCATGCATCAAGCCACCGACAACGCTACAGTATGATCTTGACAGGCCGTGAAGCGCACACAAAGATCGAGCCCCAAAGGGCGGAGCGAGATTTGACAGAGCATCAGTCCAAAACTAAAGGGTTATAAGTCTATAACTAACATCAAATACTATCAACATTCAGGTATAACAAAAGTACAACACAAATGCACAATTGAAATAAAATTTGAATTCGGTGTTTAACGATACGACAAAATAAATAAAACATAGCAAAAAAAAAGAATGAAACATACTGTTGGACCGAAAAGGCAGCTAGAGGGGGGTGAATAGGAGCACGCTCACTTTTTCATAAAGGTCAGATTCAACACCAATTTCACTCCAGTAGCTACGGAAGATATGAAGATCAATCTACAAGTACAGCGGAAGACTTGTATTGAATCTAAACCAAAACCCCCAAAGCAAAAGACCAAATAGAGTTCAAATCCTAATGGGCGGTCAGACCGGCGGCTTATGGGCGGTCAGACCGGAGGGCGGTCTGACCGGCGTTAAAACTTCGGTCTGACCGATTTTATCCAGAACAGAAGAACAGCCTGAAAACTCAAAACTCAAATCGATCTAACTTTTGATTCCCACGTCCAAACTCCACGAAACTTGAACCACACCTTCTAAAAGATATTAGCAACCTATTCCAATCAAGGATCGCATAGATCCATGCCAAAGTTCCTATCTTTTTCAGTTTGAACGAAGAGTGCTAAAAAACCGAGTCAAAATCAAAATATGATCTAGAGACTTGCTCGTGGGTGATTGATGATCAAGATGATTCTAGATGGGTTCCCACATATCACAGCAAGTTAGATCAAGGCAAGAAACCAAGTAAAAACTCACGGATCAAAGAAAGACTCAAAATCACCAAATAGAGAGAAAGAAAGCAAATGAGCTCATCTTTGATAGAACTTTCTTTGGATTGATTTGATATGGTATTGGTTTACAGCCACTCCATCAATGGAGGACAAAGACTCAACACATGAGCACGAAATCAAATCCAACTCTCTAGAACCCTAACCTCCAACTATCTTCACCTCCCTTATCTATTTATAATAGAGGCTAAACCTTCTAGAAGCATTAACCCTAATGGGCTCCCGTTAAGGCCCAACACAAATGGGTCACACACGCACGTATTTTAAAGCACCGTCTTCATCTCCTCTTGACCTAATCCACTTCTCCACGCACCGTCTTGCGTCGAGGGTTGGCAAAAGGTCACCAAGATGATATTTGGTAAAATTACCAAAATACCCCTTCTCGATTTTTTTCGAAGACCGAGTCCCATCTTCGTGAAGCATCTCCATGCTTCGCCACGTGTAGGTTGATCCAGCAGCTCTCATCATGTCGGCAAGTCTCTCCCATCCGGCTCCCACCGAAACCACCAAGGCACTTGCATCGACCCTCGCGCCGCTTGATCCAACCCGTCGCACCGAACTGCTCGTTCGGTCACCTTTGTCCCTCTTGCGCTATGCTTGACTCCATTGACCTCACCCGCATCCCCGATCGTTCTGGACCTCAGCTCTCCAAGCTTAGTCCCGATCATCCTCGCCATTGACCGTCATTGACCTCCAAGCAACCTGCACAACAATACACAAAGAAATCGATTCCGGGAACAAGTTCTTCACAACTTGACCCACGTTAGTCAAAACATGCATCATGCAACACATATGCACTGAAACCCATGAACTTGATCTAACCAAACAATCATTACCATCGAGTTGGCCGATGAACAAACCAAAACCGGTCAGACCGCCACTTTGGCCAGTCTGACCGCCCCCTGGCGGCCTCGATCACCACTGCTTGGCGGCCCGACCGCCACCGAGACTTAGCCAAATTTCCTCCCTGAAAATTCAAAACCTACTGGACTTTTCAAACCAATAGAACTTTTGCTTGGAAACTCCAAAAATTATGAGACCAAGTGTAGTAGAATCTACTCTCTTGCCTACACCTTCTATTTTTGGCCCAGCTCCAAAATCCAACATCTCATAATGGCTGGTCTGACCGATTTCCCAAAGCCGGTCGACCCTTCTAGCTTCTGGCCTCGATCACCACAGGCGGTCAGATCACTTCTTGCTCGACAACAAAGTTGAACTTCACCGAAAACGCGTGATTCGATAAACCTTCAACGCTATTGCCAATTGTACCATCATCCTAAGATCATGAGCAATTTTTGCTTAATTAACAAAGATTTGGTTCATTTGATCCTATCATCATGTATTTCTAATTCTAGTACATTAAATATTCAAATTGAAAGTTAATAAACATACACTAACACTCATACTATCATATAGTGAGTCATACTCATAACTTCATAATTCATAAATCATAAGTCATAAGTCATAACTAATTAACTCTTTTACAGATATACTCATACAAGCCATGAAGCCAATCAGCCAATGCCAATGCCATTATGCCAAAGTCTTAAGATCGTAACACAAACACACATCAAAGATTTTGAGCTCACCTCACCAGAGCCAAAGACCGGCGGTTGAGGTGGAAGCGAGGCGTAGATTAGCGGAGGGTAGGCATCATCTGCAGCCGGCAGCGGGGCTACGGCTGGCGTCTGGCGTCTGACCGAGGCGGCTTGATCGCTGAGGATCGAGGAGGCGGCGGTTGGCAGGCTGGAGGCGTGGAGCCGTGGAGACTGGAGAGGAGTCGGTGAGTCGTCGAGTCGGGCCGTCGGGGGCGGGGGTGGCGTCGGCCTCCGGCCTCCAGCCGCTGGGCTCCAGGTGAGGAACTGAGGACTGAGGAGAAGAGGCGATGGCCGGTGGGGGCGGTGTTGCGCAGTGGAGGCGTGGAGCTGTGGAGAGGAGGTGGTGGGGGCGGCTTCGTGGCGGAGAGGAGGCGGGGGCGTCACGGTGAAGAGGCGGGGCGTGGCGAGAGGAGGATCGCCATCGATGGCGGAGTCGTGGAGAGGAACTTCGAAGCCGAATCGGGGTTAGGAAGGGGATGAGAAGGCGGCTAGGGCAGGCTAGGCAGCCGCTTGGCGCTGGACCTGCTCCCTCCCGCTAGGCCGCTCCATTGGGCCGGCCGGTTGGGGATAGCCTCGGGCCGGCCGGTAAACTGGCTACTAAAATTTCCCACTAGAATTTTCTCTGGGCCTCGGGCCGTTGCCCAATCGGCTCGAGGCCCATCTCCACCCCTGTCGAGCCCCGACGCCTCGCATCCACACTCGCCACTATAATTATACTCATTAAGCTCACGCACCGTATGTGTAATAGTAGGATTAACACCATGTCGAAATAATTCTCTTCCGAGTGTTGGATCGATGTTGGTACGGGAATTTCCCTTTGTCTTTGCAATTAGCTCAAGATAGAGAGCTGAATGAGAAGGCCAAAGCTCAACAGGCTAGAAATTAAACAGAGTATCGATCTCTGAATCAGCTCATCGCATGAATGCTGCGATTCTACGTGCGCATGCACCTGCATGTACTGTATAATCCGTTCATTCCGTCTTGAGAGTCGTGCACTCCCTCTCCTCTCTTCGCTTGGCGTCGGCGCGAGGCAACCCACACCGCCGCCCGCGAGGTTTCCGGCAGCGGCGCGGCCCGTGTGGTGGCTCGGCGGCGGTGAGCGAGAGAGGAGGGAGGGAGGGAGGGAGAGAGAGAGAGAGGAGAGTGGGTAGAAGCACGAATCTCGAAGCAATATAGATAGTGCATGCAGGTCGGCCCCAGGCAGCGTAGATTCATCTGTCGAAGCTGGATGGATCGAGCAGTCAGCCGGGCATGAGCTCCCCACCGCGCGCGCGCAGGTAGCAGCACCCGTACTTGGCGTCGTCAGGTACCAACAAGACATTAGACACGCCCGGCGACCCATCGTCGATGGTGCTGGCGTCGGCAAGAACACCGTGCTCCGTTAGCAAGCGAGCCAGGTTCCTTTGGCCACTAGCTACGACATTGGCACGACGATGCTTGGTAGATGTAGGAGCAGGTGCCATCTATCGATCTCAGCACCTCGGCAGCACTAGCAAATTAGCATGCATACATCGTCGTGCTGTCGTCGCTCCCGGAGGACACGGACGCGTCGGCGCGTGCGCGGCTAATGCCCGACACGATCCGCGGCGGGAGGGGAGGTGGTCGTACGTGTAGGAAGGCGATCGAGAGAGAGAGAGCACGTCGTGCGCGCGCGCGCGTGGCAGGAGACACAGCTCGTGCGTGAGGGACGGCAACATGTCCTCTGTTTTGTACGGAGCCTGATCTCCTATTTGATGACCAGCGATGACCTGTTTGCCCGACCTCAAATTTGAAATTTGAAATTATCAACGATCGAGTCGTCGATTTTACGAAATAAATAAAGAAAAATAACAAAGAATTCTTGGAAGAGAATTAGATTGCTCTTTATTACAATGAACTAGATCCTTTACAAGAGGTGCGTTCGATAAGGCAGTGAACTAGCCCTAATTACACTTGATGCACTATGCTATTGCTTCAACAGCCTTGAGTTGTGATTGTAAATCGTATCATGATCTTGCTCAGTGTCTCATTCTCCCAGTTGTCTTCTCCTTTAAATAATTGACGAATGGGTGGCAGTTACTCCTGAAAGTGACACCCTTTGGAAGTGCCGTGTCTGGTCGGAGAAGCGGTTGATTATTGTCAGTGACTTAGGGCTGTAAACGTCGTGCGGTTTGGAGTAAATAAGACATGTGCTCCATCACCACACAGGAGAAATATACTAGGAACCAGGTCCAAGTGCCAATTCAAAGCTCCTACGAGCAGTTATCTGGTCGGGTAGCAAGTATAGGATCTCTCCGACCAGGGTACCCATAAATTAACCTCTTGAATCCTTACGACCAAGGGGTCATTAGCCTTAGAAGTTACGACCACGAAAGACATAAGGTCTTTAACTAAATAATAAAGTAATATTTAGAGATTTTAATGCTCGTTAGGAATCTTTTATGTTCACAGTACAGTCCCTGGATCAGTAGCTAGTGTTCGCAGTTACATCATTAGATATCAAACACATATCATGAAAATGTAAAGCTGTTGCATAATAATAAACAAAGCGTAAATATACCTTATGACTTTTGTTTTTTAGAATGGCCGACCATGCCAAATATCGTTAAAGAATCAGCAGCGGAAGCGAAATTGAGATACAACACGTGGAACCCTCACGATATACCCACAGACAATCTACTGGGCCCACGACCCAATCATTGGCCTTCTTGTCTTTCAGTCTTAAAGAACACGAATAAGTGTTCATGTAGCCTTATTCGTTTATCACTACTACAGAAATGCTATCTTGACGCTTTGATCACGCAGCGGTTCATCGAAACCGCTCAGATAAACACAATCTCGAGCGGTTTTGTTACCCACCGTCTGTATGTTATTCTCGCGCTAAAAACCGCTCGCAGGAAGATGTCATATCACGAGCGGTTCATGTTTGGAACCGTCGTGATACTTCACGAGCGGTTCCTAAACATGAACCGCTCGTGATATTACACAATATCACGACGGTTTGTTTTAGAACCGTCGTGATACTTCACGACGGTTCCAAACATGAACCGCTCGTGATATTGCCCAATATCACGAGCGGGTTTGTTAAAACCGTCCGTGATAATTAACTCACCACGACGTATATATATAGCTCCGCCTCCGGCCAAAACAGATATAGTCTTCTTGATCTCCATATCTCTAGGCGCTCGATAGGTCCATCGCCGTTCCGTGCGGTTTGAGTACATCGCCTCACCTCACCGGCCGCCTGGTCCATTTCGGTTGTATATTGTCGCCGAGGAGCTTGCCGCCGTCGCCTCTGCTCACCGACGACGACCCACCGCGCTTTGGACCTTCCCGACTTTCATTGACACCTTCCTCGTGATCGAGGTGAGATCTCAAGCATAAGCATCCTTTAATTTGAGTAGTTTCAGCGCTACGCCAAATCGCTAGTTTCAGGCGCCTCCATGGGACATCGTACCGTCGGTTCGCCTCAAGCGAGACCTTAGGGCCGAGAGCCACGACTATATAGCAATGCGATGTCACCCCTAAGCCCAGTTTGAGCTTCAAATTAATTAATCCTACTGTTTTTAATCATTTAGTTAATAAACTAACGAGTCTATGACATGTGGGGCCGCCATAGATTTTATAAATAAAATCATGAAATAAAAAATGAGTCACTGACAAGTAGGGCCCACATGTAAGTTAATAAAATCCGAAAAAATGTAAAAATGAAAAAATCATAATTAAGCCTCAGAAAATACGCTTTCGAAAGTCATCACCCTTTTATTTATTTTCAGGGTTTTCAATACGAACCGTGTGATGGACCGAAGCTGGATGTACACTGAGAACCGTGTGAGTGAAGAGTACATTAATGGCGTGTTGCCTTTTACAAGAGCCGCCGAGGAGGATATGTTGAATGAGGCGGAATATATATCTTGTCCATGCATTGATGCGAGAATCAAGATGTTTAACAACCGAGCGCAGATCGAAGCACACTTGATTCAAGGGGTTTCAAAAGGGTTATACATGTTGGACGATCACGGTGAAGAGCATATTATACAGAAGTCAACGATATGCATATTATACAGAAGTCAACGATATGCCGCCAATGTCGATTGTGGTTCCGATTCGGATAGGCCGCACGATGACAATCTAGATCGATGCTTCGCGATGCGAAGGAACCGTGATGAGAGGGAGTATGTTCAATTCGGGCGTGATGGAGGACTCAGAGAAACCTTTGTTCCCGCCGCAAGTCGGAATACACAAGGTTGTCATCCGTGCTTAAACTGCTGAAATTGAAGGCAAGCAACGGTTGGTCCGACAAGAGTTTCACTGAGTCATTAGGTCTCTTAGCGGACATGCTTCCGGAGGGAAATGAGTTGCCCAAAACCACCTACAAAGCCAAAAGGTTCTTTGTCCATTGGGAATGGAAGTAGAAAGAATACATGCATGTCCGAACGATCAGTATCCTCTACCGTAACGAGTATACAAACATGCATGTATGTCCGTGTGCAACGCATCCCGATACAAGCGTAAAAGCAATCGATGACGACGAGGAATCGAGGTGAAGAAAGGACCTCTGCTAAGGTGGCGTGGTATCTTCTGTAATTCCCGTTTGAAGCGGTTTTTGCGAACCCAAAGAATGCAAAAGCTGTTGTATTGGCACTCGAGGAGCGTAAGAATGACGGAAAGTTAAGACACCTGCCGATTCCGCCCGGTGGAGAAACATCGATAGGAGGTTTGCGGACTTCAAAAGGAACCGAGGAATATAAGGTTTGGATTGAGTATGATGGAATGAATCCTTTCGGTAATATGAGCAAATGACATAGCACTTGGCCTGTGGCGCTCAGATCTACAACCTTCCTCCTTGGTTGTGTATGAAGCGGAAGTATATTTTGTTGTCGATACTTATCCAAGGGCGAAGCAACACGGGAATGATATTGATGTGTACCTAGCACCATTGATGGAAGATCTAAAAATCTTGTGGATTGAAGAGTGCATGTATGGGATGCGTACAAGCGAGAGAACTTCACTTTACGTTCCTTGTTGTTCTCGCACCATAAATGATTATCCCGCCCTTGCTAATCTGTCGGGCGAGTACAAAAGGGCCAAAGCACATACTCACTTTGCTTAGATGATACCCAGTGTGTGGGTGAATCACTCAAGAAAACCGTGTACATGCGTCATCGTAGGTTCCTTCGAGGGCTCACCCATACCGCAGATGAAGAAACAATTCGACGGAGAGAAGGAGGACAATTCACTCCAAGGCATTTAAGTGGAAAAGAGGTCTATGATATGGTTAAGGATTTAGATGTTGTGCTTGGAAAGGGATGTAAATCGAGGACAAGTAAGAAGAACATGTGGAAGAAGAGATCAATATTTTGGGACTTACCTTATTGGGAGCACCTAGAAGTTCGCCATTTGCATCGGCGTCATGCATGTAGAAAAGAATGTATGTGATGACTTGATTGGTCTCTTCTTGAACATTCGTGACAAAACAAAAGATGGTGTCAACGCACGGCTTGACTTGGTTGATATGGACATCGGACTGAGTTAGCACCAACAAGGACCGATAAAGAATGACGAACGTTTTCCCCGCTTGTTACACTCTGTCCAAGGCCGAGAGAACCGAATCGTGCTTGCTTGCATGGCGTGAAAGTTCCGTCCGGTTACTCGCCAACATGAAGAAACTTGTTTCGATAAAAGATTTGAAGTTAATTGGCATGAAGTCTCATGATTGTCATGTGTTGATGACACAAATGCTCCTGTTGCAATTAGAAGTATTTTGCCGATCAAGGTCCGAGAGACAATCATGAGGTCGTGTTATTTTTTAACACAATTGCTCGAAAGGTCATCGATCTCGAAGGACTAGATGCTCTGCAGACGAGGTGGTGACGACACTATGTGATCTTGAGATGTATTTCCCTCCGTCGTTTTTCGATATCATGGTCCATCTCATTGTTCATATTGTGAGGAGATAAAGATGTGCGGGCCCGTGTTCCTCGTAGCATGTACCCGTTCGAGAGGTTCATGGGAATTCTCAAGTCATATGTACAAAATCGATCTCGGCAGAGGGCAAGATCGTCGAAGGTTATGCAACGAAGAGGTCATTGAGTTACGCCTCGATTACATGGCTCGGTCGAACCGATAGGTGTGCCTCGATCTCGCCATGAGGGAGGCTCGAGGGTATCGGGACCATCGGAAGGAAAGCAATCACTCCAAATATGGATCGTATGCTCAAGCCCATTTCACTATCTTGCAACACATGACCGAAGTGTCCCAGATATCGACCAAAGACAAGGACGTGCTTGACAATGTAATCCGCCGCGGCGGATGTTTGGATCACGAGACAACACAGTGCATTTGTTCAACCAATGGTTGAAGGAGCGACTTGCTAGGAGCTCGTCAAGTGATATCTTGACATGGTTGGCAAAAGGGCCAACATTTACAGTTGTAACATGGCGAGGATACGACATAAATGGGTACACATTCTATCGCAGAGCTCGGGATATAAAAAGCACTAACGTAGCAGCGGTGTCCGCATAGATGCATTCAAGACCGATTGGGTGAGGAGCTCCTACTATGGGCAAATAGAGGAGATATGGGAGCTCGACTCACGCTTTTCAAGATCCCCTATTTCGGTGCCGTTGGGTCCATCTCCCACGGTGAAGGTCGACAAATGCAGGCGTCACTACCGTGGACCTCGAGCGTGTCGGATACAAAGACGAACCGTTCGATCTTGGCTAACCAAGTTGTTCAAGTCTTCTATGTTACCGACCGGCAAATAAGAAGCGCCACGTAGTTCTTCATGGAAAAAGGAGGATTGTCGGAGTTGAGAATGTAGTGGACGAGGAAGAATACAATCAATTTGACGAGTTGCCTCCTTTCGAAGCGGCATAAGGGTCGAGGAAGAAGAACATGACGAAACTAGCTACATACTGCGTCGATCATCATGAAGGGCTAATTTTTAAAGATTAATTGAACAATGTGTGTATATATGTACTATATACATTCTCGATGATCATGGTTAATTTTAGTTCATTTGAGTTAATTAATTGAGATTTGTCTTGTGAAATGGATGTGATTGTTTCTCAAATGAATGTGAATTGGATATACATGTACTTGTTGTCTTTTACGCTTGTTTGAGAGGGCATGGCTAGCATTTCTGAGGCTAGCCAATAAATGTAACGATCTAGATATTAACCAATACAAAATAATATCACGAGCGGTTTGAACTACGAGCCGTCTCACATATATATCACGAGCGGTTGTTTATTAACACCGCTGCAGCGATACATCATATATCATGACGGTTCTAACTTAGAACCATCATGCTACACACTATCACGCACGGTTCTAAATTAGAACCGCTCGTGATAATCATATATCACGAGCGGTTGTTTATTAAAACCGTCATGATTCATCAATATCACGAACGGTTGTTTATTAAAACCGTCTGTGATACATCACATATCACAGATGGTTCTAAGTTAGAACCGGCTGTGATAGTGTGTATCACAGACGATTCTAATTTAGAACCGTCTGTGATGTCCATCCCTATTTACATTCGGACTCTAGCTAGGGTTTGTCGCGCCCGCCACTCTCAAACGATTAAGTTTCTCAACTCCTCTCGCTCCTCCTCCCCGAGCCCGTCACCACTGTCCTCGACGCCGCCTCGAGCCTGCGCTACTCCTCCCGATCCGTCGCCGCCTCCTCCTCCAGGCCGGCGCGCCTCCCCGAGCCCGCCGAGCCTCCTCCTCTGACCCGCCGAGCCCGCCGCCTCCTCCTCCCGAGCCCGGCGCTTCTCCCCTTCGACGCCGCCCTCTTTGCTCGATCTTGCTCCTGCTCGTCCTTCTCCTCGGCGCCAAAGGTAACCAATGCCGAAGTTACCGATCGACCCCATGCCCCTTTCCTAACTATTTCTATCAATAATCTGTCATGGTCCTTCGTGATAATTGTACTTGTTTTAGGAATTTGTATTTGTTCTAGTCGATTATTCATATGGTATTTGTTTTGATCTCGCTCTTCGGAATACATTGCAATGTGGTGTGTTGGGCTTGAGATGAATGCTCTGTGATGATAATAGTCTTGTCTTGAAATTGTTTTGATAATCGGGTTTGTACTTGAGCTCTAATTGGAATGCTTACTCTACATCGATAGCAATATCAAAATGTTAAATCTTAGCTTTATCTTGATTTCATTTATTCACATGATGTTCTATTTCTTGTGAAGATGTCTTCCGCTCATTCGAGTCACGCCTACCATGTGTCTCGATGATGCACCATCCTCTGGAACAATATCCAACCGCGGTAGAAGAAGAGGAATATCGAAAAGGCCCACGGGCGATTTACCATCACGGAGGTCGATCGATGCAGGACCCTATCAATCCTCGCCGAAAGCGTGGCGCGATTCCGGAGAATGGTCGGAATAGTTGCGAGGAACGGGTCAAGATCACCTACGATTCGTGGAAGGTGGTGCGGACCATTGAAAATCTCGTCTTGCCGACGGAAATTCTTGCATCGTTCGAGATCCCTAGAACTCACGGACTCCGTCTTGACGACACGCGTTGCTACAAGCGTGCAAAGCGTGGAAGAACTTCAAAGCACGCTTGTCAAGAACTACGTGGAGAAGGATCTGAAGCCCCTTCCACAAGTATCTATTATTGGAAGAGTCTGGGCGAGTTTGTGGCGAAGAAGACGACAGATGAATTTAAGAGTGAAAGTCTGGGCGCTACGGCCCTCGAGCAAAAACAAGCACCCCCACGCACTCGGCACGGCTGGGTATGCGGCTAAAGCCCCGATATGGAGGGATCGAGAACAAGCGAGCAAGCGCTTTGAATCTCTCCTGCTATTTCGAGATCAGCGATGTCGCTACCGACGGTGGTTATTTGCGAGTTAGCTATTCGCCTCTGAAGTGTACTTTCCAAACCCGAAGACCGTGAAGTGTCCCAACGCTGGTAAGATATCGAACTACCTAGTTTGTAATTACTCCATAACTTCATAGGAAGTGAAATGACATGTCGGGCTATATTGCGATAACGCCGAGTGCACAATCTTCCCAAGGCTCATTCGAGCAGATAGGGAGAAGATATACTCTCTGCGGCCCTAGGAAACAATGAGCATCCGGGTCGCACGAGAGGCGCTAGTGTTTTTGTTACATGGGAACAATGGTTCCAAGCGGACAGAGGATCGTACCGGAGTAGGAGGAGAGCCAAAGCCGAGCACGATGCAAAGCTACGAGAGGATCTTCATGCATCCCTCGAGATGAGCTCACTTTGAAAAAATCGAGCGGAGGTCGGTGAAAAAGTCACCAATCCTTTGAGGAAAGGATTAGTATGCGTTCGAGCAAAAGCGACAAGAGACTTTTGAGGAAAGGATTAGGGATTGCAAATGCCAAGTCGGTTGGAAGCCCTGCCCCCTACTATACCGCTAGCTAGCCCCCAAACATCCGAGTAGTCAAGCGTCCAACCCTAACCCTACCACAATAGGTGATGACAGATTTTCCGTCGATGACATCCGTAATAATTATTATCTCCGAATGCTCAATCCATTCATAAGCTTTGTTGGAGTAGCTAATTTTGTACCGTTATATGCGTAGGTGGCTACGAAGCGCAAGCTCCAAGTGAGATATGTCTCTGTTGCCCTAGATCTTTGCTTGGGGCCAGGTGTATCCATCGATATCGGAGCTTTGGTGCACGGTGCAAATCTAGCTCCGGGTTTCGCAAAAGTGAATGTGGACGGTGTTTGTGCCAATTTCGAGGCCGTCCCGCTAAAAATTCCCCCAAACGATGAGGTCATGACTCTAGGGCAAGCCGTTGGAACATTCATCCAGTGGCCCAAGGAGGACATCTGCTGGAGCTACCTGCTCCGGTGTCAACTTCACAGGAATGTCTCAGAACGGCATCAAGTCCACGGACTTGATCGCACCGGCTTCTGCCTTGACATGGCAAGGGCCCGCTGCATCACATGCATCTACACCTCGTGCTCAATCGACTCTTGTGAAGTCGACCTATACAAAGCGAGGCAGCAAGGGCAAGGGCAAATCGAAGACGATCGAGTCTTCTCGATATCCCCTTCTTGCCGCTGGCGGAAATACAAGCCAGCGAGCCGTTGCTCGAGAAGTTAGACGACCCTACCCTAGGATTTGGATTGCACGAATTGCATGCATGGTACATGGAGCACCCAACAAGCGGTTGATCAACGATGCTCGGGTGTCACCGTCAAGTTCAAGGAGCATCATTTTAACCACGTGTATCAAGACGCCGTCTTCACGGTGACCTTCGACGACTTGTTACGTCTCTTCAACCTCGGCGAGCTCGGCGTCTCAATCATACGATCTTTGACAATCGTAAGTGTGTACAATCACGGTTAATGTTAAGTGTAATATCGATAAATGTTATATATAACTCCTAGCTTTTGTATAATAGATACATGATCGTGAAGCGAAAGAAGGAAATCACCGGTAGGTTTCCTCGACCCACACGTTGTCTCCGAGCAAAGCATCACGGCGAATGCAACATTCGCCGAGAATTACGTTATAGATTTTTTCATGGCTCACCGCAACAAGGAATTCATACTTTTGCCCTACAACCGAAGTAAGTAGTGTTGCACTCTGGCTATACTTAATGTTGATTTGTACTTTATAAACAACACGAACTTAGGTTTAATGACCATCTTGACATACCCGTAGGTTCCATTGGATTCTAATTGTAATTATACCAAAACGGAAATACGTAATATACCTAGATTCCCTCAGAGGGCCACCACAACTTCACGACTATCCGAGTTTAATCATCGTAAACACATTTCCTCCATAGAAACTCTATTGTAGTCTTTCCTTCCTTTGCAATGGCTAAGGCTAACTTCTTGGAGTCACGTGGGGTGTTCGGCGTGTTACATGCTAGAGGATGGAATATCAAGGAAGGACGCCGCAACATGATCAAACATTCCCTGTGCTTGCTAGCTAGTACACATTAATCCTATATAACACTTCGTAGCAATGCCTCTTGAACTAACCAATTCTATTTTTGCAAGGTGCCACGGCGATCGCAAGGGCATAGCGTCTGTGGATACTATGTTTGCCACAACATGCAACTACTCGTCGGTTCGCGATCACCAATGATCCTCGGGTTTGTCAATCTTTCAACAATTATTTCATATATACTTACCAATTTATATAAGCCCTAATTTAACCTTCATATCGACGGGTTTGCAAACATCATTGAAGCTGCGTTGGAGCAGGCGAGCTCATAAAAATTCGATCACACCTTGCGGCATTCCCTAGCAGACGGTCATAAATCCAAATGGGAGTTTCCACGATGTAGCAGATTGAACTTGATTGAGATAGATTGAACATAATGGTACATGTGTGTAAATTAATGTACATTAATGGTTAATTTTAGTTAATTGATTTGTGAATTGGATGTGTGCTTGTTTCTCGAAATGAATGCAATTTTGATGTGCTTCGAAATGAATGAGAATTGGATGTGCTTGTTTCAGAGGGCATGGCTAGCATTTCTGAGGCTAGCCAATAAAACGAAAATAGATTAAGCAATGCAAAAGACTACCACGAGCAGTGCGTAGATGAAACCGCTCGTGATGATCGACTACCACAGCGATGCGTAGATGAAACCGTGCGTGATAGTCGACTACTACGCAGCGATACGTATATGAAACCGCTCGTGATAGTGAACTATCACGCACGGTTTCATATACGCATCGCCTGCGGTAGTCTACTATCACGCACGGTTTTATCTACGGACCGTCTAGTCGAATATCACGGTTTTATCTACGCATCGCTCGCGGTAGTCGATCATCACGCACGGTTTTATCTACGGACCGTGCAGCGGTAGTCGAATATCACGACGGTTTTATCTACGCATCGTGCAGGGTAGTCGACTATCACGACGGTTTTATCTACGCATCGCTGCGTGGTAATCGACTATCACGACGGTTGCATCTGCTGCACCGCTGTGATAGTATGTATTACGAGCGGTTCGAGAACCGTCTGTGATGACCATTAGCATTATTGACCCATAAACTCGCATTTACTCACGGAACCGTCTGTGATGGCGTTTTTGAACCGTCTGTAAAGGCCTTTTCTGTAGTAGTGTATGCTTACTGAATAATAATATATTGAGCGAGCATGAGTGTAGAACTGTACTCGTGAGCTAACACACCGAATGCAGTTATATAATATGCAAGGCTGATAAAAAGAATGACTTGTGGTTTTTTTTTGTTTACATAAAGCCACTTATTGAAATAGATTAAGTAGTAGCAAATCCTAAGACCAATCATTTTTAACTAACACAGGTTTTAACAAAGTTGAGTTTTATTGTAAAATACTAGTGGAGGCTCCAACCTCCTATATCACTGAGTGGCACCATCCACTCAATACTTATGTTCTTTCTCGGGTCACATCTTGTACTTACCATGGTTTCACACACCACCATTTTTTTTGTATTTAGTAGTTTACCAAAATGCTCCTGACCTTTCCCAATTCCTTTTCATCGAAGCATCGTCTATGCTTCGCCATTATCCATATGGCCCTAATAGCTTCCCATCAAGCCTCTCATGCGTCTGGATCCCACCGAACGATCCTCATTTGCAAACAGGCCCAAGTCACTTGGCATACCATATGTCTTATTATGCACCATGACCGCACCCAGCTTTCCTGGTCGTTCTGGACCTCAGCTCCTTCCTAAACTTAGTTTCGATCCACCTTGCCATTGCCCATCAAGCCCACCACTTCGCAAGCCTCGTTTATCTTCTGGCGGCATCTTGATCATTCTGGACCTCAGCTCCCTTAGCTTAGTCCCGATCCCGTCCGTCTCACCATGACATAACTCCGGAGTCCTACAACCATCATCGACAACTATCACGTAGCATCACATGACACACAAAATAATCAATTTACATAATTGATGGGTTAAGAACACATACCTTCAAAGCTTCACCCCTGCAAGCATCACTTTACCTTAAAAGGTCTTTGCTCAAATTTTGTCATCCGTGGTTATTGTCCATCTTGCACCTTACTTGAGTCCAACCATCTCACCTGACATCCATGACCGTTCTGGACATTGGTTTTCCTAACTAAGTCCCGGTCATCTTCACCGGTGACCATAGTTAACTCTAAGCCACCTGCATAACAATAAACCAAACAGCCATTTTTGGGCACAAGTTCTTCATAACTTGATCCACGTTAGCCAAAACATGCATCGTGTAAAACCTATCGATCTCAGCACCTCGGCAGCATTAGCAAATTAGCATGCATACATCGTCGTCTTTGTAAATGCGCTCCCGAGGACACGGACGCGTCGTAGCGTCTTGCTGCTAATGCCCGACACGATCCGCGGCGGGAGGGGAGGTGGTCCACGGCAACGCGCGCGTAAGTGTAGGAAGGCGATCGAGAGAGAGAGAGAGAGAGAGAGAGAGAGAGAGAGTGCCGTCGTCTTGTAGCGCGCGTGGCGAGAGACACGGCTTCGTGCGTGAGGGACGCCAACATGTCCTCTGTTTTGTACAGAGCCTGATCTCCTATTTGATGACTAGCGATGACCTGTTTGTCCGACCTCAAATTTTTAATTAGAAATCTTTTATGTTTACAGTATCATTTTCTGAATCAGTAGCCGGTGCTCACAGTTATATCAATGGATATCAAACATATATCACGAAAATATAAAGCTAGCGCACAATAATAAACAAAGCAAAAATATATCTTATGACTATTTGTTGGGTCGCGGGTAGGCTACGATAGCTACAAACAAAAATTTCTACCACGCAAACCAGGAAGCCAAACAAGTAGATGATCATAGATCGTTACCACTAGACGCCAGTGAAACGGCGGAAGAAGGGTTGAGCGACTGGTCCAGCGAAGAGCACGTCGATGTAGTGGTCGTAGTCGATCGTCAACGTCCGACAAAGTCGATCACGGTGGTCGTAGTCGATCGTCCCCTTCAGCAACCTCTGTAGTTCCTCGTGAAGATCGCAGATCGTCCTCAAGCGCAACAATCGTAGTAGCGCCTCTACGGTATCCACACGTCCAGGGAAGGAACAACCGAACGCTGGTGTGCTAGCACCAAGTTGCACGGCAGAGCTATCAGGAAGATGGCGGCTAGGGTTTCGGTGATGTTTCGCCCCCTTTCAAACAGCCTCATGTATCTCCTTTATATAGTGCTCGTGGCGGATCCTATCCGGACACGTTCTGAATAATCAGATCCGTCTTGGTTTGTTCCAACCCGTTAAGTGTGTGACCACAGAGGTTCATGTATAGTTCGGTTGTGACTCGGAAACCGTTTCCGATCACGAGTCGAAGCGGCTCCTAGCGAGCATATCGATTCCTAATACACGAAAATATATCGGACGAACCTTAATGCAATATGATCTACGACCAGGTCCCCATCACTTACGACCAGGTCCTATCTTTATACGACCAGTTCGTACTTGGTCACGACTAGTTCGTAATCGCTTACGACCAGGTTACGACCACTCTGTGACTAACCTGGTTAAAGAAATGACTTGTGGTCCTCTTATTTACGTAAAGCTACTTATTGAAATATATTAAGTAGTAGCAAATCCTGAGACCTAGCATTTTTAACTAACACAGGTTTTGTCGGACCCGGGAGTAACACCCTCCTCTGTGTATTATTGAACTAGTTTCATGATCAGTAGCTAGTTCACTGTAACATCCTGATTTTCTAAATCCTTTTTAAATGTGTAAAATAAATCAAAAATATTTTGTTTTGATGGGAATTCTAAGTTTGGTTTGGTTGGAGAGGTTTGAGTTGTTGATACCTCCTTTTGGTATGCTCAGTAAACCTTCCTTTAGCATATCTTCTTTGGATATGTAGGTTTAGACCCTTCCTGTGGTCGAGACCTCCCCAGTGGTACATGAGGTTAGACCTCCCTTGAGGCTTGGACTTTTTCTCACATGGACGCATCCTCGGGTCCAGACCTTTTTCTTTGAGTTTGATTACTTTGAATCTCTTTGTTGGTTTGAATCTCTTTGGATCAGACCTCTTTTACTGCTCGACTTCTCTTAAGTCTAAACCTCTTGTTGCTGGGCACCTTTCCATGCAGACCTCTGTTCATTCGAACTCTTGGTATTCCAAAGGACTTCTTATATGCCTTCAAACCTCTTGAGCTCATTTGAACCTCCTTGACATTTCTTCTTGGCCGAAAGGACCTCCTTAGAGTCATTCTAACCACTACGGCTTGTGATCTCACCTTGAGCGGGTGGAAGCCTCCTTTGAGTTGCCTTGACTCACGAATTTCGGTTGGACCATCTTGTGTGAATCTCCCCGTGGGATCTCTCTCTTTCTCGGAACTCCTCTGCTTGGACCTCCCCTTGTTTTGAATCTAACGGTTAGGACCTCCCCTCACTTTGAATCCAAAGGCCCAGACCTCCCCGTGCGTTATTTCTCTCTGGGGACCTCCCCCTTCACGTTTGATCTTGGCTGTTGGACCTCCCTCTCGGAGATCCAACCGCCCGGACCTCAACTTGCCTTTAATCTTAACCGCAGGACCTTCTTGTAATTCTTCGGACCTCTTGTCCAAGACCTCTTCATGGCCTTTTAAACCTGGCTCTGGACCTCTTTGCCAGACCTCCCTTGAAAAAGATCCTGACCGTCAGGACCTCCCCACATCCAGACCTCCTTTGTAAGTCTGGACCTCCCCAACCTTTAGACCTCCCTGTCTTTTGGGCTTAGGACCTCCTAAGCCTCTCGGATCTCCTCAAAGACCTCTCCTGCGGGGGCAAGGCCTCCTCTCTTGACCCGACTGTTTACAAATTGACTGACCCCACTTGCCAGACTTGGCCATTCTCATTTCCTCCGCCACGTTAATATCTTGGGAATTTAATGCATGTCTTGTCACATTAAATGTATCCACATACGTGGTGTTTACTTTGAATTTGGTCACTTAACCGTACCCTGACATTTTTCTTTGTTCTTTCCCATAGTAACATACATTGTCCTTTCTCGTACCTTTTACCTGTGGTAGTAGTGACACCTGCTCCGCCACTTACCAACTTTTGACCCATTTCTATACTTATCCTTGACACGATATTTCTAGTTTTCTTCACCACCTTGATTACAATTAGACCAAGAAATTCTACCACATCACCTTCCTCCCCTTCTCCACACTCTGTTATCTTGGCTCTCGTTCAGTGGCTCCCAGGGAAGACCTTGTCGCCCACGACCTCCCCTCCATCCATTGTTTCTTCTTGTCCCCGTAAGTCCTCCGGTGGTCCGCTTCACTCTTATTTTGGTCCTTTGCCTTTGAAATGGTCGTGTCTTTCACAGGGACCTCCTCTGGTGGACTCATACGGATTTCTATGGCCTCTATTTGAGAACCTCCTCCCTAGTCTTTCTTGCCGAGAACCATTGCTCAAGACCTCTTTGTCTATTGCTTAAGTCACTCCCTTGGGGTCTTTTGTTAAAGACCACCCTTTTTCTGGTAAGCTTAGACCTCTTCTATAAGAACCTGTTCTAAAATAGGGACCTCTCCTGTTGATTAAGTTTTGGACTCCCTTTGGGGTCCCCTCGGTTTTCTTGTTGTTCTCAGTTGGTTCTTTAATTGAGTTTTCTTTGAACTTGCTCTTTTACCCATGTAGATTGCGAAGACTCTAGGGAGTCTGAGTGTTCCGAAGAGGAAGAATCTCAGGATAGCGAGCAAGGCAAGTTGCACTCTTGATCATATTGCACCCAATAATTCAATCTATTTATGTTCAATTTCAAAGTTTAATGCATGCCTATCTTTACCAAGTTATTTCAATACCTGTTTTAAATTCATAGTTATGCCTACTTCCTTGTATGGCCACTGTTGACTTTGGACTGAACCTATTGTCACCTTTAGATCAAACTTGGGTCATGCAGTAATGTGAGCCAAGACCATTTGAAAAACTTGTGCTTAGTCAAGCTTAGACCAAAAGTGTTGATTTGGGGAAATCTTTACCAACATGACCAAATATTGCTTAAAATGTTTTTACCATGACATTGGGTTGTCATGGAAGGATGAAAATGTTGCTGGGGAAGCAAAGAAAATGAAATTGGGTTAGACTGGGGCGAATTGGTTGGCTTGGCTGGTGCAATGTTTGTGCACGGACTCTATCCTGGCTAAGGTGGAGGTCCAAGGGTTTGTGAGAGTCGCCCTAGTCATGTGAGGACCGGTATTTGAGCGACCAATGCCATGCCTATAATGGGCTATGCCACAATCGTGCAACCACATGTCTCCAGAATGGGGCGTGGGACCTGGCTAATTAATTTGCAAAACTTCACCATATGCTGCTCCATTGGAGGTGTAGGAGGTCTTGTAGGGCTAATGGTCTTTTATGACCTACTGTTCCCACTGGTGCAAGAGGGGGCTTTCCACCGGATTGCGATCCATAGGAAGTGAAACCTTAGCAAGGAAAGGCTGTGGTGGGGCAATGCATTGTAAAGGCCTTGTCATGAGCTCTAGACCTCTTACCTTTGGTAGTGAGAGGTGGCATTGACGGATGCCGGATAAACTAGAGAAATCATGTCGTGTGGGTAAAGTGCACAACATCTGCGAGTTAAATCTATTGAATAGCCGTGTCCACGGTCATGGGCGTCTTGGCAAAGGCTACTCGAGTTAGATGTTGATTTTGGGGTTTTCGAAAATGTTTATCAAATCTGTTTTTGGGATTTTATCCCATGGGTTTGGGCAGGGAGCCTGGTGTCAGGAGGATATCCTTCACCAACTTGTTGATGAATGCTATCCAACTGAAAAATTGCTTTGATAAAATGAATTTTATCTAATAAAAGACCTGCTTTGGAACTTAGTAATGGTATTTGAAAGAAAATTGGCTTTGTGCAAATAACCATATGATGCCATCCTTTGATTATCCATATATGCATGTCATTTTGCTAACCCACAGGTGTAACTTGCGAGCACGGTTGTTGTGCTCACTCTTGCTCATTACAATCTTTGCCAGGAGAGGACCTTGGTAGTGAAGAAGATCAAAGCGAATAGGTTGTGCCTTCCAGTCAGTTGCCTGTGGCGTGCTGATGGAACTATTGCTCTTTTGCTCTTTTGTGTTCATGTTGGGCCCAAGGCCACTTTGTAACAACTCTGTAAATATTTTACTTTAATAAAGATGCATTCTGGATATCACCACCATTGTATTGTTCTGTGAAGAGCTAGCCATGATCCTTGGGACTAGTTCGGGATTCACAGGGAACCCTGGAGCAAGCTCGGACCTGTATGTCCTCACAATGGGATAAACATGTGAGGTTCTGAGGTGGTCCCGAACCCTCACGACCTCCTCTGGAGGGTTGCGGGTGGTCTTGGGGCACTCTCAGACCTCCTCGTTTTTCTCTGGATGCGGCCGTGGCAGGTCCGTGGGTGCTCCCTGGCTCCAAGACCCTCTCGGGTCATGTTCTCCTGGACCTCCTGGGAGGTCTTGGTGGACTGTTCGAGAGGTCCTTTGTGGACCTCCTGGGAGGTCCTAATGGACTTCCCAGAGGTCTTGGAGGACCTCTCGGGTGCCCTAGAGTTGGGTCGTTACATTCACACAATAAACAAACATGGTAACATCCATAATTCACACAACTTTAATAATCATCAGAGTTTATTACAAGAAAGACTTACAAGCCAATAATAAAGAACACAACGGAAGACGATGAAGAAGTAGTAGAGCCCAGCTAATCTGCCATAGGCAATCGACTAGGATAGCGGCCTAGTTGTCGAGATCCACACCGGTAGCGAAGTTCTTCTCCTCTGGACAACATTTTATTAAGCAATGGTGAGCACAAACAACCGTGCTCCGCAAGTTATGCCCATAACAGAGTTAATGCATGAATAGATATTATTAAAGGAAGGCTAATAGGGTTATTTGTGCAAAAGCAATGTTTGACATTTCAAATACAATAGCTAAGTTCAAAAGCTCAAGTTTTACAATATCTAAAATTAAGTTTTAACTGAATTAATAGAGCTAGTGGAGACACCAACCTAACACACTAACTTAAACACGGGCACCAACCCAGGGCTTCAACCCATAATTTTTCTCATGAACGTATCCATCCATGTCATAAACTGTTTTACAAAACATTTTGAAAACAAAATCAAAGTCTAACTTTGAGTGGCCCTGCTCAGGTCAATGACCGTGGATACGACTATTCGAATAGTTTTACACTCTGCAAAGGTTGTATAACTTTACCCACAAAAAGATAATCAACTTTTAATGTCCGTCTGACACACTCACTACTACACACAGCCTTATCACAAATGGTTTTTGAACCGTCTGAATTTGTATGTCTGTGATAACAGTCGGTTATCACAGACGATTTTTGAACCGTCTGTGATACGGCATAACACAGACGATTTTTTGTTGAAACCGTATGTGAAGGCATAGTATCACAAACGGTTTCAATTAAAAACCGTCTGTGATAGGTAGGATATCACAGATAATTCTATTTATAAACCGTCTATGATATTCTCAAAATCACAGACGGTTTGTAAATAAAACCATCTATGATATCATACCTATCACAGACGGTTTTTAATTGAAATTGTTTGTGATACTATGCCTTCACAGACGGTTTCAACAAAAAAACCGTCTGTGATAGTTCTTTATATCTAACTATTTTTTTATTTTTGGCTAGCCTTAGGAATTGCTAGCCATGCCTAAGGCCAAAAATGGGTTCTCCTTGGGCATGCGAACTCGTTGGTGTCGGCGGTGAGGGTTGGGGTGGCTCACAGCGGCGGTGCGACAACTACTAACGGCAGCGGCAGCTTTCGGGCTATAGCGACTTACACGCTTTGGCAACACTTCTGGCTAATCGGCGCACACATGAGTATCTACAGAAGGAGGGGGGCCTACCAGAGTGGAGGGGGCGATGGAGGCGGTCGGAGGGTGGCCGAGATGATGACCCGAGGCGACGGGGAAACCTTAACGTGGCGGTGTCGTCCTGTGAAGAAAGGGGGCCGTGAGCTGTCGGGGATGCACGAGGGAGGCGAGGAGATGGGCGGAGAGGAGGGAATTAGGGAAAGGCTCACCAGAGAGGATGCGGCGGCAGAAATGGAGGCTTTCAGCCGGAAGTGAAGAAGACGAAGTCATCGACAGGATCCTATGGACAAAAGGGAAATTAGATGGGGGAAAGATTGCTCGTGCTCCGGAACACATGGTGACGCGAGTGGCGGAGAGAGGAGCTCTCCGAAGCGGCGGGGAGGCAATGGCGACATGGAGGCCGAAAATGGCGCTTGCGCCTTTTTTGTGCGCACACTCGGTGGAGAAGAAGAGAGGGAAGGAGAGTGGCTGAGGAGGGTGAAGGGAGTCTCGGGGCGACCATTTATTGGCGAGAGGGGGGATGGAGGGCCGGTGGCGGAGGTGGACCGACGGGACGGTGTGACGTCGGGGCGGTACGGGAACAACGGCGCAGAGGGACGCCGAAGAGACGGGTTGGCCGCTTGCTCCTTTGCGATGGCATGGGGACGCGTGACACGATGAACAGCATGGGGGCATCATCTCTGCGTGGCGCCAGTACTGGCAGGTGTGGCGGTGGGGGAGGCGAGGACGAAGTAGGTAGGGCGCGCGTGTTGTGCTGGTGTAGGGAAGAAAAAGAGGAGGAGAGGGGCGAGGGTGGGCTGGTCCGTTGGAAAAATGGGACGAGGCCGGGGGGCATGTGCTGGGTCGGCGCGTGCGGTGTGGACCGAGGCTGAGAGGAAAGCCAAGGGGAGGGTGGTGCTGTGCCAAGGTCGGTTTTGGTTGGAGAAAAAGGAGGGAAAATAATGAGAGGGGAAACGAGAAAAAGGAGAGGAAAAGGAAAATACGAGAAAAATGTTGGCTTAGGGCCTGTTTGGTTTGTGACCCTAGAGAGCCATACCAAAATTTTGGCAATGCCAAAACCGGGGCAGTGCCAAAACAAGGGCAAAAAAATAGTGTTTGGATCATAGCCATACCCGAAATTGATGTGTTTAGATTGTAGCCATACCAAAATTTACCAAAATTATGAGTATGACACGCAGGTCCCGCTTGACAATTTTTTGCCCTAAAATATGTCAACATGGGTCTTGTTTTGCTGATAAAATAACAAGAAACACAACGGTTCAAACGGATCACAAATCGGATACTCGGTTTAGAAAATATGATCAATTTAAGCTTGGTAATCAAAGTAACCATATCATTAATGCTACTAGCCTCAGCAAACCAGATTCTGCCACGTGCCTCTTTGCTCCTTGCAGCAAGCTTTCCTGCCGAGCCAAAACTTTGGCCACCGATTTTGGCGCCGAAGTTTTGCCAGCGAATTGGGAAAGAATAAGCAGGCGTGACCAAAATTTTGGTTTGGCACATGGTATGTGGGAACTAAACCAAATGCTAGCCAATTTCTAGAGTAATACGAAAATTTTGGTTTGGCACGTTAGGGCTATGAACCAAACAGCCTCTTAATTTTTTGAATATGTTCTCATCATGAATTTCTATTTTAGAGATTATGAGAGGATTTACCTACATATGAAACTTTGGTTTGAAGTTTTGAAACTCCACTTTTAATATTCTTATTGATGCGTTGTTGGTGCGATTCGTTCTTTTGGAGAAACTAATCTAGGCATGATCTCCTTCAAAACAACTTATCAAAGTTTTACACAAGCTGATAACCAATAACACGCAAAAGTTTTAAAAATCCTTAATTTTTAACTTTTGAATTTTTAGATCCTAATTTTGGGGTGGTACACTGTTTGAGGAGGTGGAGGGTAAATGGACTATTGGGCTACACGAGTGGAGTGTGAATTCGGGAAGGGAAGGTGTGGGGTGGGCTAAAATCGTTTGGAGGTTGAAATATCGAGTCTTGGCATTACTATTAGTACATATAGCTAATATACCTACTTTATACTAAGTTTTTTGTGCAAAAAAAAAAGATGTACATCTGTATACCCATATGCTTCCGCCCTTGCCCGGCATACATGCATGCATGCTCAACTCGTGGTACGCATCAATCATCTCTCCATGAGACCTTGCACATCCAGGTAGATCGAGTTCATGTCTTATACGATAATACTATTACAGATAGAATAGAACCTGTTAGGATTTATATAATCTTAACACATCCATCAAGTACAGTGCATTAATACTACAACTTGAGTTCGATCCCAGTAATGCGATCGTACGTACGTGTCACTCTCCGATACACAGCCAAAATTTGGCCCAACACAGCAGGGTTCATCAAAAGAAGAAGAGCCGGCAATCGATCACGATCAGAAATAATCCGTGACCAGTTCAACTTAGCCATACGTAATTCAGATCGACGGACTCAAAATTAAATTCAATCCGGCAGGGATCGATTTCTGCTAGTTTCATATCATATGAAATGAAGCACTGTATATGGGTCGTTGCAGAAATCACTAGTTAGCAGTATGGGCAGTGGCGAAGCTAGGATGAAAATAAAGGGTGGGCTTCAATGCCGCAGATGTACAATTTCTAACACTATATACCACATTACCATAATATATTCTTACGAATTGCCAATCGACTAATTGAGTATATTCTAACACTATACACCACATTACCACAATATATTCGAACAAATTGCTAATCGACTAATTGAGTACATTCTAACACTATATACCACATTACCACAATACTACACTATATTCTAACAAATTGCTAATTGACTAATTAAGTAAATTCTAACACTGTAGTTTATATACCACATTACCTGTAGATGATTAGACAGCAGTCGGCAAAGCTCCTTCAATATTCAATTCTTTAGGCTTCAGCCTTCAACTCGGCAGTTCAAACTTCCTCAATCCTGTTCCTCAGTCACAAATCCCACTATCCAGCAGTCAGCAACCGGTCGTCCAGTCCCCTCGGTTCCTTACTTCCTTTCCTCCTCTCACCTTGCTCCACCTTAGTCACAGAGGACAGCACCCCAGCCCAGAGGCCTCCTCCCCCAACCGCTCGACGCCTCCTCTGGCTCCCGCCGCTCCCCCTCCTCGCCTCCAGGATCCGGCGCTCCCCCTCCTCGCCTCTGGTCCTCCTCCGGCTCCCCCGCCCCCAGATCCCTCCTCTAGTCCTCCTTCACGCCTCCTCCGGCTCCCCCCCCATCCGCCTCCTTCGACTCGGCTACCCGGCGCCCGGCTCCTGCCTCGGCCTCCTCCGGGCTCCGGCTCTGCAGCAGCGGCGTGATGACTCCCAGCTCCTCCTCGCCCATCATGATAGCTCCCCGCCCAGCCTCCTTCTCTCCTCGGTGGCGCATTGGCCTTGATCTTGTGGTGGCGCCTCGCCGCCTCCCCTCCTCATTGCCACTGGCTGCGGCCTGTGGCCAGCTCTGGACTCACTCTGGTACATCCTCAATCACTCAATGTCTCGATGGATTTGGGATGGAATTGGGAATGGGGAATAGAGAGCGTGAGAAGGGGACCGGTGGGGTGGAGTTGGGCCCTATGGGCCGCTTCGGCAAGGGCGCAAGGCCCACAAATGCTTTGTTCCTTGGCTTCCCTCCTTGCCTCCTTCTTGTAAGCTGGTGGAGACAACCATGTCCATGGCCGCCGCCCGCCGGAGGTTGGGTTGGGGGGGGGGTGTTCTAGCGCCGAAGGGTAGGCTAAAGCCTGATGAAGCCCCCCTGCTGGATTCGCCCCTGAGTACGGGCCTTGGCAGTAAACATTGGAGGGTGCTAGCATCAACATTTCCAGATTTTTTAGAATGGGAAAATCCATTAACACCCCCGTAAGTCCTCTACATTTTTTTATTTGTGTCCCTATATCTAATTATTATTTACTTTACTCTCATAAGTTAAATTGCCATGCAAATACCCTCAGAACCGTATGTTTAGCACTATTTCTCATGGTTTTCGTTATTTTGGCATTTGTTTCAGTGATGTCAATACTTCTTTTAATGATGCTAATACTTATTTCAATTATTTAGGTGATTTCGTGTAGGGATGCCCGAATTTCAAATGGTATCTCGCATTTCTGCGACTGTCCAGGATTTCAGCCACACATAGAATGATAAACACTATCAGCTTACGATTACAATATTATGACGAGTTTTTACATAAAATACGACATAGTTGTCGGGCTACAGAGTTTTCGCACATCCAAGCCAAACTTACTTATATTACAAGCAAAAGGTTCAGAAAACGACCACACCCGCAGGCTACGCTTAAGTGCAAGCACGACCTAGAACGTGTGATCTTCACCATCGTAGAGCTCATCACCTTCTGGTACTTCTTTCTTATAGTGCTTATCGTCTGAACCAAAATATGCAAGAATGAGTACATCCGTACTTAACAAGCCACAATGTTTAATGCAAGGAATTTCAATGGACATCCGTCGAGGAGGGTTCAGGTGGAAACAGAGTTAATAATTATTTTCAAGAGTTATGAGTAACGATTCAACATCATCACCAATTCCACTTTTTAACCATCAAAAGACTACTTATGCCTTGAGTTTAAGAATCACCCCACAACATAGTTTTATTAGACGAAAACACGATACATTCAAATTATTCAAGTTATCTCTGCAGAGAGTGTCCAACTTTACCCGCAAAATATCCATGGCTTGTACGGAGCCAGTATAACAAGGTTATAATATTGTCCAAAAACAACTCTCACTTCCACGTGGGGTTCAGTGACTAGTTAACCAAGATAGCAACTGCCAAAACCACGACAGAGGGGTTGTCCACTTGTTAACATCGTGGCTCATCAGTGGTCTACAGTGGTCTAGGGTAAGTCCACTGTACTGAACCGGAGTCTGAGAGGTCAAACCGAGGATAAACCGGGTTGGACTCGGCTGGTTCGGGTCCGGTTCAAGTCTGGCACAGCTCAACGGGTCCGTCTGGACCGCAAGTGCACAGTGCCGGCTTGGTACTGTGCCTGTCCTCCAACGAAACAGAGAGCGAGAGAGATCGGGAGAAACAGAGAAAAAGAGAGATACAGGGCGGCGCTTCTGCGGCGGAACGGCAACGGCGATGAGTGCGTGATGCGTTCCCAGAGGCGTAAAATCCAGGGGAATCAACGTCTAATACAGAGGTGGGCTAGGGCGGTCGGAACGGCAGAGGCAAGGCGCTAGGGCACGAAGTAGGCGCGCATGGCGGCGGGGAAATCTGACGCAAATAAAGCGCCCACGGCGTGTTCCCCGGATTTGGTGATTGCATTTTTGTGTACGGGAGGAGAGGATATGCTGAGGTGGCTGGCGTAGGCGGCGGCCATGGCAGCGAGGAGGAGGACGGCGGCGGTGCTACACAGTAGAGGGAACGGTTGAAGGATGTGGGGAATAGATTCGACACGGAGAGGTGGACCTCGTGACACCGACAGCTCGGCGAGATGAGCTTGGAGACATCAGGTCGTCGGATGTTGGAAGTTTCCTCCGCTGTCAATTAGTTGTGTGCGTGTCCAAGAGTTTAGGAGTACAAGAGAATAGAAGTGTGTTATCTTCGTGTACTTCCGTCTAGTTATTGTACATGTGTGTATTCTCGTGTTAGTTGTATCCACGAGAAATCGTGAGCTCTTGTAGGTGTGTCCAAGACCTCACTAATGTAAGCTCTGGTCCGAGTCTCTGTCGCCGATAGTACTGGCGAAAGACAATTAAAGTTAAGATAGAGGTCGAAATCGCCGGTGAGGTGTGTCACCGGCGGTATGAAGAAGTGAAAGACACCAATAAGTTGTGTCACCGGCGGCATTGTCAACAATAAGAAGACAAAACTCCTTGGAGATGCGTCAGGAGATCAGGCTTCGGCTTGTGAAGTAAGTGAAGTCAAGATTAGGGGGAGAATGTTGGAATTAATCTTGACAGAGTAGTGGAGATAGTGGTCAAGTCTATTAGCTTGTATGTAGAGGCATATTGCCTAGTGGTGTTAGTGAGTTAATTAGTTGAGGATGTGGGCATGGAGCACTACTCCAGGGGAGGAGTGCTAGTAGTGCGTGATATATGTATGTATATATATATATATATATATATATATATATATATATATATATATATATTATGGTTGAAAAAAAAAAGTAGTGAGAAGAAAATATAGTCCAAGTTGTACGTGTGCCTCTTCTCCTTCCTTTGTTCTCTTTTTGTGCTTGTGTTTCTACGTGAGAGCCAACGAGAGAAACATAAGTAAAGAGAGGAAAACAAGGTGAGCGTTTTTCATGTGCGTGTGAGAGGAACCAGCGAGTGATTTCCAACATCGGAGACGATGATGGCCCTCCGGTAGGTCTTGACGAGCAAGAAGGTGTCCTCCTGAAGCGCGAGAAGGTGAGGAAGGTAAGGGTGGCATCAATTTAGAGAGAGAGAGAGAGATAATGAGGAGCTCGTATTTGGGGGTTATTACTGCAGCGGCTGAGGTCTGTGCGGTGTTCTGTCGTACTTGGGAACGACAAAGGAAGTCGGTGGTGGTTTAGGCGGTCTTGGGGACGTAGGGAAGGTGAAAGGAGGTCGCGTGCTGCTACTGTTGCTGCTGGTGGTTTTGAGGGAGAGGAGGTCGATGCAGAACGAGGCGGGGTAAGTGGCGAGGTGAGCTCGATTCGGTGATTGACGTGGCTAGCATGCACTAGGATAGCGAGGGATGGAGTGTAACATCCCAATTTTTTGAGTTTTAAAAATCCTTTAAATAGTTAGTAGAGAGAAAACCCACCATTTGGATTTATTTGAATTTAATTCAAAAGCTTAATTATGAACTTTGAGTAACAAAACAATTTAATATGACTAAAGTCAACATGAACAATGGTCAAAACTATTTTATTTGGATTTTATGTACTTGGATATATTTTTTAGATTTTTCTAGAATTTTTTCAAGTTCATTTGCTAATTTCTATTGCTTATTTGAATTCTTAGTATTTTCTAAAAAGGAAAAGCTATTAAATCTCTCAAATAGTTACGGGTCAATTTCCATCCGCCCACTTCCTTTCTCCGTACGTGGGCAACCATGACCCATTCCTCGCTGACCATGGCCTGCAAGCGTCTCGCCATTGCTCACTGCCAAGTGGGCCACTCCCTTGTTCCGCTGCCAGGTGGGACCGCCGAGTCGTCGTCCCCGCCGCTTTCTTCTTCGCGGAGGCCAGCTCGCGCCCGCCATTGCTGCATCCTCGAGCTCTGTCTGACAAAGGCGCAAATGGCCCTGATTTCGTGCGCGGACGACGCCATCTAGAAGCCTTATCTCTCCCGCACTGCCTCGGTTCAAATTCAAATTTCGAATCCGTCTCTATCCCGTATTCCTTCGCGAGTGCGTTTCGGGTTGTTTCGGTCTCCGTCGTCGTTACGCCGCCCTGGCCATCCCCGACGCCTATAAATAGCCCCCGAGCATCGCCCTGTCACCCTTTCCAAAACCCCTCATTCCATGTGCCCCTTAAGCCCTAGCGCCGCCGTAATTCCTCATCCAGGGTTTTTGGCCGAGCTTCGTCGTCGTTGAATTGCGCCGCCGTCTCCGCCGCCGCGTCGTCGTCGAGCACACCGTTGAGTCCGTCGTCGCCACCTCTACCTCTTGAGCCTCTCCGTGTCGTCGGAGCGCCGCCGGAGCCCCCGTCTGACAAAAGCCGAAGCTCACCTTGGCATGCGTCGTCTTGTGGTGCATCACCCACCGAGCCAAATCCCACACCTCGGTGAAACCACCACTGCACCATCTCACTTCCATGTGGGACCCACTGTCGGTGGAGTCTTGTCTTGGTCAAACCCTTCACGACGTCGGCGTTATGCAATATTCCAATTTTTCTATTAAGAAATAATTCGAGAAATTCAGATAAAATCAAATAGGATTTTCTTTAGATTCAAACTTCCAAAGCCCATATCTTTTGCATCCGAACTCCAAATCAGTCCATTCAAATTTCTAAATTCAAGATCTATTTGTTGAAGATTTTTATTTAATTTTTGGAGTTTGTTTTGCCTCTATTATTTATTTATTTTGTTTGTTTGTTTCGTTTGCGAGTAGACGTCGACACTTCTAGAAGATTTGAAGAAGAAGGAGCACCTCAAAACCAAGATCAATTTCTAGACCTTTTCTAAGGCAAGTCATACCTTTGACCATGATTGAATCCCAGTTTTCTAAAAATTATTTTATTTCAAATTATTGCATCTAATTCAAGTAATTATTTAAATGCTTTGGGTATAGCTAATAATCCAAATTGTTATACCTCCCTTGTATAATTGATATGTCTTAGTCCTTTGTCACCCTAGTTTGGTTTATTTTAGTTGGTAATATTGTAGATCTGTGTGTACTGTGTGCTATTATGGCATGTGTTGCACTTAACCAACTAGGTGGTAAAAGGTTTAGACTGAGGCAAGTGGTGGATACTGTGTGACATGGTGGTTATGTGAATGGGAATATGAATCTGTGTGTCAAAATAATCTGTGTGTCTTAGTTAGAAATTGGAAGTCTTGCTTGGGTCAATTAAGGACTTAACTTTGTGCGCCATTGAACTGAGCCTTACTGTACGACCACATGCCTGTTATGGGACGGGCCTAGCTTAGTAAGTTATGAATTCTTGACATTGATTGCTCAGGCAGTAGGTTAGGCTATGTGAAAAAGGGTGGATGTGTGTGCTACCATGTAGTCGCATCACGGGGCAGTTCGTCGTGTCCCTGTCCAACGGTGTGTGTCGTACCATCGACTGTGTATAGTTTGGTATGACGTAAGTACATCGGAAGTGTCAATGTTAAGATGAAGTTTCTGAAACGCTTTGTTATGATTAGTGCTTGCAGCACTAGTTGTATCTTGTGGGTAAAGTGTACAACCTCTGCAAAGTGTTAATCAATCTATTCGAATAGCCGCGTCCGCGGTCATGGACATACTCGGGGATTTCACACGAGGGGTAGATCTTCATAAAAATGTGTGGGAAGGGAGTTGTGTGATCTAAATCATATGGTTATGTGAATAATCCGTTTAGGCTGTGTGTCTTTGTGAAATCAAACTGTTAAATTATTATTGTCTATTCGTTTTGAATTATGTTTTCAATCTATTATTTGTATTCAATTGCAAATGTTGCATTTCTACAAAAGAACCACAGATTGCCATTCCTTTGGAATAAGCCTGCATATATAATTGCATTTCTGTGGTGTGACTTGCGAGTACGGTTGTGTACTCATGCTTGCTTTAATAAATCAAGCAGAAGAGGAGGAGTCTTCGCCCGCATTCGAGGAGGAGTTCATTGAAGGTGCTTGATCGTAGGGTCTTGATCCCAGTCGGTTGCCTGTGGAAAATTGATGGGATGCATTGCCGTTCGCTTCATTGCTTTATTTCTCTGTTAGCCCTGCGTGGCTTAATAAATGTAAACTCGACCATAAGGTCAAAACTCTTATTTGTTAATTAAATTATTCGTTTATGTTATTAATCGTTTGTGTCGATCGATATCCATCTTTGTTGATACTGTGTGCACTAGCTTGATCCTGGACTAGTGCATTATACACAGAGGGTCCAGAATTGTATTTTTGGGTCCCGACATGGAGCGAGCCCACGGTGGCACGTGTGAGGACCTCGAAATCAAACTCGTTTTAGATCAAGTGATTACGTCAGGGACGCAACCCTTAACCAGAAACGAAAGTGATTTCGAGTACCCGGACATGTGTCTCACGTTGGCTCTCAGGATCAGCTGCTAACATGCACATATCCAAACAACATTATATCACTTGCATACATGATTTGAATATAAGAATAAAAATCAGCAGCGAAAAACATTAAATAAACAAGAACATAAATTCAAGTAATTTAAATAACCTTCCCAATGGTGCGCCACAACCCAAGGGCAACCGTTTGGGATTAAAGCCGATGTACCAACCGTTGTCGCCTCAAACTTGTTACGATAACTACCACGGTTTTGTATGACGTTCTTACCTGCAACATAGACAAGCCAACTGAGTCCAAAAACGTACTTGCAAGACTAATGAATAGTGAATTTAAGTAAATGCACTTGGTGTCAAAGGATGGCTAAAATGGTTCGTTTTCAGCGTAAAGCAAGGTTATTTGACAAAATAACTAGTATAGATTTAAATTGCCATTTGACAAACATTTAGAAATATGATATAACATTAGGTACTCCAATTCACGATCAATGTTTCCAAGAATTTACTATCGTGTTATCATACCCAAAGTGGCTACCCCACCCGGGTAAACTAACATCAAGACACAAACTTCCCATTCGTGACGACAATTCTTTCTCGATTAAACCCTAATCCTATTCCCAACGTCTAACTGTGCATGGTTTCCCACAAGTGATGTCCATGACCGGGGACACGGCTATTCGAATAGATTTATGACTCTGCAGAGTTTGTGCAGCTTTACCCACATGATATGAATATCTCTCAATGTCGGTCAATGCACTCTTCCGTAGGAGTGTGACTGAGATATCATAACGAGGCTGTTACAATGCCATGTGTTAACTAGCAAAGGCCAATTACCACATGGCAAGCTATCGTTTGCCTGAACCACGGTTGAACCTCGTTATGTAAGTAAGTCCTTGCGAAGCTTCTCGCAAACACAAGCGACAATTGTAAATATATTTGTGGTTTGATATCTAATACACAACAAATTAATAAGCCAAGCCTTCGCTATTAATCCAACATGTGGTTGCACGAGTGACTTGGTTCAACACCACACAGACCAGACCTTAATTACCCAGACGGGGCTACATAATTCAATAACAATCTCTCATCATAACCCTATACCCGTCCAAGTTAAAATATAAGGAACCCAATGTCCAACATGTCCACACTAACTAGATCCAAGATCTGAACATAATCCTCAATCCCAACATAATTCAATTCAATCTCGGCCGATGGACTATATCTGTCAACCACTTTTGACTACATCTACTAGCATGGCTAAGCATCGTTCTAAAAATCATCAAACATCCCCATATAAAATATAACCGTAAGTATCAATGGAAAAACGGGTGATCAACTTTCAATGGAAGGGAAATGCAGCAAGTAGGACATAGCTAATTCTACCCATTTGACATACAAGTATTTGAATTTAAAGCAATGCATAGAATACTTAAAAATCAACATAGATAGTTTTCGAAATTAATAGGAATTCAACGTGCATTAAAGGAGGGGACTACTTGCCTTTGTTGGTACCACTCTTATTTTCCCTCAGATGGAACTCGCAATACGTCAGAATCGTCGAAAACCTAACGAAAAGACGATATTGCAATAAACTCCAAATAAAGTCGAAAATAACAAATCATTCAAAATTGCATGAAATTCACACAGTAGGTAGATTTAATATTTTAGGTGAATTTAGTGAAAATTTTAATTTAGACGGAGCTCATGTGAATTTTCTACACATGTTACAAAGTTAAAGTCATTAATGTGCAAATAAAACAAGTATCAAAACTTTCTATACATAAACATGTCTCAAAGTTATTCCAAGTTAAAGTACAGCAATAAATAAAACTAACAAGATTAATTTCACTTAATTTGGAGTTATAGTGAAATACTTATGAATTTTTGAAGTTAAATCAATTTTTAAAGTAAAAGCAATTCATTAAAGGCATTAACTTATTTTCCGAATTTTTCTGGAACATAAACATACTTAAAACCTAGTCCATTTAAAGGTACATTAAAAATGAAAACCAACAAAATTGGTTTCATTCAATTTGGAATTAAATTGATTTAGTTATGAATTTTTCAAGTTATTTGAATTTTCAGTGCGAGTTTAATTCGTTTTGGAATTTCTATATGAATTGAATACATTTTTCACTCACCCTCAGCTAGCCATAGGGAATGACAAGCGGGGCTCAAGGTTCAGGTTTGACCTGGTCAACATTGACTTGGTCTCGATCGAAGCTACGTTGAAAGCGTATTCAAATGAATACGTCTCCTATCTACCAAAACGTAAAAATTGGTTTGAGCATAAAACAAAATATGTTTTCCTTAAGAGAAAACGTATTACACCACAATACACCATCACTTAACCGGCCCTAAGGCCCACAAGTCAATGACTCTAAGATTTAAATGGTTTTAATTAGTCTTCTAATCATGTTTAACTCTGGTGGGACCTACGTGTCATAAGTACATTAATAAAACACTTTAAACGCTAAAGATTAGGGTTAACCTCAATATGCCGACGAAGAACCGGAGCCCCGTGCGCGGTGGCGCAATCCGACGAAGGAGTTGGTCTCTGAGATTAGGGTCGACTCTACCAGGTGCGGCATGTCCTTGCGAACACGATAGAAGTGACGTGGATCCCAAAAGTCACCGGCGTCGATCTCGCGGCGGCCGGAGGCGGAGCCGAAGGGCGGCGCTGGAGGAGGAGGAGCTAAGGAAGTCGATTGAGCTCAGAGGGGGTTGCTTCGGGATCACCTGACCACCAGGAACGCGGCGCACACAACGATGACGACGATGGAATCCGAAGATGGCCGAAATAAACACAGCGGTGGTCCACTGTGCTCGGAGAAGGTGAGATAATTCTTCTTCGGTGATATCCTAAAATCAAATTAAACTTGCTAGTAGACTCCACTGATTATTGCGATCACAACGAACAAGGTTACTCAAAGGCTAGCTCACCGGAGCGTCTGCGAGCTTCGAGACCACGGCGGCCGGAGGTGGGAACGACGAAGTCATTACTAATGACTCAGAGGATAAAAAGGGATCGGAGCGACAAAAATGGGTGCGGCATCGAATGTAGAATCCGGCGAGGACGATGCGGGGTCGCGCAAGGCACCAAAGTGTTCTCCTTCCCATAGTCTTCTTTCTCGGTGGCAACAAAAAAGAGAGCAGTGAGAGGAAAAGAATGCGAGAGGGAGAGAATGAGTGGGATAGGGGACTTGGTGAAGTCCAGGCGATGCCTAAGAGACGGACATGACGGCATAAGGTGGCGATCAAGGGCTCGGTGGTAAGCAGCCATGGTGATAGCGTGCTCTTGGTTGAGCGGCGTGAGGACGAAGGCGGTTCCGACAAGGTGGCCCGCTTCGTCGGTGGAAGTGAAACCATGCGGAACGGTCTGTGAAGTGGTTGAGTCGGACCAATTGGTTTCGGTTCAGGTCGAAGTCACACTCGGGTTTGAGTCGGGCGATGCGGTGCGGTCGAGCCAGATCGCAGTCGGGTTCGGTCAAGAGGCGCGGTGCGGTGCATTTGGACTGGTCGGACCAAGTCGGAACGGTCCGATCGGAGCTAGGGTTTTGATTTAGTTTGACCGAAATACAAAATGTTTGACCGAGCGATTTAAAATATATAATAAATTTGAAAAATTCTAATTTTTTTGTGAAAGTTCCGAGAATAAAATAGGACTTAGGAAAAATGTTTTCAGGTAGTGTTCATATTCAATTTGTTGGAATTAAAAATCATTTTCAAATCTATATTAGTGAAATGGTTTGAATTTTGGTGAGAACAAAATGAGTTCTAAAAATTTAATAAAATTTATATTAATTCATGGTAAATAATCTAGTATTTAAATAAATTATTTCCAACCACTTTTAAACACACATTTTCTGGAATCCTATAAAAGCTTGAATTCAAATTAGAAGTTTGAAATTTCGGAGTAACCTTTATTACAACAACAAAAGTTTTACATTGATCCATAATTTACACACATAAATATGATATGCTTAGCTAATCCAACTTAAGGATTTTTAGGACTGAGACAAAGACGTGGCAAGGGCGACGGCGAAGCGATCTTTGGGAGAGCGAGCACACAGCGAGTGCAAGTCAGGGGTGTTGCAGCTTGGAGCGGGCCGAAAGAAGGAAGGGGAGGTGTGAATGTGATGCGTCGTTTCACTGCTAATGTTTTAGCGCTTTGATCGTTTTTGCTAGCTCCCAGTCATCTAGTTTTTTTTAAAAAAATCCAATCACCTACAATTGTACAGTACTAAACCTAAAATTTTATTTCCAAGTGACGTGCAATTTTAGTATAGCTTTACTGTAACTTTTAGTTCGATTTGTTTTTGTTTTGGTAGGGTCCACCTAGAGTTACTTTTGTCTAGTTTAGATTTTTTTTTTGGTATTTGTAGAGTTTATCTAGATTTATTTTTGTCTAATTTAGAGAGAAAAAATCGTTTTGTTTTTGCATTTGTATGGTTCACCTAGATTTACTTTTGTCTAGTTTAGAATTTTTCAACGTAAAAAAACAGAAACCATTGGATGGTGGTGATCCAACGTATCAAAGAAAGTGACTGAGTTTTAATAAAATTTCAGACGACCGTAGCTTAAGTATTAAAATCAATGAAGCAAGTGCCAAATATAATTAAAACCATGAGAAAATAGTGGGAACACGTGATCTAGGAGTATTTGCAAGTAAACTTAACTTACGGGGAGAAAATAAACGAAAATAATATATAAAGGATAAATTGAAAAGGTGGTTAGTTGACTCGCGACGGTGTTTATGGATTTTTCTCTCTTTTAGAAAGATGTGGTTTCGTGTGATACCTCCTTACCTAGGAGGGTAGATAGATTGTATAATACGGAGTATTAGAGAGTGGTTAGTGGGGTACTTTGCTTAACAAAGTCAAAGTCAGAGGATCCGACTTGCTTGACAAAGACAGAGGATCCGCGTTCCACAGCGCCGTCCGCCGGCGATTATCCGTGCCGATCCGCTACGCCGCCCGTCGCGCCCCCGAGCTGCTCCCGCCGTTGCGCCGCCCGGATCTGCCGCTCCACCGCGCCGATCTACAGCCTCCGCCACTACCTCTTCCCGCACCTCCGCGGCGGCCGCCGGTCTCGTCATCGACGCCGACCCCTACGCCACCCCGCCGGCCCACCTAGCTGTCCACCGCCGCAGTGACACGCCCTCTTCTTCTTCCTCTCCGCCAAGAGCCGCTCCCGCGGGGCCCGCGCGTGGAGGGTGCAGCGGGCCGCCAAGGACGCCGCGGTCTCACCGGCCGCCTATCCGTCACCCACCGCCGCCGACCAGCCGTCGTCGTCTCTTGCTTCTTCACCCGTAGCGTCAGCCGCAACCTACAGATGGACCAACACAGGTAAAAATTGCAGCTATTTAAACTCAAACACAGGAGATGCATGCATGCTTTAAAAGATCCAATCTTATCTTGAACTTTTGAGTTAGCACAAATCAGTGAAACTTTATCTAAAGTCGAAGCGGGAAATCATCATCTGGAAAATTCATTTTGGAACTCTCGACTGCTGGTCAGGTTGACGGCCCATGTCCAGCAGCTCTTAGATGAATGGGAGATCCAGTTCTTGGTGCTTGTGAGCTTTGCCTTGCAAGCCTTCCTCCTCCTTTTCTCTGGTATGAGGAAGCGGACCATCTCCGGTGTTCTGAGAATGCTCCTATGGCTCGCCTATGTGTCGGCCGACTCCCTTGCAACCTTTGTCCTCGGACATCTCACGCTCCACATCAATGGCCTGCGCCATGGGCTTGTGCTCTTCTGGGCGCCGTTCATGCTGCTCCACCTCGGCGGGCAGGAGACGATCACAGCCTTCTCCATGGAGGACAATATGCTGTGGAAGCGGCACCTGCTGAGCCTCGCGACACAGGTGGCGCTGGCCATCTACGTCGTCAGCAAGCAGTGGCAGGGGGACAAGCAGCTCATGGCTCCCATGGCGCTGATGTTCGTCTCCGGCACCGTCAGGTACGCCGAGAGAACGTGGGCACTCATGGCTGCCTCCAAGTCAGCAACACCTGCAAGTAGTTTTGACGTGTCCGACGTACACAAGATCAATACAAACTCCTATCTTTTTCAAATACATAAATCGTTGGAGAACGAAGCAACTTATGCAAGGTTTGTGTGGCTAGCTGGTCGCTGCCTCAAGAGATGGATGGCATTTCTGATGGGCACGATGCCGTCCTTGCAGCGTGGTACCAAAATCGTCTTCTCTGAGGAGTTCCTGTGCAATAAAAACCGAGCCCGCCGTGCTTATAAGCTGGTCGAGGTCCAGCTCTCTCTTGTCTACGACTACTATTACACCAAGCTTGGAACACGTCACTGCCACCTCAGCCCAGTGGTCAGCTGGATTCCCCGGCTCATTACGCTGGGCTCAACTTCTGCAGCCCTGACGCTGTTCGTGTGGGCTGACGTAAAGGGCTTTCTTGTCAGCTCTAGCAGGGCTGATATCGCTGTGTCGTACGTATTGCTGGCCGGAGCTATCACATTGGAGATAATCTCCAACGTTATAGTCATCTCATCGTACTGGGCATACCTTCAGCATGGAAGGGCAGTCTTCAGCATAGTGAAGCGTGCCCATCCGGAGAGTATATGTCAGTGGTCTGACAAGCTGGCTCAACATAACATCATCGATGGGTGCATCCTGGAGAAACAAGCCGGTCCATTGGGGCGGATCATGCGATGGGTCGGCATCGACCGCGACACCACACATGTTGATGTCTCTGCTGAGCTGAAGGAGCTCCTCCTTGATAAGCTTTTACACATGGCGAACAGCCCACATGTAGATGAGTGGGAGTTTACCAAGTTCCGCGGCCAGTGGGCCAAGTGGGAGCTCCAGAACAAATGCCAAGGAAGCACAGCAGCTCAGGCTCTGTTCGCTAACACCATTGAGCGTGTGGATTTTCTATCCAGCATCCTGATTTGGCACATAGCAACGGACATATGCTTCTTTGATGACGAGGTACGCGACTCTCCACGCCGAGGCCCAAGCAGAAAGCTATCCAATTATATCATGTACCTCGCTTCAAACCATGGCATCTTGATCGGCAATGATGGGCACTTTGTGCTCAAGATGGCTCGACGCGAAGTTGCAAATTTTCTTCAAGTAGAAATTGGTGGTGACCAGCAAGCCCTAGAGCAATGCAATGTCGTCAAAAGTATACGTGACAAGGCTGGCAAGGAAGACGACCTAGCCGAAGAACACATAAGAAAATTCCGTCGTATTGAGGTGTTCTCTGATGTGCCAATCTTACCTCGCGCTCACCGGCTTGCCACCGGGCTTCTAAAGCTCAAACAAGCATTTGATCCATGGGAGCTAATCATAAATGTATGGATGGAGATGCTTTGCCACATGGCACCTCACTGTGGGGCTGGGTTCCACTTTAAGCATCTAAGCACCGGCGGGGAGTTCATCACTCATGTCAGAATTCTACTGCTGAATCTCGGCCTAACGGCCTTTTTGCCTCAAACCGAAGAACCAAGCCAATCCAGAGTCACCAGTAACGTTGGTCGACCAGATCGAGGAACGGGATCACGGGACGTGCTACGTCACTTTTCATTCTAAATTATACATAGGAAGTGTACCACATGACACATCCCACGAATCGAATCAAATCGTTTTTTTTCATAAAAAAACAGGCATGAAAGCATGCCGCCTATTCCATTTGATAAAGGGGAAACAAAGCACAGAGACCTGAAGGTCCAAATAGATTCTAAAGGTTAATTACACAGAGATTATGGTCTCCAAGACATTCCCTCTCACCCCCGCGATTGTCCATGCTTTTCCTTCTTCCCTTATCAAATCGAATCGTGTTGATGAATCCGGTACACAGGCGGGTTCTGTTGAATCTGGTGACTGAACCAATCTCTGAAAGTTCCCAGTTCTGCAAATGAGATCTCTGAACTATTCATCTTGTGAAGGGGCAAGTGTACATAATTGCATTAATGTCGTGTTACAAAGAAATATGGGGTTTATTTGTTACTTAGGTGTACGTCCATTTGCTATTGTCCTGTATCTGCTATGATTCCTTATATATGTAAATGTAGGTACAAGCCTTATGCGCTATATATGCTTTCAAGTTGAGTTCTTTTTTTCTGAGTGGTTACGCCATGTTTGAATCCCAAGAAAGTGTGGTGCGAATTCTTGCTAGTGTATATTTCAAAATTGAATGGTTAGTCATATGATATGAACTACTCTATATGGGCTGTTTTAGTATATGAACCACTCAAAATTAAATTCAATCAAATTCAATGCGGCAGGGATCGATTTCTTCTAGTTTCATATCATATGAACCACTGTATATGGGCTGTTGCAGTAAACCATTAGTCAGCAGTATGGGCCTTGCTAGTAAACATTACCGAATTTGATGGATCTTGTTGGACCAAGGAGACGACTAGAAGGGGTTGAATAGGTGTCACACAAACAACGGTATCTTCCAAATCTTTTGCCTTAAGAAGTTTCTGAGCTTTCACTCCAATAGCTATATGCAGAGCCATGAAGATCAGATCTAAAACCCTCACAATGAAATCTCTAAGAAGAACCAAACACATTGAGCCAAAACTTGCCCGGGCGGCCTGGCCTCTTTTGGGCGGTCTAATCGCTTCTTAGGGGTGGTCTGACTTCTCCTCCGGATGGTCTGACCTCTCCCTTGGGACAGGGCTGAAAGCCAGCACGATTTCAAATCTAAGAATCAATGTAACTTTCAATCCACAACTCCAAATTATTTGAAAATTTGCATACACCCTGCCTAAGATATTGTGAACCTAATCAATGAAGAGAACAAAACAAATCTTTGCAAAACTTTGACCTTTTTCGATCCGAAGGCAAGTTGCATGGAAACCAGGCCAAATACGAAAATAATGATAGAAAGGAGCTCATGGTAGGAATCAATCCAACATAGCTAAGGATGGTTTTCCATATGTCCTAACATCCTCAATCACAGCAAGAATCAGGCCAAAAGCTCTCAAGAATAGAACCCCCAAAATCACTCTTTCTTCCACCAAAATCAGACAAACTCAAGAACTTGCAATAGAAAGTGTCTAGATGGATGGGATATGGTCTCCTAAAGATATCTCCACCACTTACACGTCCTAGGTACAAAGTAAGATCAAGAGGGGAGGAAGAAACACTAAAAACTAAGTCAAATCAAGAAATCAACACTTGAGCATATAAGAGGAAAACTTGGACGAATTTCAAGATTTGATTTCTAATTGGAGATAAATATTTATAGCCACTCCCTTGGGAAGACAAAGCCACTATGGCAGCACACACACACAAGTGTTCTCATCTCTCTTAACATCTCTCAAACCATAGCCTCCTCATATATCCACTTTCACCTAAATTTTGCAAATTAGGGTTCTAAGGCTTGGTTGTTGCAATCATGCACCAACCCTTATATAGTGGAGGCTAGGACTAAGAGATAAAACCTAACAGGTACCCTTTAAGTCCACACACAAACAGGTCTCTCACTCACGCACACTTCTCAAAACGTCGTCTTCATCTTTAGCTCCATTAGCCCAAATCTATCATGTTTTGTCCTCCATGGAGTATCCTTGGCCTAATCCAATTAGGCTACTGACGTGGTTTCACACACCACCACTTTTATGATATTTGGCAATTTACCAAAATGCCCCTCTACCGACCTTTTCCCAATTCCTTTGCATCGAAGCATCGTCTATGCTTCGCCATCATCCATGTGGCCCCAATGGCTTCCCGCCAAGCCTCTCATGCGTTCGGATCCCACCGAACGATCCTCACTTGCAAACAGGACGAAGTCACTAGATGCACCACATGCCTTACCATGCATCATGACCGCACCTGGCTTCTCTGGTCGTTCTGGATCTCAGCTCCCCTAAGCTTAATTTTGGTCCATCTTGTTGTTGCCCGTCAAGCCCACCATTCTGTGAGCCTCGGTCATCTTCCAACGACATCTTGATCATTCTAGACCTTAGCTCCCTTAGCTCAGTCCCGGTCTCGTTCGCCTCACCATGACGTAACTCCAGAGTCCTACAATCATCACCGACAACTGAACCTTCACGTAGCACCACATGACACACAAAATAATCAATTGACATAATTGATGGGTCAAGAACACATACCTTCAAAGTTTCGTCCCTGGAAGCATCACTTTACCTCGAAAGGTCTTTGCTCAAATTTTGTCTTCCGTGGTTCTTGTCCATCCTGCACCTTACTTGAGTCCAATCATCTCACCTGGCATCTATGACCGTTCTGGACCTTGGTTCTCCTAACCAAGTCTCGGTCCTCCTCACCGTTGACCATAGTTGACTCTAGCAACCTGCACAACAATAGATCAAGCAATCATTTTCGGGCATAAGTTCTTTACAACTTGACCCACGTTAGCCAAAACATGTATCATGCAACACACATGCAACATGTCCATGACCCTAGGTCAATTCTCAAATTTCAACACAGCTCACTGTCCACTGAAACGCCACAGCCGGCCTGACCGCCGCCACCATGCCGATCTAACGGCTATCATCTTGCCAGTCTGACCCCCAACCATTGGACGGTCTAACCGCGCCAGCCGGTCTGACCACACCGGCCAGTAACAGGGCACCGGTCTAACCGCCATGGTGTGGCCGATTAGACCTCTTCCTATTACCAGAAATCACCCATCTCTGGATTTTTTTTCAGTTAAACTCTATCTAGTTTCACATCCAGTTTCTATTTTCAATGACACCTAGTGCAAACACATCCCAAACAATTATACACAAGTGTTTGGTGTCTATTTACCCTAAGCCTGTACCGCCTATCTCCTTACAATAGGCTAGCTTTTGCAAAGCAAAGAGTAAACTCTTCAAACTCCTCGACAACTATACGAAATGGACTATACACATCCACTAGCCCAATTTGTACAAGCACTTAGCAATCAAGCAGCAGTGAATTGGAGGTAACACACAGAGTGGAGAGTGGTACTTAATTCATTCCTAGAACGCAACACATTCAGAAGAGGCGTGAAACGCGCGTGCGCTGAACAAGTGACCATTCACTAGTCGATTTCCAGAGCTAAGAGGAGTACTGATCACACCCCAAAATTAAACCTCGGTACATGATCATTCCGAGGAAAAAACTGTCTTACACAGGAGCGGATCCAAGTAAAACTTTAAGAGTGCATAGGATATTGGGTTCAATACCATTTTACTTTATTAAAATCTACATACGCATAGGTGTGCACCCCGTATAGTTTATATCCATTCACCCCTATGTACATGTGGTAACATGTATGTGACACCCGATCAATTTTATTCTGGATCCGCCACTGCTTGCACAGTTGTTGCACATCTTCACATCGATTTCACGATGCTGGTACAAACGCTACGCAACAATCAGCAGTACAGATGTGAGAACTGCACAAAAACCTTCTTCTATTTACACTTAGTTGCACTCGTTTTTCCGTCGACGCTTGACTAGAAGATGTGCGTGCGTACGTTCAGCAGTGCAACCCTAGTCTGCACGAGGCTACTGAACACCTTGTCTCTCCCGTTCCCTAGATCCTCAATGCATTCCTCCAGCCTCTCCATCAACACCATCATCTGCTTCTCATCCTTCGACGCTGCCGTCGCCTTCTTGAGCACACCACTGCCACCGTCCTCTTGCAAGAGCATGCCACCGTGGAGGCGAAAGCTGACATGGCCGCCACAGTGTTGAACAGTGCGGCCAACGCCGCCATAGTGGTCGGGGTGGATTCCATGAGCAGCCCAGTCACCTCAACCTCCGTCGCGCTGCCACCGAGCCCCAGGCGCGAGGGCCTCACGCCCTCCCTCGCCGTGGCCGCGAGCCCGGCGAGCTCCTTCCCGGCCTTGCGTTGTGACCTCACCGCAAACGTGAGCCGCACACCATTGCGATGGCGAATGGCGGCCGACGCCTCGGTGATGTCCTGCTTGAGCATGACGATGGTTTCCTGGAAGCTGATATGCGCGTCGGCGAGGCGGAGGAAGGCGTCGAGGAAGCGATCGTTGGCGGCGGCAGCGCAGCAGAGAGCGGCCTGGGCCTCAGGGAGGTCGAGGAGCTCACCGAGGATGGCGTAGAGAGCGTCGACGTGCGCGAGGCCGGAGGCGACGGACGTGGGGTCCTGCACCCACGAGTGGACGGCACGGATGTGGGTATGGAGGTGGGCAAGGATGTGGTGGGAGCGGTAGGGGAGGCTGATGGAGCAGGTATGGTAGGCCGCTGCCGCCGCTGCGCAAGGCTTGGATGTGACAGCCCGTGTCATTACGTCGAAGGGTAATTAAACTTAAGCATACGGATTACTATTCGTCTGTCCGGTAGGATACCGCTCCGACGAATAGTGAGTCTTACCAGAGTCAACGTAGTAGAACAATAAGATAGAAATTGTACTTTTTATTTCAGTTAACCACGCAAGGCTATGATTCTTACAAATGTTAATTTACAACTGTAAAAATGGGACCAAGTCCCTTCGCTTGCCTTCCTTGCTCCATCAATCTTCTACTTGTCCCATTCATTAAAAAGTTGCCCATCTCACCCTGGTCCTCATAGTCAATGCCCTCGCCTCCTACGGCCTCTTCTGTACATGTGTGTCCTTCATCCTACTCAGGATAATTCCTGATCGAACTAGGATCTACAAAGGAGAATACTAACAAGGTTGAGTACAAAAGTACTCAGCAAGCATTAATAGCAAAAGATGCACTGTATGACTTATCTCTATTCATTAACACATTTTCTATATCATCTCTTTTTTGAAAATAACAACTCGTTAAAACATTAAGCGGCATATTTTAATAATGAAAATACTACTTGTCACTCAGAGAGAAGATAGACCCCTAGTGGTTCCCATAGACTCCAATCTAGGAGACTGGCATGAATTTATGATTTTGTTTAGCACTGCGCAGGCTTGTACCACTTTACCCATATCTACTCTGAACTCTCTTTGAACTAGGTCCACCATATTTCCTTTGATGTGGGTTCGAGATCAGAATACATAACGTTTTTCGGGTTACGTGATTAATTTCTCTACCCATTACTTTCCGTCGGTGTGGACCTTGTCATCCACCGAGTTCCAGCAATGTTGGTTGGGGCAGCCTCTATCCTGCACCCAACACTCCACCTTAGTGCTATAGTGCCTTGGATCCCCCACTTCCGGTCTCACCTCTTGGTTATGGGTTCCTCCATCACCTTCACACATATTAATTACTCAACGTGGAGAAAATAATTACGTAACAAGGTAGCATTTTCTACCCGCCGAAACGGGAAAATGGTTGGCACTCAAATACGGCCTCTGACCGTGTAAGAGTTTTGTTGGTCCTTATATAATAACCATATGTAAAGCGGTCCCACCTTTTCCCTTATCTCTATCTTGCCACGGGCCCCCTTTACCAACCATATAATTCTTATCTCTTTCGTTTTTCTTATCTCTTTCCTCTTTCTTATCTCTTTCATCTATATCTCAATCATTCGATTTGATTTTTAGAAATAATTTTGATACAATACATATATGATACAACAATATATGGTTTGCATTTAAGATAACTATATTTATGTTCGAGATGATAGCTTGCCTTCGTAATTGGAGAAAAGATCGACGTTGAAGAATTCTTGATCAGCTATTCCTGTCAGTGTTGGTTTGTCCTCTGTAATCATGTGGTAGCACGAATAATACATAAACAAGTACTTAGTTAATTTTGGGTGATACTATGCGTATATAATGTTAGTGCATCTTCTTTTGTTAGCATATTTTAATTTAATAATATTTTTTCGGATTCCCTGCTAAGTTAGCACGCTCCAAGTGTGGTCGTTCTACGGTCTACTTGCTCTAAGGTCGAAGATGCCAAACTAGCGTTTTAATCATGCAGAAAATAACTATTACACGCTTTTGTACGGAATTACGCTTTTTTGGTTTTCTCCGGATATGTATACCTATCATTTCTTCTCAAGCTAAACTCGGGGCGGCTTTGATTTAATCTATTTAATAAGATTAAAATAATTCTAATTTGCCAGGCTGTTCGCTAAATAAAAACAGGTTTGTTACGCACGCAAACTCTCTTTGCCTTAACAAAATTTTCGAATACTTTATCTTGTTTTACTTATTAAGCACCGAACTGATTTGTGACTGCTTAACCCTATGTGACCTAATTAAATTCGTTTGGTCGCATAATTACACCGCTAATACTTATTAACTTTATTGCTAAACTCTAGTGTTACATAGATAAAGCACTTATTAAGATTCACTAGAAGTTATACGTTTTTCTAATTTTTCCTACAACCCTAATTTTCTAACCCTAATCCTACTCCCACCAAATCCTTCCATTTCCTCTCTCTCTCTCTCTCCCTAATCACCTACCCGGCCGACACACTCCCACAGGCCACAGCCACCTCACTTGCATGTCTTCCCCAAATTCACTCTTCCTCTCCAATCTCCCATGGCCCCTTTGGAGTCTCCGGCCGGCTCTCATTCCTCCTCCCCCCTTGCGCCACCGGGTGCCGCCTCCTGCGGCCCGCAAGCCTCCAGCCCCTGGCACGGTGCCACCACCAGTCGTCACCTCTCCGACGTGCCACACCCGCGTTTCCCCGCCCGACCGCCTTCGACTTGGCTTTGGCTCGAGTCAAGCCTCTGGCGCTTCTGCCGTCGCCCACCGCCACTGCAGATCGCTTTGATCCGCCCTTCGGCCCTCTTCTTTAGCCACCACCTCCGACTCCGCTACCTCTTTGCGGCTCGGTTTGTTCCTCTCCCTCTCTCTCTCTCTCTCTCTCTCTCTCTCTCTCTCAGCGCCCGCCTCCTTGAGCGCCGCCACGCCTCGGCCACGCTTGGTCTGCGTTGCTTACAGTGGCTTGGCATTGCCCCTGGCTCCCAGTGTGGTTCGGCCCGGCTCGGGTCGGTTGTGCCAGCCACAAGCACCTCTTCCCCTGACCGCATGCGGCTTGGCCCGTGTAACATCCCAAAAATTTCAAAATACAAAAATATGAGATTTTTAAAACTTTTTGTGTGATTAGCTGATGATGTTCTATTTGCCAGCATTTTTGAGAATTGTTTGAATGACATTTTCTCTCTTACCAACATAAGAGGTCTAAAACAAAAATCCTAGAAATAAAAGCCCTAAAAACATAAACCCTAAAGACATGAACCCTAAAAACGGAAACCCTAATATCATAAATTACTAAAGCAAAAAAAACTAGAGTATTGCCCTTCTGAATATTATGTGTAGGGTAAAGCGTAAAGACCAAAAGCATAAAATTCAAAACCTAATACTCTAAAAATTCAAAAAACTAAATAGAAATATTTAGCAAATATCAGGCTTTATCAATTATCACATGGGAAATTTCTTAGCAAAAATCAGACCTTAGTAATCACCGTATTTTTTCATTGCCTTTTTCCCTAGCCTTTTCTCTTTCCTTCATACTGTTCCTATGGCCAAGAGCCACTTGAACCAGGTTGATGCAACCAAACATATTCGGTCAAACCCGGCTCACAACACCTTTCTTCCTCCCCTGGCCCACATGCAACACTCCTCCTCCACGCAGTAGGCCATGGCTCCATGCATGCCGCCACGCATCCCTGTTGCCCATGTCGCTGGCTACCTCGCTGCTTCCGCCCTCCAAGCCAATAAGGGCCTACACTGCAGCTCCCTTCTGGCCTCCCCCCCTCTACCATTCTCCCCCACCGAAGGCTCTTAGAGCCCACGGCCGCCGGAGCCGCCGCTATCATCGCCATCATCATTCCGGCCGCCCCGGTCAAGCTCATCCTTGGCCAGGAGCGTCATGCCGCGTCCCTCATAGTCACCATCAAAACCCCTCAAGAGATTTTGGGTCTTAGCCACCGGAGTGCCGCGCGCCTGCCTCCTTCTCCAAGTCCGGCCGCAACCGCCTCCACCATTGCCGCCGTTGATTCGAAGGGCCCCAACTCGATTCCTTCCCCTATAAATATCTTATGAACTCCCTCTACCATCCCCGACCACTCATTGGTGCTCTCTTCCTCCGCAGTGCCGCCTCCACGTTGACCCGGCCTCGCCGCCATCGGCACGCGTCGCCAGATCTCCTCGGTGCTTCTCGACTTGGCGACCCTCCCAAGACGCCTCCAGTACCCGCGTGCTCGTGCTCCTTCCATTTCCCCCTAACCCTCTCCGGTGCGCCGCCCTCTTTTCACCTCCACGCCCGGCCGCCGCTCATCACCTCCCAGCTGCCGCCGACCAGCTCCGGTCGAGCCACCACCGCCCTTCGGTTCACCCCACGTCCCCGGTTCCATTTCAGCCGTCACCGCCGCCTCGCCGCCGCTCTCTCATGGGCGATGAACCAGGCCCGAGCCACCCTGTTCAGCTCCCTTCTTCTCTCTGTTGCCTTTCCTCCTGTGGCTGACAGTGGAACCCACCCCTTTTAAACCAAACCAAATTATTGCTAACCAACCTTTTGAATGTCAATTAGTCCACTCAAAGGCATTAACAAAAACTGAAGCTAAGTTTTGAAGAAGTTGTCTGTAGAACTTCAGTTTAGAAAATAGTTTGTTATGATATATATGAGCAGGGAAGTAATTTGTCAGTAAAACTCTTTTGTCAAACCAACCAATGTTAACAAATCTTGTAAATGTCGTTAGGTCACCTAAATGATCTAGCAAAAATTGGAAGGTTGAATTAGTATGAAGTTAGATGGTAGCTGTTCAATTCAGAAAAGTGTCCTGTTGTAGGATGCATGAACTGACAATAGAAACTTCCGGTAAGATGACTGATACTTTTAGCTAAGTGTTGGGCTTAACTATTTGATCACTGAAAATTCGATTAACAAATAGATAATTGAATTAGCTAAGAGATCATTTAACAACATTTCAAATACAACAAGATCTTTCGATAAAATGAATAAGCAGAGAAAGTGTTTAGAGGGAACTTTGAAATGACAGTAGGCTTTTAAACATGTTAGATGACTAATTAAATCACTCAAATGTACTAACAAACTTGGAAAATGATATTTGGAGGAAAGTTAACCAATAGCACTTCAGTACAAGAGGTTTGCTTTTGTAGGTTGAATGAACAGTAAGTAGAATTAGCAACTAATGGAAGCTTAATATTTGCAAATCCCAATATGTTAGCTTAGTAGAAGTGTCGACAGTAAAGAAGCATTGACAGTACTTAGTAGCCACTAACAAACAATTGAACAGAAAAGCAAACAAAATTAAGGGTTTCATGATCTCAATAACAGAGGACTTCCAACCAACCTTAATTAAAAACAAAAAGATGGTTAGTGAATGAGTCCATCAAGAGAACACTTCACTTAGACCAGCTCTTAATAAAATCTATGAACCGAAGAGGGAATGAATGAGGCAATGAGCTAATACCATATCAAATACTAGCAACTAGTAGCACTTCAATCCAAAGTTTCTCCTCTGTAAAGATATATGAACAGAGAGGATTATATGAGGGTAATCCAATGACAATATGCTAATGCCTCTTCTAATACCAATACTTAGGACGTTTATTAAATTCAGCTAACCATTGGACCTTAATATCTGCAAACTAATTTAAAAAGCAAGCATTTATATGATAATCCAAAACAAACAGTGAACCTCCACTCAAAATCATCGGGAGTGCATGAGCTCAGTAACTTGAACCATCAAGCGCCAAATTGACGCAGGAAAATACTTTATCTAGGTAAATGCTTAATAAAATGGAAGAACAATATAGTAACAATTTGGATGATGGTTAGCTAAACAACAGTGATCTTACGCCATGATGTGATAACAAAAATATTAGCACTAAGTCAATGAGATGACTAATAAAGATTAGTAAAGCAATCGGAGATTAAAAAAAATCGTGAATATGTATTTCTAGTTGAAGATTAACCTAATATACTAGATGCACTTTAGTATAAACTTAATCATAATAATGACTATTTATAGAACACACTTAAATCATGGAACTTCCTCGGTAAATAGGAAGTAGTAACTAAAATAATCATGAGAGCATATAAGAGGATTGATTTTGACATATGATCATCGTGGATGTATACATAGAATGCCTGGTGAGAATGCTTATGAGTACTCGGTGGCCTGTTAAGGAAAACAACATCACCCAGGCTCTAGGTATCATCCGTCGTTATCCGCTTCCAGTAGAAGGACCATTCATAATTCAAAAGCAGATCTGAGAGTATAACCTAACCAGGTAATCTCTCCCATCTAGGTAACCAGTAAGGAATGTTCCTGCCAACATTCTCTCTCTATTGGATTTATCTACTTTTGTCTATAGTATTTCCTTCATCAACTTCTTTGGTTATACTTTGGTCTAAAGTATCTCCTTCATCAACCCCTTTGGATATACTTCGTCTCTAGTATTTCCTTCATCAGCTCCAAATGAGTATGTTTGGTCTCATTTGAAGCAATCCCTTCTTTCAAGATATCGTTAAGTATGTTTAGTTCTGTTTGAAGTGTTTCCTTTCGTTTGAATGTATTTGGATTTATTGGATTTCATTTGGTTATTTTCAAACATTCATGGACTTTATCGTATACTACGTAGTTAGACTCTGACGCTGTGATGGGACAACAATCCCAACAAGAACGAAGCTGGAGTCAAAATTGTCTGAGCGTTGAACAGGATGATTATCAGCATATTGAGTGTGATGATTATCATAACCTTGAGCCAGAACAAGATCAAGGTTATCAGAATATTGAGCAAGACAAGTCAATACTTTGATCATATTGCACCTAATTTTTGCAATTATATTGTTTTAAATTATGAAATTGCATTGCTATGATTTATACAACTATATTGGTCTAGCTCATAGTTAATGCCTTAACAATAATTATGTATAAACTTTCAATCCTTGAACTTGAGCACTATCCTTTATCACTCTAGAATTAATGGTTCACATACTAGTTAATAAGTTTGTATCTAAGTGTCATGCTTAGCCTTACTTAGATACATTGTCATTCAGGCAATAAATTGCCCAACGTCATTCAACACATTTGAAAATGAATTTGGGCAGTCGAGGCTGGAGCCTGGCTGGTATTTTGAAAAGGAAAAGGAATTTAAATTGGGAGAACCTGGAAATTATTGTAGACTTGGGTATGTGAAAGGAATGGTGAATGGGTATGGGATTACGCCAATATGGGATGAAAAGCCGGGTTAGAACCCGAGGATTGGAGTTATCCTGGTCGAGGATCAATGGAAAGTATTGGGTGCATACAGGCGCGGGATTCGCAAGGTGGATGCGACTCAGGATTAGCGGACGGGTACAGCTTGGGAATTGGCGAGGGAATGCACCTTGGGGCTCAAGGGTGGTGCAATCTCGGGATTCAAGGGTGGTCTCGCCTGTGGGGCAGGGGGTTGCGACCTAAGTTTCGCCGGGTGGTGCAGCCGAAGAGTCGCCAAAGGCATTCGGCCCAAAATTTCAAGTGTAGGCCAGTCGGAATTGCCGGGTGGTTGCAGCCTTGGGATTGCCAGATGGATGTAGCCCGAGAAAGTGATAAAAATTGGGCTGGAGCCCCGTGATTGGAAATATTGGTTTCGAACCAAGTGATTGGAAATATTGGGTTGGAACCCAGAAAGTTGAGATGGTCTGGATGGAGAACTAGTGGTAAATATGGGATTGGATCCTAGTAGTTAGAAATATGTGATTGGAGTCGAGTGATTAGAAATACTGGGATGGTATAGGAGATAAAATCTCCACTAGTACTTTACAACGAAAACTCAGTTTATAAAACATGTGTTAGTTAAAATGCTAAGTCTCAGGTTTTGCTATTGCTCAATCTATTTCAATAAATGGCTTTGTGCAAAATAAAATAACCACGAGCCTTCCTTTTGATTAGCCTTGCATGTATAATAATTGCATTGTGTATTGGCTCGCGAGTACAGTTGTGTACTCATGCTCGCTATTTATATTCTTTTAGTCAGTAAGCATAAAAGAAGGCTTCAGGGACAATTATGAGCATTGGACAAGACTTAAGATCAAGAAGGCCAAGAACTAGGTCGCGAGCCCACAGTCGATTGTTGGTGGGCATATTGTGAGGGTTCCACGCGTTATACTTTGATTTTACTTCCATTGCTGATTCTCTGAAAGATATTTGGCTTGTTCGGCCATTCTGCAAGTCAAAAATCATAAGATATATTTATGTTTTGTTTAATATTATGTAATATCTTTACATTTTCGTGTATGTATTTGAACCAATATTGTAACTGTGTGTGCTATCTACTGATCCAGGGAATAGCACAAGTATACATAGTGGGTCCCCAATTCCAAATTTGGGGTCTGATAGCCCGGCCCACTACTCGCTGCTCATCCCCGGCTCATTTCCCCCTTTTTGTTCTTTGCTAAATCGATTGCTTTAGTGCTCGAGGTTGAATCAAGTCCTAATGTTAGCCGATTTTCATGTATGCATGTTCATGGTGATTGATTGGAGGTGGAGGTGGCTACTGGAGGTGGTTTGCTACTGAGGTACACTCCCTGCTACCCTCTATCCCTTTCTCTACTCCCTTCCCACTGCTTTGTGATGAAAACTTGCTCTAAGAGCTATTGTTGTGCATGTGGGCTGTTGTGGATTCGACTCTGGCAACCAAAAATAGGAAGGGCAGTAGGGAAGAAATGGTGATTTACCAGATGGGTTGGGTTTGGATGGTGGCAGCGGTGGGTCGGTGATGATGACTGGTGGTAGTGGTACTCCCTGGCGCTTTTGGTCCTCTTGGTTCTTGTCTTTGTCGGTCGGCGCGGTCCTGGTGACCGTCGATGGTTCAACGCCGTCATTGCTGCCGTCCTTGCTCCCCTTGGTCTTTCTCTTCACCTAGCTCCTCCCTCCTACTACCCCTCTGTGTGTGTGGGTTTTGGCTTGGGGAGTGGCAGTGGTGCTTGGCTTATTGCTTGCTCTTGTTCCCGGCAAAGGAGTCGCTTGGGTTCTATGCTTTGTGTGGATGAGCTTGTGCTCTCGGTTGGCCTTCTGTTGTGCTTGTGAGAAGGGGCTTGTGATGTGTGGCTTTTGTGAGAAAGAGGCTTAAGGCAAGGGGGATGGTTCGGCTGTGGGGTGTTGGTTGGGGGGATGAACTTGGGAGGCTGGCCTGTGCTGGTCTCCCTGTGCTGGATATTTCGGCTTGCTTGATGAAGGCAGTAAGGAAAGTGAAGCTTTAAGTAGGGGGGTGGCTTTGGGCTGGGCTGCTTGTAAGGTGACAGTGAGGAATAGAGGGCGTATGAAGAATGGTGCAAGGTGGATGGCTCATTTGTGGTTCTCGTGATATGCATCTGCCTTATCAATCGCCTGTGCTCTCTCGAGCACAAAGATGAGGTGGATTTGGATACTTCACTGGGTTGTATTAGCTGCGATGTAAATGAAGTGATGGTGTTGGTTTCAATATACCCAATGATGTTTTAACTGAGGGTGGGGTTTAAGGGGATGAGCACTGTGGGATAAAATTACAGTTGAGGTCATAGTGGAAAGTGGGTGTTGGATTTTTAAGCTGTCGGATGATGAAACCTATGGAAGCAAAAGGTGCCGATTGACTTTAGCTAGTTTGGGTATGTTCATGATCAAGGGGCCGACTAGCTTAAGTCGATATGGGAATCCTACTGAGCTTTGGGGAATTCTGACAGCCACTTCCTATATTCTAATACTCACATATATAAGCTACTTTTGGTTGTACTAATCGTCTTCTGTGCTTTTGGCTGTCCATGGAGGTGTGGATCGGGAAGGACGGAAGATAATTGGATGAAATGACAAGAAGGGCTTCAGTGAATGAGCATGCAAGGATTTAGATTGTACATTAAATTAAATGATGTAATTTTATATCTTGATTTGTTGTAAAATATTCTTGTAAGTAATGCTTAGATTGCAACCTTTTGATTTTACTTGAGATGGACTCTTTGTGAAGATTTTGAGATTATGATGTTGATTGAGATCCTGCGTTGCAATTTATTTATGAGCTTATATTTAATGTTTTATTTTCACTTCTAATGAATTCACAATGTGAACTAATTTAGAGATGGTATTGATGTTGTATGTATGCTTGTAATGGTTTCTTATTGTAATTGACTTTGAGTTTTATAATGATGGTTTACTTTTGTTGTGATAATTTATAAAGCCGTTTGTGCTTATGAATTCTTGAGGATATAACTTGTATGTATCTGTTGGCGATGTGAGCGCTACCCTTCTGAGCTTAGGTTTGATTTTTGTTTAGATGAATTTTAATACTAATCATCGATTAGCGTTGTTTAGATTAATTTGATTTTCTGGGTTCTCACATTGGACCTCGATGGTGACAGAGTTACTGAAAAGTTCTGAACTTCTGAGTTCGAGTTGATAGTTTTGATGATTCTGAAAAACAAAATCTCGGAACCAAAAAACTACACAATTCACTGTAGAAGAAGCAAAAACGAAATCTCAGAAGGCTTGGATGTTGTCACTGCAATCGTTGCAGCCTTTTTATGTTTTCAATTTTCATATATAGTCTTACAGTTTGAATAAGTTTCGAAAACTCTACAGGACTATGAAAGTATTCCTACTGAAGAACCTAAATCGGACTCTGTTTTCAACAGGAAACAGACTCACAAGCTAAATTAGCTAACTTAACTCAAACAAAAACTAACATCAGAATTGCTTAATGCGATCCGACTAACAAATGAAAACTAAACAAATACTAAAACAAGATTAAATCCAATAGACGGGCTGAGAGGGAAGGAGAGGTGGTGAAGAACTGAAGTATAGCTGTGGTCTGACACTCTTCTTTTTCTTGTTATTTCAGATCGTCGGAACAAAAATCGATGATGTGTGTTGTTTTGCAACACGGATCAGGAAGGATGGGTGCGCTGCAGGCGGAGCACGAGAGGTGTTGGGTGCTTGCGCGCATGATGCAGGAGCGAGCGACGGCGACATGATCCGCGAGGCACGGCCACAGGCTGCTAGCGCGCGAGAGATGGAGAGGATTGATTAGTTTATAACACATGGACGGCGACACATCGATCAGCTCATACATACGACTATATAACTAGGACATTAGTATATATTAGCTAGAAAAGATCATCTGATGAGTTGTGCTGCTGCTTTGTGTTTAATTTGGTGGTGGCCATCGTAAGGACAGGGAGGAAGTGTGTGCGTGCGCACGAGTGGATGGTTAATTAGCCAGTGTTCGATCATCACGAGTTGATCGCTGATCAACAATGAGTGGTTGAGTTGAGGAGAGACGGACATCACATGATCCGCGACGTGCTGCTGATTTGCTAACGGAGAGACCAACACGGCCTCCTGAGCAGCTCCAAGGGCAGTATCGTGCTCAACTTGCCATACTCTCGCATCCCCTGTCACCAATAGAACATGGTTAAGTTCAAGTGTTCAACAAGTACACAAACCATGTCACAGACGAGCACATGAATTTCTGTCCTTGTGTGACGACCCCACCCTAGGGTAACCGAGAGGTCCTCCCAGGATCTCCTATGACGTCCCTTAAGACCTCCCAGGAGGTCCGGCAGCACCTCTCGAGGCTCGGGTAGGATCTGCCCCCAGGGGTACCAATCGAGTCTCCCGCAGGGCCACTCGAGGGTATCACCGTGGGGAGCGGGAGTCACGGGGAGATCCTTCATCGCCACGGCCAACTCAGAGAGGTCGAAGGACCCGACCCGAGGAGGTCGTGAGGCTTGAGGATCACCTGTGATTCCAGCGTGGAACCGAGCTAGCCCCAAGGATCTCCAAATAGCTCTTCACAAAGATACAAGAATGGTAACATCCACGACATAACTTTATTTACAACATATCAAAGGAGTTGTTTACAAAAGGTGGCCTTGGGCCAACAGCAAGCTTACAAAAGAGCTGAAATAGACGTCCATCCACTATACCACAGGCAAAATGGCTGGAGGGCACAACCTACACGTCCTGGTCCTCTTCTTCACTGCTATTGTCTTTTCCTGATAAAGTTTGCAATGAGCAAGAGTGAGCACTACCACTGTGCTCGCAAGTCACACTCGTGGAGTAACAGCATGACATGCATACATGGATGTACAAAGGAAGGCATAATACGGTTGATTTGCGTAAAGCCAAGTTTCTTTCAATTACAAATACTAAGTTCCAAAGCAGGTTTTTAATAGATAACAATTATTTTCAAAACTTGATTTTCAGTTGGATAGCATTCATCAACAAGTTGGTGAAGGATACCCTCCTGTCACATGGCTCCCTGCCCAAAACCCATGGGATAGAAATCCCAAAACAGTTTATTAAACACTTTTGGAAACCAAAACCAATATCTAACTCTGAGTGGCCGCTGTCAGCATGTCCATAACCGTGGACACGGCTATTCGAATAGATTTAACTCTGCAGAGGTTGTGCACTTTACCCACACGACATGAGTCCTCTAGTTTGTCCGGCATCCGTCAATGCCACCTCTCACTACCAAAGGTAAGAGGTCTAGAGTTCATGACAAAGCCTTTACAATGCATTGTTCCACCACAGCCTCTCCTTGCTAAGCTTACGCCTCCTTTGGATACGAATCCGCAGGATCTGGGCCCCCTCTTGCACCAGTGAAAAACATAGGTCATAAAAGACCATAGGCCATAGAAGACCTCCCACACATCCAAATGGAACAACCGCGGTGGAATTTCTGCAAATTAATTGGCCAGGTCCCACACCCCATACTGGAGACATGTGGTTGTACGATTTTGGCATAGACCATTATAGGCCTAGCATTGGCGGCTCAAAGACCGGTCCTCAATTGACTTGGGCGACAATCACAAACCCTTGGACCTCCACCTTATCCAGGATAGAGTCCGTGCATAAACCTTGCACCAACCAAGCAAACCAATTCGCCCAAGTCTAAATCAGTTTTCCTTTTCTTTCCTTCCCCAGCAATACTTCCATACTCCCATGACAACCCAATGTCATGGTCAAAATATTTTAACAGTAGTTGGTCATGAAGGTAAAGATTTTTCCCAAATCAAGTACTTTTGGTCTAAACAAGACTAAGCATTTGGTTTTTCAATTGCTCCTGGTTCACACTAATGTATCAACCAGATTTTTGTCTAAGGTGACAACAGATTTGGTTCAATGTCAAGGTTGGCCATATGAAGGAAATAGGCATAACTATGTGTTCAAAGACAGGTATTGAAATAACTTGGTAGAAATAAGCATGCATTATACTTTGAAACTGAACATACATAAATTGAAATATTGGGTGCAACATGATCAAGAGCATGACTTGCCTTGCTCACTGTCCTGAGAGTCTTCTTCTTCAGTGCACTCAAGCTCCTCAGTGCCTTCACGGTCTATACGAGAGAAAAGGAGACAAACTCAAATCAAATTCCAAATAAAGAGCCAAAAGAACTTCAAGGGAAACTCCAAAGCTTAATCAACAAGAGCACCACACACCCAAAATAGGCTCTGAGGGAGAGGTCCTAACCTACAGAAGATAGGTCCAATGAGGAAGGTCCTCACACAAGACCAGAGGGGCGACTCGCAACAAAAGACCACGATGATGATGATTGCGCAGAGTCCAGAGAGGTGATCTTCAAACAAAACCCACAGAGTTCCACCGAGTGACCAAAGGAAGAGGTCCTGGAAAAGGTATAATCTCTTATTGTGGCGATAAGAACAAGAATAGAGCAATATACAAGGAGGCCTACCAGCAATAAGAAAGGAGGTGACGGGTGAAGGGGAGGTCGAAGGCAATATGGGCGGTTAAGGTCAACGCCCAAGCTCCTGCCGAGCCTCCAATGGTGAAAATACGATGAAGAGGGGTGCTCCTGGCGATGCCCATGGCAGCAAGGCCTTCCCAGGAAGCCACCGCATGAGAGCCAAAGTGTTGAATATGGGAAAAAGGTGGCAGTGAAGGGCGCCCGGGGCTAGTTATAGTCAAAGAGAGTGAAAAGATCATTTAATGCATACATGACTTTGTGAGCATGAAAAATAGGCAAAAAGGTACGGGGATGTCAAAGGAAAATAATAAAGGACATTGTGTACTGTTACGGGAGGAGACTAGAAAAGACACCAATAGTGCCCCTAAATGACCCCATTCAATGGAAGCGACCACTTTCATGGTCTGCATTCAATGCGACAGACCTGCATTAAATGCTCATGGTACTAGGGTGGCGGGAAAAATAAGAATGGGTAAGCTGGCAGGTGGGACCACCAAATCTAGAAACAGTTGGGTCAAAGAGGAGGTCCCAACCCGCCAGAGAGGTCTTTGAGGAGGTCCGAAGGCTTAGGAGATGCTAAGATCCAGGAGATCTGAGTCAGAGGATCAAATCCCAACGGAGGTCTGCAGGCGGTTAGGATTTCCAAAGGGAGGTCCTAACAATCGGATCTGTCAAAGAAGGGAGGTCTGGACGGTTAAGATCTCCAAGGGGAGGTCTTAACGGTCCAGATGTTCAAGGAGGGAGGTCTGGGCTGTTAAGATCTCAAGAGGGGAGGTCTTAACGGTCCAGATTACCGAGGAGGTCTGGACATGGGGAGGTCCAGATACACATGGAGGAGGTCCACGCGACAAGAGGTTCTGACAACCAAAATCCCATCAAGGGAGGTCCTGGCTGAGGGGATCCTTGTAAAAAGGAGGTCCTGACTGGTAGGATCTCACCAACGGGAGGTCCTCTGAGCTTAGGCTCTCAAGAAGGGAGGTTCCACGGGCTCAAGGAGGTCTTGAGAGGAGGTCTAAAGGACTAGGTCGACAAGGGGAGGTCCTAATCGCTAGGATCTCCACAATGGGAGGTCCTGGCGGTGAGGATCTCAATATAAGAGGTCCTAAGGGTTCGGGAGGAGATCTTCGGAGGTCAGGAGTTCCTAAGTTAAGCGAGTAAGGAGGTCCAATGGAGGGGGAGGTCCAAAGGTCTAAGATCCGCAGGAGAAGTCCAAAGAAATTAAATTCAAAGGAAGACCTGAACATATAGGCTCATCCTAACCAAAAGGAGGTCTGAACCAAAGAGATTCAAACCAACAAAGAGATCCAAAGAGATCTAACTCAAAGAGAATGGTCTGGACATAAAATACGTCCAAGTGAGAAAAGGTCTGAGCCCAAGGGAGGTCTAACTTCAAGAACCATTGGGGAGGTCCAGGACACAGAGAAGGTCTAAACCTCACATAACTCAAAAGAGGTGGGATAAAGAAGGATCTGCTGTGCATACCAAAAAGGAGGTAACAACAACTCAAACCTCTCCAACTGAACCAAACTTTGAATTCCCATCAAAACAAAACAGTTTTATTTTGTTTTACAATTTAAAAGGATTTGGAAAAATCAAGATGTTACAAACCTACCCCCCCCCCTTAAAGGAATCTCGACCCCGAGATTCAAACAGAATCAACAAAGAGGTAGGGGTAGTTAGCCTTGAGGTCTTCTTCCTTCTCCCATGTAGCTTCACTTTCTGGATGGTGACTCCATTGCACCTTGTATGATCTGATAATCCTGCTCCTGGTAACTCTTTCTGCCACATCCAGGATTTTAATTGGCTGCTCCACATAGGTAAGATCTTCTTGAAGATCAAAATTTTCTAGGGTTGTGTGATCTTCTGGCACCCGAAGATATTTCCTTAATTGGGACACATGAAAGACATTGTGCACGGCTGATAAGGATTCTGGAAGTTCTAGTTGATAAGCGACTTCACCAATTTTGTCCATGATCTTGTAAGGGCCGACAAATCTTGGTGCTAGCTTTTCTTTAGTCCGAAATCTTCTAACTCCCCTAAGTGGTGTCACTCTAAGGTATACAAAGTATCCAACCTCAAAGGACAAATCCCTTCGACGGGTATCAGCGTAGCTCTTTTGTCGAGATTGAGCCACTCTCAATCGCTCATTTATCAGCTTCACCTTGTCTTCAGCCTCTTTAACCAGGTCTGGTCCGTAAAGTTGATGTTCCCCAACTTCATCCCAAAGGAGGGGTGTTCTACAAGGTCTACCATATAGAGCTTCAAATGGGGACATCCGTAGACTAGCTTGATAGCTATTATTGTAAGAAAATTCAGCATAAGGCAAGTTCTTGTCCCAACTCTTCCCAAAATCCAAAGCACAAGCCCTGAGCATGTCTTCAAGGATTTGGTTCACTCTCTCGGCTTGCCCATCGGTCTGAGGGTGATAAGCTGTACTAAAATTGAGCTTAGTGCCTAGAGCTTCATGTAAGCTTTTCCAGAACCTAGAAGTGAACTGCGACCCTCTGTCTGAAACTATTCTTTTGGGTACTCCATGTAAACAGACAATTCTTGTCATATATAATTCTGCTAGCTTATCACTTCTATAGGTGGTCTTGACCGGTATAAAATGCGCTACCTTGGTCAATCGGTCAACTACCACCCAAATGGAATCAAAGCCCGTTTGGGTGCTAGGCAATCCAGTAATGAAGTCCATGCCTACTTGTTCCCACTTCCATTCAGGGATTGGCAATGGTTGCAATAACCCTACTGGCCTTTGGTGTTCGGCTTTAACCCTCTGACATACATCACATTGAGAGACATATTTGGCAATATCTTGCTTCATACTGACCCACCAATACCTTTCTTTGAGGTCTTGATACATCTTGGTGCTGCCCGGGTGGATAGAGTAGGGTGACCTGTGGGCTTCCACCAAGATGAACTGCTTGATATCTTGGTGATTGGGCACACAAATTCGGCTGCCAAACCATACTACTCCTTGTTCATCTTCGGAGAAACCTGGAGCTTTACCTCTCCTCATATTCTTCTTGATTTCTTAGATGTCTTCATCTTCTCCTTGATGATCTTTAATTTGGTCCAGAATGGTTGGATGGACCTCTAAGGTGTTTACACATCCTTGCTCTACAATTTCCAAGTTGAGGTACTTTAACTCCTCATATAGCTTGGGTTGTTGTTCTTGAACCAACAAGGTATTGCAATAACCTTTCCGGCTCAAGGCATCTGCCACTACACTGGCTTTGCCTGGGTGATAATGAATCCCAAGGTCATAATCCTTAATCAACTCTAACCATCGCCTTTGTCTCAAGTTAAGCTCTGGTTGTGTAAAGATGTATGTCAAACTTTTGTGGTCTGTGTATATCTCACAGCGATTACCAATAAGGTAGTGTCGCCAGATTTTTAAAGCATACACAATAGCTGCCAATTCTAGATCATGTGTTGGGTAATTCTCTTCATGGGGTCTCAGCTGTCGAGAGGCATATGCTACTACCCTTCCATCTTGCATTAACACACATCCAAGACCTTGATGAGAGGCATCACAAAATACCTCAAAGTTTCTATGGATGTCGGGCAAGATTAGGACTGGCGCTGTGATAAGCCTTTTCTTCAATTCCTGAAAGCTTTGCTCACAGGCTTTGGTCCATTCAAATTTCTTTTCCTTTTTCAAGAGCTGGGTGAGAGGTCTAGCAATCTTGGAAAAACCTTCAATAAATCTTCTATAATAGCCGGCTAGACCAAGAAAACTTTTTACTTCAGTCACTGTCTTGGGAGGTGTCCATTCTAGCACAGCTTCCACCTTTGAAGAGTCTACAGCCACTCCCTTGGCCGAAATGATATGGCCAAGAAAGGCTACTTGATTTAGCCAAAATTCACACTTACTAAATTTAGCATAGAGCTGCTACTCTCTAAGTCTTCCCAAAACAATCCTAAGGTGGTCTTCATGTTCTTTTTCATTCTTGGAGTAGATGAGGATGTCATCAATAAACACCACCACAAACTTGTCTAGGAAGTCCATGAATACTTTGTTCATCATACTCATGAAATAGGCTGGTGCATTTGTCAACCCAAATAACATCACAGTGAACTCATATAGTCCATACCTTGTGGTAAAGGCAGTTTTGGGGATGTCTTCCGCCCTAATCTTCAATTGATGATACTCAGACCTTAGATCAATTTTCGAGAACACCCTTGCTCCTTTTAGTTGGTCAAAGAGGTCATCTATCCTTGGCAGGGGATATTTGTTTTTGATGGTGACCTCATTGAGTGATCTATAATCTACACACATCCTCAGGTTATGGTCTTTCTTCTTGACAAATAGCACAGGTGCTCTCCATGGTGAAGAACTTGGTCGAATAAATCCTTTGTTTTTCAGTTCTTTGATCTGCTTCTTTAACTCTACCAATTCATTTACTAGCATCCTATAAGGTCTTTTTGATATGGGTGCAGTCCCAGGGACTAAGTCAATTATAAATGATATATCCCTATCTGGTGGCATACCAGGTAGCTCTTCAGGGAACACATCTAGATACTCACTAACCACTAGGAGGTCTTCTATCTTCACTTCTTTCAAACTGGTCAGAAGGGGTTTTGTTCTAGGGGAGGTCTTGGACTTAAATTCCACTTGTACTCCCTGGTCATTAACAAGTGATATGGATTGGTAGCACAATCTATCTCAAGACTTTATTCTTGGCTAACCAATCCATTCCAAGAATCACATCCAAACCTTGAGATTGCAAAACTATTAAATCTGCATGAAAAGGTACTCGTAAATCTCTAAGGTAAGGTTTGGGCAGAGGGTATTAGTCCTCATATCCAAGCCCGGAGCATGAATTAACATAGGGTTCACTAGAGGAACTATAGATAACGCATACTTCCCCCCACAAACTTGCTTGAAACAAAGGAATGAGAAGCTCCCGAGTCAAATAAGACCAATGCTGGTATGGAGTTGACAAGGAACGTACCCAAGATTACATCGAGTGTCGCTTGAGCTTCTTGGCCGTGACATGAGTGACCCGGCCCTTTGTGAGATGCGCCTTTGGCTTCACGCTTGATGCGCTACCCTGGGCTGAGACTCCTTGACCAGATCGAGCTGGGGCAGAAGCTTGCTGCTTCTTTGGGCATCTACTAGCATAGTGCCCCACCTCATTACAAAAAAAAACAAGTCACCCCAGCAGAAGAGGTCGGGGATGGCTTCTTTTGAAACTGACTTCCAGAGGAGGTCTTATGATAGCTTGATTTGCTTGAGCGTTGCACTGCGCCGGATGCCTTTGAGGAAGAGGTCCGAGAGACCTTATGATGGGTGGACTGAGGCTGGGAGGTCTTAGACTTAGGAAAACCCCCAGAGTTAAACCTCTGTGCCGACTTCTTTCTTTTTCGGCCTTCCATCTGTTGGAGCTTACTTTCCTGCCGAATGGCCTTGCTTACAAGTTGATGAAAATCAGAATGCTCTTGGGAAACAAGATGGACTGAAATTTCATCATTAAGCCCCTCCATAAAGTGCTCTTGCTTACTTTCATCCGATGCAACATCTCCTGGAGCATATCTTGCTAATTGATTAAACTTATGCAAATACTCATTCACAAAGCAGCTGCCTTGCTTCAAAGTGTGGAATTCCGTCCTTTTTAAAGACATCACGCCAGATGGAATATGGGCACGACGAAAAGCTCGCATAAACTCATCCCAAGTGATGGCCTGGGCATCAGCATGTGATTGACTAAAGTTATCCCACCATTTAGAAGCTGGTCCACTAAGCTGGTGAGAAGCAAAGAGAACTCTTTCATGGTCTGCCTTTGCACCATGTCCACCTCCTCGCCCATCGCCCCGAGCCAATCATCGCCTTCTATTGGCTCGGTCTTTGCTTGAAAATGTTGGAGGGCGCAGCCTCATAAATTCGGCAAGGCTGGACCTTGGAGGAGATGGAACTTGAGCTTGAGGTTGGGCTACTGCTGTAGCTTGCAAAGACTGGGTGTTGGCAATGGATTGAGACAGCAAGCTTATAAGCTGAGCTTGATTGGCCATTATTTGGGCCCAACTAAGACCATCAACTGGAGGAGGTGGCGGCTGTGAGGTTGGGTCCTACTACACGCCCTCGACACCTCTATTTTGGTTACTCCACCAGGCTGGGTTCTCGGATTCTCCCTCAGCTTGCCTATTATGATTGCTCGAACTTCCACTGCCGTTTCTGGTGGTCACCATATTGCCAAACTCCAGAGTCTGAGGAAAGAAAAGAAAAAGGCTAAGGAAGACTAACCCAAGCAATCCACTCAACAAGGAGATCCAATGCAAAGAAAACATCAGAAGAAACTTTTTCAAAAACTATAATAACTACACATCGTTCTACTAGTTTCTTACCACTTTGAGGGAGGTCTTGAGCACCAAGCCTAACCCGAAAGACCTCCAATAGAATTTTACAAGGCTAAGGAGGTCCATTTGATATTGCAAATCAATGCAAAGAAAGAGACCAGATAAGATTTGGTTTAAGGTACGGATGAGTACCATAAAGGAGGTAAGAGTAGAGAGATGACCCAGATAAGAAAGAACATTTTATTCTTCTTGATGATATAAAATAAGCTTTTGAAGTTCTATAGCCATTCTATTAGGTTGCGACCTGTAGTCAAATGGCTCTGATACCACTCTTGTAGCGACCCCGCCCTAGGGTAACCGAGAGGTCCTCCCAGGATCCCCTAGGACGTCCCTTAGGACCTCCCAGGAGGTCCGGTAGCACCTCCTGAGGCTCGAGTAGGATCTGCCCCCAGGGGTACCAATCGAGTCTCCCGCAGGGCCACTCGAGGGTATCACCATGGGGAGCGGGAGTCACGGGGAGATCCTCTACTGCCACGGCCAACTCAGGAGAGGTCGAAGGACCTGACCTGAGGAGGTCGTGAGGCTTGAGGGATAACCCTGTGATTCCCAGCGTGAACTGAGCTAGCCCCAAGGATCTCCAGCTAGCTCTTCACAGCATACAAGAATGGTAACATCCACGACATAACTTTATTTACAACATATCAAAGGAGTTGTTTACAAAAGGTGGCCTTAGGCCAACAGCAAGCTTACAAAAGAGCTGAAACAGACGTCCATCCACTATACCACAAGCAAAATGGCTGGAGGGCACAACCTATGCGTCCTGGTCCTCTTCTTCACTGCTATTGTCTTTTCCTGATAAAGTTTGCAATGAGCAAGAGTGAGCACTACCACTGTGCTCGCAAGTCACACCCGTGGAGTAACAACATGACATGCATACATGGATGTACAAAGGAAGGCATAATACGGTTGATTTACGTAAAGCCAAGTTTCTTTCAATTATAAATACTAAGTTCCAAAGCAGGTTTTTAATAGATAACAATTATTTTCAAAACTTGATTTTCAGTTGGATAGCATTCATCAACAAGTTGGTGAAGGATACCCTCCTGTCACATGGCTCCCTGCCCAAAACCCATGGAATAGAAATCCCAAAACAGTTTATTAAACACTTTTGGAAACCAAAACCAATATCTAACTATGAGTGGCCGCTGCCAGCGTGTCCATAACCGTGGACACGGCTATTCGAATAGATTTAACTCTGCAGAGGTTGTGCACTTTACCCACACGACATGAGTCCTCTAGTTTGTCCGGCATCCGTCAATACCACCTCTCACTACCAAAGGTAAGAGGTCTAGAGTTCATGACAAAGCCTTTACAATGCATTGTTCCACCACAGCCTCTCCTTGCTAAGGTTACGCCTCCTTTGGATACGAATCCGCAGGATCTGGGTCCCCTCTTGCACCAGTGGGAAACATAGGTCATAAAAGACCATAGGCCATAGAAGACCTCCCACACATCCAAATGGAACAACCGCGGTGGAATTTCTGCAAATTAATTGGTCAGGTCCCACACCCCATACTGGAGACATGTGGTTGTACGATTTTGGCATAGCCCATTATAGGCCTAGCATTGGCGGCTCAAAGACCGGTCCTCAATTGACTTGGGCGACAATCACAAACCCCTGGACCTCCACCTTATCCAGGATAGAGTCCGTGCATAAACTTTGCACCAACCAAGCAAACCAATTCGCCCAAGTCTAAATCAGTTTTCCTTTTCTTTGCTTCCCCAGCAATACTTCCATACTCCCATGACAACCCAATGTCATGGTCAAAACATTTTAACAGTAGTTGGTCATGAAGGTAAAGATTTTCCCAAATCAAGTACTTTTGGTCTAAGCAAGACTAAGTATTTGTTTTTCAATTGCTCCTGGTTCACACTAATGTATCAACCAGATTTTTGTCTAAGGTGACAACAGATTTTGTTCAATGTCAAGGTTGGCCATATGAAGGAAATAGGCATAACTATGTGTTCAAAGACAGGTATTGAAATAACTTGGTAGAAATAAGCATGCATTATACTTTGAAACTGAACATACATAAATTGAAATATTGGGTGCAACATGATCAAGAGCATGACTTGCCTTGCTCATCGTCTGAGAGTCTTCTTCTTGATGCACTCAAGCTCCTCGGTGCCTTCACGGTCTATACTGAGAAAAGGAGACAAACTCAAATCAAATTCCAAATAAAGACCCAAAAGAACTTCAAGGGAAACTCCAAAGCTTAATCAACAAGAGCACCACACACCCAAAATAGGCTCTGAGGGAGAGGTCCTAACCTACAGGAGATAGGTCCAATGAGGAAGGTCCTCACACAAGACCAGAGGGGCGACTCGCAGCAAAAGACCACGATGATGATGATTGCGCAGAGTCCAGAAAGGTGGTCTTCAAACAAAACCCATAGAGTTCCACCGAGTGACCAAAGGAAGAGGTCCTGGAAAAGGTATAATCTCTTATTGTGGCGATAAGAACAAGAATAGAGCAATATACAAGGAGGCCTACCAGCAATAAGAAAAGAGGTGACGGGTGAAGGGGAGGTCGAAGGCAATATGGGCGGTTAAGGTCAACGCCCAAGCTCCTGCCGAGCCTCCAATGGTGAAAATACGATGAAGAGGGGTGCTCCTGGCGATGCCCATGGCAGCAAGGCCTTCCCAGGAAGCCACCGCGTGAGAGCCAAAGTGTTGAATGTGGGAAAAAGGTGGCAGTGAAGGGCTCCCGGGGCTAGTTATAGTCAAAGAGAGTGAAAAGATCATTTAATGCGTACATGACTTGGTGAGCATGAAAAATAGGCAAAAAAGTACGGGGATGTCAAAGGAAAATAATAAAGGACATTGTGTACTGTTACGGGAGGAGACTAGAAAAGACACTAATAGTGCCCCTAAATGACCCCATTCAATGGAAGCAGCCACTTTCATGGCTGCATTCAATGTGACAGGACCTGCATTAAATGCTCATGGTACTAGGAGGTCCACGCGACAAGAGGTTCTGACAACCAAGATCCCATCAAGGGAGGTCCTGGCTGAGGGGATCCTTGTAAAAAGGAGGTCCTGACTGGTAGGATCTCACCAACGGGGAGGTCCTACAGTTAGGCTCTCAAGAAGGGAGGTTCCACGGGCTCAAGGAGGTATTGAGAGGAGGTCTAAAGGACTAAGTCGACAAGGGGAGGTCCTAATCGCTAGGATCTCCACAATGGGAGGTCCTGGCGGTGAGGATCTCAATATAGGAGGTCCTAAGGGTTCGGGAGGAGATCTTCGGAGGTCAGGAGTTCCTAAGTTAAGCGAGTAAGGAGGTCCAATGGAGGGGGAGGTCCAAAGGTCTAAGATCCGCAGGGGAAGTCCAAAGAAATTAAATTCAAAGGAAGATCTGAACATATGGGCTCATCCTAACCAAGAGGAGGTCTGAGCCTAAGAAGGAGGTCTGAACCAAAGAGATTCAAACCAACAAAGAGATCCAAAGAGATCTAACTCAAAGAGAAAGGTCTGGACAGAAAATACGTCCAAGTGAGAAAAGGTCTGAGCCCAAGGGAGGTCTAACTTCAAGAACCACTGGGGAGGTCCAGGACACAGAGAAGGTCTAAACCTCACATAACTCAAAAGAGGTGGGATAAAGAAGGATCTGCTGTGCATACCAAAAAGGAGGTAACAACAACTCAAACCTCTCCAACTGAACCAAACTTTGAATTCCCATCAAAACAAAACAGTTTTATTTTGTTTTACAATTTAAAAGGATTTGGAAAAAATCAAGATGTTACACCTTGCAAGTCGTTCGTTCAACCAGTTCTCCTGATCAATATTGTAGCCTCCATCAAGCTGACAAAACATCACAATAAGACCCTCAAAGATATGTTTACCGACATGCTGAGTGAAATGGCTTAGAGTAGTGTGCATAAACCCATCGGGCTTCAACTTAATGAATAACCACTTTACTAACCTGACTCCCTTGCCACTGTCCATAGAGAATAACATGGTCCAACCAACTACCGCCTCCTTGCTAGCAACATTGAGTTCTCCTATACACAGCAGCACGCCCTTTTGCTTAGTAAGCATCACCTCGTACAGTTTCATCACTTCGGAGCTGCAATTCTTGCTATGAATAAACTCTGTAATGAGCATAGATGTGTCACTATCTCCACCACGCTTCAGCTGCTTTCCGGTTCTATAGCAGATAAACGATGGCACTTGAGGAATCAAAACCATACCATAAGGTATATCAACTCCAGAAATTAGCACAAGGGAAATCAACTCATCTCATGGAGAATTAGAGCCCTCAACCACATATGAAGCTCCCAGAAGGTGGTATTTGTACTTCTCGAGCCCTATTTTACCACCAACAAGGATAAAGCGATAATCAACTCTACACACTGCATTTTCATTTGCTCCAACCATTTTCACAAGATTCTCCTCAAGTAGATGCACTGCCACTCCTTGATTCAATTCAGCCACCATGCCATAGCTTGCATATTCAATACTTAGACTGAAATACTTGCCTCCTGGCGCATAAGTTATTGCATCAACGCAGTCAGGACTCGCCGAATCCAGTGGCGCTCCACTCCAATAGCATTTGAGGGATGGCCAATGTGTTGGCCGCTGTTCGGTGCTGCCCATGGCTCTGTCTTGCTCGGGAGGTGGCCAGGGTGACTTCATGTGACACCCTGATTTTCATAGCCTTTTTGAAATTTTCAAAATAAAAAGAACCATTTTGTTTTGATGAGAATTCAAAACTTAACCTGAAATTTCATAATGGATTTAAGTTGACTAACTCAAACTTCAACTAAAATTTTCTTGAAGATTTGTTGAGTTATTGGAGTTTTGTTGGTCATCCCTTCTCTGTCCATCTTTTGCTCATCTCTGGACCAAACCTCCCTTCATCTGGGATTTAATGGTCCAGATCTCCCCTTCGTTTGGATCCAAGGGTCCGGACCTCCCTTGTGTTGTCCTCCTCTGGTCCAGACCTCCTTGGATCCAGACCTCCTTGGGTCCAATTCTCCTTCTCGGGTTTCCTCTGGCTTACAACCTCTCCAAGCCTTCACCACCCTCATGTGCATCTGAGCTCCTTTGGAATCCTGTTGAAGCTTTTCGTGTTTACTTGGACTTTCCTTGTAGCTCGTATCCTTGAAATCTTCCCTAGAAGTTCCCTTCGGCACCAGCCCAGTAGTACCGCCCGCACTTGGTGGTACCACCGCTTCTTAGGACCTCCTCTTTGTTCACTTGGACCTCTCCGCGTCCTTCAGGACCTCTCCATGTCCTCTAGGACCTCCCCTTACCTTTATTAGACCTCTCCGCGTCCTTCAGGACCTCTCCATGTCCTCTAGGACCTCCCCTTACCTTTATTAGACCTCTCTGCGTCCTTCAGGACCTCTCCATGTCCTCTAGGACCTCCCCTTACCTTTATTGGACCTCTCCGCGTCCTCCAGGACCTCCTCCTTGTCTATTTGCATCTCTATTAATCGTAAGTCGTCCGATTTGCATTGGACGGTTTGATCCTGGTGAGACGTTTGGATGGTCCGAACGTCCCACCCTCCCTGAGCCTTAGATCATTCTGGGCGGTCCGATCGAAATCCAGCGGTCCAGACCTCCTCCTTGCAAATCTGGACCGTTAAGACCTCCCCCTTGGAGATCTTAACTGTCCGGACCTCCTCCCTTGAAGATCTGGCCGTCAAGACCTCTTCCTTTGGAGATCTTGGCCGTCCAGACCTCCCCTTTTGGCAGATCCGATCGTTAGGACCTCCCCTTGGAGATCCTAACCATTCAGACCTCTCCTGGATTTGATCCCACGGCTCTGACCTCCCTTGCGGGTGAGGTTCTCCTTTTACCTTTGCAGACCTCCCCATTTGCATTGATCTCGACCGTTGGACCTCCCTCCCAGAGATCCAACCGTCTAGACCTCCCTTGCGGGTGAGGACCTCCTCCTAGCTCTTACGAACCTTCCCTGGTGCACTTAATCTTGGTCGTTTGGACCTCCTCTTTGGAGATCCAACCGTCGGGACCTCCCCTATGGGTGAGGATCTCCCCTTGATCACTACAAGACCTCCTCAATGCCTTCAGGAGACCTCCTTCTTGGTCTTGGCGCCCCCAATCGGGCGATCACACCCGATTTTTTTACCTTTGACTGTGTCCTTGAGCAGGGAAGTCTTCACCGTATTTAATGCATGTTGTATCACATTAAATGCTCTCGCCTTTGCAGTACTCATGTCATACCATTGTCACATTCCTTGCCTACTCTCATTGTCCTTGTTACCGACTCCTGATGACCCCTATCCTGGGTCATGTGCATTGGCTTCCACTATATATAGTTTGGGAAGTCCTCCTTTCTCACTTTCTTCTCTATTTCTCCTCTCTGTCTCAACCGAGCACACCTTAGACCTCCCTCCAAGTTCTGGGACCTCCTCTCTCGAGCCCCAGGACCTCTCCAGCAAGCTCATTGGACCTCCTCCCGACCTCTCAACCTCTCTGTTGGTTTTGTATCTAAGTCTATTTGGAGTTCTTTTGGATCTTGTTTGAGCTTTATTGAATATTTGGTTTTCATCGTGTAGATTATCAAGACCGGGTAGAACCAGAGTTCTGTGAGGGAGAGGAAGAAGCTCGAGACTTTGAGCAAGGCAAGTTACACTCTTGATCATGTTGCACCCAATACTTCAAATTACTTATGTCGTTTTCAAAGATGTATGCATGCTTAATTCACAAAGATATTTCAACCTTTAAATTCGTAGTTATGCCTACTGCTTGGTATGACCACTGTCCATGTTGAATCAACCTCATTGTCACCCTAGACAAAATCTGGTTCTTGCAATAGTGAGGAACCAAAGCTTTTGAAAAATGGAATGCTTAGTATTGCTTAGACCAAAATCTTGATTTGGGGAGTCTTGACCAAAAATATCACTTGATCAAACAATTTGGGCCGTGGCATTGGTGTGCCATGGAGATTTTGGCCATGACATTGGTGTGTCATGGAGATTTTACAAATGGCCATGGCATTGGTGTGCCATGGAGGTTTGAAAAGCAAAGTAAATGAAAATGGATTTGACTTGGGCGAAGCTGGTTGTTTGGTTGGTGCATGTCCATGTACGGGGGTCGTGTGATCCGATGCCCCAGGGTTGAGGTTTGTCACCCAAGTCGGTTAAGGACCGGTCTTTGAGACACCACTTGCTAAGCCTATAATGGGCTATGCCAAAATTGTGCAACCACATGTCTCCAGTGTGGGGCGTGGGATCTGGCTAATTAATTTGCAAAGCTCTATCGTGTTTTATCCTGTTGATGCGGTGGGTTGTCATGTTACGATTGTTGTAGTCCCACCGGCATAAGAGGGGCACCCATTAACCCTGGAGTTTCTATCCAAAGGGGGAATCTACGAAACCTTAATGAGGGTGGACTGCGGTGGACCAATGCATTGTAAAGGCCTTGTCATGTACTCTAGACCTATCACCAAAGGAAGTGTGAGGTGGTATCGACGGATGCCAAGCAAACTAGAGAATTTATGTCATGTGGGTAAAGTGTACAACCTCTGCAGAGTGTAAATCTATTCGAATAGCCGTGTCCGCGGTCATAGACATGCTGGCAATGTCACTCAAAGTTAGCTCTTGGTTTTGGTTTTCAAAAGAATTTTGGAATTGGTTTTGGTGGTTTAACCAAATTGGGTTTGGGCGGGAAGCCATGTGACAGGAGGGTATCCTTCACCATTTTAATGATGAATGTTATCCAATTGAAAATGGATTTGCAAAAATGAATTTTTAACCATTGTAACCTGCTTTGAAACTTAATACTTGTATTTGAAATAAAATTGGCTTTATGCAAATCAACCCTAATATGCTTTCCCTTGATGTATCCCTATGCATGTCATTCTGTTAATTGATGGGTGTAACTTGCGAGCACGGTTGTTGTGCTCACTCTTGCTTGATTCATGAATTGAGCAGGTGAAGATTCCTATGATGATGAAGATGACCAAATCAATTAGGCCGCGCCCTCCAGCCAATCACCTGTGGTGTAATGGGTGGACAAAGTCTTTTGTTTTCCGCTGCGTTTGTGTGCTCTCGATTGCTGGAGCTTGTAAGCAACCCTTTTAATCAAACCTCCTTTTGTTGTTAATAAAGTTGTGTGGATGTTTTTGCTGTCATTTGCTTGCTGTGAGAACTGGTCGATGATCCTTGGGGACCAGTTTGGATCGCAGTGGACTTTAGGCTCGTCCTCAAGCCCCACGACCTCCTCAGGTTGGCTCCTCTCGGACCTCCCTCGAGTAGCGCGTGGAGCTTGGGGAGGTCTGAGGTCCAACGACCTCCTCAGGTCGGGACCCCAGACCTCCGGGTGGTCTATCGGACCTCTCGGGAGGTCTGGAGGTCCTACCGGGATGTCCTCTCGGGACGTCCTGGGAAGTCCTTTACGGACCTCCCAGGAGGTCTAGAGGGACCTCTCGGGACGTCCTGGGGGTTCCTTTTTGGACCTCCCAGGAGGTCCTGAGGGACCTCCCGGATGTGCCCTGGGCCGGGTCGTGACACTTCATCTGCAAGCCCATGATACAGGTCACCGACACCACGGTGATGAGGTTAGTGACGCCAATGTCACCGGCAACCAGTTGAGGGCATTCCCTCAAGCAGTTGGTGGATGCCACGGTACCGATGTCAGCGGCTGCGACGCGGTGGTAGGTGTCGACGGCATGCTCTTCGCATTCCATCGGACACTCGGTGGGCTTCATGAGGACGGTGTTGGCGATGAAGGTGTTGCCGATCTCAAGGGTGGCGATGGTCGAGGACGAAGTTGGCGGGACAGCCGTAGCGCGGACGGATGTCAGCACGTCAATGCTGCGATCAGGATAATTCGTCGAATACCTGATGGGCATCAGGGGTGTCCTGTTTGATGGTGGAGAACAGCTTCGACGAGGTGGCCGACGAGTGCTCCGCTGGCGCTGGGGCAACTGTGGGCACTCCCGTCTTAGGGTTGGACGCGGCCACGGCATGAAGGTCGCCGGCGTTGGTATCGAGGCCCGACCTCGAACACCTGATGTGTGCCTGGTCGGTGAGGGTGGCATTCGTGCTTGGAGCAGCATTTGCCATGGCAGGGACCTTGTTGGTGGCGGTGGAGATGGGGGTCGAGTCGGCGGCACCGCTGACCAGCAGAGGAGTGGACATGGCTCGGGATGAGACCATCTCATCCATGACTTTCCCCAACTTATCAAGCATGACCCCCCCCCCCTCTTGTAAATGGCGTCCTTCAACTTGGCCAGTAGCTCCCTGCACCGCTCCTCCTCAGCAGCGCTCATGGTCATCTCAGTACAGGCAACAACCGGGATCAAGGGCTCTGATACCATATTGTTACAGTCCCACAAGGATGAATACACTAGAACACAACTCAGAAGCTTTAGTATCAAATCCAACACAAGATTGTGAGTATGTGAGGATACAAATTGGAGGATCAGAATCGAGACGGGAAAGAACAATCCAGACTAAGAGGAAGAAGCAAGAGACTGGGAATCAGAGAAATGGATTTAGGGAGAAGACGGCATGGCGGAGGAAGAAGAAGCCAAGGCAAAGCCTGAATGATTTTCTCGATGCCCTTTCTCAGTTACTGCTACGGGCTTATAACAATGCCCTCCTTCTCATCTCTCTCTCGGTCCCACATGTAAGCAATAGTACTTGACATATTAGCAGTGCGTGGTATCGTTTATACTTTCTTCTGATACCCGTATGATACTTGTGCTATGGTTTCTTATGGCTTATCTTCCGCCCTGTACAACTTGAATATGGGAACTCTGTTAAAACAGTCGATGTTGTATAACTGCTCTCGTACTCTGCAGTCTGCATTGTAGTATGTTACCATGTCCAGGCTTCGGGGCTGTTTGGTTGCGTTTCTAGTGACGTACGCCTAGCCTGGGAGCATGCCGGAGGTTTGCCATTGTTTTGTTTGGTTGAATACGAAGAGGCTCCCTAGACCAGGCGACAAACCACCAGCGCTCAAAAACAACGACCGGGCCAGCGAGATCCTCTGGTGTCTTTCTTTAGTTTTTTTTATTTCTTCTTTTTAATTAGACATGCTAAAAAACAAAACTTATGTAAAAACATTTAGATAATCGATGAAATCAACTGTTCTATATTTGAATTCTATCTCCAGGCACGTATCATCAACCAAACACCAAATCTCCAGACTTGCCTGACCAGACAAAAATCATCTGCTTCTCAGGCTACTCTCAGACATCACTTTTTCTCAGGCACGGCTCTCAGCCCTAAACCAAACAAGCCCTTAGTCCGTGTATATTTGTCTCCCACAATACCAGGGGCGAATCTACCTAAGTTCATGGGTGTTCAGCTGAACACCCAAGTTTTTTTGACAAAAACTTAGTATATATAAGTTATATTGCATGTATATACAGAAAGTTGTGTTCATTCAGCATGTAACGTCCAAAGTCTCGTCGTCTCGCGCCTCAGACTCGCACCAGCCCAGCACATCACACCATGCTCTCCGCTCGCGCGTTGCTCACAGTCTCGCAGCCCACAGTGGCTCGCCGTAATGAATGGCCCAATCAATATCCCACCCACAGAGTCACGGACAGATGGACGCACCCCAAGGCCCAAGCGGCTCAGCACATCGATCGAAGAATATTTCCTCATCACATTTCATTCGCGTTCCTTCACTTTTTTTGTGGTGGTAAACTCTACTCCTTATTTGGTCCTCCAGAGTCTGAAATTCACTTGGCCCAGTAGCATGATGAGCAAGGCCATTTTCTCTTGATAACACTAGGAATTAGGTAGGGGTCAGTGTTGGGTTGGGCCATTTGCACTCCATGACCTTTTGTTTTAGTCAAACAAATTTGAATGGGTTGTTTATTTTCCGTCTCGACTTGCAACGGCCGAGGTGCAGCTCACCCCTTCAGATCTAAGACGAAAACTACAATCGGGTCGCAATTTTTTAAAATAAAATATTGCGTTAGTAGGGTCTTAAACTAAATACCTCTAATTGAGTTGCATGCATAAAATTGAGTTCATTCACAAGCTTAAGTTGATGATAAAAGGTGAACAATATACTTCAATACTATCATAGCGTGTATGCAAGACAATATACTTCAACACATACCTATATAATTTATTGATGATCTCAACTTCTCATGTTATACAAATTCATGTCACCAATCAAACCTACAAACTACAAATTCATGGGTCGGCGAGTTAGACCGCACACGTCGATAGTAGCACATGTACATCCCCAATTCCCCATTCCTCAGTCCCAAATCCTAAATTCCCAATTCAACATTTTTTCTTAATTATTTTGTAATTTCTCTAAATTCTTTGTGGTGTTATCTCTAGTATGGAAAAAATGGACTTTTTTTGCTATTGTGGACCTTAAATTTTTTCTATTGAATAATATTTTATTAATTTCAAACACCCATCCGATAAATCCTGGGTCTACCACTGCACAATACAATGTCCAGTTATGTATGCTGTTTCGTTTCTTCTTCTCTGCCGTCAATTCAGGATCGCAAACGGCCTTCTAGTTCGTTGAATCTGCCTTGCCCTGTCTGTCATGCTCATGCATGACACATGACTCCGTCCTAGCACAACTGTTCGACTATGGCTTTACACGCTGTCCAGTATCTCGTCAGCTAGCCAGCCCACTTCATGGCATCTAAAACAATGGCTTAAATGCATGGCCGGCTCTAATCTAGAGGCCCATCAACAATCGAACAGTAATAGTCACTTGACATTGCAGACATAGATGCTAAAGAACGCAAGCCCGGACTTTGCATGCATGCTATCGGGTCGCACGGCATCGCAAGTGCGTGCTTATGTTTCCTAACAAAGCAAGTAAGAGGCGCCGCAAGTAGTGATGACAAGGAGCCAACAACATACACAGGTTGTTCCTCACAACATTTCCACTGAGCCTTCAAAGCAAATGTATAGGCACGACCATGAGAAAACCAGTTTGTGCTAAATAAGTTGCAAACAACATGAATTCCATCAGATAGTACTTTGCTAACTTACACTTCTAGTCGGAGCATGCAGTCAGCATCGAGTCTCCCTCAGCCGCCTTAGTGGTGAACTTAACGACACGATGGTGGCGCCTGCGCGGGAAGATGTTATGGCCATTCCCGAAAAAGTTTACTTCTTGTCGTAGGGGTGGCCTACCGGTCGAGCGACCGGGCAAATACCACGGGGAGATCCCCGAGGGTCAAGGCCGAAGGCGCGGCCTGCGGCCCTCAAAAGGCACAGGCATACCTCCGCGGGAGTCCCGAGAGGCACCTGAAGGCCACCAGAAGATCTATGAGGGCCAAGGTCGAAGGCGCGGCCACCGGCCCCCGGAGGGCACAGGCATACCCTCAGGGGTGCCGAAGGGTACATTAAATCCCCAGGATCTCTGTCCGGGGCCACCTAACCGAGCACCGAAGGGTGTCCAGGGCCCCTCGACCCAGGGGCACCTTGCACGGTGCGAAGGGGGGAGATATCAGTGGACCACGCGTATCGGCCAGATGGACCAAGACCAGGAAGGTCTACCGTGAACCGAAGGTTACGTGAGGAAGAAGGAAAAACCTCTACAACTCCTACAGGCATAGGGTCTTTTTAGGAATAGAACTGTAATCTCACGTGCCTGGGTCGGAAGGCTATAAATAGCCACATCCCTATGTAATCAGGGAAGACTTTTTTTTAAACAATTAATACATATTTATTTCTCTTGGTATCGGTCTCCCTTTTTGAGGATCCTCTAGTTCTCCTCGTAGTAACCAATGGTCTCTTTTCTATACTGTTTAGTCCTTCTGTACGACACTTTTTCTTGTGGCTTGTATGATTAGGTAGCTTTCTTTACCATCCAATTCGCCCCCATAAAAAAAATCTTTTTTTACCATCCTTATTGTCAACTGTAGCTGGCAATAGATGTTGCTTCTCTCAGGCTTCTGTTGTTTTGGTGCTTGGTGCGCAAAAAACCAGGGAGAGCAAGGGAGAAAAGAAAAACAAGATAGTCGTAGAAAAACGATGAAGCGCTGGAACTAGCAGAACTATGTAAAATTCCCTTATCTTGCTAATGGAATCCGAGTTCTTGTCGTGTGAAAAAAAAAGTAAGCTCTTAGTTTTTATTTTTTATTTTCCGCTTAAAAGGCACTACATCATCAGTTTATTGCTGGATATTATCAAACAGGCATGCTTAAGCACATAAAGGCCAGCTATAACATTTGCTCAGGCATCTATGTTTCTCAAGGGAAAAAAGGAGCATGTCATCATAATATGATGCATGTGACAATGAACTTAGCTGGCTGACATCCCTCACTAATAGTACAAAAATAGTACATGAACTGATACCCCCTCACTAATTGAAGCACTACACAATGATGACCTTCAAATGATAATGCAACACTGAACACTTAAAAGATGTGTTTTTGTGCCTACCTGTCAAATGCTACAGGATAGGGAGAAATGCAATAACCCGGCATTTCAGTAATCTTGCAAGTTACGTTGCAACATTTCGCCCAATTTGATTTTCACATTCTTAAAAGCAAAACAAGTGAGGAAAAAAGAGAGAAGAGATTCATGAGAGAGAGAAACCCAGGTGTAAGATGGGTAGGGCCAACAGATTGTTTTTTTAAGGCGTGGCAGGACCAACACTGCATTAAAAATAGGTATAAAAAATACATACAAAAGGTCCAAAAAAAACAAGTCTTGATCCAACAGATTGTTGACAAGCTCAGGAATCAGGCAGTCGAAGCTTTTCAACTCGTCGACAAAAGGAGTTGAAGCATAGTTTTTATTACATTAAGGGAACACAACATGGTCAGATGGAAAAACCTAGTGCTCATGTCAATGACCATGAGAGTGATGGTCATGCCCATCCCAAGGATGACGCAAACCCTACAAACATAAATATTATTAAACACGGATCAAAAGTAAATCAAGAACAAGTGTAGAGTGGAAGTAACAAAATCGAAAGAGAGTATTTCCAAGAGCACAGCAGACAGCACCATCCTGCTTAGCCCTGTAGAAAACCCAAAACCTGCACACGGTAAAGTTTGGTAACGATTGTAAAAAATATGGCAAAATAATTCTGCCAGAATAATGGGACCTGAATATATCGGTAACAACGATCATACTTGGGTAAGCCTTAAAGTCAAATAACATAAATACAATCAAGGATGTCAAGCTCTAGCTTGAAAAACCAGTCAGCTTTGATATTATACTATTTGGTGCATCTATGCTCATGTGGTCAAAGGCAAGGAATTCATTCAGAAAAAAGGTACTCAGGCAGAATATGGACAAGGTACTGGAAGCTGATGCTCAGCATTACATCTTCTTACTGAAGACATAACCTGAATCATGGAAAATCACCACCCTCCTTTATGTTATTTGTTTATCTATCCGCATGGCTTTGATTAAGGTCTTAAGTCTGTTCTGTACCATGATGATCACTTGGACTCTCATTCCTGTTTGATGTGAAACAGCAGAGAGCTTCTCAAACTCTTGCTACCAACAGCACTGAGAAAAAGCAACCAAAGCCGGGCATACAGCATACGTAGATCCTGAAATAGTGCAAGTCAAGATCCTCAAATCGGACTGATCTAGAAGAAGTCCCCCGCTGAGAAAGAAGTCTCCCGCTGAGGACGGATCCCGTTTGAGTTAAGCAGGGAGACAAGGCGGAAGGCAGGCAGGCGTTGGAAGGGAATGGAGGAAGGATGGAGTAGAGGTAGCGTACCACATGACATGACGGCGCAGAGGCCTTTGCCGGCGACGGTGTGCCAGCGCTTGTAGAAGGGCCGAAAAACGTTTAGCGCCCGGCCCACTATAGCTCGGAGGCGGAGCTGGCCATGGGCAAGTCTCAGGCCAACTCAGTTGCGTCTAAATCATATTTTGCTGATTTTTTAAGAAAGTTTATATAATCTTTTGATCCTTGGTCTCGAACCATCACCCTAATGACCTAAGGCCTAGCTCCGTCCCTGGTTAGTGCATGCTTAGACCGCATAATCCAACCACACCACACCAGCTATGCAAATTAAGTCCAGTCCCACAATTGGAGTACACACCAAGAAGACTGCAAGTATAGACCAAGAAGAAGATCCATCCGGTAGCAGCAGCAACAGTAACATGGCCATGTGATCCCAAGCTATATAGCGCTAGCAAGAATTTAGTATATCGATCGCTGATAGAGAGATAGATCAATGCGCATGTACACATGTGACGCTACATGACAACCTCCCAGGTTCTGTAGCTCACGACACACATGCGTGCATGCATACATACACCGCCGTTTTGTCCTAACCAAACATGCATCAGCCAACATGCAGCTAGCTTGATTTCTGCCGGCCGGGGCCATGAATACATGCAGTCTTCTTCTTACCTGCAGAACCTTAATTCTGCCACCAATTGCTTCGGCTTAATTGTTGTTCCTTCATGCAGCGTGCAGTCCATTGCACGGGATCAGAACTAGCTATCGAAATCAAGCAGCTAGTTAAGCGCAACAAATTACTCCCTATCGCTCTCGTATATACCTCTCGCTCTTCCCCTCGGCTTGCATATAGGCATGCGCTGATTTGTCAAGCAATCAGTTGCACGTACGTTGTAATGCCATGGTCCAAAATCCGCTTATTGCTCAACCCACCGTGGACCAGATCCACATACATGTAGCACCTCACTTATACTTTCGTCATCGTTTCGTGTAAAAGGGTTAATCTGGAGGTGCTAAGTTTGGATCCAAATGACATTATATACTACTACAATTTATTTTAGACAAGCAATATGTAACTAATCACACCACACAACTCCACAAGCAATGCGCATGTACACACATAGCCAGACTCGCCCAAGCTCAGCCTTAACAGCAGCTCGGCTCGTTTCATAAACAAGCCAGAAACATGGCTTGGCCCGGCTTGAAAGCTGGCTCAAGCTGGCTCGCGAGCCTAGTTGTCAACCCCACGACAAGAAGCACATTCCAGTCGCCGTGTTGCTCGACTGGATGCAATTCACTTTCCCCACCTCATCTCTCTCTCAGTCTCTCTATCTCTTCACACCACACAACACCCTTCGATTCGCCAGTGGCAGCGATAGATTTCACCGGCGGTTCACTTCTCGAGCTCACCTTGCTTCACTTCTCGTCGGTTTCCTCACCCACTTTTTGCCATGTGCTCTTGCGGGGAGCGGTCATTGGGCGCAGCGAGCGACACCTTCCAGATCCCAACCGACATGCTCGCGTGATTCGCCGCTGACCTCTCCAAGTCCTGGGTCCAACTCAGCGCGGCCTCGTCCTCCAAAATGAGCCAAACGAGCCTATCCTCACCCTGCACAAGGCCGAGGAGGGAGAGGGAGCAGGACAACACGTCGCCGACGACCCAGGCACCGAGACGGATGGAGCCAACGATGAGGCCAACCCCACCGGAGACCACATAGAAGGGGCGCATTACCAGCTTCCACGCGATCCCTGACTGCTGTTGCTATGGAGGCGGTGGGCGTGACCAAGTCCGCCTCCAGAAGGCGAAGGTGGCGGCGCGGACAGTGCCGACTTGGGCGAGGATGCCGAGGGCGAGGAGGGGTTGGCGATGATGGAGGATATGGTGAGCTGGAGGTCTCAGTGTAGAGGTCACGGTTGAAGATGCTAGTGACAGCCTGGAAGTAGCTGATCTTGTCGTCGTTGGTTGGTATCGGCCATGGCGGCCAGTGACGAGGCCGGAGTGGAGCTAGGGTTTGGGGGATGGAGGATGGGGTGGAGGAGGCGGTGAGATGGAGAACGGAGCGGGAGACAAGATCAGGGAGTATTTGAATTCCGGAGTTGGGGGGCAAGACAGCACGCTCCCAAGAGCGAGTTAGAGTCTAGGGTTTACTCGTGAGCCGTGGGCCTTTGCGGGCCGACGACTAGCCCACGAGCCGACCGAGCGGCTCGAGCTCGACTCGAAAATCTTGTGAGCCAGGAGCTAGGCTTGGCTCGGCTTGAAAACTTCACGAGCCCGAGCCGACTCAAGCTTTGTCCGAGCAGAGCCGGCTCACGAGCCTCGAGCTATTTTACCAACCCTACGCACTACGAGCAAGCTGGGGTATTACATTCACCCCCCTAAGGGCTGACGCCCTCGACAGCATACCGCATACTTGTCAAATGTCCAGCCACACAACTCCACATGGACTACATTACGATTAGACCGGAGTATTACATTCACGGCACTACGAGTTGACGCTCTCAGCAGCATACTGTATACGCGGTAAATGCCCAGAATCACCCCTCGGGTAACACGCTGGCCCAAAATCCACTCAATACCCAGCCCACCTTGGAGCGAACCCACGCACACATAACACCCCACTTACATAGATGAGTCATTGATTGGTCAGACTGCAGGGTGAATTCAGTTGCCCGCTCGCCCAAAAGATATGCGGCAGATATGATCATGCATGGACGGAGTAATGTACAGATGAATAGAGCGCAAGAAGCCTGGCTTGTGCCGATGTATGCCTCAGTTCCTCTCCAATTAATCCATGGATGCTGCTCTCTAGCTCTCTTCTTGTTGCATGATGCGTGTCATCTGAGCTCCTCCCCGGCCGTGGCGCGGGAGACGATGCTGCAGGTGCGCACGGCGACGTCGGTGAGCCGCAGGCCGGTGTCGTACACCTCGCCGGGCTGCCACTCCGCGGGCAGCACCTCCCTGTCGCTCCGCAGCCACTTGCCGCCGGAGCCGGCCGTCACGACGAGCCGGAGCTGCAGCGGGCCGGCCGGGGCGCGGGACGTGCGCCACACCACGGGGGCCCCCTCGCGCCGCGTCATGTACCGCCACGACGGCATGGCATTGGCACCCACCTGCGTCCGCGTGCGCGTATCATAATCAAAGCACAACAGCGTCATCATGCATGGAGCTTGTAACGTGTAGTGCTTAATTTGCAGTTGCACGGAATGGACGGATGTGTATGGTACCTGTGCGATTTCAACGGCGGCGATGTCGGTCTGGCCGCCTTGGTACAGGAACCTGACGGCGAGGTGGCCTCGGTTCCTGCTGCTCGTCTCTTCCACTCTTACGGCCAGGTTCTTCTCCTTGTACTCGCACGGTATCCTGCGCGTACGTACGATATATAGCTTGTGTTAATTCCTTCACATTAATTATCCCATCGATCTGTGTCGTCGTCGATCAGTTGAACTATTCAGTCCTGGTGTAGAATTGATCCTAGCTAGCTCAAAAATGTTTGGGCCCAAACATAAGGCATAATAATATAGTAGCGACTTGAATGCATCAATGTGTACAGGAGCATAAATCATTTTTTAATAAAAAAAATCAGGAGCAGAAAGCATTGATGGGCTAAAAAAATGCACCAGCTACACTCTAAATTCTCCAAAAATATATTGAAACGAATACTCAAACCAATAGTGAGGCGAGTAGTACAATTTTGCGGCGCTAATTACCAGGCTAGTGAAATGAAACGGGGGAAATTAAGTATCGCTGAGCTGCAATGATTAGTAAATTGTAGTATAATTAATCACCTCCTCAAATCGACCTCGACCGTATCAAAACTCGTGAACCGGTCATCAGCAGACATGGCGTGCTTGGCCATGCCCGTGAAGGTGTCCTTGGTTAGAAGAAAGTGATGAAGCCCAGCTGTCCGATTCGTCGTCTCCTCCTCCACCACATCGGTAACCACGACCTTGACGCCGTCCTCCCCGCACACCCTCCGGTCTCTGCACCTCAACTGCAACAAGAATTGATTGAAACTAACCACGAAATTAATGTTGATTTCATCACCATCGGATCAGAGATATGATACTTGCAGCTAGCGTACGTGTATATCTTAATTTGCTCTGTTTGTTCTTGCAACGAATTGTAATTGAAGTAGAGTACGTACCTGATAGCAGCCGCCGCAGCCTTGGCCGTCGCGGAAGAAGTGGGCGCTCGCGGCCGCAATGTAGTAGCCTCCGTTGAGGTCCATTGCCGTGGGCCCGTACCCGCAGGCACCGTTGATGAGGTCGGCGTCCGGAGGGAAGAGAGAGGCGGTGGAGTGTCGAGGGCACCAGTCGCAGTGGTAGGGAGCAGCAGAAGAGCACGCGGCCGGCGAGAATAGTTGGGCGGTGAGGAGGAGAAGCAGCGCCACGACGGCGGTGGTGCTGTAGCAGAAATGGACGTCCATGGAGATGGAGATGGAGATACTAGTAGCAAGTAGCAAGGCAGGCAAGTTGGCTAGCTCCTAGCGACCGATAGAGAGAGAGAGAGAGAGATACACAAGCACATGGACATGGATGGTATGTATACTCTCAGTTCTCAGCTCAGACGACGTACGCCCGAGAGAGAGAGAGAGAGAGAGAGTTGGGACGTGGGGGCATGGCATCAACGTGCCATCAAAACACGAGAAAGAGAGGTGAGAGAATAAACGTCGATTAGCGTGCGAGGCGGAGGCGACGCTTTGGAAGTGGTCGACGACAAGAGAGAAATGGGGCATGGATGGCCGGGTTGGAAGCACCAGAACTTTTTTTTACGATTTAATATATTTTTAAAAATATTTTAAAAATAACAGTTTCCTAACTTTATTTCAAATTCTGACTTCTTTGGTCACACCATAACACGTGGCATGGTAAAACCAATTTGTCACGCCACAGACCTCGACGTGGCAAACGAGTGCTGTCACGCCGCCCCTCTTGGCGTGACAGGACTTAACCTAAAAAAGGACGTGTGTCGGCTCGGAGGGTTATCGTGACAACTTTGATCACACCGTGGTACGTGGCGTAACAGAGTATTTTTTGTCACGCCGCGTGTTGTGGTGTGACCAAATGGGTTATAATTGGAAATAAAGTTATGAAGATATTATCTTTAAAATATTTTTAAAAAATAGATTAAATCATAAAAAAAAGGTTCGAGTGCCTGTCGCTGTGGGCGGGCATTTTTTTTCCAAGTTTTCGGCTCCATCTCACCCTTTGCCTCTTGAGACTGAAAGCTGCCCACCATTTGTTTGTAGCTTGTTGTTGGAGTAGTGGTATATGTATGGCGCGCATGCATTTCTTACCTAGTCGGACCAGAAAATTCCACGAGCTTGATTCCAAAGCTTCGGCCTACGCACACACCTCAAGAGAGAAACAGGACGCCTTAGCAGTCCGTGTAGCTCACGGAAACGAATCATCTCCACTGGAGAACAAAATGCACATGCAACATGCCAGAGTGACTGACGGGCATTCATCATTGGATGCATTAAAGATTTACCGACACTAGCGGGCTCCGTTAAGTGTTAGTGGCCACTAATGCAAATACTAGTTTCCTAGTGTTAGTGGCCACTGCGATGGAACGACAATGATCAGGGGCGGATCCTACACTACACAGAGAGGGTTAACATAGACGTCTTCAAACCGTCGTCACGTTTTCCTCCGAAAAAATATCCACTAGAAAACCTAACAATACCGTAAAACTCTTGTTGGATCAACTATTGCTTGACTTCAATTTCAACAGTTCAAGCACATATGACAACCTTATGTATTCCGGCTTACAGCCAGGGAACAGAGGTTTTCCTGAGTCCTCCATTAAGCCCTCGAATTTACCAAACTCTCTCTCACTGTAGTTCCCTTCTGCATCGCGTAGCATCTGATCTAGATTATCATCGTGCGACCTATCCTCATCAAAAGTACAATCCACATCCGGTATATCGTTGACTTTCTCGATGATGTCGTTATTATTAACTACCTGTATAATCTACTCTTCACCGTGACTAGTCCAACATGTATACCCCTTTTTGAAATTCCTTCGAATTAAGTGCGCTTCGATCTGCGCTAGGTTGTTAAATATTTTCAGATTATCGCAATCAATGCATGGACAATACATAAATTTTATCCTCTTCTTCAACATATCCTGCTCGGTAGCTCTTCTAAAAGCAAATACGACATTAATATATTCTTCACTCACACGGTTCTCACATCCAGTTTCGATCCATCTACACTACGCATGTAACAAATTAGTGTTAAATTAGATTAATATACCGCAAGTACTCTTCATATTGACCAAACATACTAAAATTATTAGCGATTAACCTAAGACAAATATAAAGGGTTACAAATCGTTATCCTCGAAGCTCACGACGAAAATCCCAAATATCCCGCGAGATCCTCTTCCCTTTCTTCCTTCTCTCCGTCTCCTCCCTTCCTCCTTCCCTTCTCCTCTCCTTGGCTTCCTCCTTTCCTTATCCTCCTTGCCTCCTTCATCCCCTTCCTTCTCCTCTATAAGGTGGCGCAATGGGGAGGAGACAGCAGGGGTGGCGGCTCAAACGGGAAGGGGTGGAGGCGCCAGGGGCAAAGGGTATGTCGGGACGGCCAGGTATTTAATGCCTTTATATCACAGACGGTTCTTATTAAGAACCGGCTGTGATGTTGCACTATCACAGACGGTTTATAAATAGCATCGTCTGTGATGTCTGCGATTATCACAGACAGTTCTATTTACAAACCGTTTGTGATAATTACGTATCACAGACGGTTCCAAAGAAACCGTCTGTGATGAGACGTCCAGTATAGCCTGTTTTGTAGTAGTGCCAAACCTATGGCTTTAGCATGAGGTGTGGGATATTTACCTGTGCAAGACCCAGGTAATTCCAGGACGCAACCTTCCTCTCAGTCCATGTAATAGTTGCCTCCAGAGACGTGATGAAATCCTAGTTACGCCGCTGACCACGATATGCCACTGATCAGGTACTTGCATGCATGTACATGGGCATGATCCCTCCATTAAGTAATCCAGCCTGGGGGATTAATTCTCATCATTCAATCCTCTTCTCTTCTGCGGTAACGAATTACGTTTATGTATCGCTGCAGATGCACAACAGCAACCACATTTTGGTGGTGATCGACAACTGAGAGAGTTCCAAGTGTTTTGTCTATGTCAAGCAGATGTAAATTAAAGAAATTAACGCTCCCTTTAAAGAAGAGAAGAAAAGAGGCAGAACAACAGAAGAGAGTATGTTAATGTGATGGCCATGTGGAGTAGGAACTGTGGAGATCGATTATTCGGAAGAACGTACATTTGTATATGTACACTAAATTGAAACTGAAACTGGTGGTGGGATTGGAACAAAAAAAAGATAGTTGAAAGTAGATTGGAAAGTCTCATCCACGATGTGCCTGCCATGAAGCTGCATGCAATTCAAGCTATGTTTTTCATTAGTCCATCTATGTGCCCAACACTATTAAGTATATGTTTAATAATGGCCATGGATGATTTCGTCTGAATAACAAAATGGCAAACCAAATCAATGATCGATGCGCAGGCATTTTAGTTCGTACCTATAGTTAACCGCAAGTGTACATACGCACGTAGCTGTAAACGGATATCATAGTAGCAATATGCAATTATACAAATAAGTTTTAGCAGCCATGGACGATCACGTATATATTCGCTGTATATAAAATTGATGTGCAGTATACAGAGTTGAGGTCACGAGTGGGTGACAACTAGTAAGGAAGTATATATGGTCGTTGCTGGTTGGTCACAAAGTTCTCCATGCATCTTGGTTTCCTGGGTATGTGCTCAAGCGTGACCACTCAAATTTCATGTTTTAGTAAGTAGTTTAATATCTAACCACTTATACCCGCTCAACCCAGCAGTGGAGTCCCAATAGTTCATTTGTGTCCACACTCATTTTTTTGACCTGGTCTGCCGCTGAGCGTAGACATGAAAGGTGCAGTTTTATCTTGTTTTCTATACCAATGTTTATCTAATGATAGAGGGGAATTAATAATGCTTCATGTAATTCATTTTTTATCAGGCTGTTTTCAGGAAGCGGCGAATCCATTTTATCGGACATACTCATGGAGGGAAAACGTCGTCCCCTTTGGATTGGATTGGATTGGATTGGGACTGGGATCATGCGATGCATGCGCAAACTGCCAAGAAACAGAGCAGTTGATCGGCCAGTGCGTAGAATAGATGCATGGGCTGTGGCCTCCATCCAATCAGAGTCCTTTCTGCGCAGTCTTCGCTCACGAGAAGCTTCACGGGAGCAACATTTGCCTGCCAACACACACAAATGGGGCCTCTCTCTCTCCCCACTACTGTACTTTTTATGCCTGCCGACCTGCCGTTTGCTCCACGGCACACAGCTCACACTAGTCTCTGCTGCTCGCCAATTAAGAATCAGAACTTGTGAATTCTTCTAGTCTCTCCCAAGCTACGGTAAGATCAGTTCATCAGCGAACGATCATAAGCTACAGAGCGTCCAAGGTAACTCGCGCGTAACAACAAAGCAATCTGAATACTACTGGGAGTCTATGATACCTAGGCCTGGTAATGGGTTGGATTGATGCAAACTTTGCGGTGGAAATTATATATGGGCAAGCTTAATTATCTTCGCGCCCGCCGTCTAGCTAATTGCGTGGGTCAAAAACGATGGACGCAAATGCTGACCCCTTTTTGTCCATCTCTAAGACAAAAACAAGCACACTAGGAGCTGAAGCTGAAGTAGACACCCACTTCTCTAAGGTCCAGAGAGTAGAGTAGATTAGATTTTGCAGAATAATGTACAGACTGAATGCAAGGCACCCAACAATTGATAGGGACTGCTGCGGCGAGGTCAGTACTCATGCACCATTCTTTCACGGTGCACTGCAACTTAAAATCCCTGGATCCACCACTGATTCTTCGGGTATTTCTTGCATACAAAGTTACACGAAATGTGGTGTAGTGGGCTTGAAACGCCATCTGGTTTCCCCGTGATACTACTTACCCAAGTCAGAGTTGTAATGGGCGCTTGTCTCCAGCTTCTTTGCGTCCATGAGTTTCCTCACCGCCTGAAAACAGTTATTGCAAGAAGCGAGGGACGGTGATCAATGCCCAAGTCATATGGGGGGTTTGGGACGGCTAGGTTTTTTAGAAAAGTGGCTTCCGGCTGTACTGTAGGGTTATTCGGCTGTGGACTGAACAGCTGGGCTTTTTTGATTTGTTGTTTAGTTATCTGGCTTTTAGGTAGGTAGGTTGGCTAGGGCTGGAAACGAGCCGGCTCGAGTCAGGCTCATTTGAACAGTCGGCTCGGCTCGAAATAAGGCTCGAGCCGGCTCGGTCAGACTCATGAGCTATGAATAGGCAGCCTCATGGCCCAAGCAAAGATGCTATTTGTTGCCCAGATTTCAGTCACACAGAGTCACAGACAACCATAGATTTTCTCGTTAAACTAATTCCACCAACACAACATTTCATACAAACAATTCCACGGATCTAAACAAGAATCAAAATCCAACATAAATCCTCATTCTAGCTTTGTTGCTTAAAAGTCAGATCTGAAACGAGGACAAATGATGGCGTCGGCGCTTGGAGCTGGCGAGCGGCGTCGGCGCTTGGAGACCACGGTGGCTCCACGAGCATGTTGCATGCGGAGCTTCACTGCGAGCTGCACCCCCACCCGACCTCCTCCACCTCGAATGCCGCACTGCATGGGAGGCTCTGGCCTCTCCGCAATCGGAGGCGGCTCTGCTGCCAGGGACTAGGGAGGACTCAATGACACGGGCCGAGACGCAGAGAGGCGACAGGAGGAGGCAGCGGGCGAGGGAGGGGATTAGGGAAGGAGGCTGAGTGGCGGTGCATGGAGGGGGAGAGGAGGAGGGTGGTGGCAGCGGCGGAGAGGTGGGAACGGTGGTACTACAGCCAGCGGGAGAGGAAGGCCTGAAGCGGCGGGAGGGCGGCGGCACGGATGAAGGGCGACAGCTGGCGGGATAGGTGAAGGGAATGGCCCGAATAGGGATGGGGAATTGGGGCTGCCGGCTGGGTGAGTTGAAGGGTGAGGCGTGAGCTGAGAGTTAGGGTTAGAACTCCTTTTGTACACCAATTCGTGGGCCGAGCTCGCAAGCGACTTGCGAGCCATCTCTGCTCACTGCTTTTGATTATGAAATAAACGCAGTTCGGCTCGGCTCGGCTCAAAATTCACGAGCCGAACCGAGCCACCATGAAGCCGAGCAATTTTTCCAACCCTAAAATTTGTCGACTTAGATAAAAATATCTAAAATGCCTCTGAAGACAATAATGGCTTGTTTGATGTCGTTTAACGCAATTAACAACATTTAACGATGTACATTTAACAATATTTAACGATAATTGACGACTATTAACGACGACTAACACAATTGATGACAACTATCGCAATTGACGAGAACTACCGCAATTGACCGCGATTAACAACAATATATCGTAAACAACGCAATAAACCACAATTAGCGTTTTAACTATAATTATTACAATAAAATTTATTACAACAAATAATTATTACATAAATAATTATTGCACACAATTATTACAATAAATAATGAATCGACAATTATTTCATTTACAACAATAATTAAGGACAAACTAACGCAATTGATGACAATTAAATCGGTTGGCGACAATTAACGCTCCAATTACCGCAATTGATGTAATTAACGATGACTACCGCAATTAACGTATTTAACGACAATTATTACAATAAACATTTATTACAACAATTAATTATTAAAAACAATTATTACAATGAATAAATATTACAATAAATAATTATTAAGATAAATAATTATTGCAAACAATTATTGCATAAATAATTCTTGCCCCCTCCACTTTTTTCCGGGCTTGGGACCGGCATCAGTAGTGTTAGGCATATTGCTCAGATTTAGAATGTTTGTTTATTGCTCTGAGATGTCGAGTTACACAAGATGCAATCTTGGCCCTCATGACACTTGTGTCAAAATTTTAATCACAAATTGAATATGACAATCAATTGAGATAAATTAAGTCTTGAGCTAAAAATAAAACATTGCTTGTCTAATCATTCACTTCATGCAAATCATCAATTCAAAGTCTACTGATAACAGACAATTGTAACAATTGACAAGAGAATACTATAGTGACCAAAAAAATCATCACAGTGAACTAAAGATATTAGCTAAATGAATCTCAGTGAATTAGAATGAGCCAAATGAAGCAACCAAATGAAACACAGTGGACAACTACTAAAGACCGAATGAATCACATGTACATAACAAGCATGAATTGCATGACTCGATAAAAAAAACAAGTAATATTTTAGCTCAAGACCAGATTATACTTTATTGTCGTATTCAACCTCAATTTGACATCAATACATCATCGAGCATTAATCCGAGCCCACAAACAAAGTATGTGCTGCAGAAAAGTAGAATGATCTCTCCAGATTTAGTGTATAAAGGTTGCTCTCAGATTTAGCTTCATCATTGAGCTATTGCTATAGATCTTGAGTAGTATCATGCTCTGATCAGTTTTTGTCCATGTGTCTAGCAATCTGAAAATAACTAGCATGGATAGGACTTATTCAGTTTTTGCAACTATGCATCATGAATAGCCATGGCATGTGAGGACCAAACCATGCTAGAGTCATAACTAGAACGTTGCTTAGTTAGATCATGATCTCAATATATGATTCATGCAAGCATCATGCTTAAAGTTCGTACCTAGATCGTCAATGAGTACCATGGTGGCATCAAACATGCAACCCAGTCATACATCCATCCATTCCTAAATCCACCTTCCTCTACTTCTCAAACTCATTCCTGTAAGCATAAATTCACCATTCTCGAGCAACCAACCAGACATTTTGACAAATTCACTGAACACAATCGAATTCATCTCAACACCCTCAGATCGAAATTTATCCCCTTCGCCTCTCCAATTCATTCATAACATCTCCCTGTCCCCATCAGTCTCAAGCAAGTAACGAGCACTTCACCAAACTGCCCATACGGCACCACCGGAATTTCACTTTGCAGGCCAAACTGCCCATGCGGTGGCGGCTTGGGAGGTGGAGGTAGGAGGTGGAGGTGGCGGGGGAGGACGAGGGTGGCGCCGGGTCGGAGGAGGAGAAGGAGGGCTCGGGGGAGGAGGGAGCCGGGGAGGTGCTGATGAGGACATGACCCCTAAGGATACAACCATATTTGTTATGCTTACTGTTCCAATTACAAGAGCTCGTACACTTCACTTAAATTATCAGGTGAGCTCGTTTTTAGGAGTGCCTTTTTATTATATGAACTATATGATGCTACCTAATGATGAAAATATATATTTGTGCAGCATCATGTCACTTTTTTTACAAGCCAAGCAAGAGATCAATTTGGACATCTTCTAGAATCCAATTCGGCCTCCAGAGACAGCCTCGACTTCAAACGAGCATAACTTTCACATACGAAGTCCGCTGCAGGTCCATGAGTACTTGATGGAAAGCTTATCTCGTCATCTTTCCAATAGATCCAGCCCTACCACCAAATTCCATCTGTGCACATCGGAATCACGAAAACAATCTGGCACTAGGACAGCCCAATAGGCCCGTAGTAAAAAGGTCATAACTTTTGCAAACAGAGTCCGATTCGAGTGTTCTTGGTCTTGTTGGAAAGATTATTCCGAGACCTTTCTAATGGATCTAGCCTCACCTTTAAATTCATTATGAGCACACCGTAATTATCAAAATAAGGTGCTGCGCCACCTGTTTGGACCAAATTGGGCTATGTAATGAGTAGGCTGACTTGGCCTATAAGGGCTCCCCTCCTTGGGCCGCACTGTTCACGGCGGTATTGTTCACGTGAACAGTACCATATGAATAGTACCACCCCCTTAACTCTATTAGATGTGTGGCTCCTCCTCCCCTATTTAAGGAGGCCGCACCCCCTCTAGTTTCCTTGGATTTCGTTTATATTTAGTTTGCCTTTGTTGCAACTTGTATCTTCTGTGTGTGTCGACTAGACCACTCGGTCAAGATCCTTATTTGGAATCCCAACTTAAATCAAATATTTCAATCCTATTTGCAATTTCAGATTGTTATTTATCTCGTTCTTGCGTGCTTCTTCGGTATATGCAGGAATCGACCTTCGTGGTCAGGTCATCCGGGTATTCGTTCACGGTTGATAACGACTTATCGATCAGTTCAGCGATTGCGTGGTTTCGAGCCTTGCGAGTTCGTAGCTAGGATCGTGAGAGTTGAGCGACTACTACCGAACTTACCTTCTCATCGAAAGATCGGGCAAAAACAGGACCTTCGTGGTTTCATCAGGTGCACGTCGAGGAGGAGGGAGCTTGGGGGCGGTGGCCACGTCAGACTCTGCTACAACGGCTCGGGGGAGGAGGAGGAGAGGCGGAGGCGCGTAGGGAGGAAGAGGAGAGGCGACGACGCGTAGGGAGGAGGTGGCCGCTGCGGGAAGAGGGCGAGCTCTAGATCCGACATGCTGGAGGGCGACGGGGCTGGGGCGGCACCGGCGGGGAGGTCGAGGAGGGGGCACGGGGCACAGTCGCCACCTCCCTTGCTAGGGTTCGGGAATGGGGGATGGAGGTGCAAGTGGGGTGGGGAACGGCACAATGGGGCTACGAGTGGGGTGGGAAAGGGTTCCTCTACGATTAAATCCTGGTACATGGTGGGTAATAACTTCGGAACATCAGGGGCAATTACGGAATGCCGATCCAAGGAAGCGCGGGAAGCCCCTCGGGGCCAGCTTCCGGCTTCTAGCTTCCTGCTGTTGTGAGGGCTTTGAGCTTCGGAGAAAACCAGCTTCCTACAGTCGACCGGAAGCAAAAGTCGTCCCAAACACCCCCATATTCAAACGAGATGGCTTGGCAGGATACCACACCTTCATGAAGTCTTCATGAATGATGTAGTTGCACTCTGCACGGATTGCTGCCATGCCAGCATCTGTGCAGACGTTACGCGTATCAGCACCATTGAATCCCTGAAAAACCGAAAAGTTTAGGCAAAATAACTTCAAAACGCAATGAGATCTTTGCACAAGTAAGATGAACTCACCTCTGCAAGCTTCACGACCGCTTCGTAATTGATTTCACACCGTGCTTGGTGTTGGGTGTTTTCGGCCCATATATGCCCATGGACACATATGTATACTGAGTAGTGGCGGTTAGATGGGCAAGACAACACTACTGCAAGACGCGCCCATCCCGCCTATTTAAACAAATGGGTCGTGTCATGTCATGCCGCAAGACGTCTTGGGAGACGCCCGCACGCTCAAGACTGTCGCGTCGTCTTGGCCGAAGCCCATTTGGCCCAACTGCCGGTTAGGTCCACTTAGCCCGTTAGGCCTGAAAAATTTAGAAAATTCAGAAGAAAAAAAATCCCCCAAAAAATAAAAAATATGTAGAATTCAGAAATAGAGATGAAAATAGTAAAAAAAAATGAGACAAGCATATTCAAAATATAATAAAGAGTTTAAGTAATGTTTAAATGGTTGGCTCATTAAACCTTTGCCAAGTATAAACTCAACATGAGAAAACATTTGCAAAGGAAAAAAGAGTACAACCTATAGCTCTACATACATCCTTGTTCTACGTGTCACTGTCTAGGTATAGATTTTTGAACACCTCTAACAACTCTGGATTTTTCACAGAGTGTTGTGTTCGTGAATCAGCCTGTTCCCAGTCCTTCACAGTTAGAAGTATCTCTAACATCTCACTTGTGAGACGTGTTCTTCTCTCCTCCAATATTCTTCTAGAAATACTAAAAGCGGACTTGGAGGAAACCGTTGAGACAGGTTCATTTAACATATCACGTGCAAGTATGAATAGCATGGGATATGCTAACTTTATGGCCATGCCACCAGTGCAAAAATTCAAAGTTTTGTAAGTTGAAATCCACTGTATCGTTGTCCAGATAGGCGGATAATTCCTCACTCCTTGGGTGAGAGGTTGATCTTGGACTTTGTTGAGAAGGTGTTGATGTAGAAGAAGAAGACCTAGACCTAGAGGAAGAGCCTCCACCCCAGATCTTGCCCCCACATAGTTACTTGAGGTCGGTGCTTCTTGAGGTCGTTGCAAGCGGACTCCCTGGAACTTTTTTTCGTACCTTTGGAAAACCTCATGTAATCGAGAACGAACATTTGCAAAATAGTTAGAATAGTATAGCCCTGTAGCATCACTAAGAAGATCAAGAACATTAGCAAATCCATCAATTTTAGCTCTAAGATCTAAAATAAATGCAAATGCATAGAAGAAAGAGATATCTTTCTAATATTTATGGTATTTAGTTTTTATAGCAAAAACAACCTTTCTTAAAACTGTGTTATTTTCATAGTTTTTTAAATGACCAGCAATCTGTAAAATACTATGCACAATAATAGGAGATGTTGGATAATAGACAGTGGACAAAGCAACAGTGGCCTCATAAAAAATTCTAAAAATTGAAGTACCTTCTCAGCAACAAATCAATGTTGCTCAGTCAATAGTATACTATCGTTAGTGCTCTGATAGTGCGTTCGAATAAAAACAGAAAAAGTGCTCTTATATGGTAAAAGACTCTTAAGCATCAGGTAAGTAGAGTTCCATCTTACCGACATGTCCAAATCGAACTTTTTTGGACGTACACCCATTACCTTGCAAAAGTTCTTATATTTAGTTATTCTTACGTTAGAATTATTCAAGATACCGCAACGTGAAAAGGTTTAATATACAAATTCAACCTCTTTAAACCACATTTGACTATAAGGTTAATAATATGACAAGCGCATCGCTGATGTAGCAAGAAGGAATAGGCGTATGTACTCAACACTGGAGTAAGAATATCCATAGCCCTGGTATTCAAAGCGACATTGTTTAAAGTAATTGAAAATATTTTGTCTGTAATACCAAAGTCTTCCATGACTTTGATAATACAGTTCGCAATATTCTCACCCATGTGTGCTACATCAATTAATTTAAATCCTACAATTCTTTTCTCCATTACCCAGTCGTCATTAACATAATTAGTAACTACACTAAGATAATCCTACCTAGCCCGACCACTCCATATGTTCGAGATCAGGGCTACTGAAAATGTGCACATACTAAATAGTTCCTTTATTTTATTACGGTGTTCATTGAGGTATTTTATTAAATCTTTAGTAGTTGTCTGTCTAGAAATAGTAGAAAATCTAGGATTATGCGCGGTCCCAATGTAAGTTTGGAAAGTAGTAGACTCCCCAAAACCTAACGGTAATTCCTCAGAAGCAATTAAACAATAGAGAGATTGACGGACTACCTCAGGATCGTAGTCCCAGCTACATACCGTACCGTTCGGGGTTGTACTGCAACTGTGTCTGCCTCATCACCAATCCTTGCTCGGGCTTACATCTTGTAGCATGTCTAAACAGGTGCCATGTTCCACCTGTAGACCTTGCAGACAATTCGTTGAGACAAATTTTGCAAATATCATATGGTACCTCATTTTCCTGTGCGCCTAGCTTAGTTGCCCAGTCGAAATTCTCCTACATTCCCAATGTAGACGGCCTCGATCTCTTTGCTCCTGTGGTCGCCGACGAAGATGCTGCCGTGGAGCCTGATGACAGAACTCCGACTTGCCTTTCCGGCAACAACTGCGGTTGGTTTGAGGTAGCCACAGCCTCCACGGATGCAACTTCCTCTGGTGAAAGTCTGTAATCACCAAGAGCAAAGCTATCATAATTTCCATAACGAAACTGCAAAATCGAAACTAACACTATTAGTACTTTTATCTTAGCATGACAAATAATAACAATAAAATTGTGCAAAAAAATAGTAATGTACCTCTTTTGCAGACTTGCTGCCGGAAATTGAATTTTCAAAAATTTGGCACAAGTTTATTGAATTTTATCAAATTATCTCACAACAGAATTTGAAAGAGAGATTTATGAATGGATGGGTACTGAATGAGGAGGGTATGGTGGCTATTTATAGAAAAAAAATCGGAATTTTTAAAATAAAATTACTATTTTTAAAGCTCCAAACGGTTAAAAAAATGCAGTCGAATTTTCTGAAAATCCAAACGTTACATGCTAAACGGACCGGCCGTGCCGGACCCACCGCCGAAAAAAACCCAAGGGTCATTTTTCCTCGGGCCATAGGCATAGGCCTACCTGTAGGTGATCGGGCAGGAGAAGCGCCAGGCCTGGACGTGGTGCGGTGAACGCAGCGGAAGAAGGTTGTGATTTTCCGGCCCATATAGGCCCATGTACACATATGTATACTGAGAGAGGGAGAAGGAATAAAAAAAACAGTACATTGCTGTTGTAATGTGGACATCGTTGTTGACATTTGTTTTGGAGATACGCTCGACTGTAACATAGTATCTATCAAGTATATATAACTCATAACTACAATATGAGTTTGTAGCATATACAATCATAGCAAAAACAAAAACCAATGAAAAAAAATCAAAACAGACGCTAACTTCCGTTGATGCCATCGAGAGATTTTTCTTCTTCAAAGGAACAGGTACACTGAAAAAATTTAGATGACAAGAAAAGAGAATAGATTGAGAGGCTTACCTGATGATCACGTGCATAGGCAAACATCTCCCTTATATACCGATCGAGCACTTTCACCTATGTACTTGTCGACAACCGATTGCAAGCAAGCAGTGCATATTAGTAAGAACATATATAGCTATTGAAATGAGCCAAGTGGTTGTTCGTAATGTTGACTCCCTTTTAACAACTTGCACACATTGGAACAAAGAAAATCAAATGTATGGATTTGGTGAATTTACCTCTGGTGGCTTGATCCCAACTCGGAGGAACAACTCAGGGTTCATGAGTGGAAGCTCAATGGACTCCCTGATCTGGTCGGATCGAACTCCAACGGCCGAGTAGCTGATGTTCCCTGGATCCTCACGAAGCATATTGTGCACTACAGGGTCCACCTAGAAGGAAGAACAATGGTAAATCACGTCCTCAACAGATAATATCCATTTGATTCCAGATTGCGACGACTGGAGAAAAGGAAAGAACGAACATTATAAAGGACACGAATGAGTATTCTGAAACACAGTGATACCTCGCGCACAAGTGTACGCATGAATTGGTTGGGCAAGAGGGGTGCTAATGACTATTATGTTAATTTATTTAGTTTTACGGCTGTGGTATAGACCCTTTGGACTATAAGGAACAAAGGGGTTATGGAGAAAAAATTTCCTAAACAACCTACCGAAGTCATTTTCAAACTTGTATCTTGTTTGCAGCGATGGCAAACCCTGCTCACAGATCCTGATCGAAGGAAGCTAGCAAATTTCCTAGAGATGGCTGAGGGTTGAGGACTGGATGAAGGCTTTCATGCTTCAAGACAAATCGAGTTGCTAAACTCTTCTTGGGTTTTTGTTTGTCTTTAGTCTGTTTGCTAGTGTGTCTGTTGGTATTAGCAGTTGCTAGGGGTTTGGTTTATTCTTGAAAGTCTTAATAACTCATATTTCTATCACATGATTCAAAATCTCACATGTACTTTGAGAGGTGGAGCAAAAACAAAGACAAAAAAATTATATACCAATAAATACGACAATGTAGTGATCTGGTTATGCTTTTCACATATACTTTAAGAGGTTGAGCAAAAATAAAGACAAAAAAATTTATATACCAACAAAATACGGCAATGTGGTGAACCCGTTATGTTCTGAATAAAAAATCATAATAAATTCGGACATGTTTCATCAGATGGGAAAAAATGCAAATCTCAAAGCATATCGGATGAATGGAAATTCAACTATTATGATTTTTTTCTTACAACACATCAACAACACGAATCTTATAGTACATCTAACGAACAAGAAAATGACAGTTTTGTCTTCAAAAAACTGTCAGAAGTTATATAGCAATTCCCTTATAATAAATAGTTGTTAACCTGTGCAAATAACAAATATGGGATATATGCTTCTTCTGGAATGCATTAATTTTTCCGATTCCTATGGAGATTGAATTGTTCCTGCAGCTTTCTTCTGAAATGCCAGCGCTCCAATTAACAGGCCTAAGGCTATGATTTTGTAATAACCCTGCTATTAGCATGTGAGTTAATCGAAGGATGTACACTTGTGATTGCTTCAAACGCACACGAGCAAGAAAGCGCTAGATCAAGATCGGTAGAAGAACATTCAACCTGATGCCACCGTCTGAACCAAGCGATGTAAAGGGATTTAAAACCATTCCCCACCACCGCAACTAAACAAATTAAGGAATCATCACTCGTTACACCTGCCAATTACGCTGTAAACCCATTCCCATTCCATTGACGCTACCAGAGTTGAACCAAACGCCACCTATATATCAAGATGGCCATTATTAATCCGTCAAGCTGTTTCCATCCTTGTGTTTGCAGGGTGTAATAAACCGACTGACAAGGCAGGGAGATCATGTTTTGCTGCTTCTTTTCTTCTTCTTGCTGTGCTCGGCCGGCCCATCCAGATAGATGGTGGTTAGGCTGGCCGAATCAGCAGGGTGCAGAGTACTGGCCCATTTTTTTTTCTTGACTTCACTATCTGACTCCATAAGTTAGTTTACCACCCCTTAGTTTAGGTTGCACATCAACGTAATTTGAGTCTATCTTCTTCAGCACTTGTTTCAGTGATTCCAGTACTTGCTCAGATGATTTCGATCCAATATTTGTAGTACACGATGTAGGTACTAACATCTCGACAGTAGAATCAATACTCCCTCCAAGTTGCAAGAACAAAACCGGACACTGGTTGAACAGGACTACTCTAGAACGTCCGGCTCCGACGTGGCAAGAAGATCTTATCGAGAACAAAACCTGACACTAGTTGAATAGGACTAGTCTAGAACGGTCCCATGATGCCGTGGAATGGATGGATGAGTCGATATCCAGCCCTATTCCGTCCTGCAGTGCAGTCAGCGACTAGTCAGTTCCACCCTTCCTCTGCACCGAGCCACGCGAGCAGGATTTTTTTTTCATTTGTCCCGTGTGTCATCTGAATTTTAAGACTAGCCCTTTTTACCTCCAAATTACAAATTTTGTCTCCTTTCGAGCACGGAATACTCTGACATGTGTCTATTTTCACGAGCTCAATGGCAAACGTGGCACTTCTCTCTACGCGGGAACTAGCGGCGACCTCGAAAAGTGATGAGTGATGGGTCTAAGACTCTTTCCAAGACCGGCGAACACGAAAAGAAGCTCAGCAGATTCATGGCACCGATCACAGACTAAGAGCATCTACAACAATCCACCTTAGCTGTTACTAAGAGATTGCCACATCAGCTTTTAGATGATGTGGAGGAGAGAAGGTGAAGTTATTTCTACATGAAGAAATTATCAGATTGTTAATACCAAGACATAAGAAACAACAAAAAAAAAACTCTATTGGAGACTTAGTTGTTACCTAAACACTCATTTTGTGAGTCCCATTGTCTACCAACAAGCTTGTAGCAATTAAAATCTTAGATATAAGTTTAAGAAACAATCCATTGGAATAGTTGTTTTTTTATTAGATTGAGCACTCTCTTTCCTCTTAGTAACAAGTTAAGAAACAAACTATTGTAGATGCTCTAAGGCTCACCTGCCGCATTTTTTTAATGCATGAATGATGTGTTAACCATTTTTTTAATGCATTCAATGCATGAATGATGCGCTAACCATTTTCTTAATGCATGCATGAATGCATGCGTACCAGCATGAACGTTTTTAATGCATGAATAAACTCGGCATGACTTGCTCCCACGTGCTCGGGTGGTACGGTAGCGCGCTGGCCCATTGGTACCGTGTTCGTCTAGCTTGCTATGCTGTCCACTAAGGTTCTGCGCTCTCTGAGCGTGGAAAGCGGCACGTGTTAGCCTTCGATACTTTCGCGCTCGGAGGGATGCTACTTTTAAAATTTTAGTGTCAAATAGGTTATTTTTACAATTAAAGTGACAGCACGGAGTCAATTTTTAAAAAAATTCCGCGAGCAGAGGCAATGCTTGAGCTCCCCGTGGGCAGAAAATCCTCTCTTTTTTTGTGCGAGCTATACTTCTAGCAAACTTTTTTTTTCCTTTTTTCTTTCAAAATATAGGATATTTAGGAAGAACTAGATATCAATTAAATGAAAAAACTCAAATCTGGATGGTGACTCCCACCGGCCCAGTTCCTAGTTTCTGGCGTGTCACTTGTAGACAGCACTAAAGATAGCTCATACAATGGTATAGATGGTTGCTGTCTTTTTAATTGTCCTTATAGAACACACAATCTTTTAATGATTTTCTTATTTCTTGTACTATAGTCGACTACAGGATTGTAGATAAACATCTTTCTCTCTCTTCATTCTCTTTCATCCATGTCAACAAAAATTCTACGTGGCAATAGTTATACACGGCTGACATAAATCCATTGTACATGCTCTTAGTGCATAAAGAGTTTTAGGATACATCTTCCCAATACATTGTTTCTTATGGTGCAGTATCTTAGGCTGTTTCATTTAATTACATGCATGATCTTTACTAGTATTTGAGCATTGTGGCCTATTTGTGGCATGTACTAATGCAATGCATGCATGATCTTCCTAATGCACGGGATCGATCACAATAAATTTTATGCGTTGGATTTCGAGACCGAACCGGTATCCAGATTAGATACTAGAGTACCCTCTCTTTTCATTAACTATGGTGCTACATCATCATTTTGCCTATATGGTAGGCTTAAGATACCAGCCAAGGTAGAGCACTGGGAGCAGTCTTACATGACATGCTAGCGTGGACCCCTTTTGTAAGAGCACATGTGTTAGTCTCCCCACCCAGATCTGAAACACCTCTTCATGGTCGACTTGTGGGCGATGTAGCTAGAGTTCGAGATGATGGTCACCATTTTGAGTTGACTGCATGTTCAACATCATTTTTTAACCTTTCCAACAAAAGCAAAGAACTCAAAATGTATGCACGCACCGCATCACTTAGGACTCTCAGATTCGCACCGGCGATCAATGCGTATCTTTGTGTGCAGTTTGTCATATTTCAAGAAGAAAAAAGTTAGGAAAATATGTTCGCACGTAGGAAGGAGCATAAAATTATGGCCAAACCTGTCGGTTCTGGATTTTGAAATCCAGAATCCTCTGTGAAAACCACTGCACTATTCCCTATATCAGTAGATAGTGTTTACAGATACATTACTGAATCAATTCATATATGTCGTAAACCAAACCATACGATAATTTACAAACATCAGAGTCACACAAACCGCATCGGGTTAGGTTTTACAACTAGGGTCGAACAGGCCAAATGATTACATTACAAAATAGTGGAAACAACAGCGAAAACAAAAAGGGTAGATCATATCTCTCCATAGGTAAGCGACTGGGGTAGCTTGTGTACGACGGATATTACTCAAGGACTTGGATAATATTGGTTGTACGCAAGCATCAACTGAGCCAGCTAGACTGAAGCGAGATCTAGAATAAAAGAACTAAACTACTCTCCATCATTGCCTTGTCCGTCAACTTCTGAATCCTCGTAGTAAGCATAATGTTCTTGAATCACAGATTCTGAGAGTTGGGGAAAAAAGCGAGGATGGGCACAACTTCCGTGCTTGTGAGCCAACACACATAAAATACAATAGTATTCATGCAAGGCTTAACAAGGATGGCTCAGGTTCTTTTATTTGCTAAAAGCAACATTTTTAATTATCGTATTTAGAAATTCCTATCACTTCGCATTTTAACCAAAACACATTTTATTAAAGATATATTGTGCAATATTTATAACGGCAAAGGTTACCTCCACCTTATGCTTAATTTTAACTGGGGTTACCTCCACCTATTAACATCACTGGGTACGATGACCTAGGAAAATCCAAATTCAGGGCTAGGTGAGCCCTATAAGTTTTCATCCCACCCACAAAGGTTTTTGAAATAGAACTAACTCTAGTAAATTCCCATGTCCACCTTTGACCGTAGGTACGACTGTTCGAACAGTTTATACTTTGCAGAGACTGTACACTTTACTCATAAGAGATAATCGTCTTGATATACACACACGTTTTCTTAGACATGTGAATAAATGGGAGATTACCACAAGGCCTTTACAAGGCACCCCTCGGTATTAGTTATACTCGCTAAGGTTTCACCTGAGAAGGGTTACGCTCATACAGACCCATCAACCCTTACTCAGACCCCCTCTTGCGCCATACGACTTACGCTCACATAGACCTGTAAGCCATACACCCCAACCAGTAACCACGAAGGCTTACAGTGTAGCGAGTCCTCCAATGGTGCAGCTTGTACTGATGGACACAAATTATTTAGCCAGGTTGACACCATTATAGACTTGTGGTTGTACTGTTTTACATTGGTAAGTCACCACCAGATTAAATCCTTAGGGTTATCTAGGTGGTTCATACCACATACCACCATTCCACAGGCTATATCAGCAACCCCTATCATATCGTCCATCATACCATCCGCCCAGTTGTGGTAACAACAAGTTATTAGGGTTTTGAGAAGTATAAAACAAATTTCACTCAATTATTTCAGCCATGTTCATTCAATGACTACCCAAAATAATTTTATGTTTTAAGAGATGATTATTAGGGTATTTAATGCCCTGGTACTTAAGTAAGACTAGCATGACGCTTAAGTACAACCTATAACTAGTAAAGTTACCACTTAATATCTAGGGTGACAAGGATTAAGGAATTCAAGTTATTAAAGGATGGTATAATAATTATTTAATTACCAAGTAGGTATGTAGCTAACTCTTAAAGATTTGACATACATTTGTATAAGGAATTAAGCATGCAATTTGCTATTTTAAAGAATATAATTTGCATAAAATGTAAGTTCAATATGACCAAAGTATTGACTCACCTAGATTAAAGGCAAGAGGGTCTTGGAAGTCTTGAGCTTGATCAAATTGGAGATCTCCCGTTTCTTCGAACTCTACTCAGACGAACATGCCGGAAAAAGAATAACAAGCAAGCAAAACAAATAAATACTAAAGAAATAACAAATGAACTCCAAAATAAACAAAACCTCTGTCAGTAGCAAGATCTTGAATTTAGATAACTTTAGAAACAAATTTCACTTGAATTGGAGTTAAAACGAGGGAGAACGGAACCTCCGAAGTTTGGATTTGAATTAAATCCAGAGAAAATGAAAGAGGAGAGAGAGCATGTCTCTCGGCAGTGGGGTCCGTCATGTAGTAACTCACCCACAAAGACAAACAAGCGCATGGACCGAAGTTCATGTGCACAGTTCTCTGGTCCACCGGGGTTTAACTGCCTCAGGTCCCACATGTCATTTGGACAGAGCAACAATTAGACCATGTTTTAATTACTGCTAACCTTAATGACAGAGATCCTAGCAGTAATGACGTGTGCACAATGCCGATCCAGTTAGGACAGAGCAGAGAAAGGCCAGGGCGCACCGGCGCCAACGAGCGAAGGCTTGGGGGGGTGGGCAAACCGGGAAAATGGGTTCCCACGGGGATGAGGGTCCTATTGGAGTTGGCGGCGGCACCGAGGGAGGCTTGGCGCGGTTGAAGGTGGCGGCGGCGCGACGATGCGGCAGCACAGTGACGAGGGCTACGCGCGGCCACAGGGAAGGCGTAGAGCCGAGCGGGGAGGCCAGATGTGGTCTGAGGAGGGGATGACGGCGGTTGGAGCGGCCGGGCATGGGGCCGAACAGAGGTGATGGCGGCCGGAGGGAAGGGGGAGGAAAAGGAGGTGAGCACACGGGGGAGGTGCAAGGAGGCTTACTGTGTGGTTCGTGGAGGCGGAGGAGCTCCAAAGCGAGCCGACGGCGTGGGGAAGCTTGCGGCGGCGGCGGCCTAGGGTGGCAGGGGGCTTCGGCCGACGGTTGGGGAAGGTTGAGGGCGTCGAGGTGGAGATCTAGCTGCGAGGAATCAACCCGAGGGACGCCGAGGAGAAGATAGCAGCGATGGAGCTCAAATCGGCCGGTGACAGGGAAGACGAGGGAATTCCGGCGTTACTGCGATTCACAAGAGAAATTAAGAGGGGAAAAGGGATCCTTGGGTCTTGGAACACACGGTGACGGAGGTGGTCGAGGGTGAAGTTCACCGGAGCGGTGAAAACAGCGGCGGGGCAGTGTGGCCTAAAACGGGAGCGCAGGCCTTTCTTCGCTCTAGAGCTCTGGAAGAAATAGAAGCGAGGAGGGGAGGCAACGGGGAGAAGAGGGGAAGCAAGGGGATGGTCAGGGCTCCTTATAGCCGAAGGGGGAGGGGAAGGAGCCGGTGGCGACTTGAAGGCGCACGGGGTCTCGAGGCGATGGCATGGGTAGTCTGGCGACACACGGCGTGCTCTGCGCGGCATGGGTAACGGCGGGACGGCGCTGGCGTCACGGCGAGTGTGGGCGACGACTTGGGGGCCGGGGCAGGTGAAGGAGCGATGTGGCATTAGGGCGCTGGCATCACGGTGTGTGCGCGGCACGGGCAGAGACAGGATGCGACAGGAGAGGCAGAGCGTTGAGCGCACGTGGTGCAGGCAGATCTCGGGCACGCGTTTGACGTGGTGAGGGCGAGAAGGTGGGATGGCAGGGGAGTGGCTCGGCAACGGGACGAGACGAGGTGAGCCGATGGGAGCTATGACAGGCGTGTGTGCGCGAGCGCAGTGCATGGACCGGACACCCTCTAGGCTGGCAAGGGGGCTGAGGCGGCCATGGGGCTGGGTTGGATCAAAGGAGCGAAGTGGGCTGGGCCTTGGAGAAAAGGGGAATGGGCCAGGCCCACGGGGAGAAAGGAACTAAAATTTTGAAATGAGGTTGAACTGGAGATTTTGAAAATACAAACTAAATTGAAATAAGTTTTCGAATTTTGGAACTTCTTTACAAACCGAAAACCAAATTAAAACCAACTTAGGTCACCCAAAAATAGGATGTTAGAGCATCTTTAGTGTATTGAACCGATGTCGATTTAAAGTCATGCCATATAAATATTCTAAAAACTGAACTTGTTTTTTTCCAATATATTGACCGATTCCTACTAATAACTGGGACCCACGTTACATTAAAAAATCACAAAATAATAATATTCTCTCTCAACCGCACTCTCTCCGATGTAGTTGTTTAATGCTCATATGAGTTGTTTAATTCTTTGAATCGACTTTTTCTTGTTGTAATCGACATCTCCAATGCATTGAATCAATTCAATGTATTCTCTCTCGTTATTTGAACCGGCTAAAACACACCATTGGAGCTGTTTTGTAAATAAATGGCAACCTGTCGAGGCCAACCATAATTGGAGGACTCCCACGAGAAAATTTTTACTCCTTCCCTTGCAAATAAAAACCGCCGCACAAGACCTGCAATTTCAAGGCAGCGAGGCCACCGCAGTTACCAAACAAGGAAGAGAAAGCAATGGCGACCTTTGCCCGCGTCTCCCTCCTTGCCCACCCCGCAACCCTCGCCAGGTACGTAATTCATGAAGCACCTCGAATCCTTTCCATTGATTCCGTGGCCTCTTTTGACTACGCTATGCTGCGTCGTCTCCGTTAACATTTAGCAATGCTGCGCGTGCACTCTGTTCGATCCACAGGCTGCGCCATGGCGCTGCAGCAACTCCTCGCTTCGTGGCCGCCGCGAGGCGCATGGGCGGCAAGAGGATGCTCGGCTCCGTTAGGTGAGTGAGCGTACCGGATGTTGAAGAAAGCATGCGGGCGCGGTTCTTGTCAAAACATTTCCGATTCTTTCTTCTTTCTTCTCCAGATGCGGCATCGACGGCGCCGGGGCGCTGCGCGCGGAGGCGGAGGTGGCCGTGCCGCGGTCGGTGCCGGTGCGCGTCGCCTACGAGTTGCAGCAGGCCGGCCACCGCTACCTCGACGTCAGGTGCACACAACTACAGAATCAGTCGCTGCCTGCTCTATGCGGTGGCAACCGACGGCTTAATTCACTGAACATGTATTAGCAGACACATGGTGAAAGCTGGGCAAATAATACCAGTTAATAGATCAAATCGAACAACCTAAATAAATCTCTTCTCGGATTAGTATTTAATTCAGTAGTTATGTGCGAATTTCTTGCATCGGAAATTTCGAATGGCTTATTGTATTCCCTGTGTCTGGTTTGCTGCTGCTTTTGTAGAACTGAAGGTGAGTTCGGTGGCGGGCATCCAGTAGGAGCTGTAAATATCCCATACATGTACAAGACCGGCTCAGGTACTCTAATTCACATTGTTTTACTCGCTGCTTGTTTTGTCTTGTGACACCTAGACCTAGTATCCTCCTAGCTAAGCTTTTGTGACCATCTCGATTCTCGATGAGGTGTAAGCATTGGTTCTATCGATTTCGCCACGTTATCAATATCTCAATGTCACGTCATGGGCGGATGCATTCATCCGCTCAAGCTCCTCTCAGCTAGTATCAAGTTACATTGAAAACCGTTTGGTTTCAGAATCCACGCATTCCACTCCGGAATCAGGATATGCGTTATCTCGTTAAGTTCAGTGCTGCTCCTCGATATACAAGTTGAGAACAAAACTATTCTTCAATTTGCATACATGAATGCATTTCGCTGCCAACTTGTGACCTTAAAAACTAAACTGAAATGCCGCGTTGGCACTGCAAAGGGCCAGGCATATAGTCTTGCTTTTGAGATCACCAGCTTGATCTGATCTCTATATAGCTGGTCCCCGGTACAGATAGACAGACGTGCAGATTTATAGTTGTCTGAGGTTACCAACTGGATCAAATCCATTTTAGAAACAGACTCGTCAGGACACAGCTTTACATTTTTTTTTAAGACGTGGCAGGAGAGCTGTCAACACTGCATTAAAGATGCATTACTGTACGCCAGATTGTCCTTTTGACCGTAATGTCACTTCCTGCTGGCGTTCTTCAATTTTTTTTTTCTAACATGAACATACGACAGATTGAATTTCCTCTCTGTACTCTGGTTAAGTTCTGACTCACATCTGAAATATTTTTATTTTCTATCGTTCCTAGGAATGACAAAAAACACACACTTTCTTGAGCAAGTGTCAGCTATCTTTGGGAGGGATGATGAGATCATCATCGTACGTCTATTGATACTCATGGTTTTGAAGCATATTCCGTTCTTTCCAATCATTTTTCTAATTTATATGCTCGATTTCATTCCAGGGATGCCAAAGTGGCAAGAGATCTCTCATGGCCGCAGCTGAACTTTGCTCTGCTGTAAGCATGACAATATCATCATCTCTATTTTGGCGCCAGTTAGTTGCTGGCCTTCACCTTTTCTGTGATAGGTGATTATTTTTCTCGTGGAATATATGTTCAGGGTTTTACTGCTGTGACCGACATTGCCGGTGGATTTTCTGCTTGGAGGGAGAATGGACTGCCGATCAACCAGTGACGCTGGATTGCCAGCCTTTGCTGCATTTGTGAAACCAAATAATCTGTCAAGGCCGCTCTGCTCCAGGTTGTACATTATGGTCTTCTCGGCTCTGAGACATCACAATAGTACTGAATAAATGGATTTAGAATGGTAGCATACAGAGATTAGGGGTTTATGTTTAATTACCCTCCCTCCTTCCCTTCCATGTTTCCCTTTCACCTTTTGTAACCTTTTTTTAATAAAAAAACAAGAAGGCAGGTTGCCTACTGGTTAATTAATAAAGGCAGGAGTACAGAACAAAGCAAAGCAAAATCGAAACGGGTTCGAAAGAAGAAACAGCAAACAGGGGAAACAGGGGAAAGACGGACGGAGAGAGTGGATCCTACAGTCTAATCTCCCGGTATAATGGACGCCAAAAACGTCGCTCCCGTCAGGCACCAAGTTCTTGCCTCTTCTTTTATCTTGAGGAGTAGTGCTTGGGGTGTGGAGTATTCGATCGATTCATAGCTGCCTTTCGAGCACAACCATTTCCACCAAGTTCTCGCCTCTTCTTTTATCTTGAGTAGTAGTGAATGGTGTGCATGGATGTCCCCCAAAAGCGTCCGTGTATCCTTTGCTTAACAGCATGACAATAGCTTCCGTGGAAAATAAATTCTATAGGGGAGGACCTCGGGGGAGGCTCCTCCCTCATCTCCGTCCATTCCCCTACCCCTGATCCAACAGTCCAGAGGAGGAGCCTCACGGTGAGATCCTCACTCAGGGAATTCCTTTCCACTTCCGTGTAGTAACTAGTAACTGCAGACATATCCGCATCATAGCAGAAATCAAAACAAGTTCAACGTATATCTGTCTTGCAGAAAAGCATATCTTCGTCATCACCACTGAAGCAAATTGTAGGACATGCTATCAAGCTGCTTTCCCGTGCACACATTTGCTTCAAACTTTCAATACAAACTCGCAGATACGTCGGTTGTTAACATAGAAGTTACAGGCAAGGAAATAAAGTCTTTCTTAACAAGCTACAAAAGAATGCTGCGAATTCACTCGTATTATCTGTTTTCCAGAGGACAAACAATTGAAAAATACATGGTTAAGCTTACTTTACATTGGGTGGTGGGAAAAATGAACTGGCAGTCAGCACTCAGCAACCACACTACATTATATATAAACCATGAATAACCAATATCTTCACAAAGAAAATAAGCTATCTAGGAATAAGTAAATCTGTACAATACAATGTACAATTTCAGCTCTGACACCAATGCAGACAAATGAGTAGTTCATCAATGGCCCTTCCCAAAAGCAAAGAACAAACCACCTCCTTTTTCCTTCTCTTTATGGGCCTTGTTAGGGTCCATGCCAACCTGCTAGCACGTTTAATATACTCGTCGTGTCAGTCGATCTCGACATATGGGATCTCAAAATGGATAAAGAGGCCAGAGATGCTTACCTCAGCAACTTCATTGAGCTTTTGCAAAATTTCAGTGAAAAAGTCTGGACTGTTGACAGGATTTTGATGCCAGCAATTCTCAAGTAACTGCGCGAGCTTAGGGTTTGTGCCCTTCGGGATGACTGGTCTTAAACCCCGCCGGTTGAACCGTTTCTTCATTTAATTATGGTGAATATGTTCAAATTTAGAAGAAAAAACAAATATAGTCTGAGCCTTCATGACAATCCACTTGAAAATGCTATTATTCTGGAGGGTTTGGGCTCCTGAGAGTTGTTATTTTGAAAAAAGAGAAAAAAAAGGAGGTTTCCAAGGTCTAAACCCAAGTACATAAAAAGAACAGAAAATATAAACGAATGCAGAATGCAAAATTTTCGCACTACATAGTTTGATTTGTAAAATAATAATGAATTGAATACTTTTTAAAAAAACAAATATATGAAGGAGAGTAACTGCGCCGAGCATATGGGCCGAGTTAGCCCTCTCCAAGGACCATGAATTTTATTGGCAGCATCAAGTGTTGTAACTACCTTCGTCACTTGGCAAATGGAATAGTCAGTGTTGAAGCCTAAAATTATACTATAATGAGGTTGAACCTAGACAAACATTGAAGAAAAGAAAATAAAAATGCAAAGATATCTACCTGATAATCTAAATTTGCATCCCATATGCAGTAAAGAAGAACTTCAGTTGGACCCTTACCTCTTGGACAACACCAATGGCTGCTTGGAGTGGCGTTAGACACTCGTAGGGAATCTAATAAAGCATGTTAAAAAATAACGATGTTGGCAGTAAAAAAAGCAGCTTATATTTGCCAAGGAATCGACTGTACTAAACAATGAACCAATGATACCTTTCCTGTGAGCAGCTCCCACAGAACAACACCGAAGCTAAAGACATCAGCCTTGGAGTCATACGGTTTGTGCTCTATAACCTACATAACCAAAAACGTTGCACACAACAGAGATGAATGTTAAAAACATGAATACCTTTAAAGGGAAAAATGTCTTGGTGTTAGAGAAGATATATAATATCTAGGCACGAAGCAACACGGCATCCCACTCTGGTATCTACCTCTTCAAAAAAAAATTGAGATGATTTGGACAATCTTCGATTGATTGGTATTACAATATCATTAAAAAAAGAAGCACTGGCTATTTTATGCATAGACAACTGAAATTTTGGTTAACTGTACATTAAGAAAGATTACCTCAGGAGCCATCCAACGATATGTGCCAGTTTCTGCCGTCATAACCCCTTATTCAGCTTTTACACGTGCAACACCAAAATCAGCAACCTTGATAAGCTGAAAATATGCCTTCCAATCAGTTTGAAGATAAAATATGTAACATACTAATATAAAAAAAAAGGAATAAAGGAGCCATAATATCTAATGAAGCTGAAAGGTCATAGATGGCAATAAAACAAAAGGTACAAAGAGATGAAAAGATATCCTGAGCACACACAACTACTTTCATGCAAATCTAACCAAATTAAACGACAACAATAGACAATATTGATATGAGTTTTTTTTTTAATGGAGGAGAACCATGTTTTAGACTACTTGATAGAAAAGCGCCTCCACAAATGAATGGTTGGGTACTTTAGAATGCATTCACTTTCCATGGTTCTTGCAGACCACCATGTACTCAGTTCTTCATACTTCAAAGGCAAATCAATGACAGTAACTATATTTGTTTACACACCTTGTGCATGGCACAATTTATAAGTTACCACAATGTAAAAGCATTTTAACACCAGTTCATTGCACAATGCAGTAGAGATTTTTATGTTGTAGTACACATTCTAATTTGCCGTTCGAGTATGCAGTAAATCACACAGTTGATACAGTGAAGCTATGATACTTGCCGCCGGGGGGGGGGGGGGGCTGCATAGTGTAGTAGCAACACAAATGGTTTGTGACTGTTATGAATATTGTGTGTATATTCAAGAGGGCTCAATGGGCAATATATATAGAGATGTACAAGAGGGGTTTCCATACACAGATAAGGAAATACAAAAGAGTTCTATTCTAACAATGACTACTAGTCATGACAATGATAACACATAAGCAGTGACGAAAATATTAGCAGTTGCAACGAACTACAGGCCATGAAATACTATGTTTGCAAGCAATATTTATCGTGAGACAACCCACAATATAGAGGAGTTTACATGAATAACTACATGTGGTTAGAATATACGATGATATAAAACTTGCCTCATGTTCATCCATAAGAAGATTGGCTGTCTTCAAGTCTCGATGAATAATTCTATTTTGGTGTAAATAGTTCATCCCTTTTGATACATCAACTGCAGCTTTAAGTAGGCTGGGAAGTTTGAAGGATTATGAAGGTAGTCATACACACTTCCATTTTTCATAAATTCTGGTGAAAATACGTAGATTTCAAAATAAAAGGGGGGAAATAGCATCATATCTCAAATGAACAAAATATAGATAACAAGGAATTGGCAGATATATTTATTTTTACCTGTGACGATACATAAGGTTGTTGGCTTGGTGCATGCCGCAAGAAATCGAACAATGTTCCTATGACGGATCTTCCTAGAATTGGCGATTCCATCAACAAAACGATCAAAGAAATATTACTTACCCAGAGAAAAGACTCCGGTACAGAAAATGTCTATGTAATTGCAATCAAATGAATGGTGAAATTACTTGGTTCATGAAGGTTAGACGGCTGTAAGTTTCTGAAACTCTTAGCCTGGCCTGTACTTCCACTCAAAGTTAAGGCTAGGTTTGTAAGAGTCTATGTCTAGGCTTCAGGCAGACATCACTGGAGGAGTGGAGGGTCTGCATGTATGTAACCATCTAGTCATCCGCAAGCTAAATAGCGAAAACCAGGTAAACCGAAGGCAGTATGGTGTTGGGATGGGATTTAACACCTAGAGGTCTATGGCATGGTTGTCCTGCTTCCCTGGATGACAGAATTTCTAGAAGCTTCACATAAACTATTTTAAGTCTTAAGGACTAGACATCCTCATCAGTTCTGTTTCAGGATACAGGGACAGCTTTGTCCTCTTAGTGCATATGAGTGGCAAAAGTCAGGCCACATTTGAAGTTTGTTCATACTCATGATTTGCAAATATGTTCCTGTAGAGTAGTGGTTGGGTAAGCCTGTCAGTTTTTGGGCCATTACAGCTTTTGCACATATGTTCCTGTAGAGTAGTGGTTGGGTAAGCCTGTCAGTTTTTGGGCCATTACAGCTTTTCTTTTTTCTTTTTCTTTTGTCTTTTTTGGAGAATGTCATTACAGCTTTTCTTACCAACCTCATGATATATACTTCATGGGCAAATTCCTTGTCCATGTTCTCATTAAGACAACTGTACTTGAGCACCTTGATAGCAACATCCTCACCAAAATATGTACCATGGTAACTGCAACATCAAGGAATGAGTAATTTATTTTGTAGGCAATGTCTGACAGAGACAGACTAAATGCTCTATGCAAGCAACAACAGAATACTCACAGATCACAGTATGTTCCAGATGCCACTTTGTCTTGAAATGTCAATGCTTTGAAATTGATTTCCCATTCATCAGTGTTATCTTTAGGTATCTCAACGTAGTTAGCTTGGGAGTTAATCTGACACAGCTTGCCTGCCAATTCAGGAGGCCAGCAAGAAGATGTTGGATGCATCTGAACAAGAATTTTGACAATGCAAAACTTAAGCACCATGAAATAAAGAAATGCCGAAGTTGGTCTTGGGAAAGCAAAAAAAGCTTAATAAATGAACTGAATCTTTAAAAGAAACAATTTAAGTATAAAAAAGGTCCACCATTTGTAGGCCATAGTTTTTGCGCTTTGCAGAGTAACACTTGCAGAAAGTGGATTACTAGACATTATCATGTTTTCATGCTCCAACCATTTGTTAACATATTCATGATCTAGACCAAAATGTACTATTCCATTACTTCTGAATCCTAATTCACTTATGTGATTTTAGGAGCTTGTGAGGTAAACTATTGACCTTTCAGGCGGTGCAGGTACATCTGCATGCTTCACAGGCAAAATCTTGACTTCTTTCATGTTTCATTTCATTTAATTTCTTAGTTCACTTTAATTCATATGGTTTTTTCTAGGTTCAGGCTTTCTTTTTTTTATGCATGCCTGCCAACAGATCCAGGTGTTAATGCATCTTCTTCATTGGTCAAGCGCAATGGCGACCAGTAAGCACCATGATCAGTTGAGAAAATAAATAGGAACAGCAATAAAACTCCACCTGTGACTTGTAATTGTGAATTTCCTTCTCCAATGCTTCTTCAAGTTGTTGAGTTTCCTGTATAATCGAAAGTAAGAAGTCTTCTGCTAGCTAGCAAGTATATTAGAATTCAGCAAAGGGCGTGAATTCTTGCAAATTTAATTTAACTGGACAGTATCAAAACTTCCTCCGAGTTTTTAGCAGCTTTCACAAAATAATTGCGTATAATAGCTAGAAGGAAACAATAAAGATTTCAGGTTTTAGCATTCCAAAATTTATTAAAAATATTTCTTCTTCGTCTAAATATTTCTATGCAATCCAATAACATGCAAATAGATGTCTACAAATTTTCACTGAGAACCCTTAACAGATAGTCAAACAACATGTCTTTTCCAGGTAACAGCTAGTGTGATGCACTCGTTTTTTATTGATCACTTCATGAACAGACAATAGGACTCTAAACATGGCAAGTAGTCATGAGCCTTTAGATATAATTGCCAGTTTTTATTTATTTATTATTCCAAATTATAATTATTTAGGATTTTACTTAGAAATTAGTATGGAAATCAAATTGCTAACTTTATTTTATTTTATTTTTATTTCAAATTTTAGTTTTATTGTACTTGAAATGGACTCTTTTACTTTAGAACTCGTATAGAAATCAAATTGTTGACTTTATTATATTTTTTATTTCAAGTTTAGTTTTATTGTACTTGACATGGACTCGTTCTTTTAATCTAGACCGTTATAATCTGGACCCACTACAATCGATGATGTAGATCTTTCTCGTATGGAAATCAAATTGTAATTTTCCTTTCATTTTTTATTCCAAATTTTAGTTCTTTTTTCTTGAAATTTGTATCCTAATCCAATTCAAATTTTTCTTTCATTTTTATTTGAACTATATTTATTTAAGGATTTTACTTTGGAATTCGTATTTAAATCAAATTGCTATTTTTAATATTGAATTTTAGTTATTTTTGTTGGATTTCTTATTAAAAATATAATTTCCAATTGTTGTTTAATTGTTATTCAAATATCATTATTGGAAATCGTATTGATATTCAAATTGATTGTTTTATTTTATTTTTATTCAATTTGAGTTTTTTGGTTAGATTTCGTATACAAATCTAATTGCCAATTTTTTGTTTATTTTTTATTACTAATTATAATTGTTGGGATTCGTATCTAAATCAAATTGCTAATTTTATTGTATTTTTATTCCAAATTCCTGTTTTCCTCCCTCCAACTATCAGAAAAGTCTGGTTTCCCCCCTGAACTTCAAAACCGGTTATTTAACCCCATAAATTTGCGTAATCCGGTCACTTAACCCCTCACGCCAATTTGAATGGGTGGTTTTGCACATGTGGCCGGTTTTATCCAAGTCAACATGCGTTTTGCACACGTGGCCAGTTTTGTCTAAGAACAGTAGGACGGTGTAGAGATTGGCTGGTTGTGTAGGAGCCACGCGCCATTCTTGTTTTGACAAATGAGGACGGTGGTTGGGTAATGGTGGAGTGGGTGTGGTGGTAGATCGCTAGGATGGGCCGTTATGATCGATGCTTGCTGTTGCTTCAACTCAGAACCACCACAACGCAATGGAAGCGACCTAGGCCGCCGGCCGTGCAGAAGGGTGTCGAGGTTCGAGGTCAGCAGTGCAGAGCAGTGGAGCCCCTCGGATACGACACTGCCGTCTGCAAGTCGCAGTGGGACAAGACCCCCTACTACCCCGCGGGTGAACAAGGCAGCCACCTCTCACAATTGGACACCGCTTAAGATTTGTGCGAGATCGCCGGCGCTGACCGGCGGTGTCGTTCGACGGCCACTGCATGTAGGCGAGCACGAGTACATCGACGCGACAGTGGAGGCGGGGACGAGGCCAAATGACTTTGTTTATCTCAAAGTCTCTTCTCTGAAGGGCCATCGACGATTTGGCGTCAAAGGCAAACTAGCTCCTCGATATGTTGGAACTTACCGCATCATCGAGAAGAAAGGAGCTGTGGCCTACAAGTTGGATTTGTCCGCTGCACTCGAGGGAGTACACGATGCCTTCCACGTGTCCCAATTGAAGAAGTACCTTCGTGTTCCAACCGAGGAAGCTCCATTGGAAAGTCTCGATGTACAAGAAGACTTGACCTACCGGGAGCGTCCTTTTAGCATCCTTGAAGAAGCTGAACGAAGAACAAGGAATCGTGCCATTAAATTCCTTAAAGTTCAGTAGAAAAATCATACCGAGGATGAAGCAACTTGGGAACGGGAGGATTGCTTTCGTGCCGATTACCCGTCTTTCTTTTCCGAGTGAACGGAATCTCGGGACGAGATTCTTGTAAGGGGGAGATTTGTAACATCCCAAACAATGGTTTTTGTTTCAAATGTATAAAAATGAGGAGAATTTAAAACTTTTTATGCATCATGTTGTTATTTGTATTTTCTGGAAACTCTTTCTAAGGATTTGTTGATTTCTAAAACCTAATGCTTCAATTGACTAGAAGCATAATTCTTGAAAACTCCTTAAGAAAATCTTGTGATTGTCCTCTAAAATTATTTTTCCTGGCTTCTAGATCATCCTAGTGACTTCTCTGAAAATTTTTATAATTTTTATAATTTATTTGCTATTTTCTAGGGGCTAGTCAAACCAATTAGACCCCTGGTCAAACCCCTAGGGCAACAACTTGTAATTTTCCTGGAGGGATATTCAGTGCGTTAAAATTTCTGAAAAAATTACACAAGATTGTTCTTAGATCCAGTAACCTTCCATAAAAATTTTAGAATTTTTAGAGCTATTTTTCTAGGTCAGCAAAATCCCTAATCTTCTCAGCCTTTTTTTATCAAAAACCTGATTTCATTGTTGGACCGACCGAGCCACTTTGACTCGGCTGAACCCAACTGCCTAACCCAAACTGACCGAGCCGCTTTACCTCTTTCGGCGACTGACGTGTGGGCCCGCACTGCTGGTTTTCTTCTCCACGTCGCCAAGACTCGCCACCGCCAGCCAGCACGCTCAGGTTCGCTTCGCCGCTCACTCCACAAGAACCGCCTGGTCTCGGACGAGCCCCCGATTTCTCTACCTCGCCCGCAACGGCTGCTGCTCGCCCATGCTTCCAGTCGCTTCACCATCCCCCCAGAAGTTCGCACTCCCGTCAACGCCATGTCACTAAGCTCCCCTCGGGTTCCTCCGTCATCTTGGTTATATAGGCCTTTTGAGCCCTCTTCCTCTTATCTTTTCACAACCCTAAGCTTTGCCTCCACAACCTCCACCATTCCCTGCGTCCATTTCTCCTCCACCGAGCCGAACGCATTTGGAGCTCAAGCTCTAGAGCTCGGTCAAGCACCGCTGTAGCAATCCGGCTGCCACAGGGGTTCCTAACCTTTACTCCTTGCGTCATTGTTTGTTTCGGAGCACCATCTTCAAAACCCCTAATTCAATTTTGCTTTTCGTGCACAGTTTTTGTCGAATTTCGGTTTTCTTCTCCTTTGGCCGAAAACGCCCCCTTTCTTCCTCGTCTCCGGTGAGTGCTTCATTCACAAATTACTTGCTCTGGTTCAGTCCTTCGGCCCTACTTGAGCTTCCCAAAGCTTCATTTATTTTCCTTTTTGCTCAGGTAGAGCTCCCCGCGGTGAAGCCCCCTCGCCATCGCGGTCCATTGCTGCCAGACGCCATCAGCTCGCCTCCATCCCCACTCTCCACCTCGGTGAGTTCCTAGAGCCCCTCTATTGCTTGTGCGTGCGCTATTTCACGTGGAGTGTCCCCAAGCCATAGAAACTACCGCAGCCCGTAGCACCTCTCCGCCTATCCTCGCCGCGCCGCCGCTCCAGTTCACCTTCGGTGGAGCTTCGGCCACCGACTGGTGCGCAACAGTCTTAAGGTCCCATTTTGGCCCTATGCTAGCACCGTCGTGGCCTAGCTCGTTGGCGGCACACCGGGTGAGCTCGCGGCCGAGAGCACCTCTCCGTTGTCGGACACCGACAATGACTGTAGCTCGCAATTAAGAAACCTAATCACTGTCTTAACGCTAATCGTTGAATAGACCAGGATTTAATTGTGTAACGATTCACTGACGAGTGGGCCCGGGAACGAAAAACCGGGGGATTAAATGGCTAAGTTCGCTGTGATTCAATGACATGTGGGCCCGGTTGCACAGTAAACCCCGTGGACCGGTAAAGCACTATGCTATGAACTTGTAGTCCACACACTATTCCCGTCGACCTTCTCTATGACATGTGGTCCCCACGTGTCAGAGAAATATTTTAGAAATTAAAAAGAAATCAAAGAACTGTTGTGTGGGCCCCGTTTGTCATTCACTTGGGCTAGTTCCAGTAGAAAAAGGTTTAAATGCTTTTATAATTTCCGAAATGATTTACTTGTGTTCTATCAATTGTATTAAACTTCAAAATTGCATAAGTAATTCATTTTAAATCCTTTTTGGATGATTCAAATTTTGTTGGGTTAAATTTTTAGTGTACTTTATTTTGGTATTTTTTTAGGCTTGTTACTATTGCAGAAATGTTTGTTAATAAAATAACTTTTGGTTTAGTATAATTCTTGCACTAAAAATTGGTTTAACTTAAAAAATACATAAATATTTCTCTGTAGCTCCAAGTTGAGTGAATTCAATTTTGTTGGGTTCCTATGTTAGTGTACTTTAATGTATAATAGGTTTTGAGTTTGTTACTACCTCTGAAAATTTTATGTTACGTATGATTTGTGCACTACTTTTATGACTTTGAAAAATCATAAGAAATTCATTTTAACTCCAAATGAAGTGAACCAATTTTTTTTGTTCTTAGAATGTCATGCTTTGTCTACCATTAAATTTTCATGTTCACAAACTCTCTGGAAATTTTTGCTTGAACAGTAACCGAAAGAGAATTCCTTGATTTTATTTTCCGATAAAATTGTTTAGCCTATAACTTTTGCGTAGAATATCCAAATAGGTTGATTTTTGTTGATAAATTCATTCTCTATCTTCTATGTAAATTGCATGATTTTTGGATGATTTTGAAGTTTTGAGTCGGCGTTATTCGTTCTTATTGTTTCTTCTCGAATCTTTCAACAGGTTCCGAGGAATTCGTTGAGTACGGGAGTGATCCTCTGCAGCAATAGAGTTATCTCTAGCAAGGCAAGTAGTTTTTCCTTTGATCATGTTGATCCCATTACTTTCAAATTCTATTATCTTGTTTGCGAAGTGTATGTATGCATGCTCTATTTTGATGTTTAAATTATCGTTCGTGTAGTTGATCCTAAATAGTTGCATAAACTGTAGGTAAATGTTCATACTTTACCACTGTGCCTAGGTTTATATCCGCTGTGATATAGAGCTCGATGGATGGGCTCTAGTTACTTTATTTGTAGTATACGAGTTGATGTCGCTTAGCAATGCTTAGAACGGTAGAATGGGAATCATCGCTTCAGCAATGGTTATTATATCATCACTGTAACTACCTGGGTCAGGGTACTCATGTATGTATTGTATTTGAGAAACTAAAACTGAAAATAAAATATTTTAGACTTGGACACATTGGCTGATGGTGTGGTTATCGGGTTTGTGGATGGTGCCTAAGTCAACAAGGACCGAATTACTTATGTCACTGATACAAGCGTTATTGCGTGCATTCCACACAAGGGTATTGAGAACCCCTATTGACTTAGTACTTTGGCGTGTGTTAGCACCGGGTCACAGGAGGTTGTGTGTGTTGTGTATAAAAAGGAATGCGTTGTTGTTGTTGGGTGTGCGGGGGTGAGTTCTTGTCTAGGTTCTCTACACCGAGGAGCATCGGTACTTTTCTAAGGCCGATGACTTTGACACAACGTATGGGTTTTCATCCATACGGGCGATTCGTAGTTAATACACAATATTGGAAATGTCCCGTAGGACTTAGCCTTGCCGGCATACCTAAGGAAGTATGCTCTATTGCATGGTGAAAAGTCGGTCTGGTGTATGGGTACAGTTGTACACCCTTACAGGGTATAATCTATTCGAATAGCCTCGTCCTAGGTTATGGACATGCTTGGTTAGGTCGTGCAAGAATTAGACTACAACATTTTCGATAAAACTTGAATTCGGGTGGTACGAATAGGGAATTCGTGCTATGTTGTGGTGGCTATTGGGAAGTCACCTCCAGGATGCTAATTATGTTTATAAATGTTGTCTCACTATTATTTAAACAAATAAAAACAAATTTGTTAAATTGCCTTCAATCTATTACATTATTGCAAACGAAACATTGCTTTGCGCGTTAAATGAACCCTATGGCTTCTCCTTTGATTCAGCTTGCATGTAGCTATGTATAGGTTTGCTATCTGTAAGTCTTGCGAGTACGTTTTTGTACTCAACTGCATTGCTTAATTGTTGCAGTGGAGATTGATCCCCAAGGGATCAACTATTGTGAGACCGACTTTGTGCAGGACGACAAGCTTGACGGCCCGGTCGGTTGCCTTGTGGGTAAGGGCAAACCGGTTGGATCGCCATCTTATGGCTTTTGTTTCCGCTGCTACTTTAGTTGTTTACTTGTCATTTTGGCCGGTCGCCCCCCCCCCCTGTAATAACCCTAATATGTGTATGTCTTTCGTGTTGTAAAATTGAGACTCGATATTGTAATCTTGTATGGAATCGATGCATAGTCTTGTGAGGTGTATATGTACCGCTTCTGGGAGGTACATGTTACACCGAGGCGCGGGATATTTGGTTTGAGATGCTAGAGTTAAGTGGATGGCTAAGCATTACGAGCTAAATACCCCTGGTTCTCACAAAGAGGCCAGAGGGGAAGGTTGTCATCGGGCTCGCCTCCGTGCTCTGAGCACGGCGTGGTCGATGGAACAACAACACTTGCTAGTGCAAGAACTCGTCTTCTCCCTCCCTCCCCCCTTCTCTCTCTCCTTTTTCCTCTCCGCGTTTCTTGATCCGCCCGAGGTCGAGCTCCCGATGTTTTTGAGGTTTTCCAGTTTTTGAGAAAAAAAAACTCGCGCATTCAAACCGGCGTGAGGGGTTAAGTGACTGGATTGCGCAAATTTATGGGGTTTAAATAACCGGTTTTGAATTTCAGGGGGAAGCCAGACTTTTCTGATAGTTGGAGGGAGTAAACTAGACTTATTCATTTTTTTTATTTCGTATACAAATATAATTGCCATTTTTTATTTTGAATTCTAAAAAATAATTATTTAGGGATTTTACTTAGAAATTCGTATTGAAATCAAATTGCTAATTTTATTTTGTTTTTATTTCGAATTTCATATCCTTTTGTTGGATTTCGTATACAAATCTAATTGCCATTTTTTGCTTTTATTTCGAATTATATTTATTTAGGGATTTTACTTAAGAATTTGTATGGAAATCAAATTGCTAATTTTATGTTATTTTTATTTCAAAATTTTAGTTTCATTGTGCTTGATATGGACTGCTTCTTTTAATATAGACCATTATAATCTGGACCCACCACAATCGATGGTGTAGATCTTTCTCTTTTTTCACCGATTAATGTAGGAATTTCTAGCTCTTGATAGCGAACGTGGTGGATTCTTTTGACTGTGTTTTAATAAGATAATAGATTAGTGATCAAAGTTGTGTTTTGGGGACCATGTCAATGTCCAAAACGACATGTATTTGTGACGGAGGGAGTAGCACATTAAGGAAAATAAAGACACCATCAAGTAATAGCAGCGTGAACTACTGCAGTGATATTAGAATGAAAAGTGCGGATCTAAAATCTGAAATTGCCAAAAAAAAAACATAGGCAAATTAGTTGTTCCTCCATGGAATTAATTGCCAAAAAAACATGGGCAAATTAGTTGTTCCTCCATGGAATTAATTGCCAAAAAAAACATGGGCAAATTAATTGTTCCTCCATGGAATTTCATGACCAAGTAATTGAAAGAAGCTGGTAAAATGGGCACAAAATCTAATGCTCTAGCGTCTCGTGTCATTACCCCAGTGGTAATCACACTTAGATATACAGATTACTATTCGTTTGCTCAGTAGAACACTGCTCCAACGAATAGCAAGTTTTTACCAGAGTTAACGTAGCAGAACAACAAAATAGAAACTGCTCTTTATTACAACAGTAGCCACACAAGACTAGGGTTCTGAATACAACTATTTATTTACAAAGGGGAAAACACTTCCTGCAATTTCCTGCTAGGTTCCTCCGGCAGTCTACTCGTCCCACGAGTCGAATGGGGCGATCATCTCGCCCTGCTCCTCGTACCCAACGCCCTCGTCACCTACGGCCTTCTCGGTACCTGCAAAATTCCTCATCCCACTCGGGATAACTCCTGGTCGGATTAGGATCTAAGCGAGGAGAGAGATAGCAAGAGTGAGTACTATAGTATACTCAGCAAGCATTAATAGCAAAATACAACCAATGACTCTATCTCTTGTCCTTATCAAATTCCTACCTCTTCTCTTGTTCTGAAAATAGTTTTCAAAATTTAGGTTGCAATTTTAATTCTGAAAAGACTACTTGATTACTCAGAGAGAAGAAAGACCCCTAGCGGTTCCCGTAGACTCCAATCCAGGAGACTGGCATGAATTCATGATTTGTATAGTGTAATGACCCAACTCTAGGGCTCCCAAGAGGTCCTCCTAGGTCTCTAGGGAAGTCCGTCAGGACCTCCCAGGAGGTCCCAGAAAGGATCTCTTAGTTTGTCCACCAAGTCCTCCCAGGAGGTCCATCAGGACCTCCTGGAAGTCTAGGAGAACAAAACCCGAGAGGGTCTTGGAGCCAGGGAGCACCCCGAAGACGTTCCACCGCCAGGCCAGGGAAAACGTGGAGGTCTGAGGGCATCCCAAGACCACCGCGACCCTCCAGAGGAGGTTGTGGGGATCGAGACCACCCTGAGCCACACACGCTCATCCATGAGTGGACGTGGAGGACTGGCTTGCTCCAAGGTTCCTGTGCATACCGAGCTAGTCCCAAGGATCATGGCTAGCTCTTCACAAAGAATAATACAAAGGTGGTGACATCGAACGCGTATTTATTATAGCAAAATATCAACAGAGTTGTTTACAAGGTGGCCTTGGGCCAAGCATAACTACCGGCACAAGAGTACAAAAGGTCCATCAAGACGCCACAGTAAATCGATCGAAGGCACAACCTAATCGCTTTGATCCTCATCAACGCCAAGGTCCTCTCTGGCAAAAATTGTAATGAGCAAGAGTGAGCACAACAACAAGGTTTCGCAAGTTACACCCGTGGATTAGCAAGATGACATGCATATATGGATAATCAATAGATGGCATAATATGGCTAATTTGCACAAAGCCAAGTTTCTTTCAAATACAAATACTAAGTTCCAAAGTAGGTATTCAATAGATAAAATTCATTTTCTAAACTTGATTTTCAGTTGGATAACATTCATCAACAAGTTGGTGAAGGACACCCTCCTGACACAAGGCTCCCTGCCCAAAACCCATGAGATAGAAATCCCAAAACAGATTTGATAAAAATTTCTGAAAAACCCCAAAACCAACATCTAACTCTGAGTAGCATTTGCCAGCACGTCCATGACCGCGGACACGACTATTCGAATAGATTTAACTCTGCAGAGGTTGTGCACTTTACCCACATGACATGATTTCTCTAGTTTATCTGGCATCCGTCGATGCCACCTCTCACTACCAAAGGTAAGAGGTCTAGAGCTCATGACAAGGCCTTTACAGTGCATTGTTCCACCACAGCTCCTCCTAGCTAAGGTTTCACTTTCCTATGGATAGAAACCCGGCAGAAAGCCCCCTCTTGCACCAGTAGGAACAGTTGGTTATAAAAGACCATTGGCCATAAAAGACCTCCCACACCTCCAATGGAATAACTTGTGGTAGAACTTTGCAAATTATTCAGCCAGGTCCCACGCCCCATTCTGGAGACATGTGGTTGTACGATTGTGGCATAGCCCATTATAGGCATGGCATTGGTCGCTCAAAGACAGGTCCTCAAATGACTAGGGCGACTTTCACAAACCCTGGGCACCGGCCATAGAAATGGCATGGTCCCGTGCATACACATGCACCATCCAAGCAACCAGTCCGCCCGGTCCAATTCCATTTTCCTTTTCTTTGCTTTCCAAAGAACATTTTCATCCTCCCATGACAACCCAATGTCATGGTGAAAACATTTAAAACAATGGTTGGTCATGATGGTAAAGATTTTCCCCAAATCAATACTTTTGGTCTAAGCATGACTAAGCATATGTTTTTCAAATGGCTCTGGTTCACACTATTGTATCAACCAGATTTTGTCTAAGGTGACAACAATTTTGGTTCAATGTCAAAGTTAGTCATATGAAGGGAATAGGCATAACTATGTGTTTAAAGACATGTATTGAAATAACTTGGTAGAAATAAGCATCATTGTACTTTGAAATTGAACATAAATAAATTGAATTATTAGGTGCAATATGATCAAGAGCGCAACTTGCCTTGCTCACTATCCTGAGAATCTTCCTCTTCAGTACACTCAGACTCCTTGGAGTCTTCGCAATCTACACGTGAAAAATGGCAAGTTCAATCAAAGCTCAACTAAAGAACCAACTAAGATCAACAAGAAAATCAAGCGAACCCCAGAGGGAACCCAAAACTCAACCAACAGGAGAGATCTATATTTTAGAATAGGTTCTTTTGGAAGAGGTCCAAGCTTACAGAGGAAGTGGTCTTTAACAAAAGACCCCAAAAGAGTGATTTAGCCACGTAACAGGAATGTCCTAAGATATGATCCTTACGCCTGGCCAGAAAGGGACAGAGGGAGTGTTCCTTGCAAGAAAGACCGTGGAGGAGCTCCTCATATAAAAGCCATAGAAATCCGAAGGTACCCACAAGAGGAGGTCCCGAGAAGGACACACCAATTTTAATGTGGCGGCAAGAATAAGAGTAGAGCAGATCACCAAGGGACTTACCAGGGACAAGAAGGAGACAATGGATGAAGGGGAGGTCATGGGGCAACAAGGTTTTCCCTGGAAGTCACTGAGCGAGAGCTAAGATGATGAGCGTGAAGAACGGTAATGTAGTAGGGTTTTACGGACTAATCATAGCCAAAGTGGGTGAAGAAAACTAGGAGCTTACGATCAAGGATACGCATAAAAATAGGTCAAAGATAGGTGAATGACAGGCGGTGTCACTACCACCTTGGTAAAAAGGTACGAGGAAAGGACAACGATATTGCTATGGAAAGGAACAAGGAAGGATGTCATAGTACGCCTAAGTGACTAAATTGAGTAAACGCCACGTATATGGATGCATTTAATGTGACATGACACGCATTAAATGCCCAAGATATTAACGTATGAGGAAATGAGAATGACCAAGGCCGGCAAGTGGGACCACCAACTTAGAAACAGACGGGTCAAGGAGGGAGGTCTTGCCCATGAAGAGAGGTCCTTGAGGAGGTCCGAGGGGCTTAGGAGGTCCTAGGCCCAAAGGACAAGGAGGTCTAAGGTTGGGGAGGTCCGGACATGCAGAGGAGGTCTGGACATGGGAGGTCCCGACGGGATCTCTTCAAGGGAGGTCTGGCGAGAAGGTCCAGAGTCAGGTCTAAAAGGCCACAGAGAAATCTTGGACAGGAGGTCTAGAGGACTACAAGGAGGTCCCGTGGTTGGGATCAAGAGCAGGTTGAGGTCCGGGCGGTTGGATCTCCGAGAGGGATGTCCAACAGCCAAGATCAAAGGTGAAGGTGAGGTTCCCAGAGGGAAATAATGCACAGGGAGGTCTGGACCTTTGGATTCGAAATAAGGAGAGGTCCGAACCGTTAGATCTAAACAAATGAGAGGTCCAGGCAGAGGGGTTCCAAGAAAGAGGGATCCCACGGAGGAGATCCACAAAAGGTGGTTCCAAAAGAAGTCGCAAGGGTCAAGGTAACTCAAAGGAGATTTCCAACCGCTAGGGTGAGATCAAAAGTCTTGGCGGTTAGGATGAACCCAAAGGAGGTCCTTTCGGCCAAGAGGAAATGTCGAGGAGGTTCAAATGAACTCAGGAGGTTCGAAGGCACGCGAGAGCTCCAATGGAATACAAGGATGTCCCGATGAAAAGAGGTCTGGCATAAGAGAGTGCCCAGCAACAAGGGGTCTAGACTTAGAAGACGTCCCGACAGAAGGAGGTCTGAACCAAAGAGATTCAAACCAACAAAGAGATCCAAGGTGATCAACCTAAAGGGAAAGGTCCTGACATAAAGATATGCCCAAGTAAGAAAAGGTCTGAGCCCCAAGGAGGTCTAACCTCAAGAACCACTTTGGGAGGTCTAGGCCACGAGAGGGTCTAAACCTTACATAACCCAAAAGAGATAGGCTAAAGGAGGACTGCACGAGCATACCGTAAAGGAAGTATCAACAACTCAAACCTCTCCAACTGAACCAAACTTTGAATTCTCATCAAAACAAAATAGTTTTAATTTATTTTACACACTTAAGAAGGATTTAGAAAATCAGGATGTTACATATAGCACTACGCAGGCTTGTGCCACTTTACCCATAGCTATTCTGAGCTCTTTATGAGCTAGGTCCATCGCATTTCCTTTGATACGACCTCGAGTTCAGAATACAGAATGTTTTCCAGGATACGTGATTAATTTCTCCGCCCATTACTTTTCATCGGTGTTGACCTGGCCACCACCGAGTTCGGGTAATATTGGTTGGGCTAGTTCATACTCTCTACACCCAACACTCCACCTAGTGCCATAGCACCTGCTTCTTACACCACACTCACACATATTATATACCCGGTGTGGAGAGCATAATTACGTAACAAGGTAGTATTTTCTGCCCGTCGAAATAGAAAAATGGTTAGCACTTAAAATACGACATCTGACCAAGTAAGAGTTTTGTTGATCCTTATATCATAACCATATGTAAAAGGGTCCCACCTCTTGCCCTCTCTATTCCTTGCCACGGGTCCCCTTTACCAGCCATAATATTACTCTGCTTTCATTTCATCTTTCATTCCTCAATTCTTTTCATATCTTTCATCTTTCTTATCTTTTTCATCTTTATCTCATTTATTCGATTTGATTTTTTTAGAAATAGTTTTGATGCAATACATATAAGATAGAGAAATATGCGGTTTACATTTAATATAGATATGTTCATGGTCGAGGGAGTAGCTTGCCTTTGTAGTAGTAGAAATGGTCGGCGACGACGAACTCGGTATCACTACTCCTGTTGGTTCACCCGCTGCAATTTATATGATGGTGCGAATAATAAATACATAATTAAATACTTAGTAGTAATTATGTGCGACTAGGTGTATACTAGTTAGATGATTCATCTTTTGTTAGCGGATTTTAATTTAATAACATTTTCAAAACCCCCCATGAGGTTAGCACTCCCCACTACGGTTGTTCTACCGATTACTTGCTCTAGGTTCGAAAATACCTAAGTTCGCGTTTAAACTAACAAGAAAAGAAATACTACTCACACGCACATTTCATTAAGTCTATTAAATTTTACTTGGCAAAACTCCTAATTAATTATTTCACTTAAATCAGCACACGATTATTTAATTTTCTACAAATACTCGGGATCGCTGCACGTTAATTAAATTAGCATGATTAAAATGTTCAACCAGCCTGACTATTCGCCAACGAGGTACATGTTTATTATGCACGCACTTTACTTTTTATCTAACAGAAATAATGATATCATATCTTATTTTAATAATTACTCAACGGATTGATTTTAAGACGGTCTAGCCCGAAGCGACCTAAATGAGTTCGCTCGATCGCATAATTACGTCGTGGTAAACATTTCTTTACCTTATTTACCACAAACGTTAATTACCACAATTTATTAGAAATTATACAATTTTCCCTATCATTTTCTATACTTAACTCTTCTAAACCTAATCACCCTAATCTCTCTAATCCCTAATTACCCCTCTCTTCACCTACCCCCTAATCCCTCTCTCCACTTCCCTTCACCCCAGCCGACACAGCCGCCTCCTCCCCTCTCATTCACTTCCTTCCTCCCCCCATTTCCTCTCCAAAGCTCCCTCATGGAGTTTGCTACCGCCGGCCCCTCCTCTATGGCGCCTTTAGCCTTAGTCTGGCGCCTCGGCCTCCCTCTCCCGGTGCGGCGTCACCACCGCCAGGGCAGCTCGCCCCTATGCCCATGGTGGCTCGCCTCCCCTCGGCCCGCCTGGCTCCTCCCATCCGCTCAAGCCTCCAGCTCCCCTGAGCCTCGCCGCCCTCCTCCTCCTGTTGTTGTCTCACGATGTCACTGGCTCAAAGACTGCAGGCTGCGTCTGCTCCTCAAGACGCCTCCCGCCGCCGCCCTCCTCAGTCCAACCTCCTCTCGGCGTGCCTTCGCCGTCTCCAACAGTGGCGGATGGCAGTGCCACCTCGGCCAGCTTGGCCTCCTTCATAGCTCCCTTCCTCCCCTACTCGGTCAAGACCACGTGGCTCGCCCGACCTCGGCCGCTCGCCTCACGCGCCCATACAACTAAAAGTTGCATGCATAATGCATATCGTATCAACAAGCCATAAAGAGTCTTATCACAAACCACGTGCGTAGATGATTTAATTGTCCACAGAAGATCCTTATAGTAACATGCATGTATGCACATATCTACCCACAAAATATTCCACCAACTCAAAAGGTGGGGAGGTAGATGACTGACTCACCGTCGTCATCAAATGCTTATTTTATAATAGTAAAGAAGTAAAGAAAAAAGGCAAACCTGTACGGGTTGTTTGGGCCCAACTTAAGTTTCAAGTCAGGCCCATGCTTCCTTCTGTTCCATACAGTTGGGCCTTCCCAGAGGCCTAATAAACCCACAGGCGCAAACTGACAAAGCCCAAAGCCTATGGGTCTATTTGGATTGATACATGCAACCTTTTTGCTTGGCCGGAGTCTTCCCTGGAGGCTGCCAGCAAGCTGTTTGGTTGGACGTCTGGAGTTGTCATCTTCTTCCTGGATGTCTCCCTAGGCCTCCAAAAACGTCTACCTGGCTGCAGACAACAACAATAAATGCTAGCTAATTGAGATTAGAAGTTAGTTAATGAACCGTTTTCATTAGTTAATGAACTATTTTACATCTTTTTGTTCCCAAGACGTCATTTTTTTAACTTTAAATTTTCTCCAAGCTAAGATCTTCAACCAAACACCACATCCTTAGACTTATCTCACTAGATAAAAATTATCTACTTTTCAGATTACCTCTAGTCACCAATTTTTTTCCGACATAGAGGCCCGTCTCTAGTGCTGGCCAAATGGGCCAAGACGAAGCCCTCTTGTCAGAGGCTCAAGACGAGCACGGCCCAAGACAAGACCCGGCCAGTGCAGGCCGCCACCTCAGACAATGGGTTACCGACACTCAAGACGCAGACGCAAGACGGCCAGCCAGTTCAAGCCAGCGCAAGGCCAATGCAAGATGGGATGGGGGACCGGATGGCCGGAGGCGAGGCGGAGGTAGAGGGCGGGCCGAGCGAGCCGGAGGAGGAGGCTCAGCAGCCGGAGCCGAGGCGGCGGCGGGCTCATGGGCACGCTGCACACGAGCGGGAGGAGGGAGGAGAGAGGCCGTCGCGGGCTCATGGCGCGCAACAAGGCCGGAGCGGAGGGAGGAGGAGACGGGCCAGGCGCCAGGCGGCGCCATGGGAGGCGAGGAGGCGGCGGGCTGCAGGGGGCGGGGTCGCGGAGAGAGAGGAGGCCGCCGCTGAGGCGAGGAGTCGTCAGCGGGAGGCGAGGAGGCGGCGGGGTCACCGCCGTGGGGAGCCGAGGAGGCGCCACAGCCCAGCGGGAGGCGAGGAGCCGAGAGTCGACGCCAGGCCCATGGGAGGCGAGCCGGCGAGGAGGCGGCGGGGTCATGGGAGACGGTGAGGCGCCATGCTGGGAGGAGGAGTCGCTCGTGGGGAGGCGAGGATGCGGCGGGGTCACCGCCATGGGAGCCGAGGAGGCGCCAGCACCGCCCGGGGAGGCGAGGAGCCGAGGAGTCGACGCTGCGGCCCATGGGAGGCGAAGTTGGCGAGGAGGCGGGTCGCGAAATGGGCGAGGAGGCGGGCGGGTCGCGAGCCGGCGAGGAGGCGGCGGGTCACGAGCTAGCGAGGAGGCGATGGGTCGCGAGTCGGCGACGGCGAGGACGGAGAGGGGCGGCAAGCAGACGAGAGAAGAGAAGAGAAGACAAGGCGGAGAAGACGAGACCGGAGGAGAGAAAGAGAAGAAGCGGGCGGTAAGCCGTCAGTCAGGTCGTGTCAGGTCAGTTCCCAAGACGCCCCAAAACGGCCGCTTTTTTTTATGCTATGTGAATTTTTTGACCGTTGAGTGATTTTTTTTACCGTTGGGGCTTAAAAATAGCAAAAATTGAAAAATTCGCATTTTTTTCTATAAATAGGCATCATACCCCCTCATTCAAGACCTCTTCATTCTCTATTCTCTCTTGAAATTGTGTTGTGCAAATTCAAATCCGTGTTGAGCTAATTTGGCAAAATTAAAAAAATTGTGCCAAAATTTGGTAATTTCAATTTTCGCTCGAAAGTCAAATGAAAGAGGTACAATACTATTTTTGTAATACTTTTATTGTCAATTATTATTATGCTAAGATTAAAGTAGTAATAATGTTAGTTTCGATTTTGCGCTTTTAGTTATGGGCCCTTACGATAGCTTTGCTCTTAGTGAGTTCGGACTTTCATCTGACGAAATTGCGTCTATGGAGGCTGCCAAGTCGCCTCAAACGAACCGAGGTTTCATCGGAGGAGCAAGTGGAGTTCCGCCATCGCTCGACATCAAGATCGTGCTCAACAAGAACCGAGCAAAGAGGTCGAGGCCATCTACATCGGAGTGTGGGAGAATTTCGACAGACAACCGCACAAGACGCAATGAAATGAGGTACCATATGCTATTTGTAAAATTTGTCGGCATGAATTATCTCGCAAAGTCTACAGTGGAACAGGCACTTGCTTAGACATGCTAGAAGATGTCGAACCAAGCAAGGATTGGTGATGAGGCGACGCAATGCAATACAACCTCGACGATGCGGATCTAGTCGACTACGATCCTCGGGTAGCCCACCAATCTCTCTGTCGTTTAATTACTTCTGAGGATTTACCGTTAGGCTTTGGCGAATATGCTTCTTTCCAAAATTACATTAGGACTACGCATAATCCTAGATTTTCTTCCGTTTCTAGACAGACAACAACAAGGATCTAGTGAAATACTATAATGAACGTCGTAATAAAATAAAGGAACTATTTAGTACGTGCACATTTTCGATTGCTTTGACCTCGGACATATGGAGTGGTCGGGCTAGGGAGGATTATCTTAGTGTAGTTAGCATTATGTTAATGACGATCGGGTAATGGAGAAAAGAATTATAGGTTTGAAATTAATTGATGTAGCACACATGGGGAGAATATTATGAATCAGTATTCTCAAAGTCGTGGAAGACTTTGGTCTTCTGCACAAAATATTCGCAATTACCTTAGACAACGCCGCTTCAAACTCGGGGCCATGGACATTCTTACTCCAAAGATTGAGTACATATGCCAATTCGTTCTTGCTACATCAACGATGCGCTTGTCATATTATCAACCTTATAGTCAAATGTGGTCTAAAGAGGTTGAGTCCAGATATTAGAGATTTTATGATGCGATTTCTTTCTTGAACAATTCTAACGTAAGAATAGCACAATATAAGAACTTCGCAGGCGATGGGTGTACGCCCAAGAAAGTTCGGTTTGGACATGCTTAGAAGGTGGAACTCTACTTACCTCATGCTTAAGCATCTTTTACCATACAAGAGCACTTTTTCTGCTTTTTATTCAAACACACTATCCTAGCAATCGACGGTACTTTGCTATTAATCGAGCAACATTGGTTCATTCTTTGAGAAGGTATTGTCATTTTAGAAATTTTTACGAGGCAACTGTTGCTTTGTCCGCTGCCTACTATCCAACATCTCCTATCATTGTGCATACTATTTTACTGATTGCTACTCAATTGAAAATGCATGAAAATGACTTAGTTTTACGTGAGGTCATTGTTTCCATGAAATCTAAATACCTTAAATATTGGAGAGAAATCCTTACCTATATGCATTTGCATTTATTTTAGATCCTAGGGCTAAAATTGGTGCATTTGGTAATCTTGTTGATCTTCTTAGTGATGCTACTGGGCTAGACTATACTAACTATTTTGCGAAGTTCGCTCTCGGTTATCCGAGGTTTACCAAAGGTATGAAAATAAGTTCCGAGGAGTTCGCTCATAACGACCTCCAAGAGCCCCACCTCGAGTGGGAAGACAAGTATGTGGGGCACGATCTTCGCCTCTTCATCCAGTCCGTGTCTTCGTCTTCTTCGCACCGCCTACTCTCACCAAGACCCACAAGGAGGGGAACTATCCACCTATCTCGACAATGATATTGGATTTCACCTCAGAAGGTTTCGACATCTTGCAATGGTGGCAAGCCCATAAGTTAATATATCCCGTGCTATCCATACTTACACGTGATGTGTTAACTGTTCCTGTCTCTACGGTTTCCTCCGAGTCTGCTTTCAGTCTTTCTGGAAGAATATTGGAGGAAAGAAGAACAAGTCTCACAAGTGAGATGGTGGAGATCCTTCTAACTGTGAAGGATTGGGAACAAGTTGATTCGCGAACACAACACTCTGTGGAAAATCCAGAATTGTCAGAGGTGTTCGAAAATTTGTACTTAGACAATGACACCGACACATAGAACAAAGATGTATCATGTATGTAGAATTGTAGAGCTATAGGCTGTACTTTTTTTTTCCTTTGTCAAGGTTTTCTCATTTTGAGTTTTTACTTAGCAAAGGTTTTAACGAGACAGACAGTTGGACATCAATAAAGCTCTTTATTACATTTTCAATATGATTGTCTTAATTTTTTAAAATTTCATGTCTACTTCTGAATTCTACACATTTTTATAATTTTTTTAGATTTTTTTTCTTACGATGGGCCAAACGGTCAAGATCGACCAAACAACTTTCGTCTTGGCCGACACGCAAGACGAACGCCTGCTGACCGCGTTCTGACCGCCACCTCGCCCATGAGCCGGCTCGACACGACATAAACAGTACACGGTCCAAAATACACCGTGGACCCCTGCCGTACCGAGCCGGGCGGCCCATTTGACCAGCACTACCCGTCTCTATCCAAACAAGCCCCGTAGCTGCGCCGATTGCGTTCGAAATTAAGGAGGGAAAGGGGGGCTTTAACCCTTCCGGCAGCTGCGCCGGTTCCGTTCGAAATTGAGGGAAAGGGGGCCTTAACTCTTCCGGCGGCGGCGATCGCCGGCCATGGCCAACTTCTCCAGCCACATCCAGGAGCTCCGAGAGATCATCGCCGCCTCCTCCGCCACCACCTCCACGTCCGCCCCCGCCTCCGTCCACTTCGAGGCCAAGCTCCGCGAGGTCCTCCCCAACCTCGTCCGCAACTACGTCCTCCCGTCCCCCACCGGTTCGCTGCCCCTTCTCTCACCGTCCTCCTATGGTTCCATTCATCTCGCACGGGTGGCCACGGGGTGGGTCATTGGGCTGACCGTTTCTGTCATCGCGCGTGCGAGATGCAGCGAACGAGCGGGAGGCGACCGCGGTGCTGAAGCTGCTCTCCTACACGGCGCGCAGGTTCCCGGGGGTCGTCTTCAACGGCCGCGCCGCCGACGTCATCCGCGTCATCGGCCGCATCCTCCCCTTCTTCGCAGAACCCAACTTCCGGTAGTGCCTTCCTCTCCCCCCCCAAAACCCTAGCCCAATTGCTCTTCACATTGAGCGTTACTTGGATTTCGGAGTTGATTGCAACCACATGTTGACATGTGTCCTTTTCTATATATGTGGCTGAGTTCTAGACAAATTGCTCTCATTTTGGGGGACATAGCGGTGCTGCTTATTGCCCATTGATACTCGTTTGCGATGTGAAACGTGGGAAATAACATTTAGTATGGGTTGCTTGTTGGCATGGCAAAATGAAAAGTGGGCATTTGAACAAAGGATGGCTGTGTAAATCTAATAACTGTGAATATCTTCTACCTCAAGGAATAATGAGAACTAGAAGTTTAATTTCGGTAGTTTGTCCTTTTAGTTCTTGCAAGGAATTCATTAGAATACTCGTATCTTAGTGGCATAGCAGGACATTTCACTTGCTACGCGTTCTTCACTGTTGCAGGTCGAGGCATGATATTATATTCGACACGGTTTGGTCTCTTCTCTCACTTCTCCGAACAGGTGACCGAGAAGCCTACAGGCAGTTCTTCTTGGATGCCATGGTTGCAGTAGAAGGTCTTTGTTTCTGTCCTCTTATTTATTTACAGTCGGTGTACAGTTGTACGATTTCAGTTTGTTAGGTTATGCAGAAAGGTTTGAACTTGAACTTGTTGCCAAATCCAACAGATGTACAATATGTAGCATCAAAGCACGCAGAGAGCCCAAATGGTGCACTTCCCGGAAGATTTTTAGTTAAATGCCTGTGTGGATCCTTCTCAGATATCTTGGACTCACCTGGGATTTTTAGTGAGCTCCCAGACAGTTGCCAGCCTAAGAATGGACCTGGCGTGCTGGTTGATTTGACAGGTGACACAAGGTGGCGTCCATTTGCCACTTCGTTTATTAAACTCGTCAACAAGTGTCTTACAGATGGGGCCCTGTATGTTGAAGGGCTTGTTAACAAGTCATTTGTTTCTGCTGCTTGTTCTGTTCTTTGCTATGGGGATGAATCCCTGCACAAGGTTGGTGTTTAACCTTTTTAGTTGAACCTTTATGTATTTTTTTTTGTTAAACCTATGCACCTTTGGCACACTGATAATCAATCTGGTGCAACAGGTTTGTTTTGATTTTGCACGGATTGTTGCAACCGTCATGACTGTTGAGATTCTTCCAATAGAAACTATTATTCGTTCAATGATGTGTATTTTGAGCCAAGATGTTAATGAGCTTTCTGATATCAGGTATGCTTTTGTTATATTTTTGCTTCTAGTTGTCTAAATTACTGCACTCGTTCCAATGATTACAAGTGGAGCAGCCAACAGTCACATGAAAGGGATTTATAAAAGAACAGTTTAGACAGTTTACTAGATTAATTTGTTCTGCGAATCTTGGCTTATTTGGTTTTGCATATCTGCTATGCTGATACATATGTTTGCCAATGTTTATGATTCCTCTGGTCCCAACTTTGTCTTCTTTATATTTCTTAACATGAGATGAGAAGAACCAATGCGGAGGCATCCTGGGTTGCATAAACAGCAAAGCATATTGGTCTATATGTACCTCTCCTATGTTTACCTGAAATACCTTATTATGATCCATTTTCGTACTGTCACAGGTGAATTTGTAATAAAATTAGATCATTTTGTGAGCCAGACCTTTCTCTCTAAAAAAACAGTGTAATAATAGAAAAGAATATGAAATATTGCATTGAATAGAGATAGGTTTCAACTTGGAAAAAGTATTGGGTGCAAATCTGTAATGCTAGATTATAATTTGCATGCATTTTTGGTCACGAATTTACGTACCATTTCTGTTTACTTTGTCACAAGAACGTTACCCTGTTGCCTTCTCAGGATATGCTTCATATGTAGTAGCCTATTATTGGGGAATTTCTTTCTATAAAGTTGTATTATGCCGATGAAACTGATAATGGTATTGCTAATTGTTCAATTATAGATTTCCTGGTCCACTGTTTTGAATTATAACAAGGGACCTTAAGACAGTACAATGCTTGTAGCATTGTACTGCCTCCCTTTGCCTAATGTTAAAAGCCTTAAATACCTTATAATGTTTTTTTTTGCCTGGTTATTATTGGTGTGCACAGAAACATTGTCAAATAACATTACGCTTTGTCTTGTTTTCTGCAGAGATGTGGATTATGACTTTTCAATGGGTGCCTGTCTTCATGCACTGCATTCTTCGTGTCCTGGTTATATTGTTGAATCTACGGCTGCTGACATTGTCAATGTTTTCCCAAGAGCAGTTCAGACAAGCAGAAGCTCAGAGCTTCAGGTTAACAACATGACTTTTCCAGGTTCTATGTGTACTTCCATCTACTAATTGCTACTCCTTTGCAGGTTGCAATGTGCAATGCATACAAGAGAATAGTCGAACTCTGCCCCCACGAGTATGGAAACCAGAAATCCTTCTGAAGTTGCTCTGCTGGCCAACGCCTTGCGGCAAACTGATTGAATGCATTCGACTGGCTGTGGACAAATTTGGTCAGAGTTTTTTATCTGTGGATGACAGCGACGATCAAAGTAGCTTTCAGGCAGATTCTGAAGGATTTAACTTGCCAAAAGTCGGCCAGAAAAGAATAGCTCAGAATGTTGAAAATATTTTCTCCAAACGTCAAAAGATGACAGAATCAAGATTTTCTGCTGGTTCATTTATGATTAGTGAATTTTCTGCTGGCGTTGGACATGAACTAGAAAAGGATTATGGTTATGATCTTCGACTGTCACTAAATTCACTTATTAAGTGCCTATCACCTAACAATCACAAGGCTTATCCATTGGAGCCTGAGATTGCTATACAAGTGCTTAGTCTCCTGTGTCTTTCATTCTGTGTTTATCCGAAGACAAATATGTTTATTAGAATTTCTAAGCAAGTTCTTTCCTGGATTCCTTGGATTTGCAAGCAGGTAAGGTGAAATCATCAGAGACCTGCGTGTTAATTTATTGTAGGTTGACATCATTTTTTAACTTACACACCCTAAACATTGTTGAATGATGCAGACAACAAAGAGATGTTTGTTTTCCTTTGACATATCTCTATATTTTGAAGCTCTTCACACTGTAATGCTTCTCCAATGTGAGGTTTTCCTCCATCTTTTGCATGTCTTTAATTTAGCATCATTTTGCATTTTGTACATGCCTTGTTGCGAGGCTTGCAGGTTGTGACATCCTTGAAGTATATTTGAAATCTTAGGTTGATTTGTTGATTTATTTAGGAAGAGCTGTAATAAATGTGCAATTGCTTAATATCCCTTTTGAAGTTTGGTGCTCCTGTTTGCTGTTTTTGAAGGCCTTGTTTGTGTAGCTTAGGCTTATGCTATAAACCAACTTAGGCTTAGGCTTATGCTATAAGCGGAATTCTTGGGCTTATGGCTTGTTGGACATATAAAGTAGGCAGGTAGCTTATTAAATAAGTCCGAATGAGCTGTTTGTGTAAGTCCAGCTTATACACCCTTGCAAGCTTACATTACATCCCCAACAATCCACCCTCCCCTGAACTAAGCATCTACAATATGGAAGGGGACTTAGGCCTATCACAAGGGTATAATTATAAATAAGTGATCTCTTTGTCCTAGCATAAGCCATAAGCTTATAAGCCTCATAACTTTGAGCTTATGCCAGGCCAAACATTGCCAAGTACATGATGTTATGTCAAACTTGTGGCTCTCTCTCAACTTTTGTGGTTTACTTTTTGTCTAAATGTCTATGCAGTCTTTCTTCCTGGACACACTAAACTGTTTGAAGATGGACCTCAGTTGATTGGTGACGGTAATGTGGTTTTGGTTTATCCAAGATATGTTGATCTCATCAGCTTGCTGAAACTGATGTGGGATGATGGTCCTGTTGCCACTCAAACATGTTCAGACTGGAAGTTAAAATGCCTTTTGTTACGAGTTATTGCTAAGATAGGCAATAGACTGAATGCTGAATGTGATCTTGAAGTCCTTGAATCGGCTATCCATAGTGAAACTGTGGAGGTTCAAAATGAGGCTCTTATGTCATTGCCCATTATTGTGCTGTACTCTGGTCCTAGGATGCTTGGAGTGATGATCAGGAAACTTGAGTAAGTAAATGTGCTTCTTTTTCTATGATTCCAGATTAAACATTTTTTTCCCAGTTTAAGTTTTGTAAGAAATACACGACAATAAAGTTCTGGTTGGGTCATGGTTACGAAAAAGTATTGAAGGCATTGTCTTGGTTTAGAAATAGAAGTTTATTTGAATTTGCATATAACATCGTCTAGTATTAAGTTCTTTGCTTGTCTAGATCTGCAAATTCTGACAGCCTCGAGTTGGCTCGTTATTCTTCAGGTCAGTTGGTGCTTTAGGACTCAAGAAAGTGTGGAGAAGTATTGCCTTTTCACTTGGTTTTCTATCTTGTTTAAATGGAACCACTGATTGCACTGGCAAAGTGGGGAACCGTTGCAAGCTGTTCTTGTACAAGCACTCTGGACAACCAGTCTCGACATTAGATCTTCTCTTAAGAGGTTTCTGGTGCCCTGAATGTGATATCAGAACTGTCCACATTGAAGAGAAAATTTCTGTCGTGGACATTGGACTATTACAAGATGAGAATGTTGACTTCAAAACTAACATGTTCAAGGTTCACTCTCTTTTCTTCAAGTTCCTCTGTGCAGAGACTTCCGAAGAATGTATAGTTTCTATGATTGAAGTTCTGCCTCGAATATTGAGGCATTCTAGCAGGGAGATTCTGCTTGAGATGAAAATTCAGTGGGAACAATGTGTTGATTTTCTTCTACTTCATGGAATGAAAGCTGTCAGGGACGCATTTTCTGGTGTAGTGTGCTGCTTCTTGGAAAAGAGTGTTATGGATATTTTGTTTTCCGATGGACTGGGAATGAATGGAGGGACCAAAGAACTTAAATTCATGGACAAAATAAAGCACGCTTTCACTGAAGCTGAAGATTCTCAGATTCTACTGACTCTTTTGGAATCAACTGCTACAATTATGAAAGCTAGTGATATTCATGGAGAAGTTTTTTTCTGCTCATTTGTATTGCTTATTGGTCAGCTTGATAACCATGATTACAACATAAGGATGACTGCATTGAGATTAATTCACAGATGCTGCACTTACTGTTTCAAAGGAGGAATAGAACTCTTCCTCTCGAAGTACTTTCATGCTAGAGATAATTTATATGATTTTCTGTCATCTAGACTTTTGACTCATCCCATTATGATTAGTAAATTTGCTGAGGCTGTTGTTGGGATTAAGACTGAAGAACTGATTAGGAGAATGGTTCCATCCGTTATACCAAAACTTATCGTGTCTCACCAAAACAATGACCAAGCAGTTATTACTCTGCATGAACTGGCAAACCATCTAAACACTGAACTAGTACCATTGATTGTTAATTCGTTGCCTAAAGTGCTCTCGCTCGCTCTATATTATGAAGATGGACAGCATTTGCCATCTGTTCTGCAATTTTACCACACCGAAACAGGAACTGATAGCAAAGAGATATTTGCAGCTGCTTTGCCAGCACTGCTTGACGAAATTGTATGTTTTCCTGGTGAATCTGATCAGGTCGAGACAGATAGAAGGTAACTTCTTTTCATTATACATGCAGTTCTCCATATACTTGCTTTAGGTAATGACATAATTTTGAATGAGTTATTGAGTTATAATGAAGTTCTGATTTTCAGGACAAAAAGAATTTCTCCGACTATTCAGAATATCGCTAGAATCTTGACAGGGAATGACACCCTTCCTGAGTTTTTGAAGAATGATTTTGTCCGGCTTCTCAATAGCATTGACAAAAAGATGCTTCATTCTGATGACATGAAGCTTCAAAAACAAGCTCTCCAGCGTATAAGGAAGTTAGTTGAGATGATGGGCCCCTATTTGAGTACACACGCACCAAAGATTATGGTTCTGTTGATTTTTGCCATTGATAAGGAAGCTCTTCAAATGGATGGTCTTGATGTCTTATATTTTTTTATAAAGCAATTGGCTGAGGTATCGCCTACCAGTATCAAGTACGTTATGTCCCAAGTCGTGGCTGCTTTCATTCCGTCTTTAGAAAGGTGCAGAGAATGCCCTTCTGTGCACCTGAGTAAAATAGTTGAAATCCTAGAAGAACTTGTTGTAAAAAACAATATCTTGCTAAAACAACATATACGTGAATTGCCGCTGTTGCCTAGCTTACCATCTTTGTCAGAAGTAAACAAAGTAATACAGGAAGCCAGAGGATTAATGACTCTGCAAGATCATCTAAAGGGTGCTGTTGATGGTCTTAACCATGAGAGCTTAAATGTAAGATACATGGTAGCGTGTGAGTTGAGTAAATTATTCAATGCCAGAAGGGAGGATATTACTGCTCTCATCATTGGTGAAGATACTGCCGATTTGGATGTAATAAGCTCTTTAATTATGGCTTTACTTAAAGGATGTGCAGAGGAATCAAGGACAGTTGTTGGCCAGAGATTGAAACTAGTTTGTGCAGATTGTCTTGGTGCACTGGGCGCTGTTGATCCTGCTAAGTTTAAGGTAATTTCATGTGAGCGCTTTAAGATTGAATGTTCAGATGATGATCTTATATTTGAGTTGATCCACAAGCATCTTGCAAGGGCATTCAGAGCTGCTTCTGACACTACAGTACAAGATTCTGCTGCCTTGGCTATTCAAGAGCTACTAAAATTGGCAGGCTGTCAATCTTTACCTAATGATAATAACGGGAAGGAATCAAGTTGTTGCGAGATGAGCAAAAGGGGTCAGAAGTTGTGGGGCCGTTTTTCTAATTATGTTAAGGAAATAATTGCACCGTGCTTGACATCAAGATTTCATCTTCCTAACACGAATGATGCTGCTTTAGTCGGCCCAATATATCGCCCAACAATGTCTTTTAGAAGGTGGATATATTATTGGATTAGAAAGTTCACATCACATGCAACTGGATCACGTTCTGGTATTTTCAGTGCATGCCGTGGAATTGTTCGGCATGACATGCCTACTGCAATCTATCTCCTACCTTATTTGGTTTTAAATGTTGTTTGCTATGGAGCCCCAGAGGCTCGGCAAAGCATTACCGAGGAAATCTTGTCTGTTCTCAATGCAGCTGCTTCAGAAAGTAGTGGAGCTATTGTTCATGGAATTACCGGGGGACAGAGTGAAGTCTGTGTTCAAGCCATCTTCACTTTACTTGATAATCTTGGGCAATGGGTTGATGACCTCAAACAGGAAATTGCTCTATCCCAGTCTAGTCATGCCATGGCTGGAAAGCATGGAGGTAAATTGAAAGATGAAAGCTATACTGTTTATGGCCAAGATCAATTGCTGGTGCAGTGTAGCAATGTTGCTGAGCTGTTGGCTGCTATACCTAAAGTTACTCTAGCTAAGGCCTCGTTTAGATGTCAAGCTCATGCTCGTGCTCTAATGTATTTTGAATCTCATGTCAGGGAAAAGTCTGGGTCCTCCAATCCAGCTGCAGAGTGTAGTGGCACTTTTTCAGATGACGACATCTCTTTTCTGATGGAAATATACGGAGGATTGGATGAGCCCGATGGCCTCTTAGGTTTAGCTAATCTGAGGAAATCATCAAGCCTACAAGATCAACTTATCATCAATGAGAAAGGTGGAAATTGGGCCGAAGTGCTAACATTATGTGAACAGGCCATGCAAATGGAATCTGATTCTGTCCATAGACATTGTGATGTTCTCAACTGTTTGCTAAACATGTGCCACCTTCAAGCTATGATTGCGCATGTGGACGGTTTGGTGTGTAGAATACCTCAGTATAAGAAAACTTGGTGCATGCAAGGAGTACAAGCAGCTTGGAGATTAGGGAGATGGGATCTCATGGATGAGTATCTATCCGAGGCAGACAAAGGTCTGGTGTGCAGCAGTTCTGAGAACAATGCTTCTTTTGACATGGGTCTTGCTAAGATATTCAAGGCAATGATGAACAAAGATCAGTATATGGTTGCTGAAAAAATTGCCCAATCAAAGCAAGCATTGCTTGTACCTTTGGCTGCAGCAGGCATGGACTCATACATGCGTGCATATCCTTACATTGTAAAGCTCCACATGCTGTGTGAGTTGGAAGACTTCAACTCCCTGCTGGGAGATGAGTCATTTCTCGATAAGTCATTCAGTGCAGACGATCCAAAGTTTCTTAAGTTCACAAAGGATTGGGAAAACCGTCTGAGATGTACACAACCATCTCTGTGGACAAGGGAGCCTTTGCTTGCTTTCCGAAGGATGGTGTATAATCTGAGTCATATGAATGCTCAAGTTGGGAATTGCTGGCTTCAGTATGCAAAGCTCTGCCGTTTGGCTGGTCATTACGAGACAGCCCACCGTGCAATACTGGAAGCAGATGCTTCAGGTGCTCGTAATGCTCACATGGAGAAGGCAAAGTACCTCTGGAATATACGGAAGTCGGACAGCGCTATAGCTGAACTTCAGCAAACACTTCTAAACATGCCTGCAGAGGTTTTGGGAAATGCTGTCCTTTCGTCTCTTTGTAGCCTTTCTCTTTCTTTGCCAAATGCACCTCTCTCTGTAACTCAGGCATCAAAAGAGAATCCAGATGTGTCTAAAACCCTTCTTCTTTATACTAGATGGATCCACTATACAGGGCAAAAACAGAGCGAGGATATCAAATCTCTCTATACTAGAGTAACAGATTTGCGTCCCAAGTGGGAAAAGGGTTTCTTCTGCATGGCAAAGTTTTTTGATGATTTGCTTGTTGATGCTAGGAAACGCCAAGAAGATGAGAAATTTGCATGTGGAGTTGGACATGTCCCTCCTAGCTCCACTGGCTCATTAAGTACGCAAGCTGAAGAAAAGCCTTGGTGGGATGCGCTTCCGACAGTCTTACTACATTATGCAAGAGGACTTCACAAAGGACACAAAAATCTTTTTCAAGCACTACCGCGATTGCTTACTCTTTGGTTCGAGTTTGGAAGCATATACATCCGAGATGGATCTTCCTCCAATAAACAAATGAAAGACACTCATATAAGGGTAAATTTTGTTGCACATCTTTTTCGTTGTTTGAAATTTGAATCTGTTTAACAGATCTAACCAAACCATTGCAGGTGTCGGGCATCATGCGCGGGTGCTTGAAGGATCTACCAACATATCAGTGGCTGACTGTGCTGTCTCAGTTGATCTCCCGCATCTGTCATCAGAATCCTGAAGTTGTCAAAATTGTCAAATGCATCATCACATCTATTTTACGGGAGTACCCTCAGCAAGCTCTTTGGATGATGGCTGCAGTATCAAAGTCAACAGTTGCTGCAAGACGGGATGCTGCTGCAGAAATACTACAATCAGCAAAGAAGGGCTGTCGACGTGGGAGTGACAACAGTGCACTGTTCATTCAATTTCCTTCTCTGATAGAACATCTGATTAAGCTGTGCTTTCATCCAGGGCAGCCGAAGGCGAGGACAATAAATATCTCAACTGAGTTCAGTTCCTTGAAAAGAATGATGCCACTAGGAATTATCTTACCTGTCCAGCAGGCTCTAACTGTGACTCTACCATCATATGATACAAATATGTCAGATCAATCAAGTTTTCACCCTTTTTCAGTTTCTGAGCATCCTACTATAGCCGGAATAGCCGATGACGCAGAGATCCTTTCCTCACTTCAGAAACCAAAGAAGGTTTATCTAATATTGCCTTTCTTGACAACTACATTTGTTTTAGGAGAAACAACTGTGTAGGCGTACTAAATTTTGTGTACAAAAGTAGTCCTAATTTTTTGTTGGATGGTGAACATCATGGGAATGTGGGTGCAAGTCGTTGGTTGGTTTTGGTGTGGTAGTTATCAAGGGTCTAGATGACTTCTTAGTACACATTTAAATACAATTTTGTTAGCACTGATTTGTTGTCATTGTTTGAGAAGGCTCATAATTAACTGTAACCATGCTTTACTGGACTAATGGTAACTGACAAACATAATTATTTTGAACTTCAGGTAGTTTTCCTTGGAAGTGATGGAATTGCCCGCCCATTTCTGTGCAAACCAAAGGATGATCTTAGGAAAGATTCACGCATGATGGAGTTCAATGCAATGATCAATCGTCTCCTCTCCAAAGTCCCCGAGAGCCGCAGGAGAAAGCTTTATATCAGAACCTTTGCAGTGGTTCCACTGACAGAAGATTGTGGAATGGTAGAATGGGTGCCCAATACTCGCGGTCTTCGGCATATTCTTCAGGACATCTACGTTACTTGTGGGAAGTTTGATAAGCTGAAAACAAATCCACAAATCAAGAAGATATATGATCTATGCCATGGTAAAATGCCTGAAGATGAGATGCTGAAGACTAAAATCCTTCCAATGTTTCCCCCAGTTTTCCACAAATGGTTCTTGATGACGTTCTCTGAACCAGCTGCATGGTTTCGTGCCAGAGTGGCATATGCGCATACCACCGCGGTTTGGTCTATGGTCGGGCACATTGTTGGGCTTGGTGACAGACACGGTGAAAACATCCTTTTTGATTCGACAACTGGGGACTGTGTTCATGTGGATTTCAGTTGCTTGTTTGATAGGGGTTTGCTACTTGAGAAGCCTGAGGTGGTGCCTTTTAGGCTTACGCAGGTGAGCGTTAAGTCTTGTTTCGTGGTTTCTTGTCAGCAGTTTATTGAACAAATTTAACTTGAGTTTTGGTACAAGTATTAATATGGCCCTACTAAATCTGTAATTGCAGAACATGATTGATGCCTTGGGCATCACTGGATATGAAGGCGTCTTTCTGAAGGTATGTGAAATTACTCTATCGGTTCTCAGAAGTCACAAGGAGACACTCATGACTGTTCTTGAGACCTTTATTCATGATCCACTAGTAGAGTGGACCAAATCCCATAAATCTAGCGGAGTGGAAGTCCGAAATCCACATGCACAGGTATTAATATCGCACCAAACCACTGTATCTGCATGTACACTTGACATTGCTAAACCAACCACATCGCTCTTCTGATCTGCCTCTTGTTTCCAATTATTTAGAGGGCTATTAGTAACATCACAGGAAGGCTCCAGGGAGTTGTCGTAGGTGTCCGCGCCGCTCCCTCTCTGCCGCTTTCTGTGGAAGGCCAAGCACGCCGCCTGATTGCAGAAGCAGTCTCCCACAGAAACCTTGGCAAAATGTACGTTTGGTGGATGCCTTGGTTCTAACAGGTAACTCATGTATATTTATTTATGTATGACCTGGAAGAGGTAGACAGGAACTAAGGGCAGCTAGTGGCATTTTGTAACTGGCCCTCGAGCTGCCTTATTCCTGTAAATGCCTGCCAATGCTTGCTACTGAACATACTCTTCGACCCCTTGGGCTATCCACAGTAGTAGAAAATCTTATGTCAGCAAGATTTTATTTTTTTTATTTATCATTGGCATAAAAATTTAGAGTGATGTGTCTAGGGGTGATAATGGGCTAAAACCTAACTCAAACCCACCCCAACCCACTTTTATATAACATATCAACCCAACTCAACCCAACCCACTACTCCACCTCTAAAACCCAACCCAACCCACATACAACTTCAACCCAACCCAACCCAACCCAATTCTCTCAATATGGGTTTAACCCGTTTTCAACCCATACCCCACACCATAATAGCACGATCAAGTGCCCCCACCACGCGGTTCTGTCGTTTCCGTCGCCATTAGCGTCTCAAATCCGAATTAAAACACTCAAGACCATCTCTCTCTCTCTCTCTCTCTCTACCCTCGTTTCCGTCGCCATTAGCGTCTCTTCCCTGTTCTTCTTGGAGCAGCAATTTCTTCAAGAATTCGTGCCCACGAGGGGGGAGCGAGAGGAGAGAGAGAGGTGCTTGGCGGCGAGTCCAACCAAAATCCAAAGACGATTTGGTTCGATCCTCCGGCCATGGAGATGGACGAAGATCGAGTCGCGTGTCCTCCGACGGCATGGACGACGACGACGTGGTCTCCCACCTCCTCGCCCTCCTCGTCGTCTCTCTCCGCCTCCGCGGCGGCGTCGTGAACGTGGTCGCTGTCTCCGGCGGGGGCGGGTCGCGGAGGCGAACACGGGTCATTGATCTCGCGGCGACGAGCGTACGAATGGCGCTTTCGAATGCCCGTCTGCACCAACTCCATGTACCCGCCCATCCACCAGGTCCGCCCATCAGCGTGTACGAGTTGATCGTGGAAGGGTGACGGCGGCGGAATCCCGCCCATCCACCAGGTCCGCCCATCAGTGTGTACGGCATGGAGAAAGATGCAGGCTGCTCCTGCTCCTGCTCGGGACGACGGGATGCCATGAATCTCACGCTGCTGCCTGTGCCTGTGTGTGTTGACTGTTGAGAGAGGGAGGGGAGCGTGGGAGCTCGGGACTCGGGACTGCCGATTTGGGTTCAACTGTGGGTTCAATCTATGGGTTGGACCCGTTTCATATGCTATATTTTAAACCCATTTCAACCCGAACCCAACCCGTTTTAGAAGCCAACCCAACCCGACCCAACCCGAATTACAAATCAACCCGTTTTAACCCATCCAAAAAGAACCCGAATCAAAACCCAACCCATTAAACCCGAACTAACCCGACCCATTAACAGCCCTAGATGTGTCGGGCTTGGTGACATGTGGTCTCATACATGTATGACCCCATACACCAAACCTAGTACACTGGTAATAAGGTGCTATGATACATGGACACGGATACGTCGACACGACACGACACGGGAATTCGTCATTTTCCCAAAAATACCGATATGGCGACACGGCTATATATATTTAAATAATAAGAATAAATTACACATATGTATTATTTTTTATGTTTCTTCATGCTTGTCGAACTGAAATTTTATAAAGTGTAAAATAAACTCGGAATATGTACCTTTCAAAGATGACCCTTGCCTCTTCATTCTTCTTGCAGTCAATTTATGAATCATGATATGTTCAATTGTTCATATGAATACTATTTTTAGAAATCATAATTCCATAAACCTGGGAAAAGAAGTAACATGATCAGCAAGAGTTGCAAGAATATAAAGATAACATATATACTTGAGTTTTGAACAATGAAAGGCTCAAAGCAATATAGCAACTACAATTGATAAGCGATAAAAATTAACAAGCAGCCAAGTTCAAACATAGAAACTTAAATGCATAGTTCAACCAAAAGCAAGGTGCCACTAGGCAACAGCCCAACATAGAAGTGGTTCAACTTAAGTTTCATAACAAAATCAAATTCCAGTGGCAAGACTAAATAAAAAACAGCATGTGATGGGACTCTTAGTCTTCCACTTCATCCTCATTTTCTTCTTCGATCATCACAGTAGAAGACTCATCTTCAAACAACACACTCTCTAACTCTGGTTCTTCTATAGAGAGTTGAGCAACTTTGAGAATACCAACACCAGTTAAAGATTCAAAGCTATCTCCTCACACATCCCACATTCTAGTTGCCCCTGTTTTATATGCTTCAGTTCTTCTTGATAGAAGTCTTAAATTGTTATGCACAAATACCAAATCTTCAGTACGCTCAGGAGTTAATTTGTTTATTTTCATGCTGTTGATGAAGCTATATGTGCTCCAGTTTCTTTCACAACAAGAAGATGAAGTCGGTTGGTTAATCAATTTGAGAGCCAAACTATGCAGCACAGGAACGGATTGTCCATGATTTGCCCACCAATTCATTGGATCAAGGATCCATCTGTCATAAATAGAATCAAAGTCATTGAATTCTCCAGAACAAGTGGAAAATCTTGCATATTGTTCTTTCACTTTCTTCAAATCTTCAAGCACAGGGAAGAACTTTTTGAAGCACTTCATTCTCATTTGTGAAATATCAAGATCCTTGTGTGGGGGTACACGACCAACACCAACACCTTCTTGACTGATCCACTTCTCACTATAATATCTACAAAGAAAAATGGATTAGAACTTTGTGAAACTGAAGTGTTAGCAAAAGCAAAAGGAAGATTTGTAGTTCACCTTGGATTGAGTGAATGCGCCAAACAATGGAGTGGAGTGTTGCCTTTTGCCCAAAGATCAATCAATATGCATTGAACAACCGAGTAAAATGTGGACTCCTCATTGTCTTCCTTACCTTCATGCCTATACATCACTTTCTTTACATTCTCAATCATTGCATCCCACATCTCATAAATTAGATGAAGGCATGGTGTGTCGGTGTTCGCCACACGAATCATTTCATAGATTGGCTCAGTGAATTCAACAATGTAGTTCACCTTGTCCCACCACACATCATTGAGTACTAGTTCTCTAATGGTTTGTGCCAACCCTCTATTGTCATCTCTATATGTCTCCTATTGGTCACCAATCACCATGTTTTGGAGAGCCCTCTTGACCATGCAAAACCGCTTCAACATAACCACAACTGAGGCAAATCTCGTCTCAGCAATAGCAAGTAACTTCAGTTTGCTAAACTCATTGAACATTGATAGCCTCATGCCATGGTTCATTATAAATTTTTTAATCGTATTAGCATCTTCAGAGATCTCAGTTATCCAATGGCACTCATGAAAGATTAATTCTTCATCATTAGTTCTTGGTATTTTAGCAGCACAAATACTCTTGAGAGCAAGATTGAGAGTATGAACAACACAAGGAGTCCAAAAAATATGAGTGTACTTCTGTTGAACAATCAAACCCGCACCTTTGCAATTTGCAGCATTGTCAGTGATGACTTGGACAACACTTCTTGCACCCACTTCTTCAATAACAACAATCAACTTCTCAGAAATGTACTCCTTTGTCTTTACCTCGCCTTCAGCATTGATAGCTCGCAAGAACATCTGTGCACCCTTAGAAATAGCGAGAAAGTTAATGAGAGGTCGCCTCTGTGCATCTGACCATCCATCTAAACAAATGGTGGCACCCTTTTCGCCACGTGTTCACAGATGCTCCAATAAGGTCTCAATGTGAGTCCTTTCTTGTTGAAGAAGTGTAGTTCTCAACTTGTTGTACCCAGTGGGACATAACCAAAGAAAGCTTACCATGGCTTGAAAGAAAGGTGTCTGTTGTTGAAAATGTGGATTTCTTGCTAGATTGAAAGACAATCCTGTAAATTTCACATAACCAAAGTTAGTTGAATGCATATGGTAAGTTGGATAAAATTGAAACAATGATTTCAAGTTGATTGCATACCTCTAGAGTAAAACATCATTGTAATTTGTGCATCCAGTTGATTGCGCAATTCCATGGCCCAAACTTTCTCTAATGGTGAAGTAGGTCCCCTCCGCTTCTTATTCCCCAACATAGCCGAGTCCATGCTTGATGAAGAAACACTAGCACTAACACCAGTTCCACTACCGACAGTTGATGGTGGCAAGGGCACATCTTTTGATCTTGTTTTTGCTTGTTCATCCGTAGCCTTTGCAACTTCACTTTTAAGCTGAGCAAGAATAGGTACTGTCACCTTAGAACATACCTTGATTCCACCATTAGTAATTTTCAGCAAGTGCGCTCTGACTCTAGAGTAGCTACTAGTGCCAACATATTTGCAATACTTGCATATCCATTTCACATTTCCTCCCCCTTGACCACCCTTGTCTACAACGTCAACATGATTCCACAATGGAGGCTTGAACCTATTGTTGGTTTGCTCCTAGCACTAGAATCACCGGTTTCCATTTTTCTAAAATGATGAAAACAAGCAATCAGTAATATACTAACATATTAACATGAGAACAAGCATCAATACATCATTTATGTACTGATGCTATGCTTGTGATGCATAAATGAATTGATGCATTGATGCTTGTGTACCGATCCATCAGTACACAAGCATCAATGCATCAATTCATTTATGCATCACAAGCATAGCATCAATACATACTAAGTCTCACTGTCTCAGTGTATCACAAGTCACAAGCAATTAAGCAAAGCATCAGTACACATGCAGCCTCCAATCCTCCATTCTGGATTAACATACATACTAATTAGTAATTACTAACTACTAAGTCTGTCACTCACTCAGTCTATCACAAGCAAAGCCAATTAGCCAAAGCATCACTATCAGTCTATAGCCATCAATACACAACAAGCAAAGCCAAAGCATCACCATCAAGACTCACCGAGGCCGGAGTCATGTGCAGAGAGAAACCTGAGGTCCTGAGTCAAGGCGAGGCGAGGCGAGGGAGGCCGAGCCGGCGCCACGACCATGAGAGGAGGACTGGAGCGGGCGCGACCTCGACGGAGCTGGATCCGTGATGGCAAGGAGGAGCGGCCGAGCTGGAGGTCGAGCGAGGGAGGAGCTGCCGCCGAGCTGGAGGTCGCGCGAGGGAGGAGGAGGTGAGGAGCTGTCGGGCTAGAGGTCACGCGAGGGAGGACCGGAGCTGGATCCGGCGGTGCGACCCTCCCGAGCTCGATCCGACGGCACGGCGAGCCGGCGGAGCAGAGAGGCCGACGGGCGCGGGCTTCACGTGTGCGGGAGACAGCCGGGTTCACTTCGGTGCGAGACTGGAGACAGCCGAGAAAACCTAGCATGTCTGGGCTGGGCCGTGTCCTCATACATGTCGGACACGCGGCTACGACGTGTCCGACACGTATCGGGAATTTTAAAAATTAAAATTTATTATAAAAGTCGCCAATACTTTGTCGACACGTGTCGGAGACTTGTCCTCCACGTCGTTTAACACGGATACGGCAGTTTTCTCAAGTGTCTGTGCTTCAGAGATGAGGTGATTCCATCCTAGTATAAAAAACCATGCTGTACCCACCAATAGGGACGAATCAAAGCCCAACCGAATGGGTTTAGGCTCCCACGTTTCGTTTGGAAGGTTCAGCAAGTCTGGGGTTTATTCAGGAAGAAGTGGCTCGTGTCAATGTTTACCGTTCACTGTCTTGACAAGGTCCGGCCCACCCACTTAGCCTGACTCAGCTGGGAAGGTAGTTAGCAAGCCGAGAAAACAAGCTCGCCTAAGCCTAAAAGCACAAGCCCTTGTCTTCTCTGCGAGGAAGCCCAAGCCAAATTTGGGTTGACCTGCGAGGTCTAGTATGGTCTATAATAGTCTTGAAGTGCTATTTATGATAATCTCTAAAGTAACTAGATTTTACCGTAACATAGCGTTGCAATGTCAAATTGAGCCTGACAAGCTCAATGTTAATATTACACCTTTTTGTAGAGGGACAATTGAATTACATATGATAAGAGCAGTAGATTCTAGTCGCAGCACAACTCTACTTTCTGGTCACCCATGCGCAACATCAAGAGTCGATACCCACTACTAAGGGTCTATTTGGAACACAGTAAGCATTTTAATTTCCGCAGGAGAACTGGAGAAAGCACTGGCAGACCCATAGAAGTATTCTTTCAGCGAACTAATCACCTCGGGATGTTGGAATATTTGGACTCAAAGGAACAGATGTTTGTTTGACAAAGTGCCTCCAAATAAATATAGATGGATAAGACCCTTATTCGCTGACCTGGAAAATCTGAAAGCTAGAACTTCCCAGAAGATGGCCGATGCTATAGATTATCCCTATACTAGAACAAAATGTTCTTCACTTTCTTTATTTTTGTTAGATTTTCTTCTGTCTGTGGCATGTTCTTTCGGATCCCTGTATAACTTTGTAGATATTATATTATATTTTAATATAATATGTTATTTAAGTAGGTTCTCCCGTTCTGTTTCCCATCGAAAAAAAGAGAGAAGGCAAAACAAAAATCCCGTGTTCCAAACCTAAGAACACACATGAAAAATCGGGGCCGCCGAAACGTCCCTTTACATAGATACCCAGGAGAGGCACCGCTGTGGTCATCGGTCGATGATGGGCAGAGCCGATGCAAGCGTGCGCAGGCCAAGTCACGGTGAGGTGCTGAATGATCATGGCGCAGGAGATCTGCTGGCCCCGGTGTGAAGATGAGATCAACAACACAGGCATGGCGGGAGACTTGTCAGCTCCTCCCTCCTCTTTGCTCATTCATTCATCCGGTGAAATGCCATGTGGCCCCGGCCTACGCACTGGCCCCCATGAGGCGGCCGCATCCCCAACAGAGGAATATGGGCACGATGATGAATGCCATGCCCGCGTTGTGCGGCAACCGTGCAGTGCGCGGACCATCTCGGACGCCGGCACGCCGCGTGGGGGGCCGGCGGCCTGCTATCTCACCGGCCATTACAATACAAGGTTAGTAGGGCATTCTATGTGGTCCTTCGACCCTCCTCTCTCGGGCCATTTTTGGCCATTACCCTAATTAACAAGGAACCTTAGGGGTGTTTGGTTCGTAGCCACAACTTGTCACACTTGAGTTAGCTAAGTTTGATTTTTGTAGGCTGCTGTTTGGTTCATTGCCCTACCTTAGTGTGTCACGCTTTCTTAGCCCTATATTTCATTTCACTTATCATAGACATAAATCTTGGGCAAATTTTGCTACACTGTGGCTAAGACATTCAGCGCCATAAAAACTATGGCATACAACGGTTTCAACCAAACAGGCTCAGGATGCACACTTGTATATGACAGTACTGTGACCATACGCAGAACCCATGCTAGCACATGCTGCCAGCTGGTACTGACAAACTTTTCATAGCCGAGTTTTGGATATTTTATTGCATATAAAAGCTACATGCCGCGCTCCCTTAAGAGTAGTTGCGCTGCTTTTGATTTCAGAGCCGAGTTTTGGAGCTTTTGGTACATAACTGCATAACACGTTCCCAAAGAGTAGTTGCCTTGCTTGTGATATCTGAACCCTATCTTAATTGCGAACCTGACATTGTTATCTTTTGTTCTGAAAAGGGGTTGTTCTTGGCCTGGGGTGTTGCCGAGAAAAGTACAAACTTTGGAGTTTATATTGACCATCTTTTGCAAGGTAAAGACATGAACCTGAAGAACCCACACAAAGGTGGTGGTGGACGGTACCTGCAAAAGTGGTTGCTTAGGGCATTAGAAATCCAGGATAGCTGAAGAAGAAGCTGCCTCTAGGGCATTGGAAAAATTCAGAGTAGCTGAAGAACAAAAATTGGGCAGACAATGTAAACTAGTGGTCAATGATGGGTAGCTTAGCTCGGCTCTCCTGCTAATGAGGGTGTTTTCCATTGAAGTGAGGATTAGTTATTAATTGGTCCCCAACCTCCTCCCGGGCAAGAAGGCTAAGAGATAAGACAAGAGGCGTTGATCCGCTTAGGCGGTGAATCTCTTTCCCATTGTTGTAGAAAAAAGACTAGACAATATAGAAAATAAACCCTCGGTTACTACGAGGGGAACCAGAGGATCCTCGAAAAGTAGAACTGATGCCAAGAGAAGTAAACGTGTATTAATTGTTTTGAAAAAAGTCGTTCTTGATTACATAGGGGAGGTGACTATTTATAGTCTTCTAACCCGAACACGTGATATTACAGTTCTACCCCTAAAAAGACTCTACGTCTGTAGGGGTTTTTCCTTCCTCCTCACGTAGCCTTCGGTTCACGGTGGTTCCTCCTGGTCCTGGTCCATCTAGCCAATATGTGTGGTCCACCGGTATCTCATCTCCTTCGCACCGTACGAGGTGCCCCGGGCCGAGAGGCCCTAGACACCCTTTAGTGCTCGGTTAGGTGGCCCCGGATAGGGATTCTGGGGACTTCTTGTACCCTTCGGCACCCCCGCACCTTGTACCCTTCGGCACCCCTGCACCCCCCAGTGTATGTCTGTGAGTCGCTGGCCGCGCCTTCGGCCTTAGGCCCGTGAGCCTTCCTTCCGGTGGCCTTTGGGTGCCTCTCGGAACTTCACGGAGGTATGCTGGTGTCGGGACCGCAGGCCGCGCCTTCCGACGCTCATCTTAAAAAAAAAAGGAATTTATACAGGGAAGCAAGCAAGAGGGGAGCGAAAGATGGAGCTGCTATATTGCTGTCAAATTGGACGGACAGCTCGAGAAAGATGCAAAGAGCAGCTGGTGGTGCGCTACTACACGATTCGGCTGTGCCCATTACAAAGTGAATAGAGAGAGAGCTTCCTTTCTTTCTTTGACACAGGAGGAAGAGAGAGCTGAGGAACAATGGCGAAAAAGCGATCAATCATTGAAAAGGCTCCGACTCCGAGCTTTGCTAAGAGAAAGCTTCTTCGTCACAGATTCACAAGGGACATACATCGTTACGATGGGGAGATGGATTGCTAAAAGGCCTCCCAAATCTGCCTGCCTTTTTTCACTCCTGCCCTACTACTGCTGCTGACACCAGCACTACTGCTACTTTTATTGTTTGCTCTCTTCTTCAGTTCCGTCTCCTCTCCTCTACAAGCAGCCTCCTCCTCCGTAGCCTGCGTTCTTGAACAGCTCCTGCTTTATCACGTCCGCGCTGATACTCTCCCTCTGCATCTGCAACCAAAATCGCCTTTTACCCGTCAATCAAACCTTATCAACATTCACATATCTCAATTTTGCTTGGACCGCTTTGCATCACGCAACATGTAGACCTGGTGAAGAGATTGGATTACCTCGGAGCAGGAGGCGTGCATGCCGAAGTCGTTGAAGCAGCTGACGACGCACTGCTGGATGTCGAGGCCCAGCGTCTCGAGCGTGCTCACCGTCGACAGCAGCAGCCCGGGCTTCGCCGCGCAGTAGATCTCCACCCGGGTGTCGCCGCCGTCCTTCCTCTCCACGTCGAACTGCACACCGCCGGCATAAACGCCTCCATCTCACGCTCCCAATGAAGATATTTCTATTTTCTAGCTAGCAGTAATGGCCTTCTTTACTACTACCTTGGGGGTGTTCCTGGCGAGCATCTCATTGGGGTTGAGCTCCCGGAACACGCTGAGCACGCCCGGCGTCTCCTGCTCCTGCTCGATCTCCCCCTGCAGCTGCCTGATCCTCTCGAGCAGCTCCTTCATGTAGTCGATCGTGTCCCCGAGAATCGATGTCCTGTCCATCTAGTTACGAGACAACCAACAACACATTGAGCTATCATCCCCGATTAATACCCCCATTGCGCCAAGATTATTGTTCTTGCAAGTAATCTAGTAAAAAACAAGTGCTTCTTCTTCTTCTTCTTGTGTTTCGTCCACTTACCTTGCTGATCTTGGGCACGACGGAGCGGAGCATGGAGAGGCGGTCGTTGAGGCGCTTGCGGCGGCGGCGCTCGGCCATCAAGTTCTTCGACGGCATGCCCTCCACCCTCTTCTTCTTCGGCGCCGGCGCCGGCGGCACGGCGCCGGCGTTGAACCCGCCGCCGCCCTCCACCAGCCCGGGCTCCACCTTGCAGACTCCGAGGCCTCCCTCCACCAGGGGCGCCTTGGGCTCAATGACATCAAGAAACCCCATCTCGTTGCCGTAGTCGCCGGCGCCGGCATTGGGGCCGAACGCCGCGTTCCCGTAGACTTCGCTGAGGCAGTCGAACCCAGGCGCCGCCGGCTGCTGCGGCTGCTCGTAGCAGGCTGTGAAGGTGGGGAGGACACTGACAGTGGCTTGGTGGCGTTCTTGGAAGCAATCCATGGCGGCGCAGGCCGGGGAGAAGATGTCCCCGATGGCATTGCACTCCCACGCGTCCCTCCTCAGGGAGAAGAGCTCCTCCAAGAAGGCCTGCTCTTCCAGCTCCATTTTTCGCTCGCTCGCTCGCTTCCCAGCCTCCTCTTCTTGGCCTCTGAGGCTCCGAGAGAGAGAGAGACAGAACAAGTGGTGGTTATCGCTGTGTTTGTGGCCTGTGACCTCCGAGAGAGGTGTCCATGGTAAGGGGATTAATATACGGAGGATTGAAGGGGACAATTATTCCCTGTAATAAATGGTGAATAGTGGGATTAAGGTTGCTTGGGGTTTCATTAGGGAGCGGCATGCCTGGCTTGGTCATCTACCTAGGGTTGGATATCGAGGTAGATACTCGTTTTATCGAGTTTTTTTTTTAAATTAATATAGTTTAATTTAATTTAATCTATAGTTTAAAAATATTTTTGGAACTGAGCTAGCAAGTTGAGCTAGAGCAAAATCCAATTTAATTCGAGGTAACCAGTTAACATCGACGATCATAATTAAAACAATTTTGGACCAAGCCTGCGTCCTACTCACGAGTTTCTTTTCCTCCTCTAATCCTCTGGAGCGTAGGGATGGGATGGGATTGGAAAGGAATCATTGCTCTCTCTCTCTCTCTCATTTCTCTCGGTTAATCCCTAGACTTTGCCCCTGAGGTGTTTTAGGCCTTTCAAGTGCTATAGTACTACTAGTTTTGTAGAGAGGCTCTCGATTCGATTTTGTAGTATTGTGACTTGTGAGCCCTAGGGTAAGGTAACAGTGACAGGGACCAGGATTTCTCCTGCCGAGTATAGCTCTTTCTTTTCTTGCGCATAATGCCCTTTCATTAGCAAAGCTGTAGAGGAATGAATAGGCAACTGGGTGACTGGAGATATGATGCAAATGCTGGACATAATAATAAAGGTAAGTTATTGCTGCCTTGGGATTCCCAAATATATGTACTCCTACCAAGTTGTGTGGTTTTATACTTGAAACAAGAAAGATATAAAACATGTAGAGATCACTATGTAAATTCTATATAAGCCATTGCATAGTATGTGCTTCTCATTTCTAAAATGTGCTTCTTCGGCCTTGAGTGAATGTCTTCATGATTGATAAGAGTGATGAACTTCTGAACAACACAACTAGGATTTGCACTACTTTGTTAATTAACTGGTCTCGTTGAGCTAGACAGGTCAATCCAACCCAGGCCTCAAGATCACCATGCCTTGTGTGCAAAGGCCAAATTAACAAATGCCAATGTCATTCTGAATGGGTTTAGTAAAACTAGGAGGAAATAGGAAGGATCCAAAACCATCTTTGTGGCTGGTCACTGCAGGCACAAACTTTCATCCACTAGAAATGCTCAACACTCATGACTCACACAACCCTTGGCTGTGGGGAAACTTTGGTGAGCTCCTCTCTTCCTCATTGTCAGGCATGAGTACTAAATGAAACCCTGTGACACATTAATCAATTACTTATTATTGATTGCCTCCTAAGAAGGTACAGTACAGAATATCATATAGGTAAAGCTAGGGTAGATCATCTGTGGTTGAGTAGGGAGCTGTGCTCCAATCTCATCATCAACCTTTGCTTGCAATGCATTATCGTTGAGATGAATCCATGGATGTACATATGACTATGTGTGTTCTTGTCAGCCGCAGGGGATCCCAGCTAGGCGGAGGGAGGGTGTGGGGCCCTGTGGGTGTGGCAAAGTTTGACCCACAGGTGTGTCCGAATCGAAAACGGCTTAGGGGGCAGCAGAGACTGTGTCAGGTTCCCTGCTCATCTATACATTGGCATGTAAGATGTAAGCCTGCAGGGGAGGCCCCACGTGGCCCCCATGGCTCTTTTTGAGGGAGATGGTGTACATCTGTCATTCTGTGTGGTGCCCCCATGGGGATGGTGACTGTTCAAGTGGGCTCGAGCATTGGTCCGGCCCATTAGCATCATGGAGTACTAATGTAGTTTGTCTATGTAGCACCGATCCTCTCCTCGGCACCTCCCCAACCCCAACTCCCTTTGTCGTTGCGTCTCCTCCTGACCTCCTCACATCAATTCCCCAACTCACTCCTGCCTACGGCTCCGCGGCTCTCCCTCTTAGCTCTCGCTGTCCCGCAAGCCGTCACTACTACAGAAAAGGTCATCACATACTGTTTTGTGAGTCGTCTGAGTTTATGGGCCAGTAATGGTATAAGGTTATCATAGACGGTTTTCGAACCATTTGGCTATTTTTAGCTATGGGTCCATTTAAACCATTTGCCCATGATTTTCCACGCAAAGAGCAGGTGATCCAAATGAGGGTGTTGTAAAATCATGGTTAAGCAAATTTGATTGGCTAGAGTACAATGTGCATAAAGATGCAACTTATTGCTTCTGTTGTTATCTCTTTAGGCCACCAAGGACCGAGGTCAACAATGGGAATTATGCATTCACTAAAAATAGGGTATACTAATTGGGGGGAGAGCATTGGAATTTTTCAATGATCATGTTGAAGGAGTTAATAGTACTCGTAGTAAAGCAAGGAGGCATGTTGCCGATTACAACAATCAAAGACAAAGTGTTGTTCATGTTTCAATGTTTTGTATTTGTGAATTTACCATTCTTGTCGTTTGTCACTCCGATTTATGATTTATATATATGCTACTTTATCTACGCAGATTGTGATGGTGCCAATATAGCGTGGAGACATGTCATGACTCATGATGGTTTGATGGACCAATCTCCCTTAATTATGTATTTATTCTGGCTAGAATTCCTTTTTCTCAATGTCATTTGTCCGTTTCACTATAATATACATTAGTTGTTGTGTCAGTGATTATGTACTTTTGCTATGTTATAGTTTAATTGCAATCTAGTGAGACTTGTAGCCTGTCATAAGTTAATTAGCACCCCCTTGCTCCATTTCTAGGTCCGCCACTGGGTAGGATCACCTTGTATAATCAATGAATTACAACTCTAATGAACTTACACTGTGGCGATGATAGTAAGATGAATCACCACTTGCTCATTCCTTCCTGTTTGTAGTGTGTGCCTGTGTGGACCATGGACCTTAAAAACAAATCACAGTGCTGGCCAATGTAGATAAGCACAAGCCTTACGCCCTTACCTAACAGATAACAATACTCTGCTAGGTTTCTCAGATTGGTTATAGTTTCTAGTTCTGAAGTTTCACTATATTATTAAGATTAGTTTGTCCATGTACCTCTATTAATTTGCCTTTTTTTAATGTAATATCATACCGTATCTCATAACTCCGATTCGATCTAAAAATTACTACATATCTCGTAACTCCGATTGGATCTAAAAATTGCTACATATAACAATGTGTATCTTCAACGGGGGAAAAAAAATCTCCACTGCTGGATCCACGTTCCATCATATCTCCCGTCCCGATCATATCTCCGTAGGTATAGGATGGATCGATCATGGCGATCGATGGAGAGCGTACGTCCATCTCGACCGACTCCGTCGTACATAAGCCTCCCTCACTGCCTGCCTGCCTGCCTGTCGGGGAGGCCTCTCATGCCACTTATCTGCAAAGCCTGGCTGCTGCATGCACGTTTCCGCCAGCGTCAGTCACTGCGTGCGCGTATGCAAAAGCTACGTACGTCAGGCGCGCATCGCATCGATCAGCATCAGACCATGCGTCCGTCGACCCAGCTAGTTATTGGCAACAACGTACGTTGGTTTGCATTTTCTTTGATTGCTTTTTCTCCATCTATCTCTGTTATAGACACTACTAAACTAACTATATATGCAAGGTCCATTAGATATTCGATTGACCAGCTGGTACCACCAAACAAACTATAAGATGTAGAGTTGTGCAGTGACGGAACTTGAACCAAATCTCAAGGGGGCCGCAGGCTAATGCTAAATTATATTACTATAATATGGTAGAATTTATAGCCATCGAAAATTTTTAGGTAGATCTTGTCCATATGTTGGTTATAAACTACATTGTCTCAGCAAGATATATGTATATATTTACTCTAAAAAACGGAGGAGGAAAAGACGCATGGCGCCATAAAGCAGCAACCGCTTCTTAGGTTGATGGCCATATTACTCGATCACTCCAAGCTTTAGTTGTGCAAGGATGTTTCGTGCTCCGTCGGCCGCCGCAATGCCTCATCTAGTTGTCTTGTGGCTTTGCCACTCACACTTTGCCACATCATGAGCCGAAGACGACGAGCAAAAAGCAGAAAGTAAAGCAGTGGTGATGGGCATTAGCTGCTGACTAAACTGAGCTACCAAAATGAGAGAACGACTAAACTATTTGGCTAACTCGTTGAAGAGTAGGAAAATAAAACTGGGACAGTGATTCATGGCAAAATGAGAAAGCAGCTGAAGCAGATTGGTTCGAACTTAATGGGATTTTTGGAGATGCAGACAGCAGGGTGGCCATTTGAAGGGTTAAGTCATGGATGGACCTAAATGCTACTGCATACTCAGTGTTACTCTTACTCTAAACTGGGGGGGGGGGGGGCTAGGGGCTAGAGCCCACCTTGGCCCTAACTATCCTCCGTCCCTGGAGTTGTGGGCACTTCTCGTTTTCTCGTTACTAATGGAGTCTTTTAGGCTTTTCCGTTCTTTCATTATTATTTTTTTGCAATTACGAGGTACACGCACACACACTCACACGCACGAGTACATCTCCTTTGAGCTCCTATTGAAACGCATTTGTGCGCGCATAAATGTAGGCATCGATATTTCAATCCTGGTGGACGCACACTTTGTAACCCCGATGTACCATGCATAGCTAATTTTGCTTTTTTTTCTTTTATGTGGAAGATAAGCTAGTTCACGGTGACCCTTGTCGTCTATCTCCTGGGTCGATCCGCGCTACCCTACCGTGCTATATATGGACAATAAAACATGCATGCATTCCAAATTGATGCACTGGCAGAGGCTGTACGTATGACATGGCTACATGATTTAATTTGTGCCTTTTTTTATACTAAATACAATTCTAGCTAAGTAAATTCTAAACAAGTAAGAACTAAAAATGTAAATGCGAAAATAGTAAAGACAAGAGAGAAAACCACAGTGAAGACAATCGGTATTTTCCCGTGGTATCGAAGACTTGCCGGTCTTCACTAGTCCACGTTGAGGTAAGTCCAAACAAATTGAACCGGTTTACAACTTGAACTAACACCTTGATTCACTCGGGGTTGCTCTTCCTCCACTTCGGAGACGGTGAGCACCGAACCACTCACAACCGGTGTCAGGCCTCTTCACACCTTCTTGAAGAGATTACCGCACAAACTTCCTCCAAGCCGTCTAGGTGCCGATAAGCACCAAGAGTAACAAATCAAAGCTCTTGCTTGAAGATTATCGAGTGCCAAAGAGATCAACTAATGATGCATATGCACTTGAATGCTCTCAACTATCTTAAAATGAGAAATATAAGCAAATGAGTAGAGGAGAGTGCACCAAAGGTTGAAAGGAATTCAATGAGGTCCAAGGTCCCGAGCTTGGTACTGGTGAGGGGGTATTTATAGCCCCCAACCAAAATTTCGACCGTTTGAAGCAAATCTCTAAAAAAATTAGTAGGGGCGGTACTACCACATTTGATCGGTCGGTACTATCGGACCTACTATTCAACGGTAATAAGATGTGCATTAAATGCTTCTGAACTAGCCGTTAAAGTGTGGTGCACGTGTTATCAAGACTCACAAGGTCCCAGACTACAAGATTGACGGCGAGACCTCTTGGCTGTCGGTACTCTTGATATCTAAGGGAGGAAAAACTTCCAAAAACATGTTCTTTGGAATTTACGTACCGCCAAATAGAACTCGGTCATACCGCACTACGGTACTACCGCTTCTTACCGTTTTTCACTGAACTTTTTCCTGATGCAATTCTAAATGCAATGCATGACTCTTAGTTGATCAAAATGACACAAACTAAATCATCAAGCTAGTAGCCATGATCCCTCTTTATAGTACGGTATTTAGCCTATCAATCCGATCTTTTCACCAAACACCAAGACTGGTAAAAACTATAAAAGAGTCCTTAGACTTCATAATACTTTTTTCTTGAACCATGTCGATCTTTTATTGTCTTTGTATTGCCATTTTCATGTCGTCATTCAAACTCCGGGACTAAGCTTTTAAAACATCTTAGTACACATGTTAGTCCCATAATACAATGTTGTCATTAATTACCAAAATCATTTTTAAGGGCCTAGATGCTTTCAGTAGTAAAAGGCACAGTGTGGCCGCAACAAATCTTTTGTGATGTTGCAGTAAAAGCACAAGAAGATTGCAGTAAAAGGTGCAACAAAATCGCAATAAATCTCTTGTAGTGCTGCAATAAAAGGGGGGTCGGAAGGGCAGCGGCGGAAAAATGGGGTGGGGTGGTGGATTGAGGGGTGTGTGCGGTTTTATGGTCGGTTGTGCTGTGTTCAAACGATGCAGTAATTGATTTGGTTAGGTATAGTAAATCCGAACTTTCGGTCCAGTAATTTTTTTACAGTGTTAAAACATATTCATCATGGATCTCTTTTTGTTAAGCACATTTTTCCAGCAAAAAGCTTCGAATAGATTGTAAATATGATAAATTGTTTAGGAGATATTCTCCTTCAAAGTTTGTAACTAACCCATGCTCCTCTCTCTACCCGTGACAGTAAATCTATTGTAGTGCTGCAGTAAAAGGCACGACAAGGTTGAGTAGGGGGCGCGTGATTTTATTATCAGTTACGAGGAGGACACACAGTTTTACTATTGGTTGTGCCATGACCAGAGTGTAGAATAACCCATTTTACCTTGACCCATTTTGATTTCTCTTTAATTAATAATTATCTGGTAAATCCGCAAATCGTTGTTGACCTCCGATTTTTCTGCGATGGATCAGGCTCGGCGCTCTTCACCTCGGGGTTTTTGTCGACGCAAGAACTCACCTCGAGTTTTTCGCAATGTGGTGCTAGAATAGTAGAACCCCACCGATTTTGTGGGGTTTTATCAGTCTCGGGAATCATCACATCAGGATTTGGCGGTGTGGAGCTCCTCAGCAAAGGATTTTGGCGGCACTCTTGTGGCGACCCAACCCTAGGGCACCCGAGAGGACCTCCCAGGACCAAACCTAGGACGTCCCTTAGGACCTCCCAGGAGGTCGGGTGGCACCTCCCGAGGCTCGGGTAGGATCTGCCCCCGGTAGTACCCATCGAGACCCTGTCAGGACCTCTCTGGATTACCACTGAGAGAAGTGGGAGTCACGGGGAGATCCCCAACTGCCACGGCCAACACAGGAGGGGTCGCAGGACCTGACCTGAGGAGGTCATGAGGCTTGGGGGATCACTCTGTGATTCCCAGGCGTGAACTCGAGCTAGTCCCAAGGATCTTAAGCTAGCTCTTCACAAAGAAACAAGAATGGTAACATCCACGTCAAAGACTTTATTTACAACATAACCAAGGAGTTGTTTACAAAAGGTGGCCTTGGGCCAAAAGCAAGCTTACAAAAGAGCAAAGACAGAGGTCCATCCACTATACCACAGCAAAAAAGGGGAGGGCACAACCTACTCGCCCCGGTCCTCCTCTCCTCCATGTTGTCTTCTCTGATAAGATTTTGCATTGAGCAAGAGTGAGCACTACCACTTGTGCTCGCAAGTCACACCCGTGGGTTAACGAAATGACATGCATACATGGATATACAACAGAGGGCATAATATGGTTGCTTTGCATAAAGCCAAGTTTCTTTCAATTACAATTACTAAGTTCCAAAGCGGTGTTTAATAGAAAAAATCCATTTTATAAATTTGATTTTCAGTTGGATAGCATTCATCAATAAATTGGTGAAGGATACCTCTGCACAAGGCTCCTGCCCAAACCCATGGGATAGAAATCCCAAAACAGTTTATTACACATTTTAGAAACACAAAACCAACATCTAACTCGAGTGGCATTTGCCAAGATGTCCATGACCATGCGGACACGGCTATTCAATAGATTTACACTCGATCGAGGATGTGCACTTTACCCACACGACATGAGTTCCTCTAGTTTATCCCAAGCATCCGTCGATGCCACCTCTCACTACCAAAGGTAAGAGGTCTAGAGTTCATGACAAAGCCTTTAAAATGCATTGTTCCACCACGCCTCTCCTTGCTAAGGTTTCACCTCCTTTGGATTCAACTCATGAGATCTGGGCCCTCTTGCACCAAGGTGGGAACATAGGTCATAAAGACCACCGGCCATAGAAGACCTCCCACTCCTCCAACTGGATTAATCATGGTGGAAGTTCTGCAATTTACTTAGCTAGGTCCCACGCCCCATACTGAGACATGTGGTTGCACGGTTTTGGCATAGCCCATCATAGGCCTAGCATTGGCGGCTCAAAGACCGGTCCTCAACTGACTTGGGCGACAATCACAAACCCTTGGACCTCCACCTTTACCAGGATAGAGTCCGTGCATCAACCTTACACCAACCAAGCAACCAATTCGCCCAAGTCCAAATCAGTTTTCATTTCCTTTTTGCTTCCCCAGCAATATTTCCTTACTCCCATGACATCCCAAATGCCATGGTCAAAACATTTTAAACAATAGTTGGTCATGAAGGTAAAGATTTTTCCCAAATCAAATGTTTTTGGTCTAAGCCGCCTAAGCATATGTTTTCATTAATTGCTCTGGTTCACACTAATGTATTAACGAGTGTTTTGTCTAAGGTGACAACAGAGTTGATTCAATGTCAAGTTGGCCATATGAAGGAATTTGGGCATAACTATGTGTTTTAAAGACAGGTATTAAATTATCTTGGTAGAACTAAGCATGCATTATCCTTTGAAACAGAACATAAGTAAATTGAAATATTGGGTGCAATATGATCAAGAGCATGACTTGCCTTGCTCACTGTCTTGAGAGTCTTCTTCTTCAGTGGTCTCACGCTCCTCAGTGTCCTCCCGATCTATACGGGAGAAAGGAGACAACTCAAACCAAATTCCAAATAAAGAGCCAAGAAGAACTTCAAAAGAAACTCTTAAGACTCAATTAACAGAGACCATTCACAGACTCAAATTAGGTTCTTTGGGAGAGGTCTTCAACTTACTGGAGAGAGATCAAATGAGGAAGGTCCTCGCAGAAACCGGAGGGCGGCGATAGCGAAGACCAAGATGAAAACGCTTGTGTGAAGTCCAGAGGGTGGTCTTTATACAAGAATCATAGAGTTCCACCGAGAATCCCAAGGAAGAGGTCCCGAAGGGATATAATCTCTTCACGGTGGAGATAAGATCAAGAACGGTCAAGGCACAAGAGGACTTACCAAGATAAGGAGGAGGTGAGGAGTTGAAGGGAGGTCGAAGGCAATCTGGGCAACTAGGGTCAATGCCCAAGCTCCTGATGAACCTCCAATGGTGAAAGTGCGATGCAGGTGCTCCTGGGGATGCCCTCGGCAGCAAGGCTCTCCAAGAAGCCACTGAGCGTGAGTCAATGTAGAGTGTGGGAAAAAGGTAGCAAAGGAAGGCTCCTAGGGCTAGTTATAGTCAAAAGAGTGTAAGGGTCATTTTAATGCGTACGTGACTTGATGAGTATGAGGGTAGGAAAAAGGGTACGAGAATGTCCCAAAAAAATAGTAAAGGACATTGTGCACTATTGCGGGAGAAGACTAGAAAAGACACCAACAGTGTCCTCAAATGACTACATTCAATGGAAGCATCCATTTTCAAAGCTGCATTTAATGCAACAAGACATGCATTAAATGCCCATGGTACTAGTGTGGCGGGAAAACATAAGAATAGGCAAGCCTGGCAGGTGGGACCAGTCAAATCTAGAAACAACTAGGTCAAAGGGGGAGGTTTGGACGGTTAAGATCTCCATTGGGGAGGTCTTGATGGTCCAGATGTTCAAGGAGGAGGTCTGGGGGTTAAGAGGCCCTGATATTCACAAAGGAGGTCCGGACGTGGGGAGGTCCCAACACACGTGGAGGAGGTCCACGTGACTAAGAGGTCCTGATAACCAAGATCTCATCGAGGGAGGTCCTGGCTGAGGGAATCCTTGCAAAGAGGAGGTCCTGACTAGTAGGATCTCACCAACGGGGAGGTCCTATCAGTTAGGCTCTCAAGAAGGGAGGGTTCCACGGCTCAAGGAAGTCTTGAGAGGAGGTCTAAAGGACTAGGTCGACAAGGGGAGGTCCTAAACGCTAGGATCTCCACGATGGGAGGTCCTGGCGGTGAGGATCTCAATATAGGAGGTCCAAATGGATGGGGAGGTCCAGAGGACAGAGGTCGATACGCCTCACGGAGGTCCAAAGGCGTACAAGAGGTCCACTGGAACACAAGGAGGTCCTGACCTAAAGAAGTCTGGACATATTGATACGTCCGAGGGAGCAAAGTCTGAGTCCCAAGGGAGGTCTAAAGTAAGGCCTAAACATGTAGGCACGTCTTATCCATGAGGTGGTCTGGGCCACACAAGAGGTCCAAACCGATTTCATCACAGAGGAGGTAGCAACATGAAGCTTCAACTTCTCCAACAAACCCAACCTTTAATTTACACCAAAATAAAAATAGTTTTATTTTGTTTTACAATGTATAGGAAAAAAGGGTTTTGAAATTTCAGGATGTTACAAACCTACCCCCCTTAAAAGAATCTCGACCCCGAGATTCATACAGGATCAGTGAAGAGGTAGGGGTAGTTAGCCTTGAGGTCCTCTTCCTTCTCCCATGTAGCTTCACTTTCTGGATGATGACTCCATTGCACCTTGTAGGATCTGATAATCCGGCTCCTGGTAACCCTTTCTGCAACATCCAGAATTTTAATTGGCTGCTCCATATAGGTAAGGTCTTCTTGAAGATCAAAATTCTCTAGAGATGTGTGATCCTCTGGCACCCGAATACATTTCCTTAATTGAGATACGTGAAAAATATTGTGCACACCGAGAGGGACTCTGGGAGCTCCAATTTATAGGCTACTTCACCAATTACATCCATGATCTTGTATGGGCCGACAAACCTTGGTGCAAGCTTTCCTTTAGTCCCAAATCTTCTAACTCCCTAAGTGGTGTCACTCTAAGGTATACAAAATCTCCAACCTCAAAGGACAAATCTCTTCGACGGTTATCAGCATAGCTTTTTTGTCGAGATTGAGCCACTTTCAAACGCTCCTTTATTAGCTTCACCTTGTCTTCAGCCTCTTTAACTAGGTCCGGTCCATAGAGTTGATGTTCTCCAACCTCATCCCATAGGAGGGTGTTCTACAAGGTCTACCATATAAAGCTTCAAAAGGGGACATTTGTAAACTAGTTTGATAGCTATTATTGTAAGAAAATTCAGCATAAGGTAAGTTCTTGTCCCAACTCTTCCTAAAATCCAAAGCACAAGCCCTGAGCATGTCTTCAAGGACTTGGTTCACCCTTTCGGTTTGCCCATCAGTTTGAGGGTGATAGGCGGTACTAAAATTGAGCTTAGTTCCGAGAGCTTCATGTAAGCTTTTCCAAAACCTCGAAGTGAACTGTGACCCTCTGTCTGAAACTATTCTTTTGGGCACTCCATGTAAACAGACAATTCTTGCCATGTACAGTTCTGCTAGCTTATCACTCTTATAGGTGGTCTTGACCGGTATGAAATGGGCTACCTTGGTCAACCGGTCAACTACCACCCAAATGGAATCAAAACCCGTTTGGGTGCTAGGCAATCGAAAGAATGAAGTCCATGCCTACTGCTCCCATTTCCATTCGAGGATCGGCAATGGTTGTAACAACCTACGCCGCCTTTGGTGTTCAACTTTAACCCTCGACATACATCACATCGAGAGACATATTTGGCAATATCTTGCTTCATGCTAACCCACCAATACCTTTCTTTGAGGTCTTGATACATCTTGGTCTTTGCCTTGATGGATAGAATAAGGTGATCCGTGGGCTTCCACCAAGATGAGTCGCTTGATATCTTGATGATTGGGCACACAAATTCATTGCCAAACCACACTATCCTTGTTCATCTACAGAGAAACACAGGGCCTTACCTCTCCTCATGTTCTTCTTAATTTCTTGGATGTCTTCATCTTCTCCTTGATGTTCTTTAATTTGGTCCAGAATAGTTGGGCGCACCACTAAGGTGTTTACACATCCTTGCTTTACAATTTTCAAGTTGAGGTACTTCAACTCTTCATACAGCTTCGGTTGTTGTTCTTGAACCAACAAGGTATTGCAATAACCTTTTCGGCTCAAGGCATCTGCCACTACATTGGCTTTGCCTGGGTGATAATGAATCCCAAGGTCATAATCTTTAATTAATTCCAACCATCTCCTTTGTCTCAAATTGAGCTCTGGTTGTGTAAAGATGTATTTCAAACTTTTGTGGTCTGTGTATATCTCACAGCGATTACCAATAAGGTAGTGACGCCAGATTTTCAAAGCATGCACAATAGCTGCCAACTCTAGATCATGTGTTGGGTAGTTCTCTTCATGAGATCTCAACTGTCGAGATGCATATGCTACTACCCTTCCATCTTGCATTAGCACACATCCAAGACCTTGATGAGATGCATCACAAAATACCTCAAAGTCTCTATGGATGTCTGGCAAGACTAGGACTGGGGCTGTGACAAGCCTCTTTTTCAATTCCTGAAAGCTTTGCTCACAGGTGGTGGTCCATTCAAATTTCTGCTCCTTTTTCAAGAGCTGGGTGAGAGGTCTAGAAACTTTGGAAAAGCCTTCAATAAACCTTCTATAGTAGCCAGCTAGACCAAGGAAACTTCTCACTTCAGTCACTGTCTTGGGAGGTCTCCATTCTAGCACGCCTTCTACTTTGGAAGAGTCTCTGACCACTCCTTTGGCGAAATGATGTGACCAAGAAAGACTACTTGACTTAACCAAAATTCACACTTACTAAACTTGGCGTGAGTCAGCTGCTCTCTAAGTCTTCCTAAAACAATCCTAAGGTGGTCTTCATGTTCTTTTTCATTCTTGGAGTAGATGAGGATGTCATCAATAAACACCACCACAAACTTGTCTAGGAAATCCATAAATACTTTATTCATCATGCTCATGAAATAAGCTGGTGCATTTGTCAACCCAAATGACATTACAGTGAACTCATATAGTCCATACCTTGTGGTAAAGGCAGTTTTAGGAATGTCTTCTGTCCTAATCTTTAATTGATGATACCCAGATCTTAGATCAATTTTAGAGAACACACTTGCTCCTTTTAGTTTGTCAAAGAGGTCATCTATCCTTGGCAGGGGATACTTGTTTTTAATGGTGACCTCATTGAGTGATCTATAGTCTACACACATCCTCAGGCTATTGTCTTTCTTTTTGACAAATAGCACAGGTGCTCCCCATGGTGAAGAACTTGGTCTAATAAACCCTTTGTTCTTTAATTCCTTGATCTGCTTCTTTAACTCTACCAATTCATTCACAGACATCCTATAAGGCCTTTTTGAGATGGGTGCAGTCCCAGGGACTAAGTCAATTAGAAACGATATATCCTGTCGGGGCATACCTGTAGCTCTTGAGGGAACACATCCATGTACTCTCTGACCACCGGGAGGTCTTCTATCTTCGCTTCCTTCACACCGGTCAGAATAGGTTTTGTGCTAGGGAGGTCTTGGACTTATATCCCACTTGTATTCCCTGGTCATTAACAAGTGATATGGACTGGGTAGCACAATCTATTTGCACTTTATTCTTGGCTAACCAATCCATCCCAAGAATCACATCCAAACCTTGAGATTGCAAAACTATTAAATCTGCATGGAAAGGTACTCCAGAAATCTCTAAGGTAAGGTCTGGGCAGAGGGTATTAGTCCTCATATCCAAGCCCGGAGCATGAATTAACATAGGGTTAACCAGAGGAACTATAGATAACCCATACTTCCCCACAAACTTGCTTGAAACAAAAGAATGGGAAGCTCCGAATCAAATAAAACCAATCTTTGGTATGGAGTTGACAAGGAACATACCCAAGACTACTTCAGTCTTGGCTTGAGCTTCTTGGTAGTGACATGATTGACCCGCCCTTTGTGAGATCGTTTTGGCTTCACACTTGAGGCGCCTGGCTTTGAGACACCTTGACCAGATCGGTAGGGTGTGCTTGTCGCTTCTTTGGGCACCTACTAGCATAGTGCCCCACCTCATTACAAAAGAAACAAGTCACTCCAGCAGTAAAGGTCGTGGAGGACTTCTTTTGGAACTGACTTCCAGAGGAGGCCTTATGATGGTTTGATTTGCTTGAATGCTGCATTGTGCTGGAGGTCTTTGCAGAAGAGGTCCGAGAGACCTTATGATGGGAGGACTGAGGCTGGGAGGTCTTAGACTTAGGAAAACCTCCAGAGCCAAACCTCTGTGCCGACTTCTTCCTTTTTCGGCCTTCCATCTGTTGGAGCTTACTTTCCTGCCGAATGGCCTTGCTTACAAGTTGATGAAAATCAGAATGCTCCTGAGAAACAAGGTGGATGAATTTCATCATTAAGCCCTTCCAAAAGTGCTCCCTTATTTTCATCCGTGGCAACATCTCCTGGGGCATATCTTGCCAATTGATTAAATTTATGCAAATACTCATTCACAGCCCGGTTGCCTTGTTTTAAAGTGCGGAATTCTGTCCTTTTTAAAGACATCACACCAGAGGGAATGTGGGCACGACGAAAAGCTCGCATAAACTCATCCCATGTGATGGCCTGGGCATCAACATGAGATTGACTAAAGTTATCCCACCACTCAGATGCTGGTCCACTAAGCTGGTGAGAAGCAAAAAGAACTCTCTCATGATCTGTGCATTGCACCATGTCCAATTTCTGCCTTGCTCGAGCCAATCATCGCCTTCTATTGGCTCGAGTCTTTTGAAAATGTTGGAGGGCGCAGCCTCATAAATTCTGCACACTTGACCTTGGAGGAGGTGGAACTTGAGCTTGAGGCTGGGCTACTGCTGCGGCTTGCAAAGACTGAGTGTTGGCAATGGATTGAGACGGCAAACTTATAAGCTGAGCTTGATTTGCCATTATTTGGGCCCAACTAAGACCATCAACTGGAGGAGGTGGCGGTGTGATGTTGGGTCTCGCCGCGCCATCAACACCTCTATTTTGGTTACTCCACAAAGCCGGGTTCTCGTGTTCTCCTGCACTCGTCTATTTTGGTTGCTTGAACTTCCACTACCATTCCTGGTGGTCACCATTTTGCTAGACTCCAGAGTCTGAGGAAAGAAAAGCAAAGGCTAAGTAAGACTAACCCAAACAACCAACTCAACAAGGAGATCCAATGCAAGGAAAACAGCAAAAAGAACTTCTTCAGAACCTATAGTAATAGAGCATCGTTCTACTCGTTTGTTACCATTTTGAGGGAGTCTTTAAGCACCAAGCCTAACCCGAAAGACCTCTAGTAGAATTTTTCAAAGGTAAGGAGGTCCATTTGGTATTGCAAATCAATGTAAAGAAAGAGACCAGATAAGATCTGAATTAGGGTACGGATGAGTACCATTAATGAGGTAAGAGTAGAGAGATGACCCAGGTAAGAAAGAACATTTTATTCTTCTTGTTTATATAAAATAAACTTTGAAATTCTATGGCAATTCTATTAGGTTGCGACCTGCAGTCAAATGGCTCTGATACCACTCTTGTGGCGACCCAACCCTAGGTCACCCGAGAGGACCTCCCAGGACCAAACCTAGGACGTCCCTTAGGACCTCCCAGGAGGTCGGGTGGCACCTCCCGAGGCTCGGGTAGGATCTGCCCCCGGTAGTACCCATCGAGACCCTGTCAGGACCTCTCTGGATTACCATTGAGGGAAGTGGGAGTCATGGGGAGATCCCCAACTGCCACGGCCAACACAGGAGGGGTCGCAGGACCTGACCTGAGGAGGTCGTGAGGCTTGGGGGATCACTCTGTGATTCCCAACGTGAACCGAGCTAGTCCCAAGGATCTTAAGCTAGCTCTTCACAAAGAAACAAGAATGGTAACATCCACGTCAAAGACTTTATTTACAACATAACCAAGGAGTTGTTTACAAAAGGTGGCCTTGGGCCAAAAGCAAGCTTACAAAAGAGCAAAGACAGAGGTCCATCCACTATACCACAGTGCAAAATGGTGGAGGGCACAACCTACTCGCCCCGTCCTCCTCTCCTCCATTGTTGTCTTCTCCTAATAAGATTTTGCATTGAGCAAGAGTGAGCACTACCACTTGTGCTCGCAAGTCACACCCGTGGGTTAATGTAAATGCCATGCATACATGGATATACAACAGAGGGCATAATATGGTTGCTTTGCATAAAGCCAAGTTTCTTTCAATTACAATTACTAAGTTCCAAAGCGGTGTTTAATAGAAAAAATCCATTTTATAAATTTGATTTTCGGTTGGATAGCATTCATCAATAAATTGGTGAAGGATACCTCTGCACAAGACTCCTGCCCAAACCCATGGGATAGAAATCCCAAAACAGTTTATTACACATTTTAGAAACACAAAACCAACATCTAACTCGAGTGGCATTTGCAAGATGTCCATGACCGCAGACACGGCTATTCAATAGATTTACACTCGATCGAGGATGTGCACTTTACCCACACGACATGAGTTCCTCTAGTTTATCCCAAGCATCCGTCGATGCCACCTCTCACTACCAAAGGTAAGAGGTCTAGAGTTCATGACAAAGCCTTTAAAATGCATTGTTCCACCACAGCCTCTCCTTGCTAAGGTTTCGCCTCCTTTGGATTGACTCATGAGATCTGGGCCCTCTTGCACCAAGGGAACATAGGTCATAAAGACCACCGCCATAGAAGACCTCCCACCTCCAACTGGATTAATCGGTGGAAGTTCGCAATTTACTTAGCTAGGTCCCACGCCCATACCGAGACATGTGGTTGCACGGTTTGGCATAGCCCATCATAGGCCTAGCATTGGCGGCTCAAAGACCGGTCCTCAATCGACTTGGCGACAATCACAAACCCTTGGACCTCCACCTTTACCAGGATAGAGTCCGTGCATCAACCTTGCACCAACCAAGCAACCAATTCGCCTAAGTCCAAATCAGTTTTCATTTCCTTTTTGCTTCCCCAGCAATATTTCCTTACTCCCATGACATCCCAAATGCCATGGTCAAAACATTTTAAACAATAGTTGGTCATGAAGGTAAAGATTTTTCCCAAATCAAATGTTTTTGGTCTAAGCCGCCTAAGCATATGTTTTCACAATTGCTCCTGGTTCACACTAATGTATTAACCAGGTTTTGTCTAAGGTGACAACAGAGTTGATTCAATGTCAAGTTGGCCATATGAAGGAATTTGGGCATAACTATGTGTTTTAAAGACATGTATTAAATTATCTTGGTAGAACTAAGCATGCATTATCCTTTGAAACAGAACATAAGTAAATTGAAATATTGGGTGCAATATGATCAAGAGCATGACTTGCCTTGCTCACTTTGCCTTGAGAGTCTTCTTCTTGGTGGTCTCACGCTCCTCGGTGTCCTCACGATCTATACGGAGAAAGGAGACAACTCAAACCAAATTCCAAATAAAGAGCCAAGAAGAACTTCAAAAGAAACTCTTAAGACTCAATTAACAGAGACCATTCACAGACTCAAATTAGGTTCTTTGGGAGAGGTCTTCAACTTACTGGAGAGAGATCAAATGAGGAAGGTCCTCGCAGGAAACCAGAGGGCGGCGATAGCGAAAGACCAAGATGAAAACGCTTGTGTGAAGTCCAGAGGGGTGGTCTTTATACAAGAACCATAGAGTTCCACCGAGAATCCCAAGGAAGAGGTCCTGAAAGGGATATAATCTCTTACGGTGGAGATAAGATCAAGAACGGGTCAGTGCACAAGAGGACTTACCAGTATTAAGGAGGAGGTGAGGAGTTGAAGGGGAGGTCGAAGGCAATCTGGGCAACTAGGGTCAATGCCCAAGCTCCTGATGAACCTCCAATGGTGAAAGTGCGATGAAGGTGCTCCTGGGGATGCCCTCGGCAGCAAGGCTCTCCAAGAAGCCACTGAGCGTGAGTCAATGTAGAGTGTGGGAAAAAGGTGGCAAAGGAAGGCTCCTGGGGCTAGTTATAGTCAAAAGAGTGTAAGGGTCATTTTAATGCGTACGTGACTTGATGAGTATGAGGGTAGGAAAAAGGGTATGAGAATGTCCCAGAAAAATAGTAAAGGACATTGTGCACTATTGCGGGAGAAGACTAGAAAAGACACCAACAGTGTCCTCAAATGACTACATTCAATGGAAGCATCCATTTTCAAAGCTGCATTTAACGCAACAAGATATGCATTAAATGCCCATGGTACTAGTGTGGCGGAAAACATAAGAATGGGCAAGCTTTGGCGGTGGGACCACCAAATCTAGAAACAACTAGGTCAAGGGGAGGTCTCGACGGTTAAGATCTCCATTGGGGAGGTCTTGACGGTCCGAGATGTTCAAGGAGGAGGTGCAGGGGTTAAGAGGCCCCGATATTCACAAAGGAGGTCCGGACGTGGGGAGGTCCCAACACACGTGGAGGAGGTCCACGTGACTAAGAGGTCTGATAACCAAGATCTCATCGAGGAGGTCTGGTGAGGAATCCTTGCAAAGAGGAGGTCTGTTGGTAGGATCTCACCAACGGGAGGTCCTATCAGCTAGGCTCTCAAGAAGGGAGGGTTCCACGGCTCAAGGAAGTCTTGAGAGGAGGTCTAAAGGACTAGGTCGACAAGGGGAGGTCCTAAACGCTAGGATCTCCACGATGGGAGGTCCTGGCGGTGAGGATCTCAATATAGGAGGTCCAAATGGATGGGGAGGTCCAGAGGACAGAGGTCGATACGCCTCACGGAGGTCCAAAGGCGTACAAGAGGTCCACTGGAACACAAGGATGTCCTGACCTAAAGAGGTCTGGACATATTGATACGTCCGAGGGAGCAAAGTCTGAGTCCCAAGGGAGGTCTAAAGTAAGGCCTAAACATGTAGGCACGTCTTAGCCATGAGGTGGTCTGGGCCACACAAGAGGTCCAAACCGATTTCATCACAGAGGAGGTAGCAACATGAAGCTTCAACTTCTCCAACAAACCCAACCTTTAATTTACACCAAAATAAAAATAGTTTTATTTTGTTTTACAATATATAGGAAAAAAAGGGTTTTGAAATTTCAGGATGTTACAACTCTACTCTCGGTTGTTTTTCCTGTGGAGGCATCGCATCTTGTGGAGGCCGGCGAGAGCACGGCGAATGCAATCCAAATCTGCGATGAACGGCCGCATAGTCCTCAACCTCATCCTGATACTCCTGTCACAGACCGAACTAGGAGAACCATCCAGAACTGACCGTAGGTACGTAATCAAAAGTTGTTGTATCTAACCACCTAAGGGCATGTACAATGGTACAGACAGCTGCTGTCTATAGCAACTCTCCATATCACCTGTAGACAGCACTATAGACAGCTCATATAATGGATTGTTTTTCACTTGTGTTTATAGATGACACAATCTTTTAATGCTTTCATGGACCTAAGACATTTCCTCTTTGGTTCTGGTGATACAGTCAGCTACAGGATTGCAGACAACACATTTCTTTCTCTTTATTCTCTCTCATCCACATCAGTTTAAATTCCACGTGGCAGAGACTATAGACAGCTGATGTAAACCCATTGTACATGACCTAATTAGTTCGGCATGCATTTCAGTGTTGGTCTTCTGATGATTTGAGGTCAACGGATTGGTAATGCCCACTTTAGGCAGTATAAAATAAGTGCTATATCAACACATCTCAGATTTTGTTGGGTCTAATATGTCATTACTGGTTACGTTAGATTTTCTTGGTGTGTTGCTGACCAGATTGAAATAGATATTTGGCAGCGTAGCTCAAAGATAACAGTTGCAATGGTACATGCCTAATTATTCCGATTTGAGCATAAAACCAGCGGATGTGGGGGAGAGCATGAGATGATTTCCCATTTATGTGATTTCTTATTGTGTTTGCTTGGATTTTAATTTTGGAGATGCATTCTTTCTATCATCGTACATGAATTTGGTAATTAACTCCTAAATTTTGTAATTTGTCATGTTTTTTTACGAGATCTGGTGAGTATGATGTATTCCAATGAGATTAAGCCAAAACTTCTCCCACTGGGCTATATTCGGTAGCCGGGTCTGCAGACGACCACCGGTCATCACGTTCCATTGTGTCAAGCTCTGCGTAACTCGTAGTAGGTCAAGATGAGAGGTCATGTGGAGGCCCTTTCCATGTTGTGATGAATGTTTGACAGCATTTCGGACTTGTTGGTGAAGGTTTGAGAGTTGTTGAAGTTCGTGAAGTCGAGTTTTGAGTTTCAACTAGGTTTCATGGGATGTTATGATGCATATTTTCACTAATGATGGTCAAGTGCGCGGTACTTGTGCCAAGGAAACAATTTCTTTGTCTTTGTTGACCGTAAGTTAACTTGATGGCTTGGATGACCATCGACACAGGATCCAGAACGATCATGGAGGTCGAAGAGATCATCAGGGATCAAGTCCGATCGTGGAAATGGAGTCTTCATGAAGATAGCGTGAGACGGGTCCATGCGGTGACTCAGGGTGACTTGGCAACGTCCAAGTGTCAGCGAGGCATTCCGAGAGTGTTCGGAGCTCGAGACATGAGGCTGGGACGTGACAAGTCAACGAGGAGCGAAGACCGTCAAGGTGGAGCAGCGTGGTAGCTCCAGGTGGCTTATGTTGACCAAAATCAACATAAGGGCATTGATGTAATTGTAGCTAGTCTAGATGAGTATTCTAGGCAAGGGGTAGAGTTAGCTGAACCCTAAGTGGATATGAATGAGCGGAGAGAGTTAATCTTAGCCCTTGAGGTGATCTAAGGGTTGAGGTTGCTCTCATAGGGCTATAAATAGAGGGTAGAGGTATGCTTCCACTACCAAGTCTTGGAGAAGGATTTAGGGTTTTCCTTATGCTCCTTTGAGCTTTGCCCACCATGAAGTGTGGCGTTGTAATCTGTAACATCCTGATTTTCCAAGTCCTTTTAAAATTGTAAAACAAAATAAAACTATTTTTGTTTTGATGAGAATTCATAGTTGGTTCATTGGAGAGGTTTAAGTTTCATGTTGTTACCCTTCTGTAAGTTGGCCAGTTCTCCCCTCAGTCTCTCTTTTGTGTTATGTTCGGTTTAGACCTTCTCTGTGGCCTGGACCTTCCCAGTGGTCCTTGAAGTTGGACCTCCGCTGGGGGCTCAGACCTTTTCTCAATTGGACGTGCCCTTATGTCCAGACCTTTCTCTCTGAGTTAGATCTCTTTGGATCTCTTTGTTGGTTCGAATCTCTTTGGTTCAGACCTCCTCCTTAGGTCTAGACCTCCTCTTAGTTAAGGCGTGCTTATATGTTTAGGCCTTCCTTCGAATTCAAGTCCTTTGGACCTCCCCATCCATTGGACCTCTTTACTCGCTTATCTTAGGAACCCTGACCTCCAAAGATTTCCTCCCGAACCTCTAAGACCTCCTATATTGAGATCCTCACCGCCAGGACCTCCCATTGTGGAGATCCTAGCGATCAGGGCCTCCCCTGGTCAACTCAGTTCCTTTAGACCTCCTCTCAAGACCTCCTCGAGCCCGTGGAACCTCCTTTCATGAGAGCCTAACTGATAGGACCTCCCCCTTGGTGAGATCCTACCAACAGACCTCCTTACAAGGATCCTCACCAGACCTCTCTTGATGGGATCTTGGTTGTTAGAACCTCTTGTCGCAGAGACCTCCTCCATGTATGTCTGGACCTTCCCATGTCCGACCTCTCTCTCAAATCTGGACCGTTAAGACCTCCCTTGAGATCTTAATGGCCCAGCCTCCTCTTTGAACATCTGGACCGTTAACACCTCCCCCTGGAGATCTTAACCGTCCAGACCTCCCTTCGCTGGCAGTTCTGATCGTTAGGACCTCCCCTTGGAAATCCTAACCGTTCAGACCTCCTGTCTGGAGTTGATCCTACGGCTCTAGACCTCCCTTGCGGGTGAGATTCTCTTCTTACCACGCGAACCTCCCCGTTAGCATTCAATCTTGGCCGTTGGACCTCCTCTTTGGAGATCCAACTGTCAGGACCTCCCCCTTTGACCCAATTGTTTCTAGATTTGACTGGTCCCACCTGCCAGGCTTACCTATTTTATGTTTCCCCGCCACACTAGTACCATGAGCATTTAATGCATGTATTGTCAAGCATTAAATGCGACCAAGCAAGTGGTCGCTTTTCCATTGTATGGGGTCATTCTGGGGCACTATTGGTGTCTTTTCTAGTCTCCTCCCGTAACAGTACACCACGTCCTTTATATTTTTCTTGGACACCCCCGTACCTATTGCCCATCTCATATGCTCACCAAATCATGTACGCATTGAGTGGTCTTTTCACTTTCTTTGACTATAACTAGCCCCGGGAGCCCTTCAGTGCCACCTTTTTCACACACTCAACACTTTGGCTCACACTCAGTGGCTCCCTGAAGAGTTCTTGCTGCCAAGAACATCGCCTGGAGCATCTCTCCATCGTGTTTTCACCATTGGAGGCTCGGTAGGAGCTTGGGCTTGACCTCAACCGCCCAGATTGCCTTCGACCTCCCCTTCACCCATCACCTCCTTCTTATTGCTGGTAAGTTTCCTTGTATATTACGCTGTTCTTGTTCTTGTCACCACCATAAGAGGTTATGTCCATTTTAGGACCTCTTCCTTTGGATTCTCTTTGGAACTCTATGATTTTGTGTGAAGATCACCTCTCTGGATCCTGCGCACTCATTATCCTCTTGGTCTGTTGCTAGAGCCGCCCCTCTGGTCTTCCATGAGGACCTTCCCCATTCGACCTCTCCCCAGTAAGTTGGGACCTCTCCCAAAGAACCTATTTTGATTATAAGTTGCTTCTGTTGGTTGAGTTTTGGAGTTCTTTTAAAAGTTCTTTTGGCTCTTTATTTGGAATGTGGTTTGAGTTGTCTTCTTTTCTCTCGTATAGAGCGTGAAGGCACTGAGGAGCGTGAGAGCACTGAAGAAGAAGACTCTCAAGACAGTGAGCAAGGCAAGTCATGCTCTTGATCATATTGCACCCAATATTTCAATTCTTCGATGTTCATTTCAAAGGATAATGCATGCCTATTTCTACCAAGATATTTTAATACCTATCTTTAAACACATAGTTATGCCTAATTCCTTCATATAGCCAACTTGACATTGAACCAAATCTGTTGTCACCTTAGACAAAACCTGGGAGATACATTAGTGTGAACCAGGAGCTATTGAAAAAAAAACGAATGCTTAGACTTGCTTAGACCAAAAGTACTTGCTTTGGGAAATCTTTACCTTCATGACCAAATCTTGTTTAAAATGTTTTAACCATGGCATTGGGATGTCATGGGAGTGTGAAAATATTGTCGGGGAAGCAAAGAAAATGAAAATTGATTTAGGCTTGGGCTAATCGGTTGCTTGGTTGGTGCAAGGTTTATGCACGGACTCTATCCTGGATAAGGTGGAGGTCCAAGGGTTTGTGATTGTCGCCAAGTCGATTTGAGGACCGGTCTTTGAGCCGCCAATGCTAGGCCTATGATGGGCTATGCCAAAACCGTGCAACCACATGTCTCCAAGATGGGGTGTGGGACCTAGCTAAGTAATTTGCGAACTTCCACCGCAGCTTGATCCAGCTTGGAGGAGTGGGAGGTCTTCTATGGCCGGTGGTCTTTTATGACCTATGTTCCCACTGGTGCAAGAGGGGGCCCAGATCTTGCGGAGCTGAATCCAAAGGAGGCGAAACCTTAGCAAGGAGAGGCTGTGGTGGGACAATGAATTTCAAAGGCTTTGTCATGAACTCTAGACCTTTTACCTTTGGTAGTGAGAGGTGGCATCGACGGATGCCGGATAACCTAGAGGAATTCATGTCGTGTGAGTAAAGTGCACATCCTCGATCGAGTGTAAATCTATTCGAATAGCCGTGTCCACGGTCATGGACATGCTGGCAGCGGCCACTCAGAGTTAGATGTTGGTTTTGGGTTTCTAAAAGTGTTTAACATCTGTTTTGGGATTGCTATCCCATGGGTTGGGCAGGGAGCCTTGTGATAGGAGGGTATCCTTCACCAACTTGTTGATGAATGCTATCCAACTGAAAAATCAAGTTTTTTAAATAAATTTTATCTACTAAAAACCTGCCTTGGAACTTAGTAATTGTAATTGAAAGAAACTTGGCTTTATGCAAAGCAACCATAGTATGCCTTCTGTTGTATATCCATGTATGCATGTCATTTTGTTACCCCACGGGTGTGACTTGCGAGCACAGTGGTAGTGCTCACTCTTGCTCAATGCAAAATCTTATCAGGAGAAGACAACAGCGGAGAAGAAGAGGACCAGGACAAGTAGGTTGTGCCCTCCAGCCATTTTGCCTGTGGTATAGTGAATGGACGTCTGTTTTCGCTCTTTTGTAAGCTTGCTTTTGGCCCAAGGCCACCTTTTGTAAACAACTCCTTTGTTATGTTGTAAATAAAGTTATGTCGTGGATGTTACCATTCTTGTATGCTGTGAAGAGCTAACTTGAGATCCTTGGGACTAGCTCAGATCACGCTGGGAATCACAGAGTGATCTCTCAAGTCTCACGACCTCCCCAGGTCAGGTCTTTCGACCTCCCCTGAGTTGGCCGTGGCGGTGAGGGATCCCCCCATGACTCCCACTTCCCTCGGTGGTAATCATGAGAGGTCCTACCAAGGCCTCAATTGGTGCTGCCGCGGGCAGATCCTACCCGAGCCTCGGGAGGTGCCACCGGACCTCCTGGGAGGTCCTAAGGGACGTCCTAGGAGATCCTGGGAGGTCCTCTCGGGTGCCCTAGGGTTGGGTCGCCACATAATCCTTCCTCTTGAAGTAATGAAAGTTCCTCTTGAAGAAATGAAGTTCCAAGTTCTTATATGTTCTGAAATTTATTTTATTTCTTGCAATTTCTAGCTTTTCTTTGTTGCAACTTGAGTTTCTCTTCCCCTCCTTCTACTTGCTGTAGTTCTATTGGATCTAGGACGTGTAAGAGGTTGAGGAGTTCATCAAGAACATGTTCCAACCCAACAAGATCCATTAGAATTCATTCTTACTCAAGTTGTGTTTGCATTAACCGTGGTAATCGAATCCGACATGGCTGGGTTCAGAACAGTGGTCGGAAAAGGATTTGGGGGAAAGGAACAAAGGGGGTCGAAAGAGATTCTTAGCAAGAAGTTGAAAGTGGTCGAGGGAAAAGCAGAAAGCGTAAACGCCCTAAGCCCCGTGCTAAGGGATTTTATAGCCGTAATTCTTTAACCACAATCAGGAGTTACTCAAAAATCCAACAAACAAAACATTTTTCCAACAGACAGAAAAACTCTTCGAGTTCTAAGGCAGTTTCTCAACTTTAAAGTGAATACAGACCACCTCGTGTGTCACGGCATTAAATGAGGGTTTGCTTGATACAACTTCATTGGAAGAGTGTTCACATAGCTAATTCATTTAAAGTTCGGGGGCTAGCTGACGAGGATTTTGTATTATTTTAATATATAATAAAAGACCATATGTCTTCATGGTCGTAACCCCTAAGACTCATGATCCCCGTGGTCGTAAGGATTTTAGAGGTTACATCGTGGGAAACCTAGTCGGATGAGGTCATGTACCCAGTCCCCGGCCAGATGACCGCTCGTAGAAGCAATGAACTGGCACCCAGATCTAACTTCGGATATATTCCTTACCGTGTGATGAATGGAGCACATGTCATATTTGGTCCATACCACACGACGTTTTATAATCCAAAGACACTGAAAACAACAACCCTATGGTTGTGTGCCTCACAGACGCACAACTGCCGAACGGTTGATACTTTGTCAACAGTTGCCTCACTCCGACCAGTCACGACACTTCTAACAGGCGCCTCTTCAAAGAGCAACTGCCGCCTCTTCGACGGTTACTTAAAGATGGTGCGCGGAAGATCAGGGGGCATCGGATTGAAGCATAGCAATCGGCATTAGATTTATGTTTCAAGTCTCATTCTGCAAGATAGCAAGCATTACGCTCAGTGTAATTAGGATTAGTCCACTGCCTTGTCGAAGGCACCCCATGCAATAGCCAGTTCATAGCAATAAAAGAGCAGTCCAATTCTCTCCCAAGAACTCTTTGCCATTTTCTCTTTTTATTTCGTAAGATCGGCGACTTGATCGTCGACAGATTCCATGTAGGATTTCAGAAATATTGTTTGTCCCTCTTGGGATCTCAACACCCTTTACTTATAGTGCCAAATGTTACGGTTTGACTCTAACACAACTCGCACACAATTTGAGTCCGACCAGTGCTGTAAAAATCAGACAAAACGGCTGATTATTCGACCGACTAAACAGAATCGGTGAGCAATCCGTCACGACTAGCTGATACGAAGTGCTGTTAACACTTGTGAGCGCTTAATCAGCCGCATCTACCGATTAATCGACTGTTTCCGACTAATCGGCCGCATAATTCGTTTAATTAGCCATGTCGACCTATTAGCTTGTAAGTCTAGCGGCCCAATATAGCAGCCCAAAAGGGAGCACATGTACTGATAATCTCTTGCGTTGCCATCAGCAGACTCTTGGTCTTCTCGTCACTGCAATTTAGGGTTTATTCTCTATCCGATAGTAAGATATATAGACTTGAAGCTTTTCTCTAAATAAGAAGAAGAAATCGGTAGCTTCTTTTTGTTGGGTCCGCTGGTACGAGTCTTTATTCCAAGCAAATACAAACTACGTCTTTGAGTAATTTAGTTTTTTGTATCTTAACAACAGTTTTTATTTGATGATTCTGGTACCTTAACGAGAAAGTTAAATAAATTAGGTACTTGTATTATTTTGTTGCAACAATTTTTTAACTTTACCCAACTTTTAGGAAAAATCAATTCAAACGAAAAAGGCTAACAGGAGAAGACGGAAGAATTGTGCCATCCCTACGGTACCGCGTGGAGTTGGCAAAATTCCGTGTTATTTATTGGTATTGAGCTCAGCTCTGTGCTGTAGTTGCAATTTTCCCTATATGTAATGTAAATGTGGGCAGGGCTGCGAGTGACGCGCGTATCGACGTCGTTTGCTGTGATCGAGCTACTCCTAGTCCTATCCCACTGCAGCGTGCTACCGCTTACTCTACTGCATATGCTTAGGCTCACCAGCCTGTGGGCCCCACAACTCGGACCTGGGCACGTGACCAACGTACCATGCAGATTGCAGAGAGTTGCAGTGTTGTGGCCATGGCTATGCCTATGCCTTCCTTCTCCTCTGTATTTATGGGTCTGTTTGGAAATGGCTTAGCTTCCTAAAAATCGGTTTTCGGCTGTATTGCAGGGTTAAAAAGGTTTTGTATTTAGCTATTTGGCTTTTGGATATGTTAGCTAGAGGTTCTGAAATAAAAAAAAAATTAAAATGCCCCTGAGGACAGTAACAACTTGTTCGATGCCGTTTAACGTAATTAACAATATTTAACGAGAGCTAATGACAATTGGCGATAATTAACGACGCTAAACACAATTAACAGCGTTTAAGACAATGAACAGCTAATACAATTGACGACATTTAACGATAATTATCGATGACTATCGCAATTAGTGCAATTGATCGCATTTGACGATGATTATCGTAATTGATACACAATTGATCGCGTTTGACGATGATTATCGTAATTGATCGCATTTGACCACGACTACCGTAATTAACGCAATTATTCGCATTTGACAACAATTAACACAATATACCGTAATTTACCACAATTAACGTAATTAACGACAATTATTACAATAAACAAATATTACGTAAATAAGCAGAATAAATAATTATGAAAAACAATTATTATAGTGATGAACTATTACAATAAATAATTATTAAAATAAACAGTTATTACAAAAGAATTAAATTACAACATATAAAAAAAGGCCGCTACTGAAGAGGAGGCAAAGGAGTTGGGTGTCGGGGGAGGAGGACGGTGGCGTGAGCCACGGAGGAGGAGGAGGAGGTCGGAGGCGTCCAGATCTGGGGAGAGAAGGCAAGGCGGCGGGAGGCGGTGGCACGTCGGGGGTAGAGGGTGGTGGGCGGCATGGGAGGAGGAGGAGGAGGGAGCTGAGCTACGCCTGGGAGGGGGGGGCGCTAGTTGGCGGTGGTTTGGGTTTTATAGAGTGACATTCGGCCTGTAATTACCTCCAAACTACGGGGGTAATTTGAGAATAGAGGTTGGGAAGCTACGAAAGCTCTATGCGGGGCGGCTTCCCGCTTCCGTCTTCCACGCGTTGTAACCGATAACGGCTTTGATGAAAAGCGACTACGAAAAATCTCCCGATTAAAACGGCTTCCGGCTTTTCCGAGTGAAAGCGGAAAGCTGAAACCGTCGTCCCAAGCAGGCCCCACATATCTGGCCAAATTGCCTAGCGGCCGCAATAGATTTATGT